>OZ030016.1:68520555-69120555 GCA_964023405.1 Apodemus agrarius
ACCAGCCCAGGAATGGCACCACCCACAATGGGCTGGATCCTTTGATCACTTATTGAGAAAATGCTTTATAGCTGGATCTCATGGAGGCATTTCCTCAAGGGAGGCTCCTTTCTGTGTGATAACTCCAGCTTTTGTCACAGTTGAAGCACAAAACCAGCCAGTACAACATCTGTGCAGCACAGAGTAACTGATTAGTGATGTGGATCTATAAAGGGTCCACAAAAGCCTTAGTAACATGAGACCCTCCTTACATCTTAGAAGGATGTTTAAAGGGTTCACAGTGACCTCAGCTACACAGAGACCTGCTTTACACATCGGATAGTCATAAAGTGTCTGACACCAGTAGCATGCAGCTGCCCTTACATATTATACATCATGAGTTGCTATATGTTTTTGAACATGCAAGGTGAAGATATCTGAAAACCAAAATCTCTTTTGTAAGTACTGAATAAAGAAAAAAGGGCAGAGGGGAGCAGGACATGGAGACACAGAGGAGAATGAGGGAATAACCAGGTGGACTGTTTAGTTGGCTTTTTAAATTTTTTTTAAAGATTTATTTATTTATTTATTTATTTATTTATTTATTATATGTAAGTACATTGTAGCTGTCTTCAGACACACCAGAAGAGGGTGACAGATCTCATTATGGATGGTTGTGAGCCACCATGTGGTTTCTGGTACCACCATGTGGTTGCTGGGACCACTCAGGACCTTCAGAAGATCAGTCAGTGCTCTTAACCGCTGAGCCATCTCTCCAGCCCCTTCGTTGACTTTTTATTCACATCTTCACATCAGTATTTCTTCATTGGCCAGGGCTTGAACACTTGAAGCTGTTTCCTTTCATAGAGTGACTTTTTTTTTCTTAGTTTCTTGGGAAAGTGTTCTCTGCACTTGGCAAGGGAGAGTCCAGGGGCCCCTCTCTGCTGGGAGGCTGCCTCCAATAACTTCAGTCTGCTGAACTAAGTCCAAAACAGCCCTTCCCTGGGAACAGACAAGGCAATAAAGAGCAATAAGTTCTCAGTATCAGGACAAACTCACTTTGCACACATAGTTTTGTACTGTGCTACTTAGACAGGCATGGGAAAGACAACCACAGAGAGTGGCTTTTCTCTCTTTGGAGCTCTCATTTATCTTCATGTCTAGATATGAACACAGGATCATGGAAAGTGATGTATCTAGTCTCAACTTACTTAGCAGCTCTGGGATTTTAGAGAAGGATCTTACCTTTCTGAGCCTTGAGTCTCCCCTAAAAACTGTCATAGGAGAGGAATCAATGGTCTGCAGCTGTAGGGCGGGGTGGTGGTAAAAGATAGGATGGCAAGAGTTTCAAGCTTGGAAGAGGTCCTACTTCCTTGTCTGATGACCCTCTATCTTAAACAGCTTTACCTGTTTAAATGTCACATGTCATGTTCCAAGATGTTATGGACTGTTCTAGGAAAGAAAAAGAGGAGAGAGGTTTGAGGGCTGGCTTAGTGCTTAAGGGAGCATGCTGCACAGATGTTGGATAAGTCACAACTTTCTATACCTCCTGCTTTAGATCTGATGACACAGGCCTTCCTAGGAGCCTGCACTCATATGCATATAAAAAACCTCAACATATGCACATACACTGATTAAGAAACTTTTATTTTTCCCTAAAAAACATTCTGCATACTGTCTTGTCATTGCAGATGGACTTGGGTTTTGATATTTGCCTTTGCACACCTGTAAAGTAGAGAAGACAATAGAGATGGGTATTCATGGGTGATACTGTGCAACTCCTGGATGAGTGACATTTCCTTGGAGTCTAGCTAAAGTTTAACTCTAAGTAGAGACAGGGCCTGACATCCATGTCCCAACACCTTTGATCCTTAACCATGCAGAAATAATGCACTAGTTGCATAGTAGGGGACCATAATGCTAATGCCAACTGAACAGGAAATGAATCCAATGACAGCTTGAAGTATTTTTGTGTGTAACGTCTGTGATATTTGGAGATGTTTCTGTCATTAGGCAGTCATACTAAACATTTAGTTATTTAGACTAAACAACTGTACTGGCTGGTTTTGTGTGTCAAGTTGACACAGACTGGAGTTATCACAGAGAAAGGAGTTTTAGTTGAGGACATGCCTCCATGAGATCCAGCTGTGGGGCATTTTCTCAATTAGTGATCAAGGGGGAAGGGCCCCTTGTGAGTGATACCATCGCTGGGCTGGTGGTCTTAGGTTCTACAAGAGAGCAGGCTGAGCAAGCTAGAAAAAGCAAGCCAATAAGTAACATCCCTCCATGGCCTCTGCATCAGCTCCTGCTTCCTGACCTGCTTGAGTTCCAGTCCTGACTTCCTTTGGTGATCAACAGCAATGTGGAAGGTGTAAGCTGAGTAAGCCCTTTCCTCACCAGTTTGCTTTTTGATCATGATGTTTGTGCAGGAATAGAAACCCTGCCTAAGACAACAACCTACAGAAAAAAGACAATGTGTTTATCAATGATACGAAATTAGGCTCCTTTCTTGTGGGAGAAAAAATGGTAGCAAGACATGGGTGGAGAACTGAGACCCTGAAATCAAATTCAGAGCACTCAATAACACAGGGAATGTCAATGGACTATGGGTAGGTATAAACTTACTTGGGAACAGAGCTTATATCTTTGAGGTGTTCCAGCTCCTTAAACTGGAACAGGAGTTCCTTTGAAGAGAGGAAGCAGATCAAGTTTAACTGTCTTGAACAAAAGTCAATGGTCCTCCGGCCAACAGTACTGACTCACATCTTCATGTGCTCTGCTTCCAGAGCCTGTATCACTTTAATGCACATGAACTCACATCAAACTACATGTTATTACAACTACCCTAGAGACAGCTTTTCCTGTGGAAGACATTGACACAGTCAGCTCTGGAACAGCATCAATGCTTGCTTAAAATCCTCTGAAACTGGTTCCTCTGCCTATGAAAACTACTTTGCACCTTGAAAACCTGTGAGCTCTTGCTCTGCAGCTGTGAGACAGTGGGAAAACATGGGATGACAAGAGTTTCAAGCATGGAAGAGGTCCTTGGCTGATGATCCTCTATTTCAAACAGCTTTCCATGTTTAAATGTCACATTTGAAATGTGCAATAGAGAGTCATTAATAAACATCAGTGGATGTTTGAGGTTCAGTATTAAAGAGATAACAGCCTCTATGTAGAGAGCAGGTGCAAGAGATGGAACTCCCTGTGTTCTCCAACTGGCTTTCACAGACTGAAGGTGCATCTTTTGGCAATGACCATAATAGCTAGCAGGAGAGTTTTAAGTTTTCTGAAATCAAGGGGATTGAATCAAAAGCCATAGCTAATGGCATTGAGTGGGTGGAAAATGAATCTATGAGTGGCGTGGCCTTTGGAAAACAAATAGAATTTGGTAAGTTTGTATGAGAGTACTCTTGATTAAATCCTGCTGGCTTTAGAAGACAGACAGACACAAGTGTACACACACCTGCGCGCGTGCGCGCGCACGCACACACACACACACACACACACACACACACACACACACACACACTGCAGACTTGCCAAGAGATAGCAGATAGCATCATTGTACTCTGCCAGCAAAAAGGCTATCATTATCCCTAAACCGATATCAGAACTGAACTCTTAAAAGTCCCAGTAAGCTAAAGAAACCTCTCTTTTTTAAAATGAGACCTTATCTTAACTAGCAACAAGAATCTGACTTGAAAATTCTTCATTTTATCTGCCCCATCAACCTAATAGGTTACACAACTAAATCTTGGGGAGGATTAACTACTAAGGTGGAGTCACACAGCTACCCCGTGACCATGAGTGAGTTAAAAATTTGCCCTGTGCTTTCCTGAATAGCCAGCGTATGCTGAACAATGTAAAGGCGCTTTTCAGAGATTAAGCCCTTTCTCAGTAGCCCCAGATGTTAGTGAAAGGCAAGTGAAGAGGAAGGGCTTAGTCAAGCTTCCACAGAGACGCCCTAGAGGAAAAGCCTGCTCCATTGTGTGCCTTACACTGTCTCAAGATGTACATTTTTCAAAATGTACAGGCCCCTTTCTACAAAGGACTTTGGGAACTCTTATAGATACAAGTTAGATTTGTCTTCTGTCTTCTAAATACCTTAAAGGTAACCAGCATGTGTACTCTCCTCACAGTCATCACAAGGTCCAGCCTCCAGGTCAAAAGTCACATGTGAAACCAATTAATTCATCGAGAGCCAAGTGATGATGGGACATTGAGTTTGTCACAGGTTGAGAACTACCCACCAGCAGCCGTTTCTCCTCTGTTCTTCCTGTACCATCTTTCTGCTTGCGAATGGAGAGTAGAAAACCAAGGAGGCATGTGGGCCCTCTTTGGTAAAATGAGCAAAAATAGGCATAATCGCTCAGTTGTTCCAGCAATATTTTGAAGGCAGTTGTAGCAAAACTAAATGACTTCTACCTATCAACATGTCAAACACACAGGGAGTTTATAAACCTGAAATGTCTAACACTGGAAAGAATCTGTTAATTGGTACACTCTCCTACAACAGTCTCAAACTGAAATGTTACAAATACACCTGATAGTCACCTAGAAGCATGTATCAAGGTCCATGTGGCTAGGTGCATTCTTTTGTAAAAACAATCCTGTTTCCTGAAAACCCTGATAAGCTAATAACAGCTCAGCAAAGACTTTGGAGCAAAGATTGCAGAACTGTTTCTTTAGCAATGGTCATGCAAAAGTAATATTGAAAGCAATTGAAATATATATTGAGAATTTGTGTTGAACTGGATAGATGGCTCAGAAGTTGGGAGCAATTGCTTTTCTTGCTGAGGACAAGAGTTTGGCTCTTGGCCCCCACAAAGCTGCTTACAACAATATGCCACAGTATTTCAGGGCAACTGACCTCTTCTGACCCCTCTGTGCATTTCAGACATGTAGTACTCTTTTATATATGCAAGCTACATGCACATACACATAAAACAAAAACAAATCAAAATAACCTATGTATGTGCTCAGTATGGATCAGTTACAAGAATCATGATCACTTGGCATAACATCAAGAGCAAATATTCATCTACAAAAGAAACTTCACTGTAATGGTTAATGTTTTGTGACTGTGGGTGAAAATATCAAGAAAAATTTGAGTTAATGATAGAACATCAGTCAAGAACTCAAACAATGGCGGTGGTCCTAGAAGTGTGACATTAATGACAATATCTTACCAGCCAAGATGTGATTACATAGAAATTCTAACACATTTCATGGTGCTGGTGCTTGCTGTCTGTTTCAATGCTTGGCTATGCAGAGGCAATCCTCTGAGTAAAATGTAAGTGAGAAAACAAAAACAAAGAATAATAACAGAAAATCTTGCTTCAAACATGTCTACGGCAATGTTTATAACAGTCTAGATTTAATAATTAAAACAATCATCAAACAAAACACGTGTTTAATGATCTGAAAAGGTTCAGCAACTTGTAACACCGAAATATGGCATGTCATGTGGACTTTCAGGCTTGTTGCTAAGAAAGCAACAAGAGCATGTGTTCATCATGTTAGCTGGAAATAAAGAATGAACATGAACATAGGAGCATAGTATGTAACAATATTTTATACACGGAAAAGAAAAAATATTCAGAGAATGATTCTATGGGCAGGATAAAGTGGATCTGTGTGGAAGCATTAGGTTCCCTGTCTATTTTTTATAATTCATTTACTTCAGAGGTGCTGAAAATGAATCCCAGGGCTTCACACATACTAAGCAAGAAGTCTGTCCCTGAGTTACATAAACAAACACATATACATACATATATATGTACATATATATTCTATCTGGATATGAATATATACATTCTATAATATGGAGAGAGGAAGGATGAGGGGGTGGGAAGAGAGAGAGGAAGAGAGAGGGAGAGAGAGGGAACAGAGAAAGAAAGAGATCCTGGGTCTCACTCAGCTTCCAAGATTGGCTTAAACTTGTGATCTTCATGCTTCTAACCCCAAAGTTGGTGTGGTTAGATGACTGTATTTCCTGGCCTAGCTTACCTGTCCTTTCTACTCTTTTTTGCTTTCCCTGTATGTATTTCTATCAATCTTACCCCCTCCCCTCTCACCTCTTCCTTCTTTTTTTTTAATCTCTTCGAACTCCTAATGTCACCTTTACTTAAAACAAAGATAAAATATTTAAGATGAACCTAGTTTTCTTCTTTTTTAAAATATAAAGGATGTTTTTACAGCTCCACAGGAGACAAGCAGGGTGAACTGAAGACAATCTAAAAATTATCAATGCTTCATTGGTATGTTAGTAGGAAACTTGCAGAGAACTTCAATTATGTCAAAAGAATGTGCAAAGGGTGTGTGCTTTCCAAAAACATGGTAAGAAAAGCCATTTAAGAATGCTTAAAAGACTTTGAAAGTTTTAGAATGGAAGGTATATGTAATACTGTTAAATTTGGGTAGGCTATTTGGAGCAAAGCCTTTTCAGAGAAACACATTTAGAATTTAATTTTTCAAAATCTTTCATACAGAAGCTTCATATTGACAGTGGCGGCATGTGTTGAGTTGTTCAATCCTGTGGTCCAACTTAAAGATCTATCATTTGGAAAGATGCCTGAGATACTTTGTGTATGACTCACAGGGATCAACTCCACCTATCCTATTAATTTGAAACAGTCCATGTTAGTGAGAATGGTGAGAAGAAAAATATAGCAAGCTCAAAATAGGATTGTTTAAAATTAGCTTCTCACTGAAACTAACTCAAAAGATATAGGTGGGCTACCATGAGCTTCAGAGCCAGAGAATATAATATAAATATTGGGGTTAATTAAAACAGTGAAGGGAAGAGAGAGAAAGAGAAAGAGATACAGAGATACAGAGAGACAGAGAGACTGAGAGACAGAGAGGGAGGATTGGGGGCTGTTTTAACATCCACTAGCTTGGTAGGATTAATGCTGTTGATTATGACCCCAGTGCATAGGACTTCCAGTGCACTGGAAAATGAGCAGCCATAGGATTTTTCTCCTACACACATTCACTTTGGGGAAAGCCACTATACAATAAAATAAAAATAAAAAGCAAAGTCCTAAAGTGTCTATCCCTTGGAGACATCACAGGACAGTAAAAACATGGGTCTAGAGTCTCAGGCAGCCTGTGCACAGCAAAGGGCCAACCCCCTCAAGGACCAACCTCATAAGACTGATTGGCAGAGTTCACTGTGAAGGGCATGTAGAACATGGCACTGGAACTGAGGTCCAGTTCAGATTCTTTGTAAGTCTAAAGCCCTTCACTTCTGCTAAATGCAATAAATAAAAAACTATAGTTGCGCATAATGGTCAGCAACTTCAAGTGAGGAGAATTGAGCTCTTTATCCCTTTTATGGAGTAATAACCTTTCCTAGCACTAACACTGATTATCTTTAGAAGATTTTTACAAAGCAGTAAAACCAATGGTATATTTAATTGAAGTATGACTGTTGACAATGAATGGCAAGACACGATATGAATGTGGAATGAGAACACTCTGCCAGTGTCACCGAAGATCAGGATGTATGGGCAGTACATTTTAATACGTGCTGATGTATTGAATGTCTCCCATGTGCCAGGCACTGAGCCCTGTACTGTGACTTAGATAACACTTGCCAAGAGCACTTTGAACTATGACCTCTGGTTGCCATGTCCTGCTTAGTGCAGGAGAACATCTAGACGAATGTGCTACTCTGATTTCTGCTGTAAACTGGTGATTTGCTTCCTATGGATCTCTGCTACAGAGTAGTGATTTGCTTCTAGCCCAGAACCTATTATCTTTGACTACTGAAACTTCTTTATGTGCATGCATCATGGCCAAGCCCTGCAGGGCATTCCATTCCCATCCCAGGGAAGTGAGGCTCTTCACAATGAATGACTTAGTCAATAACACCCCTTTCAGAAACATCCTTCCTTTCCAAACCCTCCTTGTCTCTCCAACACGTGTTTATTTCTCCTCCCTCTTTGTAATGTATTAAATTATTACATCTCATTACTCTGAATTGATACCCTTAGAGCTACTCTGTAGGGCCACTGGAATTTGAATGTTCCCCAAAGTTCATAGTTGGAATGTAATCCCTAAGTTTATATGCTTAGTCTACTTAAATGAAGTGTGATTAGGATTGAATAGAGACACAGGGTCATGAGACTATTAGTGACCTTATAAAATGTCAAGTCCTGTTCTTGCACAATAGCTGTCTTACCATGTTGTATTCTTCAGAAACACAAGCTAAACACCACTCCATTCTTTGTAAAGTTTTTGTTAGAGCAACAAAAGCACTAAACTGAGGAGGTAGTTACGTTTAAATTGGATCATAAGAATCAGAGTACCAGATCCTAATTCTACATTACTGTGTCCTTGTGTGTGTGTGTGTGTGTGTGTGTGTGTGTGTGTGTGAGAGAGAGAGAGAGAGAGAGAGAGAGAGAGAGAGAGAGAGAGAGAGGAGATAAAGAGATAATGAGAGGGAGAGAATTAGATAAAGAAAGAGAGAAAGGGGGAGGGAGGGAGAGGGAGGATTTATCTGTTTCTTCACTAACACAAAATGAGAAGGCAATTCAAGCAGTATGAAGGCGTTCATTGGCAAATGCATTTAATAATATCCTTATGTTGGACGTTTTAGACTCCAGTACTACGAAATGATAAGTCATTTTATTCAAGCTGTTCTGTTTAAGGTACTTTATTAAGGCAGCCTTCATGTACTATCATACCCTCTCAATAAAAGTTTAACTTTAATTTGCCACTGGCTCTCAATGGACACTTTAGCTACTGCACATGCCATGTGCCTGGGAGCACAGACATGGACACAGTGGTCAAGCTGAGGTGCACAGTAAGCAGTTGGGTGCATGTTCTCCAATTGCAGGACCAGTATGCTGTACATCTTTTGAGTCACAGAGCAGTTTAGCCTACCAAGAAATAGTATTAGAAATACCTAACATGTCCTAGCTTACTACAAATGAAAACTGATGGTTTTATTTTTGACTGGCTTGAGGCTCCTGTGCTGTTGGGTCTGAAATCTTCTCATTCCAAGAGAACACATCTGGCCCTTTCCTTCACTCTTTCTAGTGGTTCAATGCTAGGTGCTTTCTTTTGTCACTCTCCTAGACAGGCAAGTTGGTCAGATTTAAGTATAAACACACTGGCCTGCTATGACATTCAGGTTCATTTACTGCCATAAGCCTTTGTTGAATGGGGTCAAAGTAATAATATCCAATTCTGACTCACGAGTCACTGCACTGAGTTAGTATTCAGAGCCCAAGGAGAACAGCTGGTACAGGAAATATGTAGAAATACACACCACCACTGTTTGGGTGTGTCTTTTGATTTGTTTCACTTGCCTGCTGATAAATATGATATCCAAAAGTGAACACAGTACTCTCATAGTGATAGTTGGATTTTTTGGTTGTCTTATTTTTTTCCCCTGTCTTATATAAGATATCTAATGGCCTGTTTTGGAACTCTCTCCAGAAACTGTCTTAAGATAGTACTTTATCATATGATTTTTGAGGACAAAAATAATATTTTGTTTTGTCAACTTCTTTGATCTCACTCCCTAAATTGTTCCTGAGTTGGTTCAGATCCCAACGAGCAAGAATTATTGTGGTAACTTTGGATGGGGTGTTTGATTGTTTGTTTTTCTTTTTCTTTTTGGTTTGTTTTGGTTCATTTTCCAGAAAAGGATAAAATAATCAAGCTCATTCTTAAATACATTTTTGCTTTGATTTATTTGCTTTATGTATATGAGTATTTTGCTCACATGTACGTCTCTGCACAATGTGCGTGCAGTAGCCATGGAAGCTAGAAAAGGACCTTGCATACCCTGTAACTGAAATCACAGATGGCTATTAGCTGACTTGTGGGTGTTGGGAACTAATCTTTTGCAAGAACAGCCAGGGCCCATTCACAAAGCTATCGCTCCAGGCCTTCATGTTCTTTCTTGTTTGGTACAATTTGATCTCCAATGGCATAAGATCTATGTTCAAGTATTTCCTGTACTTTGATCCTGACGTAGAAAGCTAAAAGTAAAATGTATCTGTCTTTGTTCATGTTAAGTATCTTTAAAATTGGGACTATATACAGACGTTATTCCATTCTCCAGGTAAACTGACCTTTAGAGTAATGTGGCATGTTGTATGGTTTCCTCAAATTGTCTGAGTTAGTTTTACAACTAGATAATGGAAGCTGATTCATTTTTCTTAGAATTTCATGAGAAGATGAAATAAAACCATTAAGTTCTACTTATCTGCTATCCACTAATACCAAACTAAGCACCAGTTAGTACTACACACATGCCAACTGACTCATCACTGTCTTAGTACCTGCACACCTCTGCTTTGTTCCAAAATGTAGGTCTTAAAAGCTCTTCAGTCTTTTCAAAATTTTGCATAAAGAATGTCCATACTTTCAAGAAAGTGTAGGGTAGCTTGTAGAAATTTGTATCCTTGCACATGATGGACTGTTATGTTTTGAAGATAGTATTATGGGTGTATTTTGTTTTATCTTTGGTCTTCACTTAAGTAAAGAGATTTGATTCTTACCATAAAAATGCAGGTTTTGTAGAAAAATCAATTTTAGTCCAAAAAATAATACTCCTTAGTATGTGTTTATTTTTATAACAGTGTGGTCTTTGAATGGATCATTTGAAATATATTAAACAACTGGAAACTCCCATTCATTGTCCCTTGAGATTGCCAGCATTTGGAAATGCATTCAGTGGGCACCACCTCCTCTTGCTCTTAAGTTCTGGAAGAATTCTTCCATTCTATTAAGAAAAAATACATTTTATTGAATTATTTTCTTGAAAGTGGCTTTTTTTTGAGATGTCAGACATTTCTAAGAATCTTTATGTCTTGTTTTCAATCTTTAGTTCATTTCTTGATGTGCCTCGAGACATGACAGATCTGATGGTGATGAGTATAGAGATATGAGGCACCATCTGTGCAGCGCTTCTCTCAATGAAAACATTTTCTCCTAGGGATGTAAAACTTACTAAGAATTTTTTGAATGGTAGTATAAGCAACAAGCAATTATTGAGAGAGAGAGAGAGAGAGAGAGAGAGAGAGAGAGAGAGAGAGAGAGAGCAAAGGAGTTGTTTTGGTGAAGTTGCTTGCATATTCTTCAGGCAATTTGAGTTGTAGATGTAGCTTTGACGAGTCATTACTCATAGAGGATTGGGTTGTCAGATGACAACCATCTGGCATTGTATAGATGCTCCTGTAAGTAAACCAAATACACTTACTGGTTTGGTTCACCAAACTGCATTTGGGTGGGGCGTTGACTGACATAAATATTTTTACTTCTTTCTCTCCAAAGAATGCAACACCATGATTTCATAATACTATTAAATTTAAGGAGCTCCTGAGTCCCTGGACTAGGTAATTAAGTTATATAGTAACGTGGTACCCAGGCTGTGATGGAGTGGTGTGCTGTTATTGGCAATGGTACATTTCCTGAACAATAAGCTTATAGTAGTGGCTTGTTGTCATGGCAGAGTATGACATTTCATAATTCCTTCTTAAAATGTGCCTCTTACTGAAACACCAAGAAAAATGGAAATGGAAAATTGATTTTTAGCTTCCTGAGGATATAAGGGAAAAGCTGTCTCTTTGTCTTTCTGACTTTTTGACTCCAGAGTTGACCCAAGAACATCATTTTTAGAATAAGAAAGGTCTTTATATCAGAGCTGCTTTTGCTCTGGGCAGGAGGCTCGTCAGGATCCTAAGCATGACTCAGCGGAAAGCTTGGGGACTCTGGTTCCATCATGTGGCAAGCATTACAAGCCAGCCATTTCACTTGATTTTGGTATAGGCTATGTGTTTCACAAATTCACATTACAATCTAATCTTCATTGTGATTTGTGATGGGATTGCATGGGCTCCCATTAGAAAGTAATTAGCACATGAGGAAGGAGATTCGAATTCTTAGGAAATGGGCTCCAGTGTGTTGCCTAATCCTTCTGACTGTGGGAGGACATGCCAAGAGGATGGTGGAATATACACTAGAAAAAAGACAGCAAATAAGCTGTGCCTCAAACGTCCAATCATCCAGACAGGGCAAAAGGTATTGAATGCTGCTCTAGGCATTCAGTCTATAGTATAAAATGTTATGGGAGAAGCCCAACTGCAAAGTAACATATGCACCTCCGCTTTTTCATTAGGGTATAGAAGCATCTTGTAGAGAAATGATATGTAAAGTGCTTGTCATACAACATGCCTCACTAACTCTGCTTGTTGCTATTGAGACACCTAACACTAGGTGTGCTTCTTTACCTTGCAATTGTTCCAGTTTTTACAGAGTTCATAAACTAGCATCCTAGGCCAGGCTTGTCTTATTACCTCCACACTACTTTGAATTCTATTTTTTGTTTGTTTTGTTTTGTTAATTTTCTTTCATTTTTATTAAACTAATAAAATTTATTTTAAAATATACAACTCAGTATTGACATTTTTAAAGTCATAAAATTAATTTAGAATAGTTAAATGCCTCTTAAGTATATATGATCTCTTCTGAAGCTAAATGTGATATGCACTCAACCAATTTTTAAAATCTATTTGGAACATTAAACATGATAGAAGTAGAAAAACATCTCTTATGAAGTCCTCTATGAAAGGAAATTATGACAAGTTCTTGATTAGTCAGAAACTTCCATCTCCAAGGGAGAATATGCAGCATAACTGTGGCTTCATGGAATGAATTGGGTACTGTTCCTTCTGTTTCTATTTTGTAGAATACATCGAAAAAATATTGGTATTAGGTCTTCGTTTAAGTTCTGATAGAATTCTGAACTAAATATATCTGCTCCTGGGCTTTTTTTTTTTTTTTTTTTTTTTTTTTTTTGGGTAGGGAGACTTTTAATGACTGCTTCTATTTCTTTAGGGGTTATGAGACTGTTTAGATGGTTTATCAGTTCTTCATTCAACTTTGGTATTTGGTATTTTTCCAGTTTTGTTAAATATAGTCTTTTGTAGTAGGATCTAATGATTTTTTTTGAATGTCTACAGTTTCTGTTATTATATCTACCTCATTTCTGATTTTGTTAATTTGAATACTGTCTCTGAGGCCTCTGGTTAGTCTGGCTAAGGGTTTATCTATCTTGTTAATTTTCTCAGAGAACCAGCTCCTGCTTTTGTTGATTCTTTGTATAGATGTTTTTGTGTCTGCTTGGTTGATTTCAGCCCTGATTTTGATGATTTCCTACCATCTACTCTTGGCTGTATTTGCTTCTTTTGGTCCTAGAGCTTTAGGTGTGCTATTAAGCTGCTAGTGTATGCTCTCTCCAGTTTCTTTTTGAGGCACTCAGAGCTATGAATTTTCCTCTTAGCACTGTTTTCATTGTATTCTACAAGTTTGGATATGTTGTACCTTCATTTTTATTAAATTCTAAAGTGTTGAATTTCTTTCTTTCTTTCTTTCTTTCTTTCTTTCTTTCTTTCTTTCTTTTTTTTTCTTAAGAAGGTAGAGATTGTTTTATTTCCAATTCTGGTAATAAAGGTAGACTACCTTTATTTTTTTTGAGTGGTTTTTTTTTTTGTTTTGTTTTGTTTTTATTTTTATTTTCTATATTCTATGTTTACATTCCAAAGGCTTTCCCCTTTCCCAGTTCCCACCCACCATAGTTCCCATAGTTCCTCTCCGCCCCCCAACTGTTCCCCAATCATTCCCCCTCCCCCCTCGGTTTCTTTACTAAACTGGATGCAATCTTTACAGGCCCAGAGTCCTCTCCTTTCTTCTTCTTGGGAATCATTTGACTTGCTATTTGTGTCTTGAGTATTTAGGGCTTCTGGGCTCATTAATATCCACTTATCAGTGATTGCATTTCGTGTGCATTCTTTTGTGATTGGGTTAATTCACTCAGGATGATATTTTCCAGGTCTAACCATTTACCTACAAATTGCATGAATTCATTATTTTTAATTGCTGAGTAGTATTCCATTGTATAAATATACCACATTTTCTGTATCCATTCCTCCTTTAAGGGATATTTGGGCTCCTTCCAATTTCTGGCTATTATAAACAAGGCTGCTATAAACATAGTGGAGCATGTGTCCTTATTGCATGCAGGGGAATCCTCTGGGTATATGCCCAGGAGTGGTATGCCAGGGTCCTCTGGAAGTGACATGCCCAATTTTCTGAGGAACCGCCAAACTGATTTCCAGAGCGGTTTTACCATTTTGCAATCCCACCAACAGTGGAGGACAGTCAAAGAAAATACTAAATGCAAAAAGGCTGTAACCCAAAACATCCAGGAAATCCAGGACACAATGAGAAGACCAAACCTAAGGATTATAGGTATAGACGAGAATGAAGATGTACAAGTTAAAGGGCCAGCAAATATCTTCTACAAAATTATGGAAGAAAACTTCCCCAACCTAAAGAGAGACATGCCCATGAATATACAAGAAGCATACAGAACCCCAAACAGACTGGATCAAAACAGAAATACATCCTGTCACATAATAATCAAAACTCCAAATGTACTAAACAAAGAAAGAATATTAAAGGCAGCAAGAGAAAAAGGCCAAGTAACTTATAAAGGAAGACCTATCAGAATAACACCAGACTTCTCACCTGAGACCATGAAAGCTAGAAGATCCTGGGCAGATATAATGCAAACTCTAAGAGAACACAAACTTCAGCCAAAACTACTTTACCCAGCAAAGCTCTCAATAGCCATAGATGGAGACATCAAGGTATTCCATGACAAAACCAAATTTGCACGATATCTTTCTTTCTTTCTTGACCAATCATTTCAATGACCTATCATTGAATAGGGCGTTTTTCAGCTTCCACGTGCATGTGGGCTTTCTGTTGTTTATGTTGCTATTGAAGACCAGCCTTAGTCTGTGGTCATCTGGATGCATGGAATTACTTCAATCTTTTGTATCAGTTGAGGCTTGTTTTGTGACTTATTAGTGGTCAATTTTAGAGAAGGTACATGAGGTGCTGAGAAGAGAGTATAATTTTTGTTGTTTTAGGATGGAATGTTCTACAGATATCCGTTAAATCATATTGGTTTATAACTTCTGTTAGTTATAAAGTGTCTATGTTTAGTTTGTATTCTCATGATCTGTCCACTGATCAGAGTAGGGTGTTTAAGTCTCCCAATATTTTTGTGTGAGGTACAATGTGTGCTTTGAGCTTTAGTAAAGTTTCTTTCATGAATGTGGGTGCCCTTGCATTTGGAGCACAGATGTTTAGAATTGAGAGTTCTTGGTATATTTTTCCTTTGAAGAGTATGAAGTGTCCTTCCTTATACTTTTTGATAACTTTTGGTTGAAAGTGGATTTTATCTGATATTAGAATGGCAGCCCCAATCTGTTTCCTGGGTCCATTTTCTTGGAAAATTGTTTTCTAGCCCTTTACTCTGAGGTAATGTCTGTCTTTGGCACTGAGGTAAGTTTCCTGCATGCAGGATCCTGGGTCCTGTTTACATATCCAGTTTGTTAGACTGTCTTTATATTGGGGAATTGAGTCCACTGATGTTAAGAGATATTAAGGCATAGTGATTGTTGCTTCCTATTAGTTTTTGTTATTTATATGTTTGTGTGGTTATCTTTTTTGTGTTTGTTGAAAGAGGATTACTTGCTTGCTTTTTCAAGGGAGTATTTTCCCTCTTTGTGTTGGTATTTTCCATCTATTATCTTTTGTAGGGCTAGATTTGTGGAAAGATATATGTGAATTTGGTTTGTCATGGAATATTTTGGTTTCTCTATTTTTGGAAATTTGGATTTTGGCTGGGTATAGTAATCTGGGCTGGCATTTGTGTTCTCCGAGGGTCTGTATGAGATCTGCACAGGATTTTCTAGCTTTCATAGTCTCTGGTGAGAAGTCTGGTGTAATTTGGATAGGTCTCCCTTTATATCCTATTTGACCTTTTTCCCTTACTTCTTTTAATATTCTTTCTGTTTTGTGTATTTGGTGTCTTGACTATTATGTGATGGGAGGAATTTCTTTTCTGTTCTAATGTATTTGGAGGTCTGTGGGCTTCTTGTATGTTAATGGGCATCTCTTTCTTTAGGTTAGGGACGTTTTCTTCTAAAATTTTGAATATATTTACTGGCCTTTTAAATTGGGAATCTTCATTCTCTTGTATACCTATTATCCTTACATTTGTTCTTCTCATTGTGTCCTGGATTTCCTGGATGTTTTGGGTTGGGAGCCTTTTGCATTTTGCATTTCCTTTAACTACAAGTTGTGTCAATGTTTTCTTTGGTATCTGCTGAATCTTAGATTCTCTTTTCTATCTCTTGTATTGTGTTTGTGATGCTTGCATCTATGACTCCTGACCTCTTTTCTAGGTTTTTTATCTCCAGGGTTGTCTCCCTTTGTGATTTCTTTGTTGTTTCTATTTCCATTTTTAGATCCTGGATGGTCTTGCTCAATTCCTTCACCTGTTTGGTAGTGTTTTCCTGTAATTCTTTAAGGAATTTTTGTGTTTCCTCTTTAGGGACTTCTACGTGTTTACCTGTGTTCTCCTATATTTCTTTAAGGGACTTATTTACGTCCTTCTTAAAGTTCTCTATCATCATCATGCTATGTGATTTTAAATCAAAGTCTGCTTTTCTGGTTTGTTGGGATATCCAGGGCTTCCTGTGGAGGGAGAACTGGGTTCTGATGATGCCAAATAGCCTTGGTTTCTGTTGCTTATGTTTTTGTCCTTGCCTCTTACCATCTGGTTATCTCTGGTGTTAGCTGGTCTTGCTGTCTCTGACTGTGGCTTGTCCCTCTTGGAAACCTCTGTGTCAGTATTCCTGGGAGACAAGTTCTCTATGGGAGGAAGTGTATGGAGAGCTGTGATCCAGGGTCAGCTGTGGGGTGCAGAAAGAAACCAGAGAGATCCTGTTTCTAGCTGTTCTTTGGTTCCTGTGTCCTGATGGCTCTGGAAGGGCCCTTCTCAAGCCAGGAATCTGAGCAGAAGTAGTGGTCTTACCTTTGCTCACAGGTGTGTCCGCACTCCTGGGAGACCAGCTCTCTCCAGATGGTTGGGTATGGAGCGCTGTGGCACAGGATCAGCTTCAGGAACAGACAGAAACTGGAAGCTTAGAACTCTATTTCATCTGCAACTTTCTTCATTTATTTCTAGGTGGGAAATCCATCTTTAAGGTTGTTTGAAGAATGGTGCAAGCTTATACTAATTATTTAATAGAGTGACCAAAATATATCAAAAAGTATGTAAAGCTAAGGAAGTACACCTAAAAGTTGTAAAACAACAGTGTGCTGGGTCTGCTCATTTAAGGGTGTCATATCTGTGCAGTCAACTGTCACCTTCAGCCAGTAGCATTGTGCTTTGCTCTTAGTCTTACTTTTTACAAGCTATTGCTTACAGAAGCAGGGCCTAGCTCCTTCTAAGCATGATATAAAAATATAACTTTTAACTGTTTTCAATTTTCTTATATTGAAAATAGAGTTTTCATGCTCTATATTCTGATTATGGTTTCCCCTTCACCAACTCTCCAAGATCATCCTTACATCTCCTCCCAACTGAATCTGCACCTCTTCTGTCTCCTTAGAAAACAAGCAAGGATCTAAAGAATGGTAATAAAATAAACAGAATAGGACAAAACACAAAATAAAACAAAAGCAAGAGAAGAAAAAGCAAGAGAAACACACATAAACACAGACACACAAGTTTTCACACACAGGAATCTCATAAAAGTACAAAACTCAGAAGTCATGCTATAAAAATGGTCCCATAAGGTTAAAAAAAATGTTCCGATAAAGCATTATGAAACCAAAATCCTCCGAAGATGGCACTGAGTTCATTTTGTTTTAGCTGTCTGCTGCTGGGCTCCCTTAAGTGAGAGTTATATCCCACATCTGTAAGACTGTTGGAAAGCACTGATATTTTTCATTAGTGAATGGTACTCAATTAGTAATAGCATCTGGATTAGGGATAGGGTCATGTGTCTGCTTTTCTCAGTGTTCTTTGAAGACCTTTACAATCTCTAGACATGTTGCCACAGTCTGTGAGTTCATCAGTCCTGTGAGTCTTTGTATGTCTTATTGTGTTTAGAAGGCCTTAGTGCTCACTGTCCATTCTCTCTGACTCTTAAACTCTTTCTACCTCCTCTTCCACAACGTTCTCTGAGCCCCTAGGGGAGGAATTTGATCAAGACATCATGCTGATGATTAATTAGTATGTGTGTATTTGCGTATAGATGTTCTTCAAGGCCAAAAGAGGGCATTGGATCCCCTGGAAGTGGAGTTACAAGCAAGAGCGAATGGTCCCCTGTGGGTGCTGGATTCTGAACTTCAGGTTCTGGAAGAGCAGTAAGCTCTCTTAAATGCCTAGCCATCTCTATCTCCCCAGCCCTTCTGTTTTTGAAAGGAGCAGAGGTTTACCTTTAAGAAGACTTAAGTCACACTGCAACTTCAGTTCTTGCCACTTTCTTACTGAAAGTAAAAATTCATTTAAGGACACTAAATACATTTCAGGTGCAAATGTGAAGCCCTGCTAAGTAAATATTCATAAGTGCAATTTACTAAATGGAAATCTGTATTAAGTGAATATGCATGAGACAAAACCTCATTGGACAGGTACAGAATTTAACTGAGTCATAAAATTCATTAACCAGTGAACACACTCATCCATTAACGAATTAATCATCTCTCTACCTTGGAAATGAATTCTTGGCTGCATGGCCTATTAGACTGATCTCTTCTCGCTGAATACTATTAATGTAGCAACCCTGAATGTGGAGAGAATAAATCTGATAGCATTTTTTTTCTTTTACTGAAAATAATTTTTTTCTGATATAATGTATCCTGGATATAGTTTCCTTTCCCCTACCCCTCTCAGAGCCTCTCAATATCCTCTGCTTATACAGATCTTCTTGTTTCTGTCTCTCTTTAGAAAAGAAACAGGCTTCTGTAGGATAATAATATAATATATTATAATTAATATAATATAATATATAAGATAAAAATAATAAAACAAGAACTAACTTTTGAGTTGGACAAAGCAAAGTAACATAAGGAAAAGAGGCCAACAGAAAATACAAGAAACAAAGAAACAAAGTTGTTCACATATTCAGGGATCCCATAAAAACACTAAACTGGAAGCAATAATATATATAAGGGTAGAAAAATAGAGAAGAAAAAATGTATAAATAAACTAAAAGTAGAAATAAGATAAAGCCTTTTTTTCTTTTTTTCTTTTATTTTCTATATTTTTGTTTACATTCCAAAGGCTTTCCCCTTTCCTAGATCCCCCCACCATACGTCCCATAAGTCCTCTCCCCAGCAACTATTCCCCAATCATCCCCCCACCCCCATTTCTCTGTTCTGGATCTACAAAACTGGATCCAATATTTCAGGCCTAGGGTTCTCTCCTTTCTTCTTCTTGTGAATCATTTGAATTACTAGTTGTGCCTTGAGTATTTAGGGCTTCTGGGCTCATTAATATCCATTTATCAGTGATTGCATTTCATGTGTATTCTTTTGTGATTGGGTTAACTCACTTAGGATGATATTTTCCAGATCGAACCATTTACCTACAAATTGCATAAATTCATTATTTTTAATTGCTGAGTAGTATTCCATTGTATAAATATACCACATTTTCTGTATCCATTCCTCCATTGAGGGATACCTGGGCTCCTTCCAATTTCTGGCTATTATAAACAAGGCTGCTATAAACATAGTGGAGCATGTGTCTTTATTGTATGCAGGGGAATCGTCTGGGTATGTGTCCAGGAGTGGTATGCCAGGGTCCTCTGGAAGTGACATGCCCAATTTTCTGAGGAACCACCAAACTGATTTCCAGAGCGGTTTAACCATTTTGCTATCCCACCAACAGTGTAGGAGTGTTCCTCTTTCTCCACATCCTCACCAGCACTAGTTGTCTCTTGAGTTTTTAATCTTAGCCATTCTGACTGGTGTGAGGTGGAATCTCAGGGTTGTTTTGATTTGCATTTCCCTGATGACTAATGATGTTGAACATCTCTTAATGTGTTTCTTGGCCATCCAAATTTCTTCTGGTGAAAATTCTTTGTTTCGCTCTATACCCCATTTTTTGATAGGGTTATTTGGTTCTTTGGGGTCTAACTTCTTGAGTTCTTTGTATATATTGGATATTAGCCCTCTGTCGGATGTGGGGTTGGTGAAGATCTTTTCCTACTTTGTTGGTTGCTGTTTTGTCCTTCTGACAGTGTCCTTTGCCTTACAGAAACTCTGTAATTTTATGAGGTCCGATTTGTCAATTCTTGATCTGAGAGCATAAGCTATTGGTGTTCTGTTCAGGAACTTTCCCCCTGTACTCATGTAGTGCTTGAGGTCTGGGATACTGATTCCCCCATAAGTACTTTTACTCTTGAGAATAGTTTTAGCTATCCTGGGATTTTTGTTATTCCAGATGAATTTGAGAATTGCTCTTTCTAACTCTATGAAGAACTGAGTTGGGATTTTGATGGGGATTTCATTGAATCTGTATATTGCTTTTGGCAAGATGGCCAATTTTTACTATATTAATCCTGCCAATCCACAAGCATGGATTTTTTTTGATTTTCTGAGGTTTTCTTCTATTTGTTTCTTCAAGGACTTGAAGTTCCTGTCATACAGATCTTTGCTTGTTTGGTTAGTTAAGCCAAGATACTTTATGTTGTTTGTGGCTATTGTGAAGGGTGTTATTTCCATAACTTCTTTCTCAGCCTGCTTGTCCTTTGAGTACAAGAAGGCTACTGATTTGCTTGAGTTAATTTTATAACCAGCCACTTTGCTGAAGTTGTTTATCAGCTGTAGAAGTTCTCTGGTGGAGTTTTTTGGGTCGCTTAAGTAAACTATCATATCGTTTGCAAATAATGATACTTTGACTTCTTCCTTTCCAATTTGTATCCCTTTGACTTCCTTATGTCGTCTAATTGCTCTCACTAGAATTTCAAGTACTATATTGAAAAGATATGGAGAGAGAGGGCAGCCTTGTCTAGTCCCTGATTTTAGTGGGATTGCTTCAAGATTCTCTCCATTTATTTTGATGTTGGATACTGGTTTGCTGTAGATTGCTTTTACTATGTTTAGGTATGGGCCTTGAATTCCTGCTCTTTCCAAGACTTTTAGCATGAAAGGATGCTGAATTTTGTTGAATGCTTTTTCAGCATCTAATGAGATGACCATGTGTTTTTTTTTTCTTTTAGTTTATTTATGTAGTGGATTACATTGATGGATTTCCATATATTGACCCATCCCTGCATCACTGGGATGAAGCCTACTTGATCATGGTGAATGATCGTTTTGACGTGCTCTTGGATTCAGTTGGCAAAAATTTTATTTAGTATTTTTGCATCGATATTCATAAGGGAAATTGGCCTGTAGTTCTCTTTCTTTGTTGGATCTTTTTGTGGTTTAGGTATCAGCATAATTGTGGCTTTAAAGAATGAGTTGGGCAGTGTCCCTTCTGTCTCTATTTTGTGGAATAGTTTGAAGAGTATTGGTGTTAAGTCTTCTTTGAAGGTCTGGTAGACTTCTGCACTAAAACCATCTGGTCCCGTACTTTTTTGGTTGGGAGGCTTTCTATAACCCCTTCTATTACTTTAGGGGTTATGGGACTATTTAGCTGATCTAATTGATGCTGATTTAATTTTGGTATTTGGTATCTGTCTAGGAAATTGTCCATTTCCTCCAGATTCTCCAGTTGTGTTAAGTATAGACCTTTGTAGTAGGATCTGATGATCTTTTGAATTTCTTCAGTTTCTGTTGTTATGTCCCCCTTTTCATTTCTAATTTTGTGAATTTCGATACTGTCTCTGTGTCCTTTGGTTAGTCTGGCTAAGAGTTTATCTATCTTGTTGATTTTCTCAAAGAACCAGCTCCTGGTTTTGTTGATTCTTTGTATGGTTTCTTTGTTTCTACTTGATTGATTTCAGCCCTGAGTTTGATGATTTTCTGTCTTCTTCTCCTCCTGCATGACTTAACTTCTTTTTATTCCAGGGCTTTAAGGTGTGCCGTTAAGTTGCTAGTGTATGCTCTCTCCAGTTTCTTTTTGGATGCACTTAGAACTATTAGTTTTCCTCTTAGCACTGCTTTCATTGTGTCCCATAGATTGGGGTAGGTTGTACCTTCATTTTCATTGAATTCTATAAAGTCTTTGATTTCTTTTTTTATTTCTTCCTTCACCAAGGTGTCATTGAGTATTGTTCAGTTTCTATGTGTATGTGGGCTTTCTGTTGTTTTTGTTGCTAATGAAGACCACTCTTACTCCATGGTGATCTGATAGGAGGCATGGGATTAGCTTGATCTTCTTGTATTTGTTGACATCAGTCTTGTGACCAATTATATAATCAATTTTTGAGAAGGTACCATGCGGTGCTGAGGAAAAGGTATATTCTTTAGCTTTAGGATGAAATTATATATATATATATATATATATATATATATATATATATATATGTTAAATCCAATTGGTCCAAAATTTCAATTAGTTTCACTGTGTCCCTATATAGTTTCTGCTTTCCTGATTGGTCCATTCAGGAGAGTGGAGTGTTGAAGTCACCCACCATTATTGTGTTAGGTGTAATGTGTGCTTTAAGCTTTAGTAAGGTTTCTTTTATGAATGGGGGTGTCCTTGCATTTGGAGCATAGATGTTCAGTATTGAGAGCTCTTTTTGGTGGATTTTCCCTTTGACCAGCAAGAAGTGACCTTCTGAGTCTCTTTTGATGCCTTTAGGTTGGAAGTCAATTTTATCTGATCTTATAATGGCTACTCCAGCTTGCTTCCTGAGACCATTTGCTTGTAAAATTGTCTTCCAGCCTTTTACTCTAAGGCAGTGTTTGTCTTTAACACTGAGATGTGTTTCCTGTATGCAGCAAAATGTAGGGTCCTGTTTCCGTATCCAGTCTGTTAATCTATGTCTTTTTATTGGGGAATTGAGTCCATTGTTGTTAAGAGATATTAAGGGATAGGAATTATTACCTCGCAACATTTTTGAAATTATTTTTTTATATTTGAGAGGTTATCTTCTTTTGTGTTTGATAAGAGGAGGTTTCTATTTTGCTTCTTCTGGGGTGTAGTTTCCTTCCTTGTGTTGTTGTTTTCCCCCTATTATCCTTTGTAGTGCTGGGTTTGTAGAAAGATAACATGCAAATTTGGTTTGGTCATGGAGTACCTTGATGTCTCCATCTATGGCCATTGAGAGTTTTGCTGGGTAAAGTATTTTTGGCTGAAATTTGTGTTCTCTTAGAGTTTGCATGATATCTGCCCAGGATCTTCTAGCTTTCATGGTCTCAGGTGAGAAGTCTGGTGTTATTCTGATAGGTCTTCCTTTATATGTTACTTGGCCTTTTTCTCTTACTGCCTTTAGTATTCTTTCTTTGTTTAGTACATTTGGAGTTTTGATTATTATGTGACAGGATGTATTTCTGTTCTGGTCCAGTCTGTTTGGAATTCTATAGGCTTCTTGTATATTCATGGGCATCTCTCTCTTTAAGTTGGGGAAGTTTTCTTCCATAATTTTGTAGAAGATATTTGCTGGCCCTTTAACTTGTAAATCTTCACTCTCGTCTATACCTATAATCCTTAGGTTTGGTCTTCTCTTTGTGTCCTGGATTTCCTGGATGTTTTGGGTTACGTTTTTGCATTTAGTATTTTCTTTGACTGTTGAATCAATGGTTCCTATGGTATCTTCGGCTTCTGAGATTCTGTCTTCTATCTCTTGTATTCTATTGTTGATATTTGCATCTATGGCCCCTGATTTCTTCCCAAGGTTTTCTATCTCCAATGTTGTCTCCCTCTGCGATTTCTTAGTTGTTTCTACTTCTGTTTTTGAACCTGGATGGATATGCTCAGATCTTTAGCTTGCTTGATTGTGTTTTCATGTATTTCTTTAAGAGATTTTTGTGTTTCCTCTTTCATAGCTTCTACTTGTTGACCCACGTTCTTCTGTATTTCTTTAAGTGATTTTTGTCTTTCCTCCTTATTGGCTTCTGCTTTTTGATCCATATTCTCCTGAATTTCTTTAAGTGATTTTTGTGTTTGCCTTGTAAAGGCTTCTAACTCTTGATCCATTTTCTCCTGTATTTCTTTAAGAGATTTATCTATGTATTCTGCTACCAGCATCCTGACCAGTGATTTTAGATCCAAGTCTTGTTTTTCTGGTGTGTTGGGGTATCCAAGGCTTCCTGTTTTCGGCGAACTGGGTTCAGATGCTGTCATGCTGCCTTGATTTCTGTTAGTAATGTTCCTTCGTTTTCCTTTTGCCATCTGGTTATTTCTGGTGTTAGTTGGCCTTGTTGTCACTGGCTGGTGTTTGAACCTCCTGTGAGACTGGGCTCACCTGTTGTTTCTCTACTGGTGACTATGCTGCAAGATAGAGACTGCCTCTGTGAGTGCTGAGGGGACCTCAGGGAGGGCGGTTCCCAACTGAGTTGGTGCAAGGCCGGAGGGTGTGGAGAAGTCCTGCAGAGCCTCGGCCCTGGCCCTGCCTGGTGGCGAGAGCCTGGTGGATCCACCCGGGCAATGGTAGCCCCGGCTGGAGTCTTTATACCTGGGCCTCTCTAGCCCTGGTAGCAATATCAAGATAAAGCCTTAAAAAATGAAAACAATACAGAGAACTCTGACACACTTGTAAGACAACAAATGTCCAAAGATACCTAGATATCTTTGAGTTCATTTACTATTAGCATTTATTGCTGGGCATGCATCCTGCTCTCAGGAGTAATTTGTGTCCCCAGTGAGACTTCCTTTGAGAAAACTAAATTTTCATTTTCAAGGGGTTTTGAATTGGAAGTTGCTCTTTGGTTAGTGATAGGGGACATTTGTGTGCTTCTTTCAGCTCTTTGACTGCAACTAGTACATTTGCAACAGGCCCTATGCATGCTGCCTCTGTCTTTGTGTGCATCCCATGTGTGCATCAATCAGGTTGATTTCCCAGGTCTTGGTGTGCTCCATTTCCCGAGGTTGTTATGCTCTTTCTGCCTCCTCTGTCACGGGGTTCCCTGAGCTATAAAAGGAGTATGAGGAAGAGGTCCTGGTTAGGGCTAAAGGTTTAAAGATCTGTAAGTCTCTATGTAGTACCTGCTTATGAATCTCTATATTTGTTCCCTTCTTCTTTAGGAAGAAGCTTTTCTGATGATGACTGAGCAAGGCACTGACCTATGAAAACAGCAGAATATCATTAGAAGTAATTTTATTTCTACATTCTTTGAACAGAATGGAAGTATTGGGTTTTTAGCATAGTTCCCTGGGCTATGTCTCAGATCCTTGATCACTCCAGCATTGTTGGATATGGGTACCATCTCATGGAGTGGGTCTTATGTCAAAGCATATATTGGTTGGTTGCTCTCACAAATTGTGCCAACATCACACTAGTGTAGTTTGTAGGTACTGTAGACCAATCAAAGGGCTTGTGCCTGAGCTTTTTATATTTTCCCTTTTTAGGAGCATACAGAGTACCTTCTTGCATCAAAGACACTAGAATGTAGGGGTGAAGGTTCTAGTCAACATCAACTGTACCTCTCTATGTTCAATGAGTTATGCATGTACTGTCTTCACCAACTGACCTTGCTGTCAGTTTCTGGAGAACAACCTATGTTCTTGGAAGCATCCCAGGTTGTTGGGGTTTTCTAATAGGATCCTTTTGGCCAACATCTCAATTAGATGTAACCCATTTTTGTACTAGAAGCTTCATTTGGTTATAAGACATGGCTAGTTGTGTATCTCTCTGCCCCATTATTTGGTAATTTAATTTAAATCTCCTTCATATATGTATGTGTTCAATGGAACTTCTACTTAATTAGGTTCCCATATTACCACTCAAATGGCCCTGAATTTCAGCTGTCCCTTCCCATATTCTTTCAATTGTCTCCCTCTACTCTTTCGTTATTCACTTGGTCCTCCTGCTCCAGCCAACCCCGCCCCCCCCATCTATCTGTAACTATTTATTGTATATCCTTTTTTTAGGGAGATCTATCTCTCCTCAAAGTTCCCTAATATATATCTAACCTCTGTGATTTTATGCATTATAGCTTGGTTATCAATGACATAACAGCTAATACCTACATATGAACAAATACTTAACATATTTGTCTTTTGTGGTCCGGATTATCTCACTTCAGGATGACATTTCTTAGTTCCATCCCTTTATCTTTGGTTTTCAAGAATTCATCTTTTTACAAGTGAGCAACATTCAATTGTGCACATGTACCACATTTTCTTTATCCATTCTTCTATTGAGGAACATTCAGGTTGTGTCCAAATTCTGGTTTTTATAAATATGGCAGCAATGAACCTGGCTAAGCTTGCTGTGATAGGATAAAGCATCCTTCAAGTATATGCTTAAGAGAGCTATAGCTGGATTTTGAAGTAGAGCATCCCATTTTCCTGGGGAACCATCAGACTGTTTTTCCTGGTGGATGTAATACTTTACCCCCCCACTACCACCCACACACCCAGACACACCCAGACACACACTAGTCATGATGAGTTTCCACCTTGTTCCACATTCTTACCAGCATGGATGTTATCCATTTTATTGATCTTAGCTATTCTGACAGGGATCAGTTGAAATATTAGTTGTTTTGATTTCAGCATCCTGATGAATAAGAATGTCCACTGCTTAAAGCATGTCTCAGCCATTTGAGTTTACTCTTTTGAGAATTCTGTTTAGACCAGTACCTCATTCTCAAATGGGTAATTTTTATTGATACCTATTTTTGTTTTGTTTTTTCTTTATATATCTTGGATGTTAGCCTTCTAGCTGATGTGTAGCTAGTAAAAATTGTTGCCCATTCTACAGGTTGTCTGAATGATGGTGTCCTTTGCCTTACCATAGCTTTTCAGTTTCATAAGGTCCCATTTATTATCTGTTGATCTTAGTGCCTGTGCTCATGGTGTTCTCTCCAGAAAGTCTTTTCTTATGAAAATTAATTCAAAGTTATTCCTCACTTTCTAATCTATCAGGCTCAGTGTATATAGTATTATTGTGAGGTGTTTGAGGCATTTGAAGTTGAGTTTGTGCCATGTAATAAGTATGGATATATTTGCATTTTTCAACATGCAGCCATCTAGTTTGACTAGCCATATTGCTGAAGATACTTTTTTTCTGAGTATTTCTAAATCTTTATTTAAAAAAATCAGTTGTCCATAGGTATGTGGGATTATAGCTGAATCCCCAATTTTACTACATTGCTCAACATATCTGTTTTTATGCCAATAGCATGTTGGGTTTTTTTTTTTTTTTTACTATAGCTCTGCATTGGAATTTGAGTTCAGGAATGATGATACCTCCAGCAATTCTTTATATTTTCAGGATTACTTTTGGTATCCTGGGGTTTTTTTGTGTTTCTTTATGATACTTGAAATTTTCCTTTCAAAAAATATGAAGAAAGCTGGGAAGTGGTGGCGCACACCTTTAATCCCAGCACTTGAGAGGCAGAGGCAGGCGGATTTCTGAGTTCGAGGCCAGCCTGGTCTACAAAGTGATTTCTAGGACAGCCAGGGCTACACAGAGAAACCCTGTCTCAAAAAAAACAAAAAAAATGAAGAATTATATTGAAATTTTGATGGGGATTGCATTGAATCTTTAGATTACATTTGATAGGAGAGGTACTTTTAGTCCTACTTACCCTTGAGCATCTGAGACCTTCTGATCTCATGTTTTCTTCAAAGTCTTAAGGTTTTTATCATATAAGTCTTTCATTAGCTTGTTTAGAGTTACCCCTAAGATATTTTTGAAGCTATTGTAAAAAGTGCTGCTTCCCTATTTTTTCAATCCCTCTATCTTTTTATATAGGAGGGTTACTGAATTTTGTGAATTAATTTTGTACCAAGCTACTTTGATGAAAGTGTTTATCAGTTGTATGAGTTCTCTGGTGGAATTTTTAGGGTGACTTATTTATACTGACACTTTGACTTTTTTCTTTTGAAATTGCACATCTCTGATCTACTTCAGTTGGCATATTGCTCTAGCTAAAACTTCACTTAGTATATTGAATAGATATGTAGAGAATGGACAACCTTATCTTGTTCATGACTGACTGTGCTCTCAGAAAACACTTCCCAGAAGATTGTACCTCAGTGATACTGGTCTCTTCTTAATCATCAGCAATTTCTTTTTTTTTTATTTTTTTTATTGTATATATTCTATATTTACAATTCATTTCCCTTTTTCTGGTTCCCCACCCCCAAAGGTCCCACATGTCCTTTTCCCTCCCCCTGCTCCCGCATCCACCCCCTCCCACTTTACTGTTCTTGTGCTCTCCCACAATGATGTTTTGGTCCATTCTAGCACCAGTGTCCACTCCTTTCTTCTTGTGAGACATCACTTGATATGTGATTTGTGTCTTTGGTGTTCTAAGCTTCTAGGCTAATATCCACTTATCAGTGACTGTATACCATGGGTATTCTTTTGAGACTGGGTCACCTCACTTAGTATGACATTCTCCAGCTCCATCCATTTCTCTAAGAATTTCATGAATTCATTGTTTCTAATGGCTGTATAGTACTCCATTGTGTATATATACCACATTTTTTGTATCCATTCTTCTGTTGAGGGACATCTGGGTTCTTTCCAGCTTCTGGCTATTATATATAAAGCTGCTATGAACATAGTGGAGCATGTATCCTTATTGCATGCTGGTGAATCTTCTGGGTATATTCCCAGGAGTGGTATGGCTGGGTCCTCCGGAAGTATCACGCCCAGTTTTCTGAGGAACCGCCATACTGATTTCCAGAGTGGTTGTACCAGCTTGCATTCCCACCAGCAGTGGAGGAGTGTTCCTCTTTCTCCACATCCTCGCCAACACCTGATGTCTTCTGAGTTTTTAATCTTAGCCATTCTGACTGGTGTGAGGTGAAATCTCAGGGTTGTTTTAATTTGCATTTCCCTAATGACTAGTGATGTTGAACATTTTTTAAGGTGTTTCTCAGCCATCCGAATTTCTTCAGGTGAAAAGACTCTGTTTAGCTCTGTACCCCATTTTTGGATAGGGTTATTTGGTTTTCTGGGGTCTAACCTCTTGAGTTCTTTGTATACATTGGAGATTAGCCCTCTGTCGGATGTGGGGTTGGTGAAGATTTTTTCCCAATTTGTTGTTGCCGATTTATCCTTTTGGCAGTTTCTTTTGCCTTACAGAAACTTTGTAGTTTTATGAGGTCCCATTTGCCTATTCTTGCTCTTAGAGCATAAGCAATTGGTGTTCTGTTCAGGAATTTTTCCCCTGAGCCAATGTCCTCAAGGGTCTTCCCCAGTTTCTTTTCTATTAGTTTTAGTGTGTCTGGTTTTATGTGGAGGTCTTTGATCCACTTGGAGTTGAGCTTAGTGAAGGAGATAAGAGTGGATCAATTCTCATTCTTCTGCATGTTGACCTCCAGTTGAGCCAGCACCATCTGTTGAAAAGGCTATCTTTTTTCCACTGGATGTTTTCAGCTCCTTTGTCGAAGATCAATTGGCCATAGATGTGTGGGTTCAATTCTGGGTCTTCGATCCTATTCCATTGATCCGCTTCCCTGTCACTGAACCAATACCATGCAGTTTTTAATACCACTGCTCTGTAATATTGCTTGAGGTCCGGGATATTGATTCCCCCAGAAGTTCTTTTGCTGTTGATGATAGTTTTAGCTATTCTGGGTTTTTTGTTATTCCAGATGAATTTGAGAATTGCTCTTTCTAGCTCTATGAAGAACTGAGTTGGGATTTTGATGGGAATTGCATTGAATCTGTATATTGCTTTGGGCAAGATTGCCATTTTGACTATATTAGTCCTGCCAACCCACGAGCATGGAAGATTTTCCCATTTTCTGATGTCTTCTTCAATTTCCCTCTTCAGAGACCTGAAGTTTTTGTCGTATAAATCTTTCACATGTTTGGTTAGCGTCACTCCAAGATACTTTATATCATTTGTGGCTATTGTGAAGGGTGTCATTTCCCTAATTTCTTTCTCGGCCTGCTTATCCTTCGCGTATAGGAAGGCTACTGATTTACTTGAGTTGATTTTATAGCCAGCCACTTTGCTGAAGTTGTTTATCAGTTGCAGGAGTTCTCTGGTGGAGGTTTTTGGGTCACTTAAGTAAACTATCATATCATCTGCGAATAGTGATAGTTTGACTTCTTCCTTTCCGATTTGTATCCCTTTGACTTCCCTCTGTTGTCGAATTGCTCTAGCTAGTACCTCAAGTACTATATTGAAGAGATATGGCGAGAGGGGACAGCCTTGTCTAGTCCCTGATTTTAGAGGGATTGCTTCGAGTTTTTCTCCGTTTACCTTAATGTTGGCTACTGGTCTGCTGTATATTGCTTTTACTATGTTTAGATATGGGCCTTGAATTCCTGTTCTTTCTAGGACCTTTAGCATGAAAGGATGCTGAATTTTGTCAAATGCTTTTTCAGCATCTAATGAGATGACCATGTGGTTTTTTTCTTTGAGTTTGTTTATGTAGTGGATTACGTTGATGGATTTCCGTATATTGAACCATCCCTGCATCCCTGGGATGAAGCCAACTTGATCATGGTGAATGATCGTTTTGATGTGTTCTTGGATGCGGTTGGCAAGTATTTTGTTTAGTATTTTTGCATCGATATTCATAAGAGAAATTGGCCTGTAGTTCTCTTTCTTAGTTGGATCTTTGTGAGGTTTTGGTATCAGGGTAATTGTGGCTTCATAGAATGAGTTGGGTAGTGTTCCTTCAGTTTCTATTTTGTGGAATAATTTGAAGAGTATCGGTATCAGGACTTCTTTGAAGGTCTGATAGAATTCTGCACTAAAACCGTCTGGTCCTGTGCTCTTTTTGGTTGGAAGACTGTCTATGACCCCTTCTATTTCTTTGGGGGTTATGGGTCTGTTTAGACAATCTATTTGATCCCGGTTTAATTTTGGTATTTGGTAGCTGTTGAGGAAATTGTCCATTTCCTCCAGATTCTCCAGTTGTGTTGAGTATAGGTTTTTGTAGTAGGATCTGATGATTTTTTTAATTTCCTCAGTTTCTGTTGTTATATCTCCCTTTTCATTTCTAATTTTGTTAATTTGAATACTGTCTCTGTGCCCTTTAGTAAGTCTGGCTAGGGGTTTATCTATCTTGTTGATCTTCTCAAAGAACCAGCTCCTGGTTTTGTTGATTCTTTGTATGGTTCTTTTTGTTTCAACTTGATTGATTTCAGTCAGTAATTTCTTAGCTCCAGCTAATCAGCATCAATTTTCCCAATAGTCCCTTCTATTCTTGACTCTAAAATAAGAGCCCACGTAGCCACAGCTGCCAGGTTCTGCTGCTTGCCGGAGCTGGAACATGCCCTCCCCTTATGCTATTACCAGCTTTCTGTTTACCAAATCCCTCACTGCCTAAAATTGGCTGTTCTGGAACTTGCTCTGCAGATTGACCTTGAACTCAGAGATCTGCATTGCTCTGTCTCCTGAGATTAAGTTGTGCTCCACCATGCCTAGACCTAAATTTTGTTGGGTAAGATCTTGTCCCAAAGTCTCACTCTCTTAATCTGTTATCTCCTAGAACATTGTATTCAACTCCATTCCACTTCCTGGTGCCCCTTTAATACTTGAACCACATATTTTGTATTTTTCCTTTCCTAACTTGCTCCCTTTCATTGAAATGCTCTTCATAAGAGTGAATTTTGGTAACCACATAACAGAATTTATACCAGGCAGTTTTGAGACTTCCTTTTTCAAAGCAATTAATCTAAATCTCTTCACCTTAGCCTCAGGCAGACTCTGGACAATGGCAAAAAGCCATTCTTCACCAAAATACCACAGAAAGACTCTCTAGGCCCTCTAGGACACACACTGAAATTTTTCTCCACTGAAATCTCTTGGGCCCGGTCTGTACAATTCAAATCCCTCTCAGCAATAAAGTTTTCTATATTCTTACTAGGATGGCCCATTAAGCCCCACTTAAAGCCTTCCATAACCTTTCAAATCTAAAGTCCCAAAATCCATATTCTTCCAAACAAAAGCATGGTCAAGTCTATCACAGCTGCTAGCAGAATACTTGCTTCCAGGCAGTTAGGACAAAGGTATTAAAGCCCACACCCACAGACACACCTACTCCCGCAAGGCTATACCTCATAATAGTGCCACTCCCTGGGCCAAGCATATACAAACCATCACAATAACTGTAGTGGAATTTCTTTGAATACCTCCTCATTTAAGTTGATGTTGGCTATGGGTCTACTGTAAACTGTCTTTATTATGTTTAGGTATTTCTTTCTTATCTCTAATCTCTCCAAGACCATTATCATGAAGGAGTGTTAGATTTTACCACAGGTCTTTTCTGCATCTAACGATGAGAAGTGAGTTTTTGCTTCTAGTTTGTTTATATGGAGGATTGCATTTGTTTTTGAATGTTTAACCATTCCTGTATATCTAAGATGAACAGGGATGAAGCATACTTGATTATGGTGGTCTTTTTAATGTGTTGTTAAATTTAATTTATAAGTATTTTATTTAGCATTTTGCAACTTTATAAATATGAGAAGTAAGTCTGTAATTTCTTTTTGAGTCCTCATGTAGTTTGGCTATCAGAGAAATTATAGATTCATAAAATAAACTGGGCAATTTTCCTTCTATTTCTGTTTTGAGGAATAATTTTAGGAGTATTGGGATTAACTCTTCTTTGAAAGTTTGGTAGAACTTTGTGTTAAAACCAAATGTCCCTAGGTTTTTTGTTTTGTTTTGTTTTGTTTTGTTTTGTTTTGTTTTGTTTTGTTTTGGTAGGAAAGCTTTTAGTCATGATTCTATTTCACCAGGGATAATGCCATATTTAAATTGCTTTTCTGGTCTTGATTTAGCTTATAAATGGATTGTAGGAAGAAAATTACCAATTTCTTTTAGCTTTTCCAATTTTTGGAGTACAGGTTTTTAAAGTATGACCTTATGGTTCTTTGTCTTTCCTCAATATCTGTTGCTAAGTCACCCTTTTCATTTTTAATTTATTTAATTTGAATATTCTTTCTTCATTTTAGTGAATTTGGATCAGGATTTGTCAATTAAACTGATGTTTCTCAAAAAACCAACTCTTTGTTTTAGTGAGTCTTTGAATTGTTTCTTAACTTGTTTGTTTCTATTACATTGCTTTCAAGCCCGAGTTTGATTATTTCTTGCCTTCTAATCCATGTGGATGTGATTTCTTCTTTTTGTTCCAGCACTTTCAGGTGTGTTGTTAAGGTAATAGTATAAAATCACTCCACCATCTTTGTATAGACAATGCTATGAGCTTGACTTGTAACACTACCTTCATTGTGTCTCATAAGATTGAGTGTGCTGTATATTCATTTTCATTCAGTTCAAGAAAACCTTTCATTTCTTTCTAATTTCTGTCTTGAATCCTTTTTCACTCAGTGTTTAGTTTTCATGTGTTTGTAAGTTTTCTTTTGTTTATGTTTTGTTGATCCCAAATTTAAATCTATGGTGATCAGATAGGATGCAACGTCTCTTTTTCAGTTTACTTATATCTGTTGAGATTTGCTTTGTTTCTGAGTATGTGGTCAGTTTTGGAGAAAGTTCCAAGAGGTGCTATGAAGAAAGGTACTCATTTTGTGTGTAGTGTTCTGCAAATATTTAGTAGGATCATTTGGTTTATAACTTTAGCTAGATCCAGCATTTCTCTGTTTAGTTTGTATAGGAATGGCCTGTAGTGTTAATTATTTAAAATCTTGATCTGGGGTTTCTACTGGCCTTAGGTAATTGAGTTCTCAGATAAACACACACACACACACACACACACACACACACACACACAGTCTTTATATTTACTTATTGTAAATAATTTAAATAATGCAAGATGCAAGAGCTAGGTAGCGGCCTATCCTTCATGATATTAGAATCTACTTTCCTATCAATAATCCCTATTAATTACTTACTACTAACTATGTTTTATCTAAGCTAATCTTAACTCCAATTGGCTAGCCCACATGGTCATGTTCTTATGGCTCAGCTAATCCATGGTGACTTCTCCTTCCTCCTACAATTTTTTCTTCTTCCTCTTCCCTGACTCCAAGCCCTTGAAATCTGAGCACCCACCCCTTATGTCTCTTCTGCCCAGCTTTAGGCTGTTGGCATCTTTATTAATCAATCACAACTAACTTGGGGCAGGAACTCTTAGGACTCTAAGGGAGGACTCTCTGGGGCAATCAGTTTTGGAGCCCTAAATTAGCATTAGAATACAAGCAGCATCAAGCCAACCCACTACAACAGCAATCTGTCTCTTGGTGAGAATAGTGCATTGAAGTCTCCCACTATGAGTTTGTGAGGGTCGATATGTGATTTAAGCTGTAGTGGTGTTTCTTTTATGAACTTGGGTGCAACTGTGCTTGGTGCATAGAAGTTAAAAATTGCAGTGTTTTCTGGGTAGAGTTTTTTCCTTTGATGGGTATGAAGCATCCTTCCCTATCTCTCCTGATTAGTTTTGGTTTAAAGTCTATTCTGTCATATATAAAATTGGCTATACCAGCTTGCTTCTTAGTTATGTTTGCTTAGAATATTTTCCCATCATTTTTCCCCTAAGATAATATATATTCTTTAATTTAAGATATTTCTTTGATATAGTAGAAGGATTAATCCTGTTTTTGCATCTATTCTGTTAGTCTGTCTTTTTATTGGGAAATTGAAACTATTGATATTAAGAAATAATAACCAATATTTATTTATTCATGTTATTTTATTGTTGTTGTTGTTGTTGTTGGTGGTGGTGGTGGTGGTGGTGGTGTGTGTGTGTGTGTGTGTGTGTGTGTGTGTGTATCTTCTTTTGAATTGCTCGTCTGAGATTATTTATTTCCATGTTTCCTTGGGAACCATTATTCTTTTTATATTGGAGTTGTCTTACTAGTACCTTCTGTGCTGTTAGGTTTATAGATAGACACTTGTTCATAGATAGATTTGTAGATAAATATTGGTTTGAATTTATTTTTGTCATGGGATGTCATATTTTCTTCATCTGTTGTAATTGAAAGTATTGCTGGGTATAGTAGCTGGCGTCTGTGGGTTTTTTAAGTTTGTAGAACATCTTTAAGCTTTTAAAGTCTTCATTGAGAAGTGAGCTGTTATTCTAATTGGCCTGTTTTTAGACATTTTCTGGTTTTTTTTTCTTAAAGCATTTGATATTTTTTATTCTGTTCTGATAATTATGTGCCATAAGGGATTATTTTTTCTTGCCCATTCTATTTGGTTCTCTGTATATTTATAGTACCTCAGTATGCATTTTCTTCTTTAGGTTAGAGAATTTTCTTCTATGATTTTGTTGCAAATATTTTCTGTGTTGACACAGGTTTCTTATTTTTCCTGTATTTATATTGCTGTTAAATGTGGTCTTTTAGTGATGTTTCAGTTTTCCTAGATATTTTGTGTCAGGAGGTATTATTATTGTTGTTTAACATTCTTTTGACCAATATATCCATTTCTCCCATCTATCTTCCATGTCTGAGATTCTTTCTTCCATCTCTTATATTCTCTGTTAGTGAGGCTGACCTTTCAGATTTTGGCTAGATTTCCTCAGTGTTTCATTTACAGATTTCCCTTAGTTTGCTGCTTGTTCATTTATTTGTTTGGTTTTTATTGATTTCATTTTCACTTCAGGTCTTGGGACTGTTTTAGTCTTTTTTTCTTCTACTGTTTATTTGTGTTTTCACAGATTTTTTTTAAAGGAGTTATTTGTTTCCTATTTAAGGACCTCTATTCATTTATTTTTGAATACTTTAGGTCTTCTCTCTCTCTCTCTCTCTCTCTCTCTCTCTCTCTGTGTGTGTGTGTGTGTGTGTGTGTGTGTGTGTATGTTTGCCTTCAATATACTGGTACACTCAGAGCCCACTATGGTAACGTTGCTGGGCTTTAGTTAAGTCATGTGATTGATTAGTTTTATTCTGGCATCTAGGCATTTGGATTTGCGAGGATTGTAATTCTAGGTGCTGATATTTGCTCTTGCCTTTGTTGGGGAAGGGGGTCCTAGGTAGAAAAGAGTTCCTGCTTCCCTGGTAGATTTTTTTTATTTCACTTTTTAAAATCCCTCATGATATGCTGTGTGTTTAGTGAAGAACAATCTCTAAGATAATTGTGCAGTCTAAGAACTCCAAGGTGCATTAGGGTGATTTGATGAACTAGAACAGGTTTACATACCACAAGTTGCATTAAGAACAGAGCCTGAACTTGATTCAGGAATTTTCTTTTTTTTTTTTTTTTTTTTTTTTTTTTTTTTTTTTTTTTTTACTTTTTTTTTTATTTTCTATATTCTTTGTTTACATTCCAAAGGCTTTCCCCTTTCCCAGGTACCCCCCACCATATGTCCCATAATTCCTCTCCCCCCCATGCTATTCCCCACTCTTCCCCCCCCCCCCACGATTTCTCTGTTCTGGGTCTACAATACTGGATCCAATCTTTACAGGCCCAGGGTCCTCTCCTTTTTTTCTTCTTGAGAGTCATTTGACTTGCTAATTGTGCCTTGAGTATTTAGGACTTCTGGGCTCATTAATATCCACTTATCAGTGATTGCATTTCGTGTGTATTCTTTTGTGATTGGGTTAGCTCACTTAGGATGATAGTTTCCAGATCTAACCATTTACCTACAAATTGCATGAATTCATTATTTTTAATTGCTGAGTAGTACTCCATTGTATAAATATACCACATTTTCTGTATCCATTCCTCCTTTGAGGGATATCTGGGCTCCTTCCAATTTCTGGCTATTATAAACAAGGCTGCTATAAACATAGTGGAGCATGTGTCTTTATTGCATGCAGGGGAATCCTCTGGGTATATGCCCAGGAGTGGTATGCCAGGGTCCTCTGGGAGTGGCATGCCCAATTTTCTGAGGAACCGCCACACTGATTTCCAGAGTGGTTTTACCATTTTGCAATCCCACCAACAGTGGAGGAGTGTTCCTCTTTCTCCACATCCTCGCCAGCACTTGTTGTCTCTCGAGTTTTTAATCTTAGCCATTCTGACTGGAGTGAGGTGGAATCTCAGGGTTGTTTTGATTTGCATTTCCCTGATGACTAAAGATGTTGAACATCTCTTAAGGTGTTTCTCGGCCATCCGAATTTCTTCTGGTGAAAATTCTTTGTTTAGCTCTGTACCCCATTTTTTGATAGGGTTATTTGGTTCTTTGGGGTCTAACTTCTTGAGTTCTTTGTATATATTGGATATTAGCCCTCTGACGGATGTGGGGTTGGTGAAGATCATTTCCCACGTTGTTGGTTGCCGTTTTGTCTTTCTGACAGTGTCCTTTGCCTTACAGAAACTTTGTAATTTTATGAGGTCCCATTTGTCAATTCTTGATCTTAGAGCATAAGCTATTGGTGTTCTGTTCAGGAACTTTACCCCTGTGCCCATGTCCTCCAGGGTCTTCCCAAGTTTCTTTTCTAATAGTTTCAGTGTGTCTGGTTTTATGTGGAGGTCCTTGATCCACTTGGAGTTGATCTTAGTACAAGGAGATAAGAGTGGGTCAATTCGCATTCTTCTGCATGTTGACCTCCAGTTGAACCAGCACCATTTGTTGAAAAGGCTATCTTTTTTCCACCGGATGGTTGTGGCTCCTTTATCAAAGATCAAGTGACCATAAGTCTGTGGGTTAATTTCTGGGTCTTCAATCCTATTCCATTGATCTACCTGCCTGTTGCTGTACCAATACCATGCAGTTTTTAACACAATTGCTCTGTAGTACTGCTTGAGGTCAGGGATATTGATTCCCCCAGAAGTCCTTTTATTGTTGAGAATAGTTTTAGCTATCCTGGGTTTTTTGTTGCTCCAGATGAATTTGAGAATTGCTCTTTCTAGATCTATGAAGAATTGATTTGGGATTTTGATGGGGATTGCATTGAATCTGTAGATTGCTTTTGGCAAGATGGCCATTTTTACTATATTGATCCTGCCAATCCAGGAGCAAGAAATATTTTTCCATCTCCTGAGGTCTTCTTCGATTTCTTTCTTCAGGGACTTGAAGTTCCTGTCATACAGATCTTTCACTTGTTTGGTTAGAGTTACGCCAAGGTACTTTATGTTGTTTGTGGCTATTGTGAAGGGTGTTATTTCCCTAACTTCTTTCTCAGCCTGCTTGTCCTTTGAGTACAAGAAGGCTACTGATTTGCTTGAGTTAATTTTATAACCAGCCACGTTGCTGAAGTTGTTTATCAGCTGTAGAAGTTCTCTGGTGGAGTTTTTAGGATCGCTTAAGTAGACTATCATATCATCTGCAAATAATGATACTTTGACTTCTTCCTTTCCAATTTGTATCCCTTTGACTTCCTTATGTTGTCTGATTGCTCTCGCTAGAACTTCAAGTACTATATTGAAAAGATATGGAGAGAGAGGACAGCCTTGTCTAGTCCCTGATTTTAGTGGAATTGCTTCAAGTTTCTCTCCATTTATTTTGATGTTGGCTACTGGTTTGCTGTAGATTGCTTTTACTATGTTTAGGTATGGGCCTTGAATTCCTGCTCTTTCCAAGACTTTTAGCATGAAAGGATGCTGAATTTTGTCAAATGCTTTTTCAGCATCTAATGAGATGACCATGTGGTTTTTTTCTTTTAGTTTGTTTATGTAGTGGATTACATTGATGGATTTCCGTATATTGAACCATCCCTGCATTCCTGGAATGAAGCCTACTTGATCATGGTGAATGATCGTTTTGATATGCTCTTGGATTCGGTTGGCAAGAATTTTATTTAGTATTTTTGCATCTATATTCATAAGAGAAATTGGCCTGTAGTTCTCTTTCTTTGTTGGATCTTTTTGTGGTTTAGGTATCAGCGTAATTGTGGTTTCGAAGAACGAGTTGGGCAGTGTCCCTTCTGTCTCTATTTTGTGGAATAGTTTGAAGAGTATTGGTGTTAAGTCTTCTTTGAAGGTCTGGTAGAATTCTGCACTAAAACCATCTGGTCCCGTACTTTTTTTGGTTGGGAGGCTTTCTATAACCCCTTCTATTTCTTTAAGGGTTATGGGGCTGTTTAGCTGGTCTACTTGATGCTGATTTAATTTTGGTATTTGGTATCTGTCTAGGAAATTGTCCATTTCCTCCAGATTCTCCAGTTGTTTTGAGTATAGGCCTTTGTAGTAGGATCTGATGATCTTTTGAATTTTCTCTGTTTCTGTTGTTATATCCCCCTTTTCATTTTTAATTTTGTTAATTTGGATACTATCTCTGTGCCCTTTGGTTAGTCTAGCTAAGGGTTTATCTATCTTGTTGATTTTCTCGAAGAACCAGCTCTTGGTTTTGTTGATTCTTTGTATGGTTCTCTTTGTTTCTGCTTGATTGATTTCAGCCCTTAGTTTGATGATTTCCTCTCTTCTACTCCTCCTAGGTGAGTTAGCTTCTTTTTGTTCCAGTGCCTTCAGGTGTGCTGTTAAGTTGCTAGTGTATGCTCTTTCCAGTTTCTTTTTGGAGGCACTCAGGGCTATGAGTTTTCCTCTTAGCACTGCTTTCATTGTATCCCAGAGATTTGGGTAGGTCGTACCTTCATTTTCATTGAAGTCTAAAAAGTCTTTGATTTCTTTCTTTATTTCTTCCTTGACCAGGGTGTCATTGAGTAGAGTATTGTTCAGTTTCCATGTGTATGTGGGCTTTCTGTTGTTCTTCTTGCTATTGAAGACCACTTTTACTCCATAGTGATCCGATAGGAGACATGGGATTAGTTCGGTCTTCTTGTATTTGTTGAGGTCTGTCTTGTGACCAATTATATGATCAATTTTTGAGAAGGTACCGTGCGGTGCTGAGAAAAAGGTATACTCTTTTGTTTTAGGATGGAATGTTCTATATATATCTGTTAAATCCAATTGGTCCAAAGCTTCAATTAGTTTCACTGTGTCCCTGTTTAGTTTCTGCTTTCCTGATCGGTCTATTGAGGAGAGTGGAGTGTTGAAGTCACCTACAATCATTGTGTTAGGTGCGATGTGTGCTTTAAGCTTTAGTAAAGTTTCTTTTACGAATGAGGGTGCCCTTGCATTTGGTGCATAGATGTTCAGTATTGAGAATTCTTCTTGGTGGATTTTCCCTTTGACAAGCAGGAAGTGACCTTCTGTGTCTCTTTTGATGACTTTAGGTTGAAAGTCGATTTTATCTGATATTAGAATGGCTACTCCAGCTTGTTTCCTGGGACCATTTGCTTGTAGAACTGTCTTCCAGCCTTTTACTCTAAGGTGGTGTTTGTCTTTGACACTGAGATGTGTTTCCTGTATGCAGCAAAATGTAGGGTCCTGTTTCCGTATCCAGTCTGTTAGTCTGTGTCTTTTGATTGGGGAATTGAGTCCATTGATATTAAGAGATATTAAGGAATAGTAATTATTACTTCCTGACATTTTGGGAATTGTTATTATTATTTGTATTTGAGTGGTTCTCTTCTTTTGGGTTGGATGAGATGGGGTTTCTATCTTGTTTCTTCTGGGGTGTTGTTTCCCCCCTTGTGTTGGTATTTTTCCCCTATTATCCTTTGTAGGGCTGGGTTTGTAGATAAGTATCTTGCAAATTTGTTTTTGTCGTGGAATATCTTGGTTTCCCCATCTATGGCAATTGAGAGTTTTGCTGGGTATAGTAGTCTTGGCTGAAGTTTGTGTTCTCTTAGGGTCTGCATGAGGTCTGCCCAGGATCTTCTAGCTTTCATGGTCTCAGGTGAGAAGTCTGGTGTAATTCTGATAGGTCTTCCTTTATATGTTACTTGTCCTTTTTCTCTTACTGCCTTTAATATTCTTTCTTTGTTTAGTACATTTGGGGTTTTGATTATTATGTGACGGGAAGTATTTCTGTTCTGGTCCAGTCTATTTGGGGTTCTATAGGCTTCTTGTATATTCATGGGCATCTCTCTCTTTAGGTTGGGGAAATTTTCTTCCATAATTTTGTAGAAGATATTTGCTGGCCCTTTAAGTTGTAGATCTTCATTCTCATCTATCCCTATAATCCTTAGGTTTGGTCTTCTCATTGTGTCCTGGATTTCCTGAATGTTTTGGGTTACCAGCTTTTTGCATTTTGCATTTTCTTTAATTGTTGAATCCATGGTTCCTATGGTATCTTCAGCATCTGAGATTCTGTCTTCTATCTCTTGTATTCTATTGTTGATATTTGCATCTATGACTCCTGATTTCTTCCCAAGGTTTTCTATCTCCAACATTGTCTCCCTTTGCGATTGCTTAGTTGTTTCTACTTCTGTTTTTAGATTTTGTATGGTTTTGCTCAGATCTTTCAGTTGCTTGTTTGTGTTTTCCTGTAATTCTTTAAGGGATTTTTGTGTTTCCTCCTTTATGACTTCTACTCGTTGACCCATGTTCTCTTGTATTTCTTTGGGTGATTTTTGTTTCTCCCCCTTATTGGGATTCATTTTTTGCTCTATATTCTCCTGGATTTCTTTAAGTGATTTTTGTGTCTGCCTTGTATGGGCTTCTAGTTTTTGATCTATTTTCTCCTCTATTACTTTAAGAAATTTATCTAAGTGATCCTCAATCTGCATCTTTACCAGTGATTTTAGATCTGAGTCTTGTTTTTCTGGTGTGTTGAGATATCTGGGATTTAATTGTGTTTGTCTTGCAATGGCTTCTAGCTTTTGATCTATTTTCTCATGTATTACTTTAAGAGATTTATCTAAGTGTTCCTCTATCAGCATCCTGACCAGTGATTTTAGATCTGAGTCTTGTTTTTCTGGTGTTTCGGGATATCCAATATTTATTGCTGTTGGGGAACTGGGTTCGGATGCCGCCATATTGCCTTGATTTTTGTTAGTAGCGATCTTACGTTTGCCTTTTGCCATCTGGTTAACTCTGGTGTTAGTTGGTCCTGTAGATACTAGCTGGTGCTTGACCCTCCTGTGGGGTTGTAAGGCTATTTCCCAGCGACTGGGATACCTGAATCACTGTCCTGCGGGGGTCTTGCTCACAGATTGCTGACAGGTGGCCTGAGTCCCCCGAGGTCTTAACCTCAGGATATCCCAGGTATTTGGTTCTGCCTGTTGGGCGGCTGCTCTGCACTGCTCCTGCTCAGGGTTCGCTGTCTGATATCCTGTTTCCCCAGGGGTCTTAAAGTTGGGATATCTCAGTTATCTGGTTCCGCCTGCTGGTCCCAAGCTGCTGGGAAGCTGGCTGGGTCCGGTTTCCAGCCTCCCTGCCACTGGCTGGATGGGAGGCTGGTTCGGCCTCCGGCTGGGTCTGGGCACCTGGCACACTGGCTGACTCCAGCTTCCTCACCACCAGCTGGATGGGAAGCTGCAGGCAATATGGCAGCTGCCTGCAGGGAGCTCGGGGTCCGCCCCGCGAGTGCAGAGTGCACCTGCTATTCTGTGCCCAACTCCCACTCCAGGCCTGAGTCCCCGAAGGTCTTAAGCTTGGGCTGTCTCGGGTACCTGGTTCTGCCGCTGCCGCCGGATGGTTCTGAGCACCTGGCACGCTGGGTGACCCTCCGGCTTCCCCACCACCAGCTGGGCGGGAAGCTGCAGGCAATATGGCAGCTGCCTGCAGGGAGCTCGGGGTCCGCCCCGCGAGTGCAGAGTGCACCCGCTATTCTGTGCCCAACTCCCACTCCAGGCCTGAGTCCCCGAAGGTCTTAAGCTCGGGCTGTCTCGGGTACCTGGTTCTGCCGCCGCCGGATAGTTCTGAGCACCTGGCACGCTGGGTGACACTCAGGCTTCCCCACTACCAGCTGGGCAGGAAGCTCGATTCAGGAATTTTCTATTTCAGAATTTGGTTTTCTTTTCTTATACCCCAAATGGCAGCCATATCAATGTGGTAACTGTCACTCCTGGTAGATATCACTCAAATTTAAAAACAAATTCCTCCATAGGTATTTTTTAGGTAATACAATTGCTTTGTAAATTCATTACACAGGTAATAGGTAATAGGTACTTTCACTGCCTTTCTTACACAGACAGAGATACAAAATATTTATAACTTCTACTGGCTCCTTTGAGTAGTTTGGTATAAAATAATTCTCAAATTTTGAAATATGAATTACTGTGGGTGGGATTAGGCTTGATTTCTTGCCCTTCACTCTCTCCCATTGGTGCTTTGAACTCTTAACACCCAGGACCTCAGAATATGACCTTGTTAGAGATAAACTTCCAAGAGACAAAAGTAGGATTGAGTATAGTCTTCAGCATGAGCCATGGGCCAGTGTGACCAGTATCTCTAGAATCATATGGCATTTAAACACAGGGAGACATAAAGAATGAATAAGGCATTGAGATTAGCAGGAAAGAAACAGCTCTCTCCTAGCCAGCCCCACCCTTTCCTTGACCTTTGGCTTCTAGCCTGTAGAACTCTGTAACTAATCATTCACGTTATTTAAAATGCTGGGTTTGTTGTGCACCATCATAGCAACCTTAACAAACCAACAAAGAAAATCTCGAGAACTGGTCTGATCTGCCCAGTCCTGCTCCAATGTACTTTCATTTTCTGTGCTGCAAACACTGGCTTCATCTTCATATCAGGGTGTGTATGTGGGTGTTTTTCCCCCATCTGCCAGCTTCTGCCCACACTTCATTCATTTGGAGCAGGATCTTTCCAAATACACATAGAATCGATTCTACTTGCAAGAAGCACATTTTGATTGGATAAGGTGGGAGACTTTTAAGAAATTCAGGAAAAATCTACCGGTCTTGCCTAAGCCATACTTCAAATGTGGCTAAAGAGGCACTCTATGGGGTGGCTTTGTACACAGAAGCATTATGGATAAAGAACTCAGAGAACAATGGTGACCATGATCTTTGCTTTTTATTGACTAATGATTCCCCATGACTCTTCTAAGAGGACAGTGTAAAAAAAAAAAAAAAGGTAGAGATATGTTTTAATTCCAAGTTGAAGTGGAAATTTCTGGGTGTTTTGGGAACTCAGTTGTGTCATGTGATGTTTTTCTGGAAACTGTCTTTTTAGAGGATGTTTTGCTGAAGCAGACATATAAGGGGATGTTTTAATGAAGCAGACACGAGATAAGATATTTTGCTGAGAACAAACACATGGTGTTTTTCTGGAAGCTGTCTGGTGAAAGGGCATGTGAGGTTGTGCTGGAGCCTATACTTAAAAGGACATGTGCTCTATGGAAAAACTATAAGTCTGACCTAACAAACAGTGGACAACATCATCACACTGTTTTACCTTGCTTTGCTTCTCTAATCTTTACAGAAGACTCTGTGGCATTGGCTCTCTTTCCCTTGTTTGGTAATCATTTCTTGTCATGATTTCTTAAATAAAAGGGCAACAAAGAACTTCTAATGATATTCCAGTGGTTTCTTGCAGCTTCCACAGATTCAGGCCAATTGGTAGAACCTCATGGTTTGTTCTGTATCAAACTGCTATTGCTGATTTGTGAATGCTGTTTGCAAGTGGATCAAGTTGCTGCTGCTGATTCTTTTTTTTTTTTACAAGTTTTAATTATTAGGTATTATTTTTACTTATACCATCTTCTTTATTGACACATTGACATCATCATCATCATCCTTATCCTCTTCCTCTTCTTCCTCCTCCTCTTCTTCATCTCCTCCTCTTCCTCCTTCTCTTTTTAGTGTAGGGTCGGGGATGCTATATCTGGCTGGGGTTTACTTAGGCAGCTGGTCACTGGGAGAGTGTAGAGCCATAGTTATTTGGTAGGACTAGGCTCTCAGGGCTCTTCTCTACTATGGTGGCTGAGTGTTAAGTTCTATGCTTGTAGAGATGGGAAGGAGACCTCAATGGAAATCAGCTTTGTCTAAAACCCTTAAATGGTTTTCTTGTGTCTCTGAATATGAATAAACAATGGTTTTTCCAGACAGGGTTTCTCTGTGTAGTCCTGGCTGTCCTGGAACTTACTCTGTAGACCAGACTGGCCTCGAACTCAGAAATCTGCCTGCCTCTGCCTCCCAAGTGCTGGGATTATAGGTGTGTGTCACCACACCTGGCTTTGTTGCTGATGATTCTTATGAACTGAACTGCTGATATCCTGACAATGAAGATTGGAATAGCCCTGAAGAATTATTTCTAAACACGTCCATCTTCCTCTTTCCCCTATTAGCCTTTCCTTTCCACTACCACTGGTGAATGGCTAAGGGAGGTTACAGCATTTAAGAACCTTTATTAAAGTAGGTTTTGAAAAACTTAAGCCTACACCAGTGAGTTGGAATTGGTTCAGGTATGCATCCTGGTGAGGGTAAGATATCACGCATAAAACACCATTTTGACTTCTGTTGTCCAGATGCCTAGGATTAGATCATAGTAAAAGACTCTGAGAACATGGTAGGATTTACTATGATATTACTTAGCCACACAATCTCAGGATTTTATTTTCTACAATCACTAAGTTTTTGTGAAATAATGAAACTTGGCTTATTACAGTTGTTTCATTTTAAATTATAAATGCACTCATTGGAACTTTATCATAGTGATAAAGCCTGTTTTATTGCAACCAACAAGGGCACTTAGAAAATTATTTTTTATATGTATACTATCTTGAGGAATCACCTTAGGGGGAAAACGTGGATCCTTATACTGTTTTAATAGAGTGGTATAGTGTAAACTATTATGGACTATGATTATTTTAAAATTCAAAATTCTTTTTGGTAATAACTTATATTAGATGAGAGATTACACATGTCTTAATGAACATTTGTAAATTAAGAAGGTTCATTAGAAAGAAATAGTCTAGTCAAACTGTAAGTCCTAAACACTGTATGTGGCACATTCTAGCTTGACTTCTTCCATCATCTTCCTTAACTAATCAGAAAATTCCTTAGCACTGTGAAGAAAACAAAAATGAATGGGTGACTCATGCTGGACTAAAAGCAGTTCTTTAAGAACTATATATAAACATTAGTTTCTGATACTGTTTAGTAACCTAAACTCGTGTGTGTGTGTGTGTGTGTGTGTGTGTGTGTGTGTGAACATGCAGGTTTGAAGTTGTATCCATGTGCCATTTTCAGCTTTCTGCTTCTGAGTGTATGGTGAACAATGTACTTCAAAATACATATGACCATGTGCTCGAGGCTCTTTCCCAGATGTCCCTCAATGGAGGAATGAGTGCAGAAAACGTGGTACATTTACACAATGGAATATTACTCAGCTATTAAGAACAACGAATTCATGAAATTCTTAGGCAAATGGATGGAACTAGAAAATATCATCCTGAGTGAGGAAACCCAATCACAAAAGAACACACATGGTATGCACTCACTGATAAGTGCATACATTAGCCCAGAAACTTGGAATACCCAAGACACAATTGACAGACCAAACAAGCACGAGCAGAGGATGGCCTTCTTAGTCATCAAAGGGAGGAGAGGTCCTTGGTACTGATAAAGCTGGATGCCCCAGTATAAGGGAAATGCCAGGACAGGGTAGAGGGAGTGGGTAGGTTGGTGAGTAGGGGAAGGGGGGATGGAATAGGGTGTTTTTGGAAGGGAAACCAGGAAAGGAGATGCAATTTGAAATGTAAATAAATAAAATACCTAATTTTAAAAAAAAAGAAAAAGACATACGACACTGGGTCCTACTATGATAATTTACCAATGATGTTACAGCACTACAAAAGAGATCTTAAACAATAAAAGTGCAGTGTCTCATAACTGTGAAGGCCAGAATTATAAAACCAAGGTATCACTGGGCTTAATTCTTTATAAAAGAAAGCCCATTTCATACCTCTCATTAAGCTTCAGATGGCTTGCTGCCAATCCATGGTAAAAAAAAAAAAAAAAATCTCGATCTGAATTCTACCTCTGCCTTCTAGCACCAGCTCTTCTGGCTCCAAAGCTCCCTCTCATCAGCTGTAAACCCTATATGTTTCATGAAGGCTCAATCTGCAGATGTCACTTCAGGTTATATCAAGACTCCATCTTTAAGAACAGTCTCATTTGGGGGTGCTCAGGGTTAAGACTTCACAAGTTTTACATGAACACAATTCAGCATTAATGCTTGGTGGCATCAGCAACTGGCTCTGTTTTAGCTTCAAAGTGTCCTCACTGAGGGGATGGAAATTTTATGGACCTCCATGGACTGTCGTTTGATGATCTAGCTGCTGTTTGCCATTGTTAGGCCAACAATCAACACTGGTATTAGGCCTGTCGCAAGGCAGGTTATCATGGAGAACGATCTTCACTAAAGGAAGTTACTGACTTCATGGCTCCCAGGAAACAGAAAGTCAAGGGCCAAGGATAAGATGCATCTAAAGTCTTAGCTAACCTGGGTTTTTTGTTATTCCAGATGAATTTGAGAATTGCTCTTTCTAACTCTATGAAGAACTGAGTTGGGATTTTTGATGGGAATTGCGTTGAATCTGTATATTGCTTTTAGCAAGATTGCCATTTTCACTATATTAATCCTGCCAACCCACAAGCATGGAAGATTTTTCCATTTTCTGAGGTCTTCTTCCATTTCCTTCTTCAGAGTCCTAAAGTTTTTGTCATATAAATCTTTCACTTGTTTTGTTAGAGTCACACCAAGATACTTTATATTGTTTGTGGCTATTGTGAAGGGTGTCATTTCCCTAATTTCTTTCTCAGCCTACTTCTCCTTTGAGTATAGGAAGGCTACTGATTTGCTTGAGTTTATTTTATAACTAGCCACTTTGTTGAAGTTGTTTATCCGATGTAGGAGTTCTCTGGTGGAGTTTTTTGGGTCACTTAAGTATACTATCATATCATCTGTGAATAGTGATAGTTTGACTTCTTCCTTTCCAATTTGTATCCCTTTGACTTCCTTATGTTGTCAAATTGCTCTAGCTAGTACCTCAAGTACTATATTGAAGAGATATGGTGACTATCATCAACAGTAAAAGAACTTCTGGGGGAATCAGTATCCCGGACCTCAAGTAATACTACAGAGCAGCAGTGTTAAAAACTGCATGGTATTGGTACAGTGACAGGGAGGTGGATCAATGGAATAGGATTGAAAACCCAGAAGTGAACTCACACATCTATGGCCAATTGATCTTCAACAAAGGAGCTGAAAACATCCAGTGGAAAAAAGATAGCCTTTTCAACAAATGGTGCTGGCTCAGCTGGAGGTCAACATACAAAAGAATGAGAATGATCCACTCTTATCTCCTTGTACTAAGCTCAACTCCAAGTGGATCAAGGACCTCCACATAAAACCAGACACACTAAAATTAATAGAAAAGAAACTGGGGAAGACCCTTGAGGACATTGGCTCAGGGGGAAAGTTCCTGAACAGAATACCAATAGCTTATGCTCTAAGATCAAGAATAGACAAGTGGGACCTCATAAAATTACAAAGTTTCTGTAAGGCAAAAGACACTGTCAAAAGGACAAATCAGCAACCAGCAAATTGGGAAAAGATCTTCACCAACCCCACATCCGACAGAGGGCTAATATCCAATGTATACCAAGAACTCAAGAAGTTAGACCCCAGAAAACCAAATAACCCTATCAAAAAATGGGGTACAGAGCTAAGCAAAGACTTTTTACCTGAAGAAATTTGGATGGCTGAGAAACACTTTTAAAAATGTTCAACATCATTAGTCATTAGAGAAATGCAAATCAAAACAACCCTCATTTCACCTCATACCAGTCAAAATGGCTAAGATTAAAAACTCAGGAGACATCAGGTGTTGGCGAGGATGTGGAGAAAGAGAAACACTCCTCCACTGCTGGTGGGAATGCAAGCTGGTACAACCACTCTGGAAATCAGTCTGGCGGTTCCTCAGAAAACTGGACAAGATACTTCCGGAGGACACAGCCACATCACTCCTGGGCATATACCCAGAAGATTCCCCAGAATGGAATAAGGATACATGCTCCACTATGTTCATAGCAGCCTTATTTATAATAGCCAAAAGTTGGAAAGAATCCAGATGTCCCTCAATGGAAGAATGGATACAAAAAATGTGGTATATATACACAGTGGAGTACTATTCAGCCATTAGAAACAATGAATTCATGAAATTCTTAGGGAAATGGATGGAGCTGAAAAACATCATACTAAGTGAGGTAACCCAGTCTCAAAAGAATACCCATGGTATGCAGTCACTGATAAGTGGATATTAGCCTAGAATCTTGGGACACCAAAGACAGAATCCACATACCAAATGATGTCCGACAAGAAGAAAGGAGTGGACCCTGGTGCTGGAAAGGCTCAAAGCATCAGTGTAGGGGAATACCAGTACAGGGAAGTGGGAAGGGATGGATGGGGGAATAGGGGGAGGGAAAAGGGCATGTGGGTCCTTTGGGGTGCATGGAACCAGAAAAAGGGAAATGTAATGTAAATATAGACTATATCCAATAAAGAATTAAAACAACAAAAACAAAAACAAAAACAAAACAACAAAAAAAAGATGCATCTAATGTATATCCCAGTAATGCACCTTCTCCAGCAAGATCCCACTTCCAAAGAGTCAATCCAGTATTTGCTCAGCTCTGGATAAATGCCTTGGTAAAGTTAGTACCTAGATGATCCCAAATATGTTTCAATAGATATAACAACATGAAGAAGCCTTCCATTTAGTAGCCTTTGTGAAGGAGGTTTCATGCACACATAAAGTTAAGAGTAAGTAATTATCCAAAAGCTATCAGGTACACTTGAGACACTGTGGTAGTTTGAGTAGAAATGGGCCCCTATAGGCTCACATATTTGAATGTTCAGTTATTAGGGAGGAAATAAGATATGTGGTCCTGTTGGAGTTTATGTGGCCTTGTTGAAGGAAGTGTGTTACTATAAGTAGGGTTTGGTGTTTCAAATGATTAAGCCAGGTACAATGTCACTCTCTGCCTGCTACCTGTAGAACTCACAAGCTGCTTCTCTGACACCAAGTCTGCCTGCATGCTACCATGCTTCCTGCTATGCTGATATTGGATTAAACCTCTGACCTATAAGCTGGCCCTAATTAAATGTTTTCCCTTAAAAAAGTTACTGTGGTCATGGTGTCTCTTCATAGCAATAGAACATTAGTTGCAAAAAAAAAAAAAAAAAAAAAAAGAAAGAAAGAAAGAAAGAAAAGCAAGAAAAGCAAGAAAGAAACGTGACACTAAAGTTGTTCAGCTGCATGGATATATTAAATTCTACTGAATTGTTCTGTATAACATGATGGGCTATACACCCTGTGAACACTCAATTAAAAATTAGCATCTATGTGTCTCGCGATGCATTGAACATGTACCTTGGGAAACAGAAGCCTAAAGTTCTGAGCTTACAAAGTAGAGTAATCAAATTTCAAAGTTTACATCTCTGTGCATGTTCCCTGATACTGAAATAAATTTTAACAGAGAAATTATCAGCTCTGGCTTCAGTAGAATGTTTTCAGATAGAGGGTCCAACAACTGTAGGAGGAGAAAGAGATGCGTGAAGGAGGGAAAAGCAGGAGAGGTGGTAAACAGGGGAGGCCCATCACCACCCAGCCAACTAAAGCCACACTACAGTCAATGCTGAGCACTCTTCATGGGGAGCTATCACAGTGCTTATTGCCCTTGCTGGCAGACCATCAATTTCTGCCAATAATTGTGGGGCTTATTGGTGTTGAGAAGAAAACCTCAAGGCCATCGACTTTCTGTAGACCTGTCTAACCTCACTAGCCTGGAAGATCAAATGCTGAAATCGTACCTGACACATAGTGACTTGCCTTTCAATTCCACAGGATGCTGGCTGGGAGGGATGGACCATGAGCTCTGATTGCGAGGGAGAGGTTGTGTGAACAACTCTTCCTCTGAGATGGGTTTGAGTTCAGAAACACCCCCTCCCTCCCAACCTGGCAGTTCCAGCCATCATTTCCTATCATGGCTGACTTCAGTTCCTTGCCTTCTCCCTGCCCTTTAGTATTTGCAAAGGTTCCTTTCCCCTTACAAAAAACATACAGTCCCACAAGTTATATCTTGCAATTTATACTTCTCTGCTTGAACTGCCTGCTTCTATAGCTTTATGTCATGCTACTTCTGAACCCAGGAGAATCTAGATTCTCCCACCAGTTCCCTGGGTGATCCTTGTGCTTTATGACTGGCATTCTAGTTTTTTTCCTGGACTTTTATTTAATTATGCAGTACCTCATCATGTTGGAATGTTCTCTTTCCTTAGCACACAGAAATACTAGCACCTTCTTGGAGAATTTGCCTCACCTTATCCTTTGTCTCTTCCACTGGACCGTCAGTAGAGTATGGCAGGGAGGAGGCCTATTTTCTTCAGTGATGTAGCTAAAATGTCTCATAATGACTAAATCAAAGTACAACTCTTTGGGGAAAAGAACTGAATTATCAAATGTCTTCCTAAATGGAAGACCTGAACTCAATTCACCTTGATGTTACAAACTTTAAAACAAAAGCAATGGGATATATTACACTTTTAATTGCCTCTGGTAGAATCCAAGCTCTGAAAAAAAATGTTGGTTGGAAGTTTGTAAGGGTCCTGTAAATCCTCCTGAGCATTAAGAAAGTAGATTCTTTTAATTATCAAAGCATCATGGCTGGATCTATGCTTAGGAGTCAGACTGATTGAAGCTGTGATTTCAACATGTGAGGGGTTGTCACCTGGATATACACAATTCTCAGTTCTTACACTGGAAAACTAGAACAAACTACACCCATATACTAAGTACTTGCATACAACCAAACTTCCATCAAACTACACTAGATGAGATTGCAAATGCACAGCATTTCTCATACTTTCTGATAAAAATTTAGAAATCAATGTCAAATAGTGAAACAGGTTCTCCTATATTAACTAAATAATAGAATACCAATAAATATAACCTTTGACCTTAAAAAAGATCTGAAATATTTCACTTATGAACAATTGAAGGTGACTGAAGGAGGGTTGTAGGACATTGGGTCAAAACTTGTCACCCTCAATGTAATGAGCCAAGTGAGGTTGACCACCAGGATTCAGGCTGAGCCTACTCCAGGACTTTTAGGGTGTGCATCTCTATTTCATGTGTTTTCTTCCATGATGACTTATCTGTTTCTCCATATCTTTAGTGTGCACATTCTTGGTAAGTGTTACTTAGTTCATTTGGTATTCACATTGTTTCTTTGTAGGGTAATCTTATTGAACTACATTTGTGTGATTAAAGACAAAGCCTGTATGCTACTATATGTAGGCACTAGTAGGGTCCTTCAGAAGAAGTAGACACATGCAAAATGGTTACTTTGATTCTACCTACTTGCTTCCTTTAAATTCTTAGCTTCCTTAGGACTGATGCTAGGTTTTGCACACCTTTGTACTCCCAGTAAGTGACTGATACACACTAGATCTCTTAATCAATGAGTGTATTTTGGATAGTGAGAATAAGACAAATCTGCAGTCTCTGGAGAAGGAGTTGCTTAGACAGGAGCTCAAACATTATAGATGGTACCTGATGTTTCATGGGGTGGGAGATTCCATAGATCCAGCTGAAATAATTCTATATACTGGAGTATAAACCTATTCCCAGAGCATATCTACTGATACAGGGGCCACGGCTTCTCACAGTCAGATGTAGAAAGATCTAGGCAAGAACTGAGATTGGAAGAATTGTCTCCAAACCTTTGCTTTTTCCATTATCTCATTTTTTTCTAATTCTTGTGACAACTTTGGCCAAATCAACAAAGTACCACCACCATCTTAGAATGGAAAATCCCTGTCATTTTGTCATCTGTCCCATTCACACCTCAAAGCCAGCATGCTATAAAAGAGTGTTATTTTTATTTTGCAAAAGAGAATGACAACAGGAAAGAAATGGACTCATGTGTCATAGATTAGGCTGTGGCACAGACAGGAAAGGGGTATCCATACCAAGGATTCTCTTCTCCATTCTTCAGGGCAAAGCAAGGGTATGGGATGTTTGCTCATTCTGGGACAGTGAGGGAAAGATGAGGCATGGATGAATAGTCATGTCTGCTCCCGTAGAAGGGCACTAACTGTCTGTACAGAACATCACCCCACTGCTTCCTAGAAGAAATATGTCCTACTCTGCAATGTGGAATTTCCTCAAATGTGCTGACACAATGAAAAATATCCTGTGAAGAGCTTAAATGTTGGTGTCACAGAGCTATTAAGGAACAATATGGGTGTCATAGAGCTATTAGGGAACAAATTATATACTGTTCATTGATGTTGTACATCTCTTCTCCCTTCTCTCACTAGATCATGTCTCCTCAGGCTGGCCTGAAGCCCTGAATAGTGCTGATGTCCTAACTGAGAGTAGAAATGTCTGGGTTGTGGCATTATGTCATAGTCCTTTATTCATCGATCCAATCAACTTTTGTTCAGGATGACATAGAATTTTACCAAGAATCTGTGGTTCAAATTGGAGATCTCTGATCTGTGTCTTCTCTGAATATGAGCATGTTACTAATTCTCTCTGAGCTCAGGATTGCTTTGAGCCTATTTTTTCACACATGAAACAGAGATCATTGTGGTCATCAGGATCAACACATGGAGACAGCACTTTCCTAGACTACTTGCAGAATGGCACATGTCACCCCCCAAGCCTAGCACATGGAACATAGATAGGGAGAATGCTATACTCAGGAAAGTCATCCTCCCTGCTTCCCCTTGGAGTGGCTATGCCCAATGATCAGCAATGTGGGAGTCATAGAGGTAATTGGGCTTAGTGTAACTCACTTTCTAGAACAGACAAGAAGGCAGATTCATCCCTCTACCACATATGTCTCATAAAATCATTACCTTTATTGGTAGGAAGAGCCTGTTCCAAAGGCCAAGCAATTTGAAACTGTCATGAATGTAATATCAAAAATCTAGGAAAAAATGTTCTGGTGGAAGTCTGCCATGGACAATAATTAAAATAGTAGGATGTTATTCTAGTAATAGGCAAAATTAGTAATCAATAACAGTAAAAAAAAAAAGTAGAATAAAATTCTCATCACCAAAGTGCTGGGTGAGAATATTGGCGCATACAGATAAGGCATGGTGCACATGTGGCTTTGAGAGACAAAGCATACTGCATATGAGGATTCCAGGACCCCGCAGTCACATGAAGCTTCCGTTAGCATGGCCCACTACTGAACAATTATGGCACAAACAAGCTGTAGAAGAACACTCCCGCCTTCATCTTTTGAAGAATAGCCAGGGGGACAGGTGTGTTTTGTGATGAAAGGAAAAAGGAATAGTGTATCCAGCACTGTGGGGTACTGCTCTAAAAGAAGACAGGAATCCGTTTCCTTAGCTGCAGACAGAATACTGGCAAGGGACTTAGCGAGAGGGAAAATGGAGCCAACCCCACACGCAGAGAAGATACAAATGCAGAGACTAATGCCATTTGGCCAGATCACAAAACACTAACAAGAATTCTCCATAGTGAACATAGAATGCACTGCTCTTTTCTGAGATAAAATTCAAAAGTGCGAACACATTTACATTGGACTTCCTAATCTTTGCTTTTGCCTTTATTCAAAATCTATACAAGACTAACATCTAAAAGTATGTTAAAGTTCAAGTCAAAACTTATATAAAGAATGAAAATAATGTAGGAGTTGACACTTCTGATGTTAAATTTCTATAAGAGACAAAATGGGCTATAAAGGTAAAGATTTAACAAAGCAGGTATATCTTATGGCATATGTCAAAATTATTAGACTAACAGCACTAATATTAGACATATACTAAGAAAATACTAGACATAGAGGTTGATGATTTTGCAGTCGATCCCAATTAAAGCTAATTCCATGTGATGCGAGTAGATGATCTATTGTTTATCATGTTCCATATATGTTCATGCATGATCCCAGTGAGCCAGTGGGTACTTGGAAGACAAGGGCTGATTATCAAAAAAAAAAAAAAAAAAAAAAAAAAAAAAAAAAAAAAAAGGACAAAGCACTGTTGTGTCTTTAAGAATATTTGTGGATACATATACTAGCTTACAGCCTTTGTTAGCCTTTGTTGAGTCTACGCAGTCTCCTTATTACTTCAGTGACTGTGAAGAGAAGTTTGCTCCCATGTCTTCTAGCCTGAGGCAGGTATTCACTTAAAGCTTTTGTCTCAATGGTGTCCAATATTATCACTGATATAAGATGAAGATAATTAATCCATTTTTATTTCTGGGTCAGTACTATGAAAACACAGGATCAAATCATGAGAGAAGGATATTATGGAAGGAAAAAAGGTCAAATAATGTCTATTTTCTTTTATATAAAAGAATTTTAGCTATTTCCTTCTCTATGTCTCTGTCTTTCACTCTTTAAACACACACACACACACACACACACACACACACACACACACCAAAACAAACAGAAGATAAACTATTCTGTGGAAAAAAGACGACAGTGGGAGGGGAAGGTGGTCAAACAGGATAATGGAGACACATGGGAGCAAATCATAAGGATTCACGGTTATGAGAAGATCATAAGGAAATTCATTATTTTGTAGGCTAATAAAAGTTTCAATAAAAATATTAAATAATGAAACTCGGTCCCAGACCTGTTTGTTTACTACAGATGACAATGTTAAAAAATGGCAGAGCTCATGTCATGATCAGTTTGTAGAGACTCACTCACCAGTAAGGCTAACTCTCTACATCTCCCAGTGTCTCTTCACTGAATTGAAACTAGACTCTTACCACTGCCTTCTACTCCTTTATCTCACTCTGTGTCAACACCCTAGATGCTATAGTTGTCCCCATCAATTAATTAACCAATCTTCAGAAAATACAAGAAAATAGAGGTATCATCTACTCCTGCCCCCGCCAAAAATCTAAAAAAAAAAAAAAAAAAAAAAAAAAAATACGCCCCACAACCATAGGTCATTAACTAACGTCTCAAGAAGATTAGAGGATCTGAGTTTTAAAATTAGACTTGGCGATAAAAGCACATTTATCATAAATATTTAACCTCCCTCAGCATGGTGGTGATTAGACTGCTGAACTAGCCACCTGCTGGCCTCACTTCTCCTTTTGCAGCCATATAATCCTTTATGAGAAATGGATTGGAGTTTAAGAGAATGAAATACTGTATAAGCCACCAACATTTTATTTGAAGTGACTATAAAATGATACCTTTTAAGTTGTTGAACTCGTCGTAACTCTGCCATCTATTTAAAGGCCACAGTGATCCTGAGAACTATGAATGATGATGCAAGATGTTTATCTCATTCTGTGTTCATTCTCTGTCTTCCTTGGGGTGGGTGAGGGGCAGTTACAGTCTGGATCCATCCATGCCTCCTTGAGTATCTACATTGGCAAGCAATGCCCTCTTAGTGTCTACATCAGCATCTGGCTTGAGCATCTGGCTTGCTGTGTTTGAAAGCTTCTATGAAATCCATAACAGGGTGTGAGCAGTCTTTCCATGTTCAGATGTTGTCTTTTGCTTTTCTCAGATTTCTGTACATGGCAAGTTTTCTAAATACTACAGTCCACTTGCCTCATTCCATGTCAGAAGTAAGTTAACTGCTGCACATGAAATGTGCCCATGTGATCCTTTTCAACTCAAAAAAAAAATCAGCTGACCCACCATGGGTGGAGACATATAAGTAAGATTCGTGCAAACTGGAAGACTCGTCTGGCAGAAAATAGAACAAAATGACTGATCGGCATAAGCAATAACTAAACTAATGCTAACCATCATTATCACCACCACCATGGCACTCAGATTTAGGTTGGGTTGTCATGCAGCAAAGCATAAGCAATGTTCTTTGCCATTGCATTCATAAACACTCTGCTCCTTTGCCATCACTAGTAAAACCAACAATGTAAAATCACACTGGCAAAAGTAAAGGAACACACAGTTCCTCCCTTGTGAAGAGTGGCTTTGAGAAAACAAATTTCACTATGAGGAATGATGTGTTTGTGGGGCACTATGTGAGCTGTCACTCACATACGACATTATACCTAATCATTAGCTTTCTTTGTGCGGCCATCTTTATAGGCATGATAGACACTGCATGCAGCTCCACCTCTTTAGCTAATAGTCAACCTTTGTTTACACTGCCCTGGGTCTGTCCTCCCCACTTCACATCTCTATTTATGCTGAAGTATTCTTTGTTTCTCTCTCTTTCTTTCTTTCTTTCTTTCTTTCTTTCTTTCTTTCTTTTTCTTCCTTCCTTCCTTCCTTCCTCCCTCCCTCCCTCCCTCTCTTCCTTCCTTCCTTCCTTCCTTCCTTTCTTTCTCTCTCTCCCCTTCCTTCCTTCCTTCCTTCCTTCCTTCCTTCCTTTCTTTCTTCCTTCCTTTCTTTCTAATTTATTTATATTTCAAGTGTTATCCCCTTACTCGGTTTCCTCCCCTCCCAGAAACCTCCATTCCATCTCCCTTCGACCCTGCTTCTATGAAGGTGTTCCTCCACCCACCCACTTACTCCTACCTCCCTGACCTCTATTCTCATACACTGGGACATGCATAGAACCTTTATAGAACCAAGAAATTCTCCTCCCATTAACACCTGACAAGGCTAAAGATGCTTTTCTTTTGTGACACACAACAGAAACCCAAATTTACTAAGCTCATGAATTTACAAGTAATGATATTGTCCAGATGCATGCATAGAACACAAACATGCAATGCAATCACATATCAGCCACCACTGGAACCTAGGTATATATACAGTTGACCCTTACTGTTTCCATTTCTAAACTTCCACATCACATGTATAGAAAACACACAAACACAGACTCAGAGTAAGCATGTAACAACTGGATCCTACCATTCTAGTTTAAGATATCTGCCATGTCTGGCTGCCATGTTTAGATAGTTTCTACATTCTGTGGAGATAGCTTTAGTTGGCCCAATTTAACTGAGACAATCACCTGTTTACTGACTAGTTGTGGCCAAAGAATGAAATCTTAATGATTACCTAGAACCCATCACCAATAACCCCAAGATAGAATTAATAAAGGAAGGAATATGTCCCAAACATATAATGGTCCAGAAAAGTTATTAATACCAGGACGGCAAACTACTAGGCATCCATTCTAGTTTCTCTCTTGATTCTCAGCCACAGATTCTTTTCATGTAAACACTTTCCAAACTTGATCATTCTAAATGACTGAATCTTCCCACCATAGATTGCAGTGGCAGCTCTCAGTCTCACCTATATTCTGATTCATATGACTAATATCTGTCTCTCCTAACAGCTTAAATTTATATGAAGGATAGAGACAGGTATTTTGTTTGTTTGTTTGTTTATTTTTTTGTCTTTTTTTTGGCTCAGGGTCTGACCCATAGCAAGAAATGAACAAATGCTTGTGGATAATTAAATAATCACAGGTAATGTTAAGGCATGGAATCAAGAAATAAACATATAAGTTATCATGTTCTATCTGAATTGATAATCTTATTCCCAATTATAAATTGAGGAAAAAAATAAAAATGTTACTAGGAAGTCTCTCCAAATTCATAAGGCCAGCATATAGACTATCCAGATTTTTACTTAAGAATCTACTATTACAACTATTGTGCTCTATTTATTTTGCTCAACACATTTCTGACATGCTTTGGTAGAAGAAAACCTGAATAATATGCAACTTTACCAAGAAAGGTAATAGCATATATGCAAGTCACTGTTAGAACAAATCACATATTTTTGAAGGGAATAGTAAAGCTAAGGATGAACTGTCTGACACTCATGGGACTGAATTTTCTAATTTTTCTGATCAGAAAGTGAGATCCATAGTCAACCATGAGATGACAGTCAATGTACCGATTGGGAGGACAGCTTTTGTGTTTACATACTGAAAGCCTAGTCGCCAGATATTATTTTTACATATTTATTTTCAAATGGAGAAAATGTCTCCCTACTATAAGTTACATCAAAATTGAGTCATCCCCAGGAAGGAAGACTTGGGGAGAAGAATTAGCCCAAAGGAATGCTTTGAAAAGGAAGGTTGTTTTAGAGGGTTTTCTGTTTGTTTGTTTTGTTTTGCTTGTTTGTTCATTTTTATAATCACCAAAATTCTCCTAGATATTCCTGACCCAATTTCCATTACCATGCACATGGGATCCAATATTTAGCCAAAAGTAGAAAATATCTTCTTAATAAATGTATGCTTCTGTTATTAAGTCCTCTTGTAGTATTCCATAGTATGTCATAAGTATCTCTGCATAAAAATATCATGACCTGATAAAATGACTTTAAGCATTCATTTCAATATGCATATTCAAGATTAAAATTTCAGCATTAATGAAATTACTTGTAAATTGTATTGCATAGGATAAATATGTCATCATTGTTTCCTTCATTCAGGTCAGGTCTTAACATCAAAGATGTAATGGATGTATGGTGTGGTGGCAAAGGGCATTAATGCCAATAGAGTAAACATGTTATATCAGAACTCAGCTATCCAGATATATAGTATGTATGCTTAGATTTTCTATTTAACTGCTGCTTTCTTGAGTTTTCCCATTTATGATATGGATATAGGATTAAGGTTATTGTGATGGTTAAAAGAAATATTGTAGTGTTACTTTTTTCAGAATGTGTTACCTATTGCAATACCAATTCTTTTATTTGGTTAAGATAATATTTTCCAATAGCAAAATCAAACTTGGAATATCTGAGAGTAATAGAAAGATTTATTATAGCAATATGGTATATCAAAACTAAAATCCAGAAAGAGACTCAAACATGAAGACAATGGACTCAAAAGTTCATTGTGGTGGTTTGAAAAGGAATGATCCTCACAGGCTCATATATTTCAATGCTTCATCACTAGGGATTAAAAGGTGTGCCCACCAACATATTAGGAAAATATTTTCACCAACCCTACATCTTACAGAGGACTAATATCCAATATACACAAAGAACTCAAGAAGTTAGACCCCAGAAAACCAAATAACCCTATTAAAAAATGAGCTACAGAGCTAAACAAAAATTTTCACCTGAAAAACTTCAGATGGCTGAGAAGCACCTTAAGAAATGTTCAACATCATTAGTCATTAGGGAAAGGCAAATCAAAACAACCCTGAGATTTCACCCCACACCAGTCAGAATGGCTAATATTAAAAACTCAGGAGACAGCAGGTGTTGGCAAGGATGTGGAAAAAGAGGAACACTCCTCCACTGCTGGTGGGATTGCAAGCTGATACTACCACTCTGGAAATCAGTCTGGCGGTTCTTCAGAAAACTGGGCACAATACTTCCAGAGGACCCTGATATACCACTCCTGGGCATATATCCAAAGGATTCCCCAGCATGTAATAAGGATACATGCTCCACTATGTTCATAGCAGCCATATTTATAATAGCCAGTACGTGGAAAGAACCCAGATGTCCCTCAACAGAGGAATGGATACAAAAAATGTGGTATATATACACAATGGAATACTATTCAGCCATTAGAAACAATTAATTCATGAAATTCTTAGACAAATGCATGGAGCTGGAGAACATCATCCTAAGTGAGGTAACCCAGTCTCAAAAGAAGACTCATGGTATGGACTGACTGATAAGCGGATATTAGCCTAGAAGCTTGGAATACCCAAGACACAATGACCATATCAAATGATGTCCAAGAAGAAGGACGCAGTGGCCTCTGGTTCTGGAAAGGCTCAGTGCAGCCATGTAAGGAAATACCAGAACAGGGAAGTGGGAAAGGGTGGATGAGAGAACAGGGGGAGGAAGGAGGGCTTATAGGACTTTCAGGGAGGAGGGATCCAGGAAAGGGGATATCATTTGAAATGTAAATAAAGAATATATCAAATAAATAAATAAATAAATAAATAAATAAATAAATAAATAAAGGTGTGCCTTCGTTGGGGTAGTTGTCACCTTGTTAGAGGAAGGGTGTCACTGGGATTGGGCTTTGAGATTTCAGGAGTGAAAGGCTGGCCAAGTATCCCTCATCCTTCTGTCTGCTGATTTGGATGCAAAACTCTCAGTTACCTCTACAGCACCTTGTCTGACTACATACCAGCATGATTCCCTACATTATCATAATGGACTAAACCACTGAATTGTAATCCAGCCCCAGTTAAATTCTTTTCTTTAAAAGGGTCAGGGTGTCTCATCACAGCAATAGAACAGTGACCAAGGCAGTCATATACAGTCAAACAATCTTGTGATGAAGATAGGCTTTCTTTTCATAGGGTCCATCTGGAGTAGAGATAGACTGTCAGTTTGTTCTTGGTTTGCTTTCCTTCTGTTATAAGAAATTTCAACCAGTTTAGCTGAGAACTTATATAACCTACAACAGATAGCTTAAGTTTTGGTGGTCCATGGTTTGAACCATCCTGGTCCTAAGACATGTAGCCTGGAACTAAAATGTATTTGTACAATGGGCCTCTCCTAGATCAACCATATTAGTTGAGTATACAGAAGAGAAAAATTTAATTTATAAACATGTCAGCAGGAGGGCATAGATGCCAGGAAAGAGGAGTATTATGTTAAAAATGAATAGTTTTATATAACACATTGTGGTAATATTTCTAAGGCAGAATTGAAAAAAGTTTTTAGTCTATTTTACTTGACTTTTCAACACTAGCGCAATTAATTGAATTACATTGAATAGAATTACTATTGCTTTTAAACTCTTTTTCTGTTTGTGCTCTGTGTTTCCTCTGAAAACTTGTAATTGAATTATGCACTCTTTCTGCCCCTCCCCGAGCCCCATGCTTTTTTTTTCTCTCTCTCTTTGCATATTTTATTCCAAATGTCTTCCTGAAGCAGCAGTAAGGTTCTCTAAGGACCCTGTCTTGATTTCTAAGGTCTACATTGGTAGTCTCAACCTTCCCACTGTCCCTTCTCAGGCTTCTGGAGCCAGTCATGCAGCTTCTCTTTGTACCTTGCTTCTCAGCCACCCTCCTCTTACTTGGTTCTTGATGTACATCCTCTGCAGAAATAGCACAGTTGAAGATGGGGTTTTATTGAGATTTCTGCCTCTAGTGATTCTGGAGAGGTAAAAGTGAATTCCATCCACTCACAGGAATATCTGGGGATCGAGCTCTCAGGAAATGCTAAACAAGTAGATGATATAAGATCTTTCACATGCATTTGTCACTTCAAAGCTGAAATGTTGGTTGAGAGTGTAAATAAATTTAAGAAGTGATGCCTAGTTGTTCTCATGTCAACTATGCATTTATATGAAAATATTTATTCAGATGATATTGGGCTGCAATATTCAGAGGTACTGACAAACATACCTCATACATAGCCAGTGAAGTGACAGACCAGAAATTTGAAGTGTTGTCTATCCTATTGAGAAGGCCATGAGTCCAAAATCATTGAGGGAGTGCTGGAGGCAGGAAATTGACAGAAGCAATGAAAGTCTGGCTGTAAATGTCTTCCAGCCCCTGCATCAGGCACAGCTGGAGTTCAGTGATGTGTGTGCAAAGGATACTGAGCCACCGTTACCCATAAAGTCCTAACTTCACCATGCTGTACATTGATGCATGTTTGTGTGCGTGCACACACACAAAAAGCCATCATGAGACTGACAGAAGAGGTAGGGCCTTTCTTAGAGTCAAAATTTTGATTTTGGAAGGACTATTTTGGAAAATATTTTGGGGAATTTTTTTATGCAACAGAGTTCAGAAAATAGATACATTATTTGGGAACAGGAAGTGAATTTCTACTCTGAGAAGTAAATATTAATGCTTAGATTACACTAATAGTAATGTAAGAGCAGCATGGCTAGTGGAAAGTATTGCAGAAACCACTTGCCTCAGCTCAATGAATCAGCCAGAATGGAGAGGCCATGGGACAAGTCTTATAGAAAAGGGACTATCAAACTTCTGAAGGAGTCCTCAAATCTCAGACACCTTTATGAAAAATCTTACTATTTTATCACAGTTATGAAAATAATGATAATGAGAAGGATAAATCAGTGAGAGATTTTCATTACTGTAATGCTGGTGGATAGTTACTTCTGCATTTTCTAAAGATAAGTTTCAAAGCATGGCTTAAGAATGTATGCTTTGGGGTAGATATATTTCAAGTTCCAACCAACTGGTTATCAGGTTTCTGAACTTACATGAATGTGATGAGGCTTTCGGGATAGTGTTGTCATCTCTGATACCATTGTGTGACTATCACATATCTGCAGGAGTAGCAGGGCTTAATTTGTGAAGCTCTAGTCAAATCTAGGGTCAAAAATTTTAGAAACTCAGCTACTGTTATTTCTTATATACTGTAAAGTTCCATGCTTAGAATAAATCTTAGTGCATTCATGTCTAATACCATAGGCAATTTAGTATTCTACTTTGAGCTGTTCTTTTGTGAGAAGAAATTTTCATGATATAATATTCAGATTCAGATATTGTTGGTAGCTAAAAATAAAAGGCTATGTGTAATCAACCCTCTTTGTTGACATTTAAGCTCTTTGAACATTTTTGCAATTACAAATAATTTTGTGATGAATGTTTATAACTAATCTCTTTTTAAGAACATTTATGAAATGAAAGTATTGAATTAAATATTATAGATATGCATAAAGCATATGATACATGATGCTAGATTGCTTTCCCAAGAGGTTGCATCAATTTATACAAAATTACTAATGCATGAAAGTTAGTTCTCTCTTTGTATACTTGAAAATTCATACTACCTTTTCAAAATATCATTGAACATTTGATATTAAGCAGTGTGATTTCTTTGTGATGATTTTAATTTTTCATAATTTTCCTTTGATTACTAGGAATTTTGAACATTTACCAAATGCCTTAATAATAAATCCATTTCTTCCATGGAAGAAATGGTCTTTATTCATTTATGCATGGACAGTAAAGTTCATCTCTTCTTCATGTAAGTGTGCTATATATTATTATGGGCACCAATAAGATTTTTCTGATATTGAATTTATTTAACCCTTTTGTTTGCACAACTCCTTTTATTGTGTTTTTGAATCAACATGCAGTAAAATCTCAATGTCTTGTTCCTTTGGGCTTCTTTACCTATCATATATATATATATATATATATATATATATGTGATATAGATATGTGTGTGTATGTGTGTATATATATATATATGTGTGTATATATATACATGTATATATATACATACATATACATGAAATTAAAAAGATTTAGGGATCAATTCCTTGGTCTACTCTTTTTCTTATTTCCATCTCTCTTTTCTCGTCAGAACCATCTTTATGGACGATCTGTAGATTTATGACATTTTAGTATTGGACAAAATTACTTCTCTAAGTTATAGTACTGTTTTAAAAGGATTCTTCATTTATTTTTATATTCTAATATTCTATGGAATAAATTCGGACTAATCTTTTTTCCTTAAATAGACAACCTATCAGGATTTTAACAGAAATCGAATTCTACTTTAAAGCTATCTAGAAAGAAATAATAGTTTTTAATAGTCTCATCTGGATACCTGATTTCCATTCTGGTTATCCAAGTGTTGTTTTATGTTTTTCAATATTATGTTGTGGTTTTTACACAACTAGCCTAACACATTTCTTGTTGGAAATGTACCTAAGTATTTTAGTCATCAGTTGTGTTTAAAAGGATATTTCCTGAATTAAAAAAAAAGTATCTATAATTTATTCAGTTTACCAGACTCTCACTGATTCCAACAGTTCCTTTGGGGGGTTTGCTTGGATGATAACTACATGCACTGGTCACCATTGGCTACAAGGCAAATTATCTTTAAACTAAGTGGATATAGGGAACAATATCTCACAGTGTGTGGATCAAGAATCAAATGCAGCTTAGCTAGTTCCTACATGGAGAACATCAGCAGCTATAATGAACAACTTTAAAGATGAGTCATCTTTAAACTCAGCGAGTTGAGTCTCTTCCAAGCTCACCCATTTGGCATTGGGCTAGGTTCTCTGCCTTATGCTCCATGGACTGAAAACCTTGGCTCTTTGCTCACGAATGAATAGGAGCCATACTTTCTTTCTTGCCACATACAATGTCTACTGGAAGTTTGATTCATAATTCGGGGAAAGAATACATACATGCAAGACGAATGAGGAGGCAAAGAGACCACATGACAATAAAATCGTATGCAATCTGACTCCAGAATTAGCATCCCATCTTCTTTGACATGGTCTGTAGATTGGAAGTGAGTCCCTCTCGCCTTCACTGAGAAAGTGCTTGCTATACAACTATGAGGACAAAGTTCAGACTCCAGAAGTGACATACATTAAAATATAGTAAAGTGCATCTGAAATCCAAGTGCTGGGGAAGTAGAAAGACAGCTCCCTAGAACTCCCTGCCTGCTCAGTATAGGGACATTCATAAAATCTCCATCCGGTGAGAAACCTTGCTTCATAAAATAAAGTGGAGAAAAACTGAGGAAGACATTTAATGTTGACCTTACATCTCTACACACATTTGTCCTTGCACCTGCATGCACATGTACAAACACATATGAAGGTGCTAACAAATAGCCCATTGACACCACACACAGAGAAGTTACACAGGAGTAGGAACAAGGAATGTGGGGGGGGGTAGGCACTTGATACTCATCCTGAAGCTGTTCACTGAGGTCAGTTGTTTTCCCTCTGAATGCATAATTGCAATCATGATTTTAATTCCAATTTGTTTACTATAGCTAATTAAAATAGAAGTTTGCTTCAAATAAAGACCATGATAAATGGCTTTTCTGTGAATGTGAAGTCAGGGAATGGCTGACTAAATTCCTGGATGCTTTTATAGAGTTCTGCATTATGGACATAATGTTTACAAACCTCATCTGACTGACCCACAAAATGATTGACCGCTGCAAAATCCTGTCAGACCAGAGTACGGCCCCCTCATGCAGTCAATTCCTCTCATACAATCTCAAACCTAGATTGAAGGTGCTCAGGATATACTTTTGAAAAATTATATATAAATTCCAGCATATGCAAAGTGGAGAATGACATTTTCTTCTCCAATCTCCAAAGCTGAGTTGAATTGAACTTTATTAGTGAAAGAATTAAGTTGCCGTCTCTTTCATTTCTTTTGAAATTGGGAATCAAAAGTTCAAGGGGTCTCTGCAGCTTTCAGAAGTTTTTCAATCCAGGACTCCATAAGCACTACAGCAAATGATACTAATCGCTTAAGGGAGTTCTTGGAAACCGAGTGCTTTATTCCTTCTTCAAGGGGAAAGAAAGGAGCCAATGATTCCCCTTTGCAACAATAGACACTTGCCCTTGCACCCAGTTGAAAGGATAAAATGAAAGAAGTGTTAACTGAGAATTGACAAGTGCTTGCACTAGGCTGCCAAAGCAATGTGATAATGAACTCCAGGAGTTTTCAACACGTCTGTCCTGTTACCATATTCCCTCTGTTGTGACACAGATTTCCTCAGCCAAACTGGGACTAGAGTTTTCTTTTTCTGTGTTTTTTCCCTTGCAAATTAGATGGTTGTGCTTAGGAACAATGAAAACAACTTGAATTAAGGAACGACATGATGGATGAAATGCCTCAAGGAGTGTGTGGTTTAGACCTGGGTCTAAATCTGGCTGCACTATGCCAAGCTCACTGTCTGGGCAGCTTTAAAAAATGGGCTGATACATCTGTTCCCATATTCAACAATTACAGCCTCAAGCGCAGGTATGTTCCAATTCAGCCATTCAGTTTGTTTGGTTTGTTAAGAAAATGTTACTTAAATGACATCAGTTTTTAACTGTAGATATTATACCACAAAAAAACAATTTCCTGGCATGCACACACACACATATACACACACACACATACACACACACTGTGTGTGTATGTGTGTGTGTGTGTGTGTGTGTGTGTGTGTGTGTTCAGTGAGAGACCTTTCTTCATAAAATAAAGTAGACAATACGGACCATACTGATTTTATATATATATATATATATATATATATATATATATATATATATGTGTGTGTGTGTGTGTGTGTGTATACATATATATGTGTGTGTGTATATATATACATATATACATATATATTGTATGTTGACTATGTGTATGCATATATATTATCAGATACATAAATGAATTCAATCATAATAGGAGATAAACTATACTTCAGGAAAATCTTCTCATAAGAATAGAGTCATGTTTAAACTTCACAGATTGGACAGCTAAAGGAAGAAGGAGACATGGTAAGCCTGAGTTAGCACAATTTGATTTTATTCCTGGATCTTCATCCTTCAGTTAATTGAGGTGGTCTGTATTGATGCTCCAGCCTCCAGACTATGCAGCTGAAGATATTAAATTCCTGGCATTCATTGGGTTATCTCTTTCCAATTCTGGAACCAAAACAACCTTGGTCTGGATATCTTTTGATTTCTTGGCTCAGCATCCCTGAACCTTAGAGTTTAGATGACTCCCACATCACACAAATCTGAAAGATCTCATGTATTGGTTAATTTCCTTGATGCTGTGACCAAATGCCAGATAAAAAGCAGCTTTAGGGAGGGAATCTTTATTTTGGCTTACAATTCAGGGAACTCAGTTCTTCTTGGAAGAGGAATCATGGAGGCTGGACCTTGGCTTCTATCCAGCCTGGGCCATGTATGGACCAGAACCTGTCTGTGTTGTGTTTACTTCTAGGCACATTGATAAGCAGAGAAAGGGGAACTACAGACACTGAGCTGGATTTCTCTTTCCCCTTCCTTATAGTTCGGTCTTGGATTTCAGTTACTGAGATGAGGCCCTCCATATTCAGGATAAGTCATCATCCCTTTTAGAAATATCCTGTAGACACACCCAAAGGTGGGGCAAGACAATCAGGTTGACAATGACCATTGACATCACACAAAGGCATGCATAGAGCTTCTCTGAGATGATAGCTATAGAAATGCAAGCTGGGAACAGATGAAGGAAGGGAATCCATGACATCCTTAGGTCTGTGTATTCCCAGCCATTGTCCCCTATTCATCATTCAAATATCCAGCTCTGATCATTACTGCTCTGCATAAATGGTTCTCCTCTGCCTTCAGAGGAATGCCAGAGTGCTTGCAGAAAAGGGTGGTGCCAAGGTCTAGCTTCTGATCTTGTCAGCTTTCATACTTACCATTCTATTTAAAACATTCCAGAAAAACTGAGCTCATTTTTTTCAGAAGTATGTAGTACTCTACATACCTCTCATCTTTTCATATGTTCTTCTATCTAACTGTAACATGTTTTTACTACCAACATCCCCCAAGACACATCCATTCATCTTATGAGCTACATCGTCTTATTGGTTTGTTGATGGAAGACTACTTTCTTGCTTTTTCTAGGGTGTAGGTTCCCTCCTTGTGTTGGAGTTTTCCATTTATTATCCTTGGAAGGGCTGGATTTGTGGAAAAATATTGTGTAAATTTGCTATTGTCGTGGAAAATCTTGGTTTCTCCATCTATGGTAATTGATAGTTTTACTGGGTATAGTAGCCTGGGCTAGAATTTGTGCTCTCTTAGGATCTGTATGACATCTGCCCATGATCTTTGAGCTTGCAGTCTCTGGTGAGAAGTCTGGTGCAATTATGATAGGTCAGCCTTTATATGTTACTTGACCTTTCTCCTTTACTGCTTTTATTATTCTTTCTTTGTTTTATGCATTTGGTGTTTTGATTATTATGTAATGGGAGGAATTTCTTTTCTAGTACAATCTATTTGGATTTTGTAGGCTTCATGTATGTCCATGGGTATCTCTTTCTTTAGGTCAGGGAAGTTTTCTTCTATACTTTTGTTGAAGATATTTACTAACCCTTTAAGTTGGGAGTCTTTGCTCTCTTCTATCCCTATTATCCTTAGGTTTGGTCCTCTCATTGTGTCCTGGATTTCCTGGATGTTTTGGGCTAGGACATTTTGTATTTTGTGTTTTCTTTGATGGTTATGTCAATATTTTCTATGGTATCTTCAGTACCTGAGATTCTCTCTTCTATCTCTTGTATTGTGTTTGTGATTCTTGCATCTATGACTCCTGATTTCTTTCTAGGTTTTCTATATCTAGTGTTGCATCTCTTGTGATTTCTTTATTGTTTCAACTTCCATTTTTAGATCCTGGATGGTTTTGCTCAGTTCCTTTACCTGTTTGATTGTGTTTTCCTGTAATTCTTTAAGAGCTTCTACCTGTTCACCTGTGTTCTTCTGTATTTCTTTAAGGGAGTTATTTATGTTCTTCCTAAAGTCCTCTATCAGCATTATGAGATGCGATTTTAAATCCAACTCTTGTTTTTCCAGTGTGTTGGGATGTCCAGCACTTGCTGTGGTGGGAGAATTGGGTTCTGATGTTGCCAAGTAGCCTTGGTTTCTGTTGGTAGGGTTCTTGCACTTCTGCATCTGGTTATCTCTGGTGTTAGTTGGTTTTGCTGTCTCTGGCTGGAGCTTGTCCCTCCTGTGGGCCTGTAAGCCTGTGTCAGCACTCCTGAGAGACCACATCTCTTCTGGTGGAATCTGTGTGCAGAAGGCTGAGGAGCCACTCAGCTCCTGGGTGCAGATCGTGCCGGTTCCAGCTGCTCTACTGATTGTATGCCCTGGGTGCTCCTAGCCATTCCCCTTCAGTCAGTTATTGGAGAAAAAGTAGAGATCTAACCTCCAAGCCTGGAACTGAAAGTACTGCTCAGAGATCACTCTCTCCTGGGTGGCCATGCACAGAAGGCTGTGGAGCATCCTGGCTCCCTACTGCAAGAACTACATTTTCGATGTCCCCATTTTTATCCACCCAGAAAGTGTCCTGCGGTCCAAGCAACATGTGTGACCTAACCCCTACTTGTCTTTTCCTTCATCCCAAGCACCCTATGTGTAATAGTCATTCTCCTGCACCTTTGTACTACTGTACTGACTTTTGGTCTCTCTCACTGTCTTCATTAGACCATGGATTTCCAAACTCAAGGTTAACATTTAAACCTCTTTGGAATGTCAAGGTCTTACACTGTGCCAACAGAAAAAGCACCTGAAACACCTGAACACATTGATGGACCAATAATTGGATGGAAAATCATTGACCTAAATAGCTACTGAAGAACAATCTAGATGTCTTTCTTATTTCATACTTGATTTTAGCTAAAAGGCCAAGAAGCGATTTCTTTCTTATTTCATTGACATGGAAAGTTGCATATAATTAGGTGTATGTATTGTGTGTGTGTGTGTGTGTGTGTGTGTGTGTGTGTGTGTGTGTTTGAGAAACAACACATGTACATGATGCTGGTTTTAATTTACTAAGTTTCTGGGGCTTATCACAATTAAGTTTAGCCAGATTCTGTAGGTCTAAAGAATTATTCACATTCTTCATTTTGTCTGACTGTTGTTTAATGGTCTGCTGGTCTCTTACAGTCCTTTCTATTTGAAGTACAAGTCATAATGACTCCTTTCTGTTAATAATTTTCAGTCTTCTTTCATTTGTATCTAGTTAGTCTAGCTACATTTATCAATCAGACCTCTGTTCACATGATAGAGCAAAATACCATTTCCACTGATCTTTTCTCCTCCTATCTGAGTCCTTAGGACTCTGGAGCAGGGCCTGTGTATGGAACACTCCCTGGACTCTGTAGTAGTTTTCTGGATGCAAGCGTGTGTTCCAGTGTCTTTTTCAGAGACCTGTTGTAACAAAGTGTCTTGTGGCATTGACAACAGAAATGCAGTATGTCTGTTCCTGGGCAGGAAACCAAGTCTCCCAGGTCAACAGGATGCTTTCTGCTAAGAGCTATAAAAGAAACAAACTTCCTAAACTCTTTGGCTGCTACACAGAGAGTTATCTGCTCCTGGTATTCCCAAGTTTCCCTTCCCATTGGGAATTTCTGCATCCAAATTTTTTTCTTTTTCTTTCTCTCTTTTTTCTGTTAGATATTTATTTTATTATATTTCAAATGTTATCCCCTTTCTTTGTTTCCCCTCTGAAAACCACCTTAACCCATCCTCCTCCCCCTGCTTACCAAGCCACCACTCTTGCTTCCATGTCCTGGCATTCTCCTACACTGGTGAAGCAGCGAGCCTTCACAGGTCCAAAGACCTCTCCTCTCATTGATGTCCAGCAAGGCTATCCTCTGCTACATATGCAGCTGGAGCCATGGGTCCCTCCATGTGTACTCTTTGGTGGGTGATTTAGTCCCTGGGAGCTCTGGGGGTACTGGTTAGTTCATATTGTTGCTCGTAGTATAGGCCTGTGAACCCCTTCAGTTCCTTGGGTCCTTTCTCTAGCTCCTCTATTGGGGATCCTGTGCTCAGTCCAATGGTTAGCTGAGAGCATCTGCCTCTGTATTTGTCAGGCACTGGCAGAGCCTCTCCAACAATATCAGGTTGAGAGATTACCCTACGCCAGAATTATGTTTTCTATGCCTTTATTTCTTATTTGTAACATATTTTGAAGTACAGCCAATTAGGAAGGATATACATATTTTGAGAGAATGCTATGTCAACCACATGAGGTCTGCTAAAGCTGATACCTATAGTGAGAATCTTGGTCTCTTTGAAAAACACAAAAATCTTGTGAGAATATATGTTCATCTTAATCCAAGATGGGATGTGGGGCTGCTTCAGAATATTGTCCAGAGCAGCTGACTATGATTTACCTCATGCTATAACAGGGGAGTGATTTTGCAAACTGCAAATAGCTTCTGCAATTGTATGATGTTTGGAATTCTGGGAACTTTTTAGAGAGTATATAAATGCTAGAGCCCCAATAGGTGGTTTGGTGGTGGCAGTGGGTTGTTGGTTGTAGGTTGTTTGCTATTGTTTGAGGTCAAATAGGACAAATTAGATATCCTGGAGAAATTAGATATCCTGCCAGTGAAGATTAACCTTATATCCCTAGTCAGAAGGAAGTACTCTAACAATAATGCTGCCCCCTTTCCTCTTTATCCGATTTTTCTCCTATCTAGTGTTATGCAGTTGAAGGAGTGGAAAAAGGGTGGAGGCTTGTGGGGAAAAAAAGGAACCCACAAAGTACCCAAAAGTCCGGTTACAGATACTTCCCAGAATTCATGTTTACCAGTGACCTGAGAATCTAAGTTCAGTAAGATCTTTGTTTTTAATCAGAGACATGCAAAACAGGTTTATTGGTATACAAAGTAAAGCCATATCCTAGAAGATTTATTTGAACTGGGACTGAGAATCAAGGCTCAAAGACCAAATGTTAGACTGCAGGGAAAAACATCGATGGGTGTTAAGACATTAGATTTAGCATTAGAGTACCCTGTTTGCATGCCTCCCTCTATTATTTATTAAACAGATGACTCAAGACATATTCTAAATTTGTTTCTTTCATTTCTCATGAACACATGGAAGACATGGAAGAGTGAGTGATTCAATATGAAGTACTTAGGAAGTATTTGGCTCAATGTAAACAAGGCCTAGGCACAGATGTCACTCATGAGATGGAGCCAGGTTGCAGGGTCTTGTGTGTGGAAAAGGCTCTATAGTGGGATACATGTATAGGCCCACTGAAAAACAGAAATTATGATGGTGATTCAGAAAGAAAAGTTCCATGCTTCACTCCAGGGTGGAAAGATCCTTTCTCTGTGTTTGGGAAGATGAGGTATAGACTAGCTATTAGCTAACAATTCTAAGAAAGCTTCTCCAGTTTATTATACTGGGGGAAATCTAACCTTACTTATCTATCTACCTACAGCTAAACAACAGGAGAAAAAACAGCCTACCTTTTATAAATCCAAAAGCAATTCCTTTGACAAACATGAGCTCCTTTCTTATTTGTTTGGATTCAAAACACTTAGGGCATTCTATTGTTTTGACTGTTATAAAGATAGATGAACACAGACTCCTCTGTAAAGGCTGATCCATGATTATGCTCTTGGTTCAAGACCTTTCATAAGACAATATTTCACCTTATATAGGATGCCAGAGGCAGCTGATTTCTCTGAAAGCATGTGTTTAAGTATATGTATGTATACATATACATACACATATATGTGTATATATACATATGTATGTGTATATATATATCCATACATATATGTGTGTGTGTATATATATATATATATATATGTATATAAACTTACAAATGAAGGAAAGAAAGAATTAATGAAATTTCAGTTTGTGATTTTGTAATAAAATATATTGATAAATTATTCTGGATCCCATATGAGTGATAGATATCCCTTGAGAGAGCCAAGCTTTACTTCTTTTTCTTTCTTATGTATATGTGCGCAAGGTACACAAGCAAATTAATATGTGTGTTTACATTCATGTGGGCATATTCGCATTTGCAGGTATATGTACCTGTGGAGGCTAGAGAAATTTACTCACTAAAAATGCTAAATGGTGCTGAACAAGTTTCTATTGATTCTATGGTCCACAGTCCACAGTATCTCTTTGCATTGACAGCATATGACTTATCCAAGACATATCAGTGAGAAGTGTCACAAGATACCACATCTTCTCCCTCACCACTGGGGGAATAAGACTCAGTTGAGAAACTCATAGAAACTCATGAATTGTTTTGAAGGCCTAGAAGCCAGACTCCAATCACCTTTAGTGCTACCTGCTCCATGCCCATCAATTGGCAGCTATAAGCCAGAGATACAAACTATAATTAGTATGCAAGGTCAGCAGTCTCTACAGAGGCTAAACTCTGCCTTTGAAAGCAGAACAATAAAGCCTGGATACAGGATGCACCTGAGACTCACTAATTTCCATCCAGGGCATGAGCGGTTAGCAACTTACCATCATAGTAATCAGGATAATCAGGATAATTACACAAACCATTACACATTCAGTTATGGAAGGTTGGCCACATATGTGAGCATAAATATGACTTTGTATAGGTTTTCTTAAATGACGTGCTGTCTCAACCAACTTGCCATTTTCATGGCCAAGATAAGGACAGAACGTGAAGCTATATTGATTGTAGTTTAACCTATGATGTACTATTTAAAGAAACATAATCTGCAAAGCCAGTAACTCAGTGAAGGTCAGAGAATGGAGTGTTTCTCACTCAGTTCTGGGGATAGCTATCCTTTGAACTCTTGTCTACTCATCACTTGTTGTGACTTTGAATAAACCAATAAGTTATATTTCTTGGTGTTCTCATCCATGTAATGAAAAGTCATTTATTTGTGTACCTCACCAATATTTGTTAATTTCTCACTTTACATCTGGTACTAAAATCATAGACAAGAAGAAATAGTCATATTCTGTACTTCTGACCTTTACCTTTTGTGAATTAGAGAAATGAATAAATTCATCTATAAATTATTTCACATATTACATTGTTTATACTATGAAGAAAGTCACACACAAATGGAGACTATAATTGTAGAGGATCAGATTCATGACTTATACATTAATGGAGATTGGGGAAAATGCTTACTGGGATGGTGATATTTGAGCAAAGAACTGAGGGACTGTGGAATTAGTCATAAAGATGTCTTTGAGATTAACCTCCCACTTAGAGGAAATAGTAAACATTCAAGAACATACCTGACACAATTGGGGAAATGAGGAAAGGAGACTAATGTAATTGGACCTAGAAGGAAGGGGAAGTACTTTGAAAAGGAGATCAGGCAATATTTCTTCAAGCATACTCAATACTATTATGAATTTGTACTTTGAGTAAAAGGAGACAGTCGGGACTTGGAAAGTCACTAACCTTTGGCATATTTTCAAAGGGTTATTTTGGCTTTCAGGAGGAAGGGGAACTATATTCACAAACAGATGCCTCATACACATGACCCAAGCAAGCAATGACTGGTTGGCATGAAGATGCGTTGAAAGGAAGTATTTAACTGTCAAACTTTGTATATAGTAGAGTAACTGAATGTCTTCTGTAGGTTGTTGCAAATAAATAAATAAATAAATAAATAAATAAATATGTATACACTCCCAACAGTGTCTCATTAGTCATTTCTTTTTGTAGACACACAGTGTGGCTGGTGTTCGAATGGTATGAAACTGTTCTATTATGATGCTGACAGATTCCACTTTCCTCTCCTTCCTTCTTGCCATCTGCCTTTCTTTCATATATCTATGTATATGCTCAAGACCAGGGTCTTATAGTGGTTAATCAAGTCTGATCTGGAGACAAATGGATTAGACTTTAAATGTTGGCTATGCCATTTAACAACTGTGTTACCTGGAGTAAAACTGAAATTTCCAGCTTTAGACCTTTTATTCCTAAAGTGAACAAAACAATATCTACTGTGTGTGGTTGATTTGAACATTCAAATAAATAGAAAATCCTTCATCTTGAGTCATTGTGTAATTCATCATGTAAATATGCTTTATGCCAAGTCTGATGACTTGATTTTTTTTTAGATCCCCAGGACATACAACGATGGAGAGTGAGTTCACACACATGTACACACATATACACACACAGACACATGCATGCACATATACACACATGCACACACAAACACACTAAATAATTTTCTTACTATATTGCCTGATTTTATATCTTATTTGTTACATTATATAATACATTATCAAATCTGTATTATTTACTAGCACACAGAATATGTAGGGAGTGTAAAATTCATTTCCATATTTTCTGCTCTCTTGCAAATCAAGAAATAAAGAGGAGCAGGAGGGAAGCTGCAGAGAACAATAACAGGTAAGTGATACAGAACATCACAGCAGAGAAAAACACAGCACACTGCCAAGGCTTTAATCCATTCATTAATTCAAAGAAGGCATCCTGGAGGAAGTGGTGTTTAGACAGCCTGTCACTGATCAAAATTCATCCAGGAAAACTTCCAGGTTTGGAAGTTAAATAGGTTTCTTAGTAACTTTTAGGCAAAATAACAACAAAAACAAAAATAGAACACGATTCCATCAAAATAGGAGCTGAAGAGAGGTGCAGGAATAACTGTGACAATAAGGTTATTAAACTCATGAAATTAAGAGAAGATCTGAAAGCTAAATTGCATCTTTCACAGTCATTCCATATGGCCTCAGAAGGAACTCATGATTATAGCACCTGTCTTTTCTAATGTCCAAATAATGATGCCAATTAGGGAGAAAGAAACAAATTCACTACTTGCTGCTCTACACTATCCAGTGCCTCTCCATCTGCATTCTGCTCCCACTACTTTTCTTAACAGCATCAGTCAGTACATCTCAGTCTCTGACAACGTCTCTGGATTTTCCCAATATATGGTGGTTAATTTTAATTGTTAATTTGACACGACCTAGAATAATCTGGGTTGGGAATCTCAGCGAGGTACTGTCTAAATTAGATTAGCAAGAAGTTATGATTTGAGATGTTATGAGGTGGAAAAGACTTTTCACTATGGGTGGAACCATCCCCTAGGCAGAGGTTACTAGACTGTATGAAAGCAAAGAAAGCAAGCTGAGGACTAGCATTCGTTTCCCCAATACTCTCTGCTCTCCTTCCTGATGAATGCAGCCTGGCCAGTTGTCCTGAGCTCCTGCCACTGTGACTTACCTGTAATGATGGACTATTTCCTGGAACTGTGGTCTGTAATGAGCCCTTTCCTCCCTACATTGCTCTTGGTGGGTTATTTTATCACAGCAATAGGACAAGAAAGTAAGACAACTAACAGGCATAGACCCTCTCCACAAGAATGTTTATGAAACTAGACTTCATTTCTCGTCATTTCTACTTCCATTATGCCCTATCTGTTTCCAGTCTTTGTGTCATTGTCATTTTTTACCTTACCTGGTCAAGTGACTGAAATCCCTATTCAACTCATTCCCTCTGTCTTTTATCCCAAGTGCAGATCACCAATTAGAAGGTCAATGCTGTCAGTCATCAATTATATTTTTGTTGTTGCTGTTGTTGTTGTTTCTTTAAACATTTCTGTTAATTTAGTCCCACCTGGTCTGAAGTTTATCTTCTTCCAGCCTCAGCCTGAATAGTAAGATCACAGTGGTGTGCTACTGTACATGTCTAAAATTAATTCTTAAATCTAATAGTTGGCAAAGTGTTTGCTTGTTTGTTTGTTTGTTTTGGTCAAGGATCAAGTATTGAGTTTGTCAGATTTTGTGGTCCTTCTTCTCTGTAGCTACTCACTGTTGCACTGCAGTACAGAACCAGCTGAGGAAAAAAAAAAAAAAAGAACCAATGATTGTGGCTATGTTCCAATAGCACTGTTGATAACAGAGAAGCCAGCCTTCAGATTTCAGACTTTTATTTTGTTATTTAATTTTTGCTTTGTTTTAATATGATCTCTATCTCTCTCCCTCTTCCTCTCCTTCTCTTCCTCTCTCTCCCTCTCCCTCCCCCCTCTTTCTCCCCTCCCCTCTGTGTGTGTGTGTATGTGTGTGTGTGTGTGCTTGCATGCATGTGTGTGTGTGTGTGTTAGCGTGCATGCGTGCATGTGTGTGTGTGCGCAAGCGTGCGTGCGTGCGTGCGTGCGTGCGTGCGTGCGTGTGTGTGTGTGTGTGTGTGTGTGTATGTGTGTGTGAGTGTGTGTATACTACAGCGTCTGGATTCAACATAACTTTTTACATGGTGATCTAAATTCAAGTCCTCATGTCCTCATGTTTTCAAAGCAGGTATTTTGTTTAATGACTGTATTATAATTTATAGCCTGTAGTTCAAGTAACCAAACAATTATCAGCTGTGAATGGGACATCCAGGAATCTAGTAGTTGCTCAGTCCATAGGAGGCTAGATGTTTCAGCTGGCCTTCTGTAGAAGTAGGTTCCAACAGATATGCTGGCAAGTAAATGCAAGCAGGCAAAGAAGAGTGAATGTTCCTTCTTCCAATGCCTCCAGCAGAAGATATGGCCCAGATAAAAAGTGAGTTCCATCACATCTGTATCTGGAAATTGCTTTGTTCCAGGCTGACCTTGATCTCAGGGGATACCTTGCCTCAGTCTCCTGGGATTAAAGGCATGTACTACCTTGCCTGAGCCTAAGTTTTTCATGGCCACTATGCCTCAAAATATCCATGTCAAAATCCATGTCAGTAACTTGTCTTTTCCACCCTCAAGAACTGGGCCCCAGGTGAGCCCTCCAATTCTGGATTGTAGTTCATTCCAGATATAGTCAAGTTGACAACCAGGAATAGCCATTACAATGACCCTTCTCCCAAGCCCTGTTTTTATATTTTTGCTATTGAATGTTGCTATGTGAGTATGTCTGTGCTATTATTCACTGTGCAGTTCAGGATGGACTATAACACATGGGATTCCTACTGCCTCAGCCTCTGGAGTGCTAGGATTATAGGCTTGAACAAATGGCCTAAATCCAGTCTGCTTTAATGCAAACATTACTCTAGACCTGACCTCCCTGCCTTCCAAAGTGCTGACCTTGGCCAACAATGAATCATCTTTAATATCTCTTTTCACTTACAGCTTAAACACATCCCATCTGCATAAGTGTGTCCCTGAGTTTACATTCCAGATTCCTGCCTCCCTAAGTAGTGTCTGTCTTCTATACATGTTCAAGTTGAGTGTCTCTTCTGTTAAATTTAGCTGATGTTTTATGTCTGTCTCTAACATCAGCTCTATCTCACCATGCTCCTCTTCCTGTTACTAAGCCTATCAACAGAACAAGAGAAGAAGCTCTTGCAAGCTGATACAGTGGAACTCACTATGGAAAAGACTCATCTCTGTGACCAAGAGGCAACAACCTTCATTTTTTTCTACTTTAACCCTCACCACTTCACTCATTGAGAAGTTGGGTAATTTTATTTTTACAATTGTTCTAATTTTCTATATTCTTTGTTTACATTCCAAAGGCTTTCCCCTTTCCCCGTTCCCCCCTCACCATATGTCCCATATGTCCTCTTCCACCCAACCCTGCCCCCTGCCTATTCCCCAATCACCACCCCACCATTTTTCTGCTCTATTCTGGTACTCTCCTACAAAACTGGATCCAGTCCTTTCAGGACCAGGGTCCACTCCTTCCTTCTTCTTGGGAATCTTTTGACTTGCTAATTGTGCCTTGAATATTCAGACCTCTTGAGTATGGATAAGCACTGTAATTGCTCTGACCACAAAGTACAGCAAAGGCAAGTCTGTATCAGTTTCCAAACTCAGACATATGGAATTTTTTTTTATTTTTTTTATTGTATATATTCTATATTTACAATTCATTTCCCTTTTTCTGGTTCCCCACCCCCAAAGGTCCCACATGTCCTTTTCCCTCCCCCTGCTCCCGCATCCACCCCCTCCCACTTTACTGTTCTTGTACTCTCCCACAATGATGTTTTGGTCCATTCTAGCACCAGTGTCCACTCCTTTCTTCTTGTGAGACATCACTTGATATGTGATTTGTGTCTTTGGTGTTCCAAGCTTCTAGGCTAATATCCACTAATCAGTGACTGTATACCATGGGTATTCTTTTGAGACTGGGTCACCTCACTTAGTATGACGTTCTCCAGCTCCATCCATTTCTCTAAGAATTTCATGAATTCATTGTTTCTAATGGCTCTTCCACTCCCAGCATCTTAGGTAGGAGGTCTCTCAGAGCCCTAGAATCTGAAGGGTAAACTCTTTTGGATCCATCTGTCTCACCCACAATGCTAGATGGTGGTGCACAAGCCAACAGCATTATCACAGTATCCCATGCTCAACAAAGTACCAGCTAGATTTTTAAAGTAAATTCATCTCATATTGGCCTACTTTGTTTACCCGTATAATCATGAGACTAAAAATTGTTGTTTCCAAAATCTGCAATACTTGGGACTAGTTCCTAACATGATGATAAATGAATAGAACAAATGTTTCTAGGTGAGTCAGGCTGTTCTCCATAATTCTTTCCTTAGCCATGGTGACATTCCAATTCCTATTTGCATCAGTTACATTTCTCCATGTAACAAAATACCTGGACAAAAGCAACTTCAGGAAGGAAGGGTTTCTTTGAGCTTGCAGTTCAGGAATAACATCTCTCGTGGCAGGCATCATGGCAGGAGTATGAGACTGCTGGTTACAGTACATCCATAATACAGAAGCAGAGATGTGAATTTTGTAACTAGCCAAGTTTGTCCTTTATATTCAGTCTGAGCCTCCAATCTATAGAATGGTGTTTCTCACAATTAGAGCAGGTTCTAAAACTTATGTTAATTCAAGGTTGGAACTTTCTCACAGGCGTGCTTAGAGGGATATCTAAATAGTGCTTGGTCCTCCCCATTTGACATTTACATATTAACTGTTACAGCATTTGTTCTGCTTTTACTCTTCCTTTTACATTCATATTAACATTTCCTTAAACTTTTCCCTTATTTCCCATGAAGGTCCTTAATTTTTGTTTCAGATTCTATGTTACATTTTAAGTCCTGTGAGGTCTTTTCAGATTTCTTAAGGCTGCCACTCACAGATTCTTGATTCTTGAAAGTCTCCAAGCACACAGTTCATGTTCGTGTCGGGTGGCTTGTTTTGAGAACTGCCTGCTAATGCACCTTCTTTCTCCACTAGATTCTGATTTTTTTTTTTTTTTTTTTTTTTAGGAATAGAGACCATGCTTTACTTCTCTGCACATGGTTGATCACGGCATTCTTGCTGACAAATAGTAGTTACGTAAAAACTCACTATTAGATAAGTAAATGTGACCTGTGAGATTTATACTCTAATAGCTGACAAAACAAATTGAAGGTATTGCAAGAAATTTGGTAATTAATTGACAAATCTAATCCAAAATTCTTATTCTCTACCTATAAAAGGTAAATTCAGGTAATTCTCTACTACAACATAGATCAGAGACAAGAAGGAGGCTGGGTTTTTCTGTGATAGTAAGTAAATACAAAATTTTCTCCCGGAGGTGTGAGATAGCAACTGTGTACTTCTCACTCACGGTCCAGCCATAGCACATTTGGCACCACACTGGGGGCTTTCCTGCAGGTCATTCTTCTTCTTCACCCCTCCCACATCTTAGCCAAGAGGAGGGAGGGATAATGTAGAATGTGCGCACACCGAATTCCTGGTATAGAGAGATTTATCATTTCTCACATTCCATTGCGCAAGCATTTAATTACATGGCTTCCACCCAGAAGCAGAGAAAACTGGAAAATTTAGTCTTTCTGTTCACCCAAAATATTTCATTTCCAGTAAGAAACAGCTGATCACACAACTGGTTTCATAAGATAAAACAAAGGTCTTATGTGGTATTTGGATAGATGTCCATAATACGTTGTCATACTCTACTTGATAAACATATTCAGCGTATGATAACACTTTAATATTTGCATGGAACTTTTATGTGATATTTCATGGTTCAGATTCCTTGATGATATATACCAGAATCCAAGTCAATTTTTTTTGTTTTGTTTTATTTTTTATTTTTTTTTGTTTTTTGTTTTTGTTTGTTCCGGGGTAAGTAGCATAGGTGTTCTATACACTCTGTCTCCACATCTAAAAACCAAGGGTATAGATGATAATAGTGTCTTGTAGTGTCTTGGAGTAGATAATAAATGAACAATACTTACGTACTTCTCTAGAAAATTCTCTGAGCTCAAATACTGTGGATTAATTTCTGACAAGGTGTGCAAATTTTATTATTTTTGGAATGGAGCACAAGCAAGTGAGTCTGAAAGTTTGGAGTCTGAAGGTCCAGGTGATTAAAGTGAAAGAAATCTGTTTTGTCTGTTCTGCTGATCTGCCTCAGGCCCTAAATGAAAATATCAATGATAAGCCTCTATTTTCCTGCTTCTGATGATGCAAATGCCGATTCTCTTTGTGATGTTGAGTGAAGAGGTTCTGTAACACCAAAGAGCCAGTCAGATGGATGAGAGTTAGATCTATGCTGTATCATGTTTGAGAAATAGCTGTGCTCAGTGAGGGTTCAAGGCAGACTCTGTTTTAATAAACATGCGGAAACACTTCTGAGTGATTGGCGCATCAATAGAAGTTGTGCTGCTTTTGTATCTTTTTTCCCAGGAGAAGACTCTAATGTGATAGTGATGTGTTGTCAAAACACAGAGTAACAGGAAGGGTGGTAAGCAAAGAGAGGAGATCAGGGAAGGCGACTAAACTAAGTATGATATCCCAGTACCTCAAGTGTGACCTCGGCTCACTCCCACCAGGCAGACTTGGCAAGAGTGAAGATCACACTTGGTTTTTGCATCAAGGTAAGTGTTCTGGAGCAATTGTGTTTTGCCACTTCCCATTGGCTAAGCCCTGGGGAGAGGAAGGCTTACATTGCCACGGACAATGTTTCATTGTGCTGTTGTCCTGTAGGCAGTTGGTACGAGGTCCTCAGGGACGCCTCTAATTGATATTGTTGGAACAAAGACATGTTGGAAGTTAAACGACATGAAAGCTATAATGGGGAGCTATGGAAACAACAGTCGAAAACAGAAACTGCAAGCTTTGCTCTGTCTGTACTGACATCTCATTTCTGAGAAGAGTCAGGCCTTCCCTAGCCAATGATGATGTTGGTATATTAAGACCTGCTTTGATTCTGGGTGTCAATCTGTAGATTTACTCTGCTGAATGATGTATAGACATAGGGTGTTTACATTAAAATTTGTCTTACATCTGCCCCGGAGGAGTTGCAGGTGTGGCTGGTGTGTCACATGTGCTTCAGTAGGTGGCAGAGAGGAAAGGAGTTACGTCTACACTCAGTGTTCTGACCTATGAAGATATGAATTAGTAATCGAATAGTCCCTGAAAAGAAGCAAACCTGAGATGACCACCATTCCTGTGCCATGCAGGCTGAGATTGGCTCCCAGAACAAGGAACAAGCCAGAGACTACAAGAACCCCATCTGAAACTACTGACCCTGAGCTGGTATAAAACTGAGACATAACCCTTACAAGGGGTTACTTGAGTGGCCATGTGGGGAGCTAGGCCAAGATAACCACCAAACAAGCACCAGGGAGCATGGTCAGGGAGCAAGCCTGAGATGACCACCAGCTTAGAGCCACATACTCCTGAGGGGTGACACTATGCCCAAGTTGACCCCTGCCCAGTGCCATAGTGCACAAGCTGGCCATAGCACTATAGGGACCACTCCACACCAGACATACAGAGATCCTTAGTGCCACTAAGAGGAGCAAGTAAATGATGGAGAAATGGAAGAGAAAGAGACACAGAAGGATGGGGGCACAATAAAGAGAGACAGAACTGGGGACTCAAGGGTAGTAAAGAACAGCCTTGTGTGAGTAGCTGATGATGTCCTGGCCTGTGCTGCCACTGGGGTCCACATCTGGTTCTGTGGCCCTGCATGAATGAACAGGGGTCCATTATTAGCAAAGGACACGCAGATGCCCATGGTCTGGGCTACTACCCAGGTACATGCTGATGTCTGAGGACTGTGCAGAACTTCCCCCACCCCTCACCTGGGCATTGTTGGAGAGCTGGCCCTGTCCCTAGCCAGCTATAGTACTCTAGAGAGTGGGCCCCACACATTGTATGAGTTGTGGGTGAACCAGCCCAAGGGTATGGGAATGGGAGAACTGGCCCTGTTACTTGTCTACCATATAGTGGCATAGAAGAGGGAGAAATACCCTTCTCTTTCCCTCCTCGCCAGGTTGGAGACCTGGCTCTGGGATCACAAGAACAGGAGAGTTGTCTTTGCCCCTTACCTGCTACAGCACTCAGGAGAGCAGGCCCCACACCTCACCTGGGCATTACAGTAGAGCCGGTCCTGAACATGGAGTTGCAGGTGAGCTGGCCCAAGATCAGGGATGCTGGAAATTCAGTCCTGCTTCTTGTCTGATGTGTTGTAGTGGGGATGACAGAGATACACCCTCATCCTCTGCCTTGTCTCTCTTCACCATTTGCAGGTGGGAGAGACGGTCCCAGGGTCATGAGAGTTGGAGAATTGGCTGTATCCCTTACCAGCTGCAATACTCTTAGACTATGTCCTGCACCTCGCTTTAGCAGCAGGGCAGAGCTGACCCTAGCTGCAGGACTTTCTGGTAAGTAGGCCCTAAAGAGAATGAGAGTAGGAAAGTCAGCTCAGATAACTCTCGGGCTTTAAATAAACCTACCCCAACATCTACCCCATAGATGAACCACTGGAGTGCATGAAGGGGCCAGTTCTACAAATATAAAACTACAGGATCTCCATGACATGGGGAAACAACAGAATATCTGAGAGAAGGCCCAGGGAAGATCCAGTATGGATAGATTAGCAGAAGCCAGAGGTCTTGCCTCAGACCAAGGAGTCATTGCAATGAGCATCTGCAAGTAAAGAAGTGTGAATAAAAGGAAAAACAGTGGGACACACTGCCACACTACAGCTTACACATTGAGATTTTTCTCTCTATTGTGTGGTGGGGGGAGGTTGCACGGGTGGCAGAGGGCCAATAGGGGCCAAGGAGATTAACGGGATTGATCTGTATGTTGTGAAATTCACAAAGAACCAAGAAAAAACATTTTTTAAATATTATCTTACAAGAAATTGTAAGGTATATAAATCGAAGAAGAGGTTACATCATCTCTGATTATAAACAACATGAGTTTATGCATGGAAAAACACAATGATGCTTTCAAAAGCCTGTTAGAAATAAAAATGAACTTAATAAGATGACAAGGTGTATGGTTGAAATACAAAAGTCAATTTTGTTTTCAATTTTAAACTTCATTTATTTGTGTGTGTGTGTGTGTGTGTGTGTGTGTGTGTGTGTGTACTGGTGTGGGTGTATTTGGTGTACATATGGATGGTAGTGGGTAGTAGACAGCTTTTAGGAATGGGGCTTTTTCTTCTGCTATGTGGACTGGACCTCAGTCTTGAACTCAGGTAAACAGACATGTTGTCAAGTGCTTTTACCTGCTGAGTCATCTCTCTGGCTCAGCTGCTTTATAATAGAGCAGATCAAAATTTTTAAAGAAATAAGCTAACAAAGTAGTCTATTGAAAACAGCTATCCCATTCTGACTGGTGTGAGGTGGAATCTCAGGGTTTTCATTTGCATTTCCCTGATGACTAATGATGTTGAACAAAACTCAAGAGACAACAGGTGCTGGTAAGGATGTGGAGAAAGAGGAACACTCCTCCACTGTTGGTGGGATTGCAAGATGGTACAACTGCTCTGGAAATCAGTCTGGTGGTTCCTCAGAAAATTGGGCATGTCACTTCCAGAGGACCCTGTCATTCCACTCCTGGGCATATACCCAGAGGATTCTCCTGCATGCAATAAAGACTCATGCTCCACTATGTTCATAGCAGCCTTATTTATAATAGCCAGAAGCTGGAAGGAGCCCAGATGTCTCTCAAAGGAGGAATGGATACAGAAAATGTGGTATATTTATACAATGGAATACTATCAGCAATTAAAAATAATGAATTCATGCAATTGGTAGGCAAATGGTTGGATCTGGAAAATATCATCCTAAGTGAGTTAACCCAATCACAAAAGAATACACATGAACTGCAATCACTGATAAGTGGATATTAATGAGCCCAGAAGCTCTGAATACTCAAGGCACAATTAGCAAATCAAAAGATTCCCAAGAAGAAGGAAGGAGAGGACACTGGTCCTGAAAAGACTAGTTCCAGTATTGCAGGAGAGTACCAGAACAGAGAAAGGGTTGGGGGGTGATTGGAGAATGGGCGGGGGCAGGGGGAGGACTTATGGGACACATGGTGAGGGGGGAACTGGGAAAGGGGAAAGCCTTTGGAATGTAAAGAAAGAATATAGAATATAAAAAATGTGAAAAAAAACAGCTACCCAAATCTATGAGACAGTAGGGTGACATTTCCTGGGGAAGGGTATGTTTTTATTATGCCAATTACAAAATACTGATGAAAGAAATTGGAGGGGATGCAGAAAATAGAATGTATCTTTTCCTTGTAGACTAGAGGGCCTTCATGTAAAGTCTTTATAATACAAACTGGTCAACACAATTTGTGGTCTTCCTGTCAAAAGTACCTATCATATTCTCCATAAAAGTGAAAGAAAAAAAAAACACTTCAAAAATTTAAATGGAATCCTGAAAGATGCCAAAGAGCTAAAGCATTCCTGAGCAAAAAAAAAACCTAAAATAAGAAATTATCAGCTGACGTTAGGATGTATGACAGAATAATAGTACCCCCAATGCATATTAACAGCCTAAAATTCAGTACATAGACCAATGGAAGAAGACAGAAAGTTCAAAGATAAACCCACACATTTTAAACAAATGTATTAAAAAGTGTATTAAGCAAGACCCAGAAGTGGGCAAAGGAAATTCTTTTCAAAAATGGCATTTTATGTATACAACTGTCTAATTACAGTAAAAACCAAGTCTCTGTCACCATGCACAATAATTAGGTAGGTAGGTAGATAGATAGATAGATAGATAGATAGATAGATAGATTCAGATGGACCAAAGACCTCAAAGTAAGACCTAAAACCTGTTAGGTAACTCAAAGAAAATACAAGAAAAATGTGTTTAGATGTTGATGTTGGCTTTGGAGATATGTTTCTCAAAACACACAAAGCTTGCATTTATATATTATGGATCTATATAGTGATATATATATATATATATATATATATATATATATATATATAACTGTCAGATGTGTCAATCACAAATTTATAGTACACTACAATAAATAAAGCATTGTACTTATGTAAATATATTTCCTAAAACTATAACCCAGGGCTACAGTTGAGATCCATTTACTGGGTCTTCTCTATGGAAATCAGTAGCTCTGGCTATACACAGATTTGTCCTCTTATCACTGATCTTCACTACTTTGGTTGCAGAATCTTCAACCCATCACCCTCAACCCTTATCCTTCGATGAATTCTTCTGTAAAATGGAATCAATGATGTTTATTTATGGGGTCTGATAAGGTTTACATCTGATGTACAGCACTGTCCGTACAAATACTGCCCAACCCAATGTTGTTGTTCTTATTGCATAGGAACACAATCTAAGGCAGAAAGATAGACATGTCTATCAAGTTGCTGGGAAAGAATAGGGCACATCTTTGCTGTACAGTACATACTCTTTCTTTAACACAGTGGTTCTCCACTCTTTAACACAGCTCCTCATGTTGTGGTGACCCACAAGTCTGTTGACACTTCATAACTGTAATTTTGCTATTGGTACAAATCATAATATAAATATGTGTTTTCTGAGGGTTTTTAGTAACCACTGTGAAAGGATCCTTTGACTACCAATCGATTTGCAACACGTTAGGTTGACAACCCTTGTTCTAGCACAATGTCTAACACATTTCCTATAGAAGATAAAAAATGTGATTTGTACACAGCTATAATGTTAGAGCTCTGGATATGGAGGTAGCTAAAAAGCACCTATCACTGGGTTTTGTTGTTGTCTGAGCACTCTAATTTCTAGCAGTTTGAACTTAAAAAAAATCTTCTGTTCTCTGTGCCTCATTTCTCTCTACTATATCAGGGTGTCTGGCCACAGAGTCCTTTCCAAATCCAATTGTCTGTGGTGTGAGAAGACAGAGAGTGGGAATGTATTCAGAGCCCAGAAGTCTTAAATGTAACATGGGAATGGTGTGTCATGCACCTGTCCAGATGTTAGCAATCAGACATGGCCTGGCTGCAGGTTGAACATTAGTATTTTTTTTAAGTTTCTGCTTGGAAATGGAGTTTATTTCTTTTGAAGATTCTTTTCAACCATGAGGCCTGGGTTCTGAGTTTTGGTAATGATTAACTAAAAGGGAACTCTAATGAAGGTTAGAGGTACTGAGCATGTGAAGGAGGAAAAGCAACCAGAGTCAAGTGGAAAACCACGCAGAGAGCTGCTCCTTCCTGGGAGCTCTGGAAGGTTACAATGCCACAGTTGAATAGCTCTTTGAAATACTTCACTAAATTACTCTGTTGGGCACCCCTTATTAAGCAATCTGCTTTGGAAAGTTCTTTATTCCACAGACTGGCAAAATCTCACCATTTCATTATGCTGGGTGCTTGGTGCTGTCTCTTTTGAGAGATTGGTCTGCCTGGAGAGTGGTTTGTATTACCTTTCTTGTTGGGTCTTGACTATGAGGGGAAAACAATTTGTACAACTCTTCCAGTCAATGGGAGGTAGAACCATGGGACCTAACAAAGCCCACTTTCATCCCACAGTTCCAATTTGCCCTTATCAAGCGCAACAGAGAAAATGTGGTGGTAGTGTGTGTTGCCCTGAGAATAGGAAAGCACTCTAACACTATGAGAAAACACTTATTGGACTTGTTTTATCAACTGAGAGCTAGCTCTGTGGTAATTTTCAGACAATTATGCTACGTTAGGATTGCCTTGCCATATGGCAAGGCATTGATCATTTTGCTTTGATGTTAATTTAAAAGGTTGTGTGAATGTCTGCTTGTTTTGTTAATAAAATTTTCATTTTGCTTTTCTGAGTCTATCATGGAATATGTGAGTATTGACATTTTTAAAATAAAAATTATTAGCATTTGTACAATAAGACTCTATTGCATGAATCTGGTGTGTTAGAACTTCCAAAGAAACTTGAGGAATCTCCAAGTGCCATTGTCACATCCCTTAATCAGAAAAGCTCTAAGAGGCTAAGCATTTCCTAATTTGGTGGTTCCAAGGTCAAAGTAGTAAGGTTAGTAGTATCCAGTCGGCCATCCATCACTTCAGGACCATACACCATCCTGTACTGAGATGTATTTTTGTGCAGGAACTCTGACATTTCTCTAATAGAATTACTAATAGGGATCCTGTTGTGAGATACAGAACACATATTCAGTATCTCTGCCAAACCTCTAGGGAGTATAGTTATAATAATAAGCAAACGTCCAGCCCATGTTCTGAGTCTTGAATCAAGTAAATGTGTATATGAGAAACCTGCCAATGGTATGTAAAGAAGTTATATTTGAAGCTAAATCACACACTGAGATACATCATTAGTGCATTATGCTTTCCAGAACTTGCAAGCATAATGTGTAAGTATCTCAGTTTGTGTGAGCATCTCAGAGTTCCCTGAAGAGGGTGGGGTGTGGAATTAGGAATTTTCACCTCTGATCCTGACAAAGCATCTTCACTGATACTTGCTTTCCTAGATAGTTTCCTCCTTGGCAAGTAAGTCCCCTGTATGATATAGTATTTAAAGCACAAACATGGATCCAGTCCATTCTCTTTTTAAACTTGCAAACCTCCAAACCTACAGAAATCAAATGACTTGCAAAAGAGGAAAAAAATCTTTGTCCTGTGGGAACATCTTATTTCAGTTCCCTTGACAGGATTATGCCACCAACATGAAGGCCTCATCCATAGATGTTGTTTAGATGCAATTAAATATACATTTCAGATGGTTTGGGAAGCTAAAGGTATACAATAGATGAGAAATATATGATTCTCTACAAAACAAAAGAGTCTTTGGGGTAGAGGAGGGGAATAATATCTAACTATTGGTAAAAAAAATTCCAGAGACAATGTTATTCACATTTAAGTCTTTGTTTCATACTATTTGATAATTAATATCAAAACTTGCTGTTCACTACCATTGTTTATGTATTCATCACTATAACTTTGTCCATAGCAAATACATTTTGCACCATTGCAAAAACATATTTTTAGATTGTAAATCTGAGTGTGTGACTCACCATCATGAAACCTGCTTTTCACATGCCACAGTGAACACTGACTCACCTAATGCTCTCTAGCTTGATACCCTATAGACCCTGAATGGACATGCTCTGACTGTAACATTTATGTTTTGCTCCACAGATCTATCCCTACTTTGTACAGAGACTCTTTGGTATGATAAATCCCCTTTGTCTGCAAGATGTTATGCCTCTTCACCTGGAAAATGTATGGCTTCATGACTTCCCTTGAGGATCATCTACATCAGAAGCATTCTTTAAAACCACCATCCATCATGGGTTAGATAATAATCTCTAAGATACGTTTATCCAGGACTTGCTATATTCAATCTGAATCCACACCCATGACCAAATCTCCAGATAGAGAAGCCTTTTTTCAAGCAGAACTTGTTTTATATTTTTCTCAATACCTATAAAATCTTCCAAAGGGACTGCTTACATCTAAGATCGAGAAATGTTTGTTGAACTGAAACATCTCTATTTTTTATTCTAGTCATTAGTTATCCCTCTTTGGTTGAAAGAATGTTTAAGTTCCTATAAATGGAAGCCAAACTGTGGATTCAGTAAGGGTGTGGTATAGGATTTTATAATTTAGGGCAGAAGGCTCAGTGGGGTGTCATAGCTCTCTTCTCTTTGGGAGTACAAGTTCTCTCACCCTTAAGCATCTGCTGAATTCCTTCTCTGATGTTCCTCTGAGGTTCACTTTTGTTTCCTTCAAATATAGGTAGAAGTAAGTACTGGTTTTCCACTATAACTCAGTTTCAGTGTAGCACACCAGCTCTATGCAAAACCTCTGAATTGGTTCAATGAGAAATTGAGTTTGAAATGTTATCCAATAGAAGTTAGTGGCATGCTCAGCTACAGATGAGACAGCTATATCATATCCATCCCACAAAGGGCTTAGGCATAGTTTTCTGCAGAAGGCAGGACTGGAAGAGTGAAAGTTTAAGGAAGAGCTTAACAAACCCATATCTTCTGGAAATTATATGGCTATGTAGCCATGAATTCATAACTCTATGGTTACTTGCACAAAAACAAGGCAGTCCAGGATAGAAGGGGGACTCATGAAACACTACCTCTGACTCAGAAGCTACTGGCAGGTGATGGCTTCTGAGGGATAGACAGTTTTCTTTAGGAGTGTGGTCTCCAGTAAGATGAGCCCTTATATATTAGTATAAGAACTCCATAATTTGGATTCTATAGTGTGTGTGTGTGTGTGTGTGTGTGTGTGTGTGTGTGTACAGTTGAAAGGGTGGTATTTGATCTGGGAGAAATGAGATAGTGTAAAATGGACATAAAAATACATTTTATGCATGTATGGAATTCTCAAGGAATTAGCAAAAGTATTATAGTAAAAGAAAGAAGAGAGAGTCTGTGTTCAGGGATAACTCGTATACAACCCAAAATTATAAACACTTTCTTTTCAAAGCAAATAAATACATAAGTCCATTAAGGAACAACAACATAGCTTACAGGATGGTAGTAGAGACTAATGTAAACCCTATATTCACCCATCCATTATCTACTCAAAGAGCAGAGTTTGTGAGCTGCCCAGATAACCTTAAAGTGACAGTCTTTAAGGTGAAGGGTCGACTTTATTAGGCACCTCATTTCCTGTTGCTAGCCCATGAATTCCCCACAGAATATTGGTTTCACAGGACTTCCACAGTGGAAAAGAGATAAATAGAATGCTCCAGTCCAGGAAGTTTGAAAAAAAGTTAAGTTAAATGACTTTAGATCATGCTTTTGTTACCATCAAACTTTCGAATGGCTTCAGCATGCAAATGTGATTAATGGATTGGAATAAAAAAAGAGGCTACCAATTACTGGAGTCTCTACATCTGTTTGGCCAGGGAAACATTCTCCCCCAAAGACCCATCTTGAAGCAGTGTAGTTCTATGAAATATTCTTGTAGAACACTGAAGTAGTCTAATGCTAATTATCACATCTAAATGGCAATGAATATGTTATACACCACCACTTGGTAGGAATGCTTCCTGGACTGTATTTAGGAGCCTTTCAGGGACTATAAATTCCTTCCCTTCTCTTTTCTCTTCCCAGTAGGTATGAATCGTGATTTCCCCAGTGACCATTGTTCCAGTGGAATTTTCTTTCTTCATTTCATTTTAGGCTTAATTAAACGGCTGCTATGGCTTTTAACAGATTCAACTTAGGATGTACACACAAACTCTTCATGAATAGTTGTTTCAGCAAGTGGAAATGGTAAAACAAAAGCAACAGTTGTTCCCAAGGTCACAGCACAACATGTTTCTATCATATCTATGCTACTGACAGAAGCAGAACCATTTTCTCCATTTTCTCTGTTTTTCTCTTATGTTATGCTGGGCTGTAGTCCCTGGACTGGCAGCCTATTGTCAATACCTAAATAAGTAAAATCAGCATTTTACTTGAAGTGGCTGAAATTTTAGTGGAAGAGACACCTGTCTCATATCAGGGGATAACTTTGGAATGTGATGAATGTCTTATCTGATGCAAATAAATGATACAAACTTGATGCAGAGGAAGGCAGGATTTATGAGGAATGTTTTAAGGAACATACTCTCAAAAGAACTGGAAACTAGTTTTAATGAGAGGGTTCGTATTCTTGATAAAATTAGGTAAACATTTATGCATGAGTAAGAAGGCTCAAGAAAATCAGGAGGCATGCTGATGATTGATTAACAAGATGAAGATATGAGTCCAGGGTGGGCATTGAGGACCAATGGCCAGAAGATTGGGATACAATCAGTGGAGAAGACAGAGAAGAAGAAAATTCCATAAAAAATATGATTAAAACAAAACAAAACAAAATGCTCAGGTAGTCAGCAGAAATTCTTTTAAAAAATGCTAATGCCATTGGTTCAAGTTTACTCTTCCATAATAGGGTCTTGAGTAGTCATAATAGGGCCCCAAAGATGATAACGTGAGAGAGCACACAGTATTTCCATTACTTCCAAAAAAAAAAAAAAAAAAACAGATTTATCTATTTGAAATTGTATAAGCTGTTATTATTTGATAAATGAGATTTTTTTTTAGGAAAATACTTCAAAACTAGAGAATAAAACAATAGAGAGGAAGTCAAAAGCATCTTTGGCTAAAAATTAGTTTGTAAACAGTTATAGTGGATTTTCCTCCAAGAAAAAAAAATCCATTGGCAATAAGGAGGCCTATGATTCCTGGTAAAGTGCAAGACTAAGCCACTGTGGGACATTGCAACTATCACTCTGCTCTATGACTACCTGGAGTTACTGGTTCAGTGTTTGATTAAAAGATCCTGTGAGTGATTCCAGAGAACCTGAGTCCATGTAATGCACTATGAGACTTAACAGACACTTAACACTGTGTCTCCATACTGCACTGGCCGTTCACACGCTCCATGCTGGAGTTCTTCGGAATGGAAGCTACCTGGTACCTGTATCTACATAACAGGCCAAGCATGGGGAAGAGGAAAGAAAGGGGTGAAAGTGGAACAATATATTGTCATCTTTCCAAATGCCAAAATCAGCATCAAAGTCAGGATTCATCTTCTGAGCCCCCCTTTTCCCTTCTAGAGTTGTTATGCTTGACAAATGCATTTCCCTTGTAGGTTATAGTTCCATATAAATTTCATGACTTTGTCATGCACATAGATGCAGACTCAACCATGACCCTGACTCTGGTAACTTCTTCATTCCTAAGGGGACCTGAATCTAAGGACACACTGAAAATGAATGGAAAGTGTTATGTCACGGCCTGCCCTGCGGGAGGCCACATAACAAGAAATAGGTGTCTGACGTCAGAAGTCGCTCCATTCATTCAGCTCACATAGCCCTATGCCAGAGACTGGATGCAGATTCTAGCAAACTGGAGCCTTGAGAATATCTCAGTCCCTCCTAGGGGACAGTGAAGCCCTGCCACGAAGACCCGCCCTACTCAGACTGCTGGCCTACAGAAACAATGAGATAATAAAAGCTTACTTGAAATGTCTAAATTTAGGGGAATTTAATACAAAGCAATATACAATTGCATGCATGAATCTCCTGAATAGTTACATCCTTGAGATGTAAATCTTCAACATATTTTCTGCAATAAATATGCTAATTAAAGGAAAATGCATATTTTAAGTATACAAAACAAAGTACTCAATGTGTATATGAAATTGTAAAAGAAAGAAGACTAAAATTTACAGGTTAATGATGCCAAGTTACTTAACTAGGAGGATGGTGTGCAAGGCTCAAAATCCATCTCATACTGTACCAGAGATTGATCTTTTTTATTAGTATTGCTTACTAAATTTACTAACTCTCCTTGAGAGACATCAGTTCGTTGAAAGACATCAGTTCATATGAATTTCCTGTTCACATTCTGTCAGCTTTGTGATACCTTCAGAATTCCACAAATGCTTTGAAGAACAATTTCTTTGGTTGTACAAGAGACAAAATATTGTCATCTACTTATAATTTTCCAAATGTAAGTGAACTGGGACACCAGCTGAGAGCCAGTGTCTTCTGTATTTTACAAGCAAGATGTATCTATGAATTCTCAGCAATATAGATGCTTAAGCATAGCCTTGCACAATCACAGCACCAGTTGAGCTGCCATTGTGGAAGGGGTAAGTCTCATGAGGCCCCATGTCTAACTAAAGAGCTATGAGACACTGATGGCTGCTGCAAGGGATTTGTCTTTTACAGGATAAGTTTCCTAATAGGTTACACAATACTGAGTGGTCAGCCCTAAAAACATGTATATATGAAAAACCCTAAATAGACTTAGTAGGTCATATATTGGGATGCATACATACACACACACACACACACACACACACACACACACACACAAATTTAAGAGGGAACAAATTTAAGAGGGAATAGAGTGGGACATAGAAGTAGTTAGAGATTGGAGTGTATGGAGTGACTATCTTGTAAATACAGTACTTGTATAGGAGAGTCTCAAAATTAATTATAAAAGGGGGGGAAAAGATTTTCTGTGAAAGCCCTAAGTGATGACAATGAAGATGGCAGCACTTACTGAAATTTTGATGCCTGATTGTGGAATAAGTACTGTGATAAGTGATTTTTGTGCTCTTGAAATCCACACACCGCCCACAATGCACCCCCAGGGAATGGTTCCTGGAGGGCTCTTTTACTTGCTGAAGATCACACAGTTCATTGGTAGCAACAGAATAAGAGTTCAAATCAAGCTCTCCACCATTGCCCATCTCCCTTCTTGTCAGTGCTGTGTAAGAATGAGACCTGGTGGCTTTCCTACAGCATGCTTTAAAGTGCATTGGAATGCCTATTTACCTCAGCCAGGCTCAATCAGAGTTTGCTAAGGGGCTGCGGTCGGGACCCCATTTTTCTAGGTTCGTCACAACTCATCAAACACCATTCCAGGTCAGCTGGGGCTGCCTGTCTGTAGTAATGACAAAAATCCATGGCTTCAGTTTCTTAATTAACTAAATACAATGAAGTCTATAAATTGATCAGAGCTGGCTCTCCTATGGAATTAATTAGAAAATTGTGGGGAAGGACTTGATGATTAACCCAAACTTCATAAGCCCACTGAGAATTCTTCAGAAGCCCCAAATAAAATACAGTTCTACTTTGAAAATCAATTTAGAATGTGGCACTTCTTCCTGCCTGAGAGAAACCATCTCCAGGCAAATAGGAGAGGGGCATGAGCTGGGAGATGAAGGCGTATCACTGTGAGTAGCCCAAGGGGCTGAAGCCCTTTACTTTTTGGCTCTTGACACACTGGAGGAGATAATTGTCCCATAATGGCACTTCTGCTACATTGGTTAAGCCTATGTCTTGGTGACAGTGCATTTAAAAACAAAACTAGAAAAAAAATCCAATTAATTATTTTATTTTGTATTCATAAATGCAAATTAGAGAGTTGATATAATTATGTTAAAACAGAGGTTAATAAGTAGCCGTTGAGCTATAATTATCTGTCTGCTCCTAGAGAAAGGAGGTTTGGAGTCTACATTAACAGGGTAAGAGGAGAGGGCTGTGTGTCAGTCACAGCTTTATGTTTGTTTTCTAACTGATTCTGGTGATCTCTACCCCAAGAAGGTCAAATGATTGTCTCTTCTTGCAGATAGGAACTCAAGACAAAGAACAAAGGCATGTGTCAAAATCCACAGTGATAAGTACCACTGGATCCCACATGGCATGTGCTGTCACTCCAAAGTTCTTAGCCCTTTCCTTTCCTTTCCTTTCCTTTCCTTTCCTTTCCTTTCCTTTCCTTTCCTTTCCTTTCCTTTCCTTTCCTTTCCTTTCCTTTCCTTCATCTTGTTTTATCTTTATTTGGGCTTTAACATATATAATTTCAGGATGTAGTAGTATCTAGATTCAGAAACAGATATAAGAAAAATTATTAAAGATTATGTTTGTATCATGTAATTTTAACCAATAATATACCTCACCAATGAAGGTTAATTTACAAAACTCATACTCTGTGTAAATAAATTAACTGATATACATAATTTGAATTATCTACCAGTAATTCAAAACACTAACCTACAAGTTTGCTAATATTTAGACTTCAAAATTAGGAACTACCACAATCAATTTATGGTTGGGAGAACTTAATTGTGGTATATTACTATGCTGGAATATTGAACAATGGATGAAACCATGGTGTTTAAGAGGATACAGTGTACTCTAAGTGCACCTTTACAACTTTACATATAATAAGAAAATTTATTTAACAGGAAAATTTTGAAGTGAACCAACCCAAAACTCAATGGAACTTTACATTAAGACTCTGCCCAACTTCACAGTCTTTTACCTTTACACTGGAACCCTTACACTTTAAGAAGTACAATACACATCTCTAAATAATATCCATGCATGACTAATTTGCTCAGTGATTCATGTAAGCATGAAGGATGAATCTGAGGCTATTTGCTGCCAAAGCGACAAGCAGACACCAGACAGTTCCAAAGACAGTGGCTACTTCTACTGCCATGGTTTTTACTTCTGTCACCTGTTGCCTGTTGGTGGCTCATCTTTCTTCATGTGGACTTATATAACACCACATCTGGGTCCACTGTGATTCACCCTGTTCTGATTATGCAGAACACTTACTGTCATCATAAACCAAAAATATTTTATCAGTTTTTATGCTTAATCAGAGCCTTCCAGGTGAAGGATGCAAATACAGCATTTAGCACGCAGACCCCAAAAGAGAAGTTAGGGAAAGGAGTGAAGGAGCTGAAGGGGTTTAAAACCCCTTAGAAACAACAACAATATCAACGAACTAGATCTTACCCCCCACCCTGAGCTCCCAGGGACTAAACCACCAACCAAGAGTAGACATGGAGAAACCCAAGGCTCCTTCTGAATATGTAGCAGAGGATGGCCTTGAATGGCATTAGTGGGAGGAGAGGTCCTTGGTCCTCTTAAGGCTCAATGCTCTAGTGTAGACGAATGCCAGGGTGGTGAGGTGAGAGTGCGTGGATGAGTGGGCTGGGGAGTACCTTCATAGAAGCAGGGGGAGGGGTGGGATAGCAAGTTAGTGGAGGAGAAACTGGGAAAGGGGTTAACATTTGAAATATAAATGAATAAAATATCCAATAAAAATAATAAAAAGTAAAGAAAAATGTGACTGCTGAGTGTAACTCAGGCAGGCCTGGATATATTCAGTGCAGTGGCCTCTGGGATAGAGGGAAGCACACACAGTACGATCTCAGTTTCCTGTAGGGCTGCCGAGTCCTGGACAAGAATAATGGTTGGGAGACCTGGCCTTGAGAATATCTCATCACAGATCTGCCTTTTCCTAGCTTGTGGACATGCAAATCCCCTCATACTTCCCTGCTCTCAACCCTATCTTCCTTAAAAGGAGAGATGATTTGTCTTCCTTCTAAAGTCTCTGGGCTTTGCTCTCCTTCACTGCATTGCTGTTCTCTGATTCAAAGGAACCATAGCTTTGTTCCATAAATGTAGCTGAGCATCCATCTGTTTGATAGCTGAGATCTGTAGTCCGCTGTAATTCTGCTACTAACAGGGGAAATCAAGCCACTATCTGCGTCTGTATTTCTCCCTTCTGTAAATGGTGAACAGTTATGGGCCATCTACCCAGTGTCAATCCTAGTGTCAGCATATTAAGAGCATGGCTGCCTTTCATTTTTATTATCATCTATTTATCATACAAACTAATAGGCTTCGTTATAACATTTCAAAGACATGTATAATATACTTTAATCCTCTTCAGCTTCCTGCTAGCTTTCCCTCCCACTATTGCCCTCCCTCTACATCTAAACTATTCTCCTACATGCATCATATTTTATTAATGAATATTTAATACTAATTATTATTGCTTACATACAAACATGTAAATATATAACTGTAGCAAACTGAGACCATTCACAATTGCTGATGAGTATACAATTTAGGGCTAAGCATTTGGGATTAGATAATCATACTGTAGTAGGCTCATCCCAAGGAAAGATGGATTGTCTCTGCAGTTATCGATTGTCTATGGCTTTACATTTTGTGATGGGGCCCTGTGGGATTTACCTCTTCCATACTGGTATGCCAATGTATATTGTCATTGTCCAGGTCTTGCTTATACCACAATAGTGATGAGATGGCATAGGTACAACCACCCTGTGCTATAGAGAAGACAATCTTCCAGGAGACACTTTAGTTCTTATAATCTTTTTGAGTATGACTTTGAAACTCCATTTTACATATAAGAATAACAAGGCACAAAAGAGTTCAAGAGCCTACTCAAACACATAGCCAGCAAGACTTGGAGCTCAGAGTCAGAAATTGTCTTCTCAGTGATGACACAGTCCTGCTTCTTGATGTTTTAAATGTAGTTTAATGGAGAACACATGCACCTCTCAGAATGAAACATATCCAGGTAATTAATTATTGCTCGGATATTCATTTGTTCTATAACCTTAAGAGAAAAATAGACATTCTCTGTGCCTTAGCTTTCTTACCTGTAAACCTGAGATCTTGATACTCACCTCACTGAATCTTACATGTGCGTGAGGAGACATAGCAACATCTCTGTAAGTTTCCTGTGAAGGTGTGTGCAACAAATAAATTATTCAGATGCCACCCATTCTATGAGATAAAGAGAAGCTCTACCAGAGCATTGATTATTGCCTTATGGTGCTTCCCTTCTATTCATTAGGTCCATTGTATACACTATCTCCAGCTCTCATGAAGACAGAATCATGTAAGAAGGGAAGATGGCAGGTCAAAGTTCAACAACTTCTTGAGTTTATGGAAAGTGCCCGACGAAGCCTTGCATCCAACAGATTTCATGCAACTCTTCACTCTCACTACCACCTGATCTCTTCTTCCACTCATTGCTAACAGGTACACTGCAAATCTGCAAATCTCTCTAGGCTGAGGACTGCAGTCAGTGGTAATTATCCAGAGACTTCCATTCTTGCTAGCTTTATTTACAGCACATGCAAAGGGGAAATCAATGAGAGAGAGAGAGAGAGAGAGAGAGAGAGAGAGAGAGAGAGAGAGAGAGAACATTGAAGAAAGACTCACCAACTTCTAATTCTGCCTAATCTCTTGCTAAGCAAAGGGCTGTGTTCTGAGTTGTGCTTCAACATTAATGGACCAGACCCATTAGAAATTCTGTTAGCCATGGAATCCAACAGCTCCAATCTAGAAGGCCCCTAATTCACACATGCAAGTCTTCTGCCTGGCTTCCCAGACTTAGACTCTCTTCTTACTCATGCTGATTCTGAGCTCCTCTTGCTAGTGGATCTCCTCAAGAATTAATAAAATAGGAAACCCCACGTATTTATATCTTAGGGGAACATTTATTTATCTCTGCACTCTAGCATGGACATTTTTAACATTCTGGGATTCTGGCATCCCATCAGATCAATATAATGTGATCTCTCACATAAAATCATTTCAAAATGATGTGCCATGGGCAGAGCAAGCATCTGATCAGATTCTTTTTTTTTTAATTTTTTTTTATTTTCTATATTCTATGTTCAATGCTGTTCCCCTTGGGGAAGTGGGATGTACTTTACAATGTGAGGACAGTACTTAAGCTTATAGGGTGGGCACTCTTGAATGCTAAAATAGGTGACTTTCTTTCTGAATCATACACTGTAAGAGGTTAACAAAGAGAAATAAGACAAGCTCCGAATTGTAAGAAAAAATGCCATGGGCAAAATCATGCAAGAGATGGTGCAAGCCAGGGAGGCAGAACAGAGTGTGGAAGTTGCCTGCTTTGTGTCAAATCCTATGCAGGGCGATTGGCATTCTTTCAGTAATTCTGAAAGGTAACCATTTTGATCTCTATTTCATAGAAAGAAACTCGGGCATGCAGAAAATAATGCTTAAAGCTTGCTCAAAGAGACTCATGCATTCATTGATAGTTTGCATGCAGGGTTGGTTGATGTAAGAATACTTTTCTAGAAAGATAAATAAAAAAGGCTGGCCTGTTTAAAACTCTGTTCTCAGATACTTGTCTATGGAAGAGGATTGTTTTTGTTCCTTTGTTTCTCAAGTGACAATTTTACAACTTAGAGGTAGGTATGGCCAGGTGTGTCTGGAGCTGGGATACCTCTTTTCTTTTAATAGTGCTTGAAGCTTTCATGAGAGCCGGGGAAAATTTGAGGTCTTGAGGTAGAATCTGAGGTCACTACAACTTCTACAACTTAAGAGTAGATAGACTGTATCTCTATGCTACCAGTCATATCCCTTCCTTCACTTTTTAAAATTCATTTTACATCCTGATTGCTGCCCTTGCCCTCCTGATCCCCCTCACCCATTCCCTCACATCATTCCTCCTGCCTTTCTCCTCTGAGAGGGTGAAAGCTTCCCCATCCCCTGGTATCCAATCATGCAGTCCACATCAAGTCTCTGCAGGGCTAGGTACATCCTCTCAAACTGAGACCAGATAAGGCAGCTCAGTTAGGGGAATGGGATACACAGACATGCAGCAGATTCAGAGACAGCCCCTACTCCAGTTCTTAGGAAATCCAAATAAAGACCTAGCTATATATCTGCTACATATGTGCAGAGGGCCTAGGTCCAGCCTATATATGCTCTTTGGTTGGTGGTTCAGTCTCTGAGAGCCCCAAGGGTCCAGGTTATTTGACTCTGTTGATCTTCCTGTGGAGTACCTATACCCTCTAGGGCCCTCAACCCTTCCCCCAACTCTTCCATAAAAGTTCCTGAGCTCCATCCAATGTTTAGCTGTGGATCTTTGCATCTGTTTCACTCAGTAACTAGGTAGAGTCTCTCAGAAGACAATAATGCTAAGCTCCTGTCTGTAAGCATATCAGAGTATCATTAATAGTATTTCTGATAAAATTGTAGAAATATATAGAAAAACATGTTAAAATTAAAGATTATCATGGAAATTATATAAATAAAATAATAGGCATAAAGATAATTCTAAGTTGATTGAAGGTGGAATTGTAAACAATTTCAGATAACACTGAAGATTTACATGGAAAATATTTCTGATAAAATTCAAGAAATAAATAGACAAACATGATAAAATTGACTATTTCATGGAAAATTTTACATCAAAAAGGTTGATGTAAAACTCTTTCTAAATTAATTGAAGGTGGAATGATAAACATTTGTGATAAAAATCATAGATTAACATTGGAAACATTTCTGATAAAATGGAGGAAGTATATAGAAAGACATATTAAAATTGAAGATTATCAGGAAAAATAATGCAGATAAAATGGTAGATATAAAAGAAATTACTAAATTAGTTAAAAGAGGAATTACAAACATTTTCTGATAAAATTGAAGATTTACATGAGAAATATTTCATTAGTCTACATCTTTTCACTGGGGAGTTGAGTCCATTGTTGTTAAAAGATATTAAGGAATAGTGATTGTTGCTTCTATTTTTTTATGTTATTTTTATGTTTGTGTGTGTATCTTCTTTTGGGTTTGTTGGAAGAAGATTACTTTCTTGCTTTTTCTAGGGTGTAGTTTCCCTCCTTGTTTTGTCATTTTCCATCAATTATCCTTTGTACAGCTGGATTTGTGGACAGATATTGTGCAAATTTGTTTTTATCATGGGATATCTTGCTTTCTCCATCTATGATGATTGAGAGTTTTGCTGGCTATAATAGCCTGGGCTGGCATTTGTGTTCTCTTAGGGCTGTATGAGGTGTGCCCAGGATCTTCTAGCTTTCATCATCTCTGGTGAGAAGTCTGGTGTGATTCTGATAGGTCTGCCTTTATAAGTTACTTGCCCCTTTTCCCTTACTGCTTTAATATTCTTTGTTTAGTGAATTTGGTAATTGACTATTATGTGCTGGGAGGATTTTCTGTTCTGGTCCAGTCTATTTGGAGTTCTGAAGGCTTCTGGTATGTTCATGGGCATCTCTTTCTCTAGGTTAGGGAAGTTTTCTTCTACAATTTTGTTGAAGATATTTACTGGGTCTTTAATATGTAAATCCTTGTTCTCATCTATACCTATAATCTTTAGGTTTGGTCTTCTCATTGTGTCCTGGAGTTCCTGGATGTTTTAAGTTACCAGTTTTATGCGTTTTGCATTTTCTTTTGACTGTTGATTGAATGTTTTCGATGGTATCTTAAGCACCCGAGGTTCTTAATTCTATCTCTTGTATTCTGTTGTTGATGCTTGTATCTATGACTCTTGAATTCTTTCCAAGGTTTTCTATCTTCAGAGATGTCTCACTTTGTGATTTCTTATTATTTCTACTTCCACTTTTAGATCCTAGATGGTTTTGTTCACTTCCTTCACTTGATTGTGCTTTCCTGTAATTCTTTAAGGGATTTTTGTGTTTCTTCTTTAAGGACTTCTGCCTGTTGACCCATAATCTCCTGTACTTCTTTAAGGGATTTTGTTTCTTCTTTAAGGCTTTTACCTGTTGACTGATGTTCTCCTGTATTTCTTTAAGGGAGTTATTTAAGCCTTTCTTGAAGCCCTCTATCAGCATCATTATGTCATGCTTTTCTGGTGTTTTGGGGTATCCGGGACTTGCTGTGGTAGGAGAATTGAGTTCTGATGTTGACATGTGGCCTTGGTTTCTGTTGGTAGGGTTCTTGTGCTTGTCTTTCTCCATCTGGTTTTCTCTGGTGCTAGTTGGTATTGTTGTCTCTGGCTGGCGTTTGTTCCTCCTGTGGGCCTGTAATCCTGTGCCCTTACTACTCTGAGCTCAAAAGTGAAAGCACTGCTGGGAGATCTCTCTCTCTCTCTCTCTCTCTCTCTCTCTCTCTCTCTCTCTCTCTCTCTCTCTCTCTCTTTCTCTCTCTCCCTCTCCTGGAGGGCTATGCACAGAAGACTGTGGAGTTCCTGGCTCCTGGTGCACATGGTGGTGGGCTGGAAGACTTCAGTCCCAGCTGCTCCACTGATTTTAAGCCCTGTGTGCTCCTAGCTGGGTCCCCTCCAGAGAGAAGGTGGAAATCTCACCTCTGTGGTCAAAAATGAAAGCCTGCTGGTAGATCATTCCCTCCTGGCAGACTATGCACAGAAGGCTGTGGAGTCTCCTGGCTCCCTGGTGCAAATGGTGGTGGGAAGACTTCCCTCTAAGCTGCTCCACTGATCACAGAAGGCTGTGGAGTCTAGGAGGTGGCCTTTTCACATTCCCCACTGCTATGAGTCTGAGACTATGTCATCCCCATTGACTTCTGGGTTCCTCCCTCATCTCAGGCCTCTGGGAAATCCTTCTTCCCATAGCACAGTGGGTTTTCTTGGAAGCATGCACTGCTGATCCCAATCCTGACAAGCTCCTGATGATCCCTGCTGATTAACTTTTAAAGGGGCACTTAAATGTTAAAACTACTTTTACATATTCCACAAAAGTGTGATGCTAGTGAAGGAAGGAGAAAGAAGTGAGCAATACTTCATTGAGTACATTTAGGATGTCCTAAATATTTCAGGATGAGAGAGAGAGAGAGAGAGAGAGAGAGAGAGAGAGAGAGAGAGAGAGAGACTTGCCATCTATCTTTTGAAATAGGAAAAGTGTTGTGGAATGGGATAAAGAACAGAGAATTCATGGAAAGCTGGAAATGATGCTTCCTGCTCAAGACAGCATCTCATCTCAGATCGCCTGCCTGGAAGCTAGCTTCTTATGACATGCAGTGTACAAAATCACCAGAGTTGGCCTCCATCAGTTTCCATTCTGTCTGGGTACTAAGCGCTAAAGCTGTAAACATATTCTGCATGGCATGCCTCATTAAAATTAAATGTTTATTTTAATAGATTTTAAAATCAAATATATCCTATGATGGGAATTCTCAATCTTGTATATTTTGGAGGACTTCTGAGAATGAGTGCTCTATGACTTACTTGACTGCCCTCATTGCTCCAAAGCCTTTTATTTATTCTTGGTTTTCCCCCTTCCACCCCATTTCTTATTCCCATCTTGTTCTCTCCATCCCTTCTCTCCCTGGGGCTATTATACCTTTGTAGACAGCCCAACACTATTGAAAGCTGATGGTGTATGTATTCCCACAAACTTGTGCTGCAATGCTGTCCCTGACAGTTGCAAGGATGTGGTTATAGAACTGATGCCATTTGCTAGTTAGAAAGATGTTAGTTAGTGCTGGCCTGAACCACACAGTTTCTTTTTCCATGCATGGGGATCCTCTCGTACTTCCAGAACAGAGCAGCACAGATGTAGAAAAGAAAGGTAATTCTTAGTAGTGAGTTTACACACACACACACAGAGAGAGAGAGAGAGAGAGAGAGGGAGAGAGAGAGAGAGAGAGAGAGAGAGAGAGAGAGAGAAAAGAACAGGGACAGAGACAGAGGCAGAGAGACAGAGTGCAGAGTCCAGGCCAAACTGAAGACAAAGCCGGAACTTGAACTCAGATATTCCTTTCTGAGCCTTTGGCACTTGGTTTGTTTCTTGCTTGCTTATTTGTCTAGAACTGTCTGAGAATAAGTCTCACATTGCTATGATGTTCTGGAACTGCAGATATTCCTTTCTGAATTTCCTAATTGCCTGGATTACAGATCCACACCATTGTGCCTGGCTTTTTATTATTATCTAATCCATGTTATTTGTGATCTGTTGAAGAAGAGGCTTGGTAACTATTGATAAATGTAAAGATATGAGGCCCATAGGCAGTGACAGAAAGCTGTGTTGTTGTCTTCCTCACTAACTCAATTCTTCTAAGTGTTACCTGGCACTCAGCTCCATGGAGACCTGTTCCTGGAGGTTATGCTATAGCAATAGAATCAGGTACCAAACATCTTTAGACTCATTCTTGTTGTTCTGGGTATTGAATGTACTATTCTTTGAAGCACTCATTACAAGTAGACATCTATTGAAACCCAAGCAATAAATCTTCTGACTTTCTGGGGACATATGACTTTCTATTCTTTTCTGGCTGTTTGGCTTGTCTTCTGGGACCCTCCGCATGTAATCTTGTAGCCAAAGAAATAATATAACTATATTCTCTGAACTGCTTCAACACGTCTGGAAGCCATCACTGTAGGTATGATGTGGAGGAAGTTGACCAGTGAATTGTTCTGCATACTTCTCTATTTAAAAGTCATCCAGTTGTGTAGGGAGGTTTAGTTTCTAAGATGTCTCAGACTCCTTAACCACATAGAATGAGGATGATATCATAACCCAGGTGGATCATGAGAGTGATTGGACTAAAAAGAAAATAACAACAATTAATTCTGGAGCTGCACAGCCTCTGCTTAGCATAATGGGAATTCTCTCTGTGCATCTAAGGTGGTAGGTTGTATTAATAGCTCCATTTACAGTAGGTGAACTAGACAAGTTACCGTATATCTTCAACAGCACAGAAGTGCTGCATCTCAGTGATGGGCATCTTTATTCTTCTTTCCCAGATAGTCCCTCTGGTTGTTTCAAATCCACACAAAGCCTAGTTCCTTGATGTGGTGACACTATCCTCTATAACTTGGCCTAGACTTATCCCCAGGCCTCTGTTATGACCTGTCTCTCTGGAGTTTATGTGGTTGGTTGCCAATTCTGCTCCCTCTCCTGGCATCCATGCTCTGGTTTTTCCTTTTGTTTAACTTCTTCTTGGGAAACCTGGTTTCCTCTCTGGCAAAACACTACTGACAATGGACTCTTGTCCATTTTCTCATCTGCCTCTGATTAAATAGTAAGTTTCATGAACAGAGAGTATGTATTGATTTTTGCTTGCCATTTTCCTGAGTGCCTACTAAATCTCCTTGTCTGAATAGATATTTGTCAAATAGCTTCATGAATTAATCCCTTGAGGTTTCCCCATTCTTTTTATTAATTAATTTATTCATTTCTTGTGGGACTCTTTGCTTGTTTGAGTTTTGGTTTTTTTTCCTTGAGACAGAGTCTTGCTATGTAAACCCATGGTTGCTTCAGACGCTTGATCCTTTTCTGCCTCAGTCTCTGGAGGATCAGGATTGTTAAATTTGAAAATATCCATAATGCTCATTTAGTATAATCATTTCACAGATAGTGGGCATAAGACCTAAGTTCACTGAATTACATTTATTTAATGTGTATTTATGTCACAGTTATCCGAGCTTGGACTTGGACTTTGTTGCTAGCTAGTGTTACGGCAGTGTATAGTTTTACATTCATTGAATCTCAATATTCTCACCCAGAAAATAAGCTCATCATAAAGAATTAAGCAGATATTAGTACAGAGATGGGTGAGAAAACTCTTGAAAGTAGTTGTCAGAATAGGTATCACAAGATTGATCCTGTTCTCAGAATGACTAGGCATCAGCTATGCTCTGTCTGGCTTTATTTAGATAACTCTGGATATTCTTTATGCCTTGTTACTCTTACTCCTGACTAATGGAATGCTATTAACTATACTTCCATTATAATATTATCATATTCATCACACAGACACAAACACACACACACACACACACACACACACACATGCACGCACTCATGCATGTACACATGTACACACATTTTAAGCTAACAGATTACACTACCCAGACGTGCTGGAATTCAGAGCAAATGTTATTGCCTCCTGGGAGAAGTTATGGGATTCCAGACCACTTATGAAGTTGGTCTGCTTTTGGTGGCACTTAAACAATGAGCGAGAGGACAACGGGGTTATTATGAAATGGGGTAGCTCTTTCAGGCAAAGTATGCTGGTCTATCCTCAGGAAGTTGCATCCATTTACCTGTTCAATGTTACCAATGTTCAAGAGCGCAGGAGATAAAATGTGACAGGAGCATTTTCTTTGAGGGACAAACCTTAATGACTCACAGTAGGTGGCCAGCATGTAGAGACCAGCTTGCTCTTTGGATTGTGGCTGATATCACTACTTCTGTTTCTAACTCAGTGTGAGAGAAAATCTTCACAGAGGAACCCTTCTGGATCTCAGAATTGGCCATGTGGATTCACTGATGTGGGAAAGGGAGAAATGAGGCCTCTCAGCTACTTCCTCCATAATGCTCAGTGGGATGCTTCTAACAGAACCAGATTCACAGAGATGCCCAGGGGTTCTAAAGACAGATAAGCTTTTCTGGTGTCCTTCTTCTTCTTGGAGGTCTTACTTTGTAGGTTTACATTGTCATTCTTTGTTTCACCCAGTAAATATTGTTGGCAGCTGCTACATGCTAGGCACTGAGCTTCCACAGAAGAAAACAAAAACAGCCATCACTGTCTTTGTACCTGGAGAAAAGAAAATAGCCAAAAAAGCAGAAAGCACAATGCCCTTCCTACTGGTACAGAATGGGGCTGAGTAAAACGCTGGAAGTCTCCGGAAGGAATCTGATTGGGATAGAAGTAGGCGATGTTATCCACCCATGATAGGTGATTTCTGTTGCACTCTCCCAGTTAACATATAGAGACAATAAAGGGGGCCAGAATATGATGACACCAAACTGCAGTAGAGTGGTGGGCTCTTGGCATTTGGCAATCTGACATCACAATTTAAGGAAAATGATGACCAGTGTTGATGAAACTTAGATGTGTTATTTCAGCTGTGATATAAATTTGGTCCTTGCATAGTGGACAGACAGTAAGTGGCAGTGAGTCACTTAGTGAGTGGAAAGATAACCACATGAGATATCAAACAAACGTGGGGTTCTTATGAGAGTTGAAAGGGAATTGATAGACAGTAGGCAGTGAGTAAGCTCTCATTCAGCACAGGAAGATACATTTCTCCTGTATGTGATAGAGCCCTGATAAGCAATAGATCAGGTTATAGTTTCCATAATCTCAGGATGAACTTGGGACTGGACTCTGAATCCTATGGAGCCCACAGTGCTAAGCAGGACCAACATTGTCATCTGATGTCCTGAAATTAAGATTGTAAGCTTTTCTGAATAAAAAGGAAGCATGCTCAGCCTAATTTTAATTCAGCCAAACAGTGATTATTTTAGTGTGTTTCAAATATATTTCAATACAGCACATATAATTAAAACTGAAATGGGTATCCTTATTCTGTCTGAACAATCACTATTCCTGTCCTCAAAGGCTACAGTTGAATCTGCAGTTCTTTATACTACCTTTACCCCAACTCCAGAGATAAGGGAAGATGACCTTAAAATAAGATAAAATTCCCTTAATGTATCTTGTCTTTTAAAATAACAGGACTGTCGTGAACCAGCTCATCTTTAAATGCCCACCATAAATTCCTGGTCTTCTTATGATATTGTCTTAGCCATCACCTAACAGCATTTCCTTTGTGTGAAAACTGAATGTGTTGACAGTCAATAACTGTGGACTTGATTAGAGGTACCAGAATATTTTTCTTATTTCTCTTCACATCATTAATCAGCTTTGGAGCCTTAAGAGCTCATCTTTTGTCTCATCCACAAACTGTAGTTTGCTCTATCCCAATTCTAACTCACAAATCTAGATACAGGGTAGAAAATTCACATATTCAAGGACCCTCTTGTCTAATATCTTCAGTTTTAAATGTGGAAGCTGAGACCTAAGGGGATTAAGATAATTCATGCAAGACCACCCAAGAAGCTAGGCATTATTTACTGAGCATCTCTTATGTACAGAGCACACCAGGAGGGAAATAGACAAATTGAAAATGAACAGTGAGTGAATAAACAAGAAATTGTAACAATGAAAAAGCCCTGTGTGGGGAGATGGAGGATGCAAAATGATCTAACAGAGTCGAGGATTGTCCCGTGTTACACTGGGCTTTTCAGAGAATCCATCTTGAAAGAAATAATAGAAGTGTCGAGGTCCTGTGTGAGGAAAGATGTGATCATGCAGAGTTCTGAGAAAGAAGATGCAAAGACCTGAAGACCTGTGGTGCACAAAAGACTGCTGGGCTCAAGGAGAAGATGGAATACATTCGGTTTGAAGTATAGAAAGCTACGGAGCTGGGAATTGACACCAATATAAGGGGAAAGTTTTTGAGACATTTTGCAGGAGAGCTATAGAGTCTAATTTACATTTTACATCTAATTATAGAGAGACAGGAATGAACAGAAGCCAATGGGGAGAGTGTTTCATTATTAATAGTGTGAGGGTTGTGGTTTAGTCCTTTGGGTTCCTCAGCCATATTCTGTTTGCCTTCAGGTACAGCTTCTTGCTAACCCTTTTGGTTTGATTTTTATCTCAAAACATGTACAACTAAGGCTTTCTCTCACAAATTCTGCATTTTATTTCAGAGAAGACTCTAGTGAGGAAGGAGGTGAGTTGACTCTCCCAGGACATGTGACCTGGGTTGGGGTTGAGATGTAGGGTTGGGATGCATTTCTGAATAAGCACTATGAACCCACAAGCCTATGCAATATTAGTGTGTAGGAGATTTGTAGCCCCAAGTCACCACCCTGAAAGCACACAGCTACATCCTCAGTTACTATCTTCTCAAATTAAAGTGATGAAGTGACCCCGAGGAGTCTCCTTCACTGTCTCAATGTGCTTAATAATACAATGTTTAGATACCAGCTGGACAGCAAAGTGGGATTAATATGTTCTCTGCCTCATACATATTGGCTGAGAAGCTTCCTCCCTTTCCCAAATGGTTGTTCAGGTTGTCCCATACCTTATTGATCCCCCTTCATATGCAGGGGTAAACAATTATGGATGCATGAGGAAGGGCCTCAGGTGCAAAGAGACAAATTCCTGACAGAGGTTATAGCTGACTCCAAGGGAAGAATCATGGGTAATATCATCATAACTCCCATCTCAGAAACAAATTCACTGTCTTCTTCTTCTTCTTCTTCTTCTTCTTCTTCTTCTTCTTCTTCTTCTTCTTCTTCTTCCTTCCTTCCTTCCTTCCTTCCTTCCTTCCTTCTCTTCCTCCTCCTCCTCCTCCCTCTTCTCCTCTCTCCACACCTCTTCCTCCCAACCCCTTTCTCTCTCACACATACACCTTGCACCAGAATGCTTGGGTTGACTGAATTTGCATCTCAACAAATGGAGGACATTGAGGGACAAAGAGATAATGTGTGCAGAAGAAAAGACCAATATATACATCTCTATCTGATAGGTGCCAGGGCCTGCACCAGCCTCCAAAGGTGGAAGTAGTATGTGTCAGAAAGGCAAAAGGCAAATGTCTAGATAATACAATGCGAAGAGAATGAAACTGCTTTAAAGGCCTCCAAACCTCCTCAAGCATCTTACTTGGTCTGTGCAAATGTAGGCTAATGAGAGTATTCTTGTGTTTAACAGATGTATCAGGGGAGGGTCTGAGAGCAGAAAGTTAGGCATTCAAGTCATGGAAGGGCAGTATCTGAAGCCCAGCATTCTCAGTAAGGTGAGTCTTTCTCAAGAAGGGTTATGATATAGAAGGAACTATCAAAATGCAAGTGGTGCACCTCCTGTTAAGGTTCTGTCTAAGCTCCACCCCACAGTTACCTGGGAACAGCCAGGTAGAATTGGCCCACTATAAAAGGGGCTGCTTGCCTATCCTCTCTCTCTTATCCTCTTGTTCTCTTTTTTCTTTTGCCCTCGTGTGATCTTCCCTCCCCCCTTCCCTTCTTCCCTCTCTCCATGTGGTCATGACCAACCTCTACTTCTCTACTCTCTTCTTCTCTCTGCCTTTCTCTGCCTCTACCACACCCTTAACTCCCCTCCCCATGCCTTGAATAAACTCTATTCTATACTACACCTTCGTGTGACTGGTCTCTCAGGGGAAAGGGATGCCTTGGCATGGGTCCGCTGAGGCACCCCTTCCCCCACATCCCATGGAACATATTCTTACATCTCTTTCTCCTTTTATGCTCCCAACACCTCCTTTGCAGGTCTCTTATACAAAGAAGACTGACCTTGGGACTTTATATATTACAATAGAGAGATAAAAGCTCAGAAATGGGGAACTTTTCACATGAAAGGCCTGTAGATGTCTAATTTCTAGGATTACAAGGATTGTGAATAGTTCACTAATTACTTTCTCTGTCTCTGAAGATATTGAAACTAATTTGGTCTTGATAGACAGATGCTATACCATCCACCACTCTTCTAACTATGTGAATGAGTTATTCGAATGGCTTGTATGCAGTGGTTCAGCTGGTCCAACAATTGAAGGTCCAAGAATCCAGTGGTTGTTCAATTATAAGGTTGAATGTCTCAGCTTGTCTTCACTGTATTCTAAAACCAAAAAAAAAAAAAAAAAAAAAGAGCCTCTAGTAAAGGAATGGATTTGTTAACAGAAACCCATGCCACTTGTGTTGATAAATCTCCAGATATAGTCAAGTAGACAACAAAGAATAGCTATCACAGCTCACTTAAAGATAAACATGGGTTCTTATTGGTTCATAAAATAGAAAAGCCGAAGGCATTTACTGGCATCAGACACAGCTGGATGTAGATGTTCAGTGTCATCAAGGTCTATACACGAGTTCCCCTCCTACAACTGTATTCCTAATACTAGATTTGCTTTTAGAGTATACTTTTGGAAGAATGTTGTGGCTATATATACTGCATGCTTTTATTTGCATTTATGTGTGCCTCATAAAACAAAGAAGTAATGTTTTTTTTAATAATAACAGAAAGTTTCGGTATGCCTCTAATATACATGACTTGTGTGAGATGTTCATTTTGAACATAACTCAGATTGGATCACAAGCTCATACCCACCTAGACGACCAAGCCCATGCCTGTATCACAAGACCACATGTGTACCACAGGCCCACACACACATTTACAACCCACATCTGGAGAAAAAAGCCAGCACTTGGATCAAAACCGATGTCTGCATCATAAGCCCACATGTGGAGCATAGGCCTATATCTTGTCTCAACCTGATATCTAGATTAAAAGCCAATGCCTAAATCTATAGCTTATACCTAGGGCTTTGGCAGAAAAGACCAGATAAATTTGAGGACCCCTTATAAGTGGTATGAAATGACCAAGGAGAATGTTGGCTCAATGAAAAGATGCTAGCTAATGTCAGAAAAGGAAGAATAAATTCTGGAAAATGTAGATGACTATATGAACATCCCTTTTAGGGTCATGCTATTCTAATGAACATTCATCTTTTCTTAAATCTTTCCTAAATTCCTAAATTCAAAGAGCTACTGTGGCTAAGAAGCACTCACATGACCCTGAGCTTGTTATAAATGTAGAGACTCAGGCTTTAGAGTTCAGACACACGGAACCAGCAACTGCATTTTAATAAGGCCCCTCTGAGAGTAACATGAACATGAGAGTTTGAGATTCTGTGACCTAAAGTTGTTCATCTCTGTTTCTGGATGCATTCCTTCAGGCAAACAATGAACTGTCTTTTGGGAACATGAAAGACCAAGCTCAATAATTATGGACTGGTCTTCTTCTTCTTCTCCTCCTTCTCCTCCTCCTCCTCCTCCTCCTCATCCTCATCCTCCTCCACCTTCTCATCTTCTTTGTCCTCCTCCTTTTTCCTTCTCTTCCTTCTTTTCTTCTTCTTTTTCCCTTTCTTCATGTCCTCCTTTAGGTTATTGCCAATATTTATAACATTCTTGCCTTTTATACTTTGTCTTTTATACTCAAAACAAAATGAAACAAAACAACAACAACAATAAAGCCAAAGCAACAACAATAACAAAAAACTATCCTTCAGTTTCCTTGTGAGTCTGCTCTTGAATTTTTTCATTAACAAAACTAAGAACTCCAAGACGGGACCCTTGATTTTCCTGTAATAACAGGTCATCTTGGGTGTTCTGGTCAGCACCAGTGGATGATTTTAGTTGCCCTCAGCCAAGGGGTTTCCAGCCTTCCTTTTGATCAACTTGTTTTGTTTTGTTTTGTTTTGTTTTTTATATGCTGATTTATAAGTCTTTACACAAGGCCTTCTAACCCCACTAACTAGAAACTATAGGGTTTCAACACAGAACCCTATAGAAAAAATTCTACAAAAATTCTAGAAGAGATTCTACAACTCGTGGAAATCGGAAACTGGTGCTATGTTTCTCTAAGGAGAAACTGCAGAAAAATGAGATATGCAGAAACCAAGACTGAGAAGCTGGGGCAAGAATCCAGGTTCCACCCAGAGGAAGCAAGGTAAAACTTATGTCTTAGTCATCTTGTAAGCCAGAGCACTGAGGGAAAGCTTTAGCATTAAAGCCTACCTCTCTTGACTCTGTTAATTGCTCTTCAGAATATAAAAGAAATTAAATAACAACCTCTCCAATTAAATAATAGCAGCTACCACTTCCTGTGGTAATGAGAGTGGTAGATCTCCTGTAATTAATCCCGAGCCCCTAGGAGCTGCTTTCACCCCGTGGAAATAGCTCTCAGTCGTTCTCTTTTCAATGGAACTCAGACTTTCTAGGTGCATTTTATGTTCAGTGTGTTATTAATACCCCAAATACCTCTGTGTAAAACATTAATTGCCTGCCTGCCAGCTTGCATCTGATTCTGAATACCTGGCTGTTGGAGCTAAATCCATCAGCATGCTTTGCTTGGTGGCTGACCTCACGGGTGGTGTCTAATGGAATCTGTGACTGCCCTGCCCTGCCCTCTTCATCGTATACAGGAGATTCATCAATATCCCCATCACCCTCAAGAAGGAAAACACATTATACAGCAGAGAGCAGACAAAAGCAGGGCACTGCATCACTTGTGGGTGCTCCTTGCTTGTGAGCCAGCATCCCAGGGAGCAAAATAAAGAGATAATGGCTTTGGTATAAAGCCCAGCTGGATTCCTGTAAGAAACTTACTGCTAACTGCTCCCCACAGTTTTGTCTGAGGAGTAGGGGAGAGACAGGAGACATTGTCAGCCAAGGTGATCCTTGACTAACAGAGGAAGTCAAGGATCTCTTTGTACATGAATGCATGTATCCTATAGAAGCCATAACACAACCTCAGGCTCCATCCATGACTTGGGCCTGGTACATGAATACATACATTTCTTAGAAGCTGCAAGACAACCTTAGTTGTAGGAAGAATTTAGGCAAGCAGGCCCAGCTACAATGCTTGCATATGCACTGCTGATACTTCCTGCCTGAGACAATATAGATTCTGCCAGCATGGCTAGAGACAGTTGGTGCTGAATCAGGCAATGGAGCAAGCCATTGAGAAAAAGACAGGGCCATATCTGGCTACTTGAGAGCCATTGAGATGCTGGGATGGGCATATAAAGGTTTGCCCAGTTCCTGCAATAAATGTATCTGCCTTTGCCACTTGTCTGGTTCCCAGAGTCTGTGTCCTTTACTCTGTGCCTTCTTACTGACACCCACAAGGGTCTTGATCAGCACTGCAAGCTTCACTTGGTTATTGTTCTTCAGGCTCCACCCACGACCTTTTCTTTTTTTTTTTTTTTGACAATGCCTCACCATCCTTGAAGTTGTGTGGGAGGTAGACTGGCTAGCCAGTGAACCTATAGTCTTGTCTCTACTTTTCCAATGCTGGTATTAACAAGTGCATGCAAAGAGCCCAGCTCTTTTTAAGTGAATTCTGATTAATCATAATTATCAACTCCTTGTGGGTTTTGTTTGTCTGCTTTTGGCTTTTGTTTTTTTTTTTTTTTTTCTTTTTCTGTTTTCCTTTTTTAAAAAGAAAGATTTTACATATTCACTTTACATCCCACTCACTGCCCCTCCTCCCAGTCAGCCACTCCCACATTCTTTTGTCCCCCTCCCCTCCCTTTTTCTTCTGAGAGGGTGGAAACTTCCCTTGGGTATCCTCCTGCACTTCCCCACCCCTGCCACACCCTGGCACATCAACTATCTGTAGGGTTAGGCACATCCTTTCCCACTGAGGCATGCTGAGGCAGTCCAGCTAAAAGTTGGGTTTCCTGTGGAGTTCCTGTTTGTTTCAGAGTCCACAATCCTTCCTCCAACTTCTCTAAGAGGCCCTGACCTCCATCCAATGTTTAGCTGTGGTCTCTGCATCTGTTTCAGTCAGCTTCCCGGGGTAGCCTTTCAGAGGACAGCTATTCTAGGCTCTTGTGTACAAGCATAGCAGAGTATCAATAATAGTGTCAGGGATTGGTGCTTGCCCATGGGATGGGTCTCAAGTTGGGCTCATTGTTCGATGGCCATTCCCTCAGTCTCTGCTCCATCTTTGCCCCTGAGTTTCTTGCAGACAAGAGAAGTTTTGGATTGAAAGTTTTTTGGTATGCTTATGAAAGGATAAGAATTACAGGCTAAGAATCCCCCCCCCCCCGCCTAAGTCTTAAATGACCCCAAAAAGTTTAGCCTGCTCTTTGTTAGCCCAGGAGTGCACACCCGCACAACCTGCCTGCAATGCAGTTTCCAGCCATGAGCTGCAGACTTGGGAAGGTCCCTGGCATCCTTTCCTGTCTCACCTCTGTGGAACAACTAGGGTGAGGGAGAGCACAGCTAGGCTGGCAGGATCACCTCACGGACTGTGGGGCTCATGCCTGGTGGGCGCTTAGGTCCCCAAGCACCTACTACTAGTTGGGGGGCCTTTGAATACGTAATCCTGGCCCCATAACAGGAAATATGTATGTGACCCTGACCCCATAACAGAAAATGCATCACAGGAAATACGTATGTGACCCTGTGCATGACCCTGGCCCCATAACAGGAAATGTGTACGTGGCGGCCACTTAAGTGGAATTGAGCTAACTAGTTCCTATCTGTTTTCTATAGGAAACTGATTGGTTCTCAGAGCATGGGCTTAGATAATTTAAACTGATTGGCTTAGAAGCTATGGCATGGTACAAATCCATTGGCTTGTACTGCGCGGGCTCTCAATGCTAAGGGATGATTGGTTTGTGTTAGGCAGGTTCTATTGTAAGCCTATAAAAGCTGTACTGATTCTGCACTCAGTGTTCACAATTCTTCACCCTGTGTAATGCATGGCTGTGATCCCCAAAGCCTCTGGAATAAAAATCTTCTTGCTGTTCATCAAGACTGTTTCTCGCGAGTGTTTTGGGTGTTGCATTTCAAGGTGTGGGGCACTGGGGTGCCCTCGTTTTTTCTTTCGGGTCTTACACCTAACACTCTATTGGGGTTCCAGCCTGGCTACAGATCCCATATCGCCAATGCTGTGAGCCACAGTTATGGTCACCCCCATTGAGTCTTTGGTACCTCCCCTATCCCAGGTCTCTCTCACATCCCCAAAATGGCTCTCACCTCTATACCCCTGTCAATTTCAGAGTTCCGTTCTTTCTTATGACCATCTGGACATCTCTACTGTCCCTCCCTGCACCTAATCCTGGACACCCCCCACACACATTCCCCTCCCCATCTCCCTTCTCATCCAGCTCCCTCCCTCCATCTGTCTCCTATGACTATTTTACTACCCCTTCTAAATGAGAGTCTAGCATCCTCATTTTGGTTCTTCCTTCTTGTTTAGCTTCTATGGATCTGTTTTGCAGGCAACTGGATGGAACTTGAGAAGTCCTTGTGTTTACAAATGTAAGGACTTCACTGAGTAACCCATCTCCACATTCCTTTAAGCAGAGTTCTTAAAAGATCAAATGATTCATCCTCAATGAGCCAACTGAATCCTAACCTGTATTTATAGGTCTTTGATCTTTACTATAGAACTCCAACAAGTATCCCATTCCTCACTATACCTGTTCCTTTCTTGGCCTGAAGATCCAGGTTACACATGTGATTTAGTTCAATATAAAGTACCTGAGTACTTTAATATAAAGTACTCTGGTATAGGGCTATGGAGAGATAACTAAGTAGCTAAATGGATTTGAATTCCAATCATCTACAGACTGTAATGTCCATAGTTGTCCTGGAAGCAAAACAATCCTATGAACACCAGAGGATGACAGGAACTTACACACAGCAGAGTTAGCACATGCCCCAGACTGACCATGTCCCACACTGAACTGTGATTTCCCTGTCCCAAGTCTAGAACCTTCTCATTTCCATTCAATTGCAGACTTGCATTCTCAGCAATGCTTCTCTACAGCCTTCAAAAATGTATCCTCACCACCCAGTTTTCCTACATCTACTCTGGACCAAACCATGGTCTTCTCTGTGACAAATGACTGCAGATATATCTTCCTCTTCCTTTTAGTAAGTCCTTTGATGACTTTTAGAACAAAATACAATTCCCTGTGGTCTTTACAAAGATCTGCATTAACCATTATTTCTCCTACCTACAGCATTAGTGAACTGCTTCCTTTCCTAGGAGAGCTTGTAAGTCGACCATACTTGCTACTGTCTTCAGATCTGTCCACCAGATACTCCATTTGTGTGCAATGCCATGTCTGGACCTATGACATTCCTTTTAATATTTTTCTCTTTATTAAAGATGCATTTTGCTTTTTAAAATATGTCTATGTGTGTGACAGTATGTGTTTGCCTGTGTCTATGTTGTGTGTGTTTCTATGTGTGTAGATACATGTGAGTACAGGTGCCCACAAAGACCAAAAGAAGGCAGTAAATCCCCTGGACTTAGAGTTATACACAGTTGTGAGACACTTAATGTGGGTTGTAGAATCTAAATTCTAGTCCTCTGCAAGAGCAACAAGTATGCTTAACTGCTGAATCACTCCAGGCCCCTCCTTTCAGAGTTTGGATATCAAATTAAAACAAAACAAAACAAAACAAAACAAAACAAAGCCAAACAAACAAACCCCCTGTCCTGGGCACACCTTGTAACCTTGCTGCTGACGTATTCTCCATATGTCATCCTTTCATTTAACATACTATATATTCTTCTGTCTGGTTGTGTACTTGTGTTTATTATTATCTTTATGACTCTTACTGTAACAGAGCCTCAAAGGCCAATGGTCTTTTCTCTCTTCTACAAAAGAAAATAACAAAGATGTAAAGATATTTATGACTAGATATTTAGAAGCAGTTGACACAAATCACTATGTTTTCAAACTGATCTCTATTGAAGGTTAAGAAGAGGCAAAGGGAGAATGTTGATTTGGAGATACATCCTAAATGAATGATGCATGATTTCCAGCACTTAGCAGCTTGGAGACTGAAGGGACCTACTGAATTGGTATGTCTCTGCTTTTTGTTTTTTAAATGGTGATCATAATTGTGCATATTTCATAGGATTTGAGAGGATTAAATTAGAAAATGTGTATAAAGTGCTCAGCAAATTGCATAGCAAAGAGGTTATACCCTAGCAGTATTAGTTGCAATTTTATTTGAAATAAAATTATTGGTGTTGCTAGGGTACGGAACTGAAAAATATAAAAGGAAAACTAATAATGCCCAAGGAATTTCAATTTATTTGATGCAAGTTCATTCCATTTAGAGTTATGAATATTTGGTAACACTTTAGAATGAAGTCTGAGGTGTAGAACACAGACTCACAGATAAATGAATGAATGTATAACCTACAATATAATAGAATGGAAAAGTTCTATTTAAGCTGAATTAATTTGTTTACTCAAACATGCAATTATTGATCACCAACTGTGTGCTGTTATTGTAGGTAATGTGGAAATTGGGGAGAACAAAGTGAATGTACCTACAATGAAGTTTATATTAAGAAAAATAATAAAGAAAATAAGTTGTGTGGTGGCTTATGATTTTATATAGGCATCTCACTGAGAGCCTTATTAATACGGTGACTTTCAAGAAAATATTGGTAGGAAGTGCATGCATAAGCTGAGTGAATATCTAGGAAACAACAACTGTGATACAGAGAAAGCTTGTACAATAGCCCTGAGGTTAGAGATACCCAAAAGAGACCCATCTAGCTCTTCTGTAACAGGATATGGGACAATGGTAGAAATGGAGAACAGTGAGACCATAGTCCATAGATGTATTGGACTATCAGGACCAGGAAAAGGACTTGACTTCTATTGTGGATAAGAAAAGAACCCTGTAAGAAGCCAAGGGGTGGATGGGGGAATGGCTGATGTCAGCTGTGATGCTCTCAGGAGTTTGAGAATCGATTGCAAGTACAGATGCTGAGATACCAACCAGCCCAATGTGCATCAGGATAGGAACAAAGATAGTAGTGACACACGTGATCAGAGTAAGGACCCACTTGCTGCTGATGGGCAGGCATGACGTAATACAGTCTGTGATGATGCCAGAATAAAGATGCAAATTCGGTTGTAGCTATTTTAATGAGATTCATGTGTGATGTGTCCACGGGTACTTTTCATTTAAAAGATGAACTCTTTGGATTGTGGTTATTAAAGATCTTCATGAATCTCCCTCCTCTCCCTCTCAACAACAATTCACTATGATCATACTATGACTTTCAGGGTTTTTTGTCTGGTATATAGGAATAGGTAATGAGAATTTCTCAAAGTTTATTTTTTATAACATGTTCACCCATGAAAGTTGAATGAGTGGAACAGGCAAAGGTCCAAAAACATTATTAAAAACAAGGTTAAGCAAAGTAGTTTTACAAAAGCAATCAGACAGCCTGATACAAACTATACATTATGACATTCTCAGATCTAGCATGCTAGGGTCTTAGGGGATGCATTGCATCTCTCCAAAATTTTCATATTGAAATCCCAAACTCCGTTCCTTAAAATGTGACATGAGAACTGAGCTTCCAAAGAAGTCATTATGGTAAACTGAGGCCTGATGAACAGGGTCCTAAACCAACTGGAATAATGTGCTTCTAACTTTGGTGATTAGGTGCAGTCACACAGGGAGGGAAAACTGATCATCTGTGGGAAAGGGGGTCAGCCCTAAGTCACAGAAAGAGGCCATGCAGCATACGGTAACTAATAGAGAAATTTTCTCCCTTTCACAGAAGTTTGGCTCTCTTCCAAAGCACAAGTAGAGAAGTGAGGTCTCTGAGGAAATACAAGAGGCAGGTGACAGATCAGCAAGAAAGTCCCTAGAAAAAAATAGAACTGACTTTATAGTCACTACATGTAAGCTGACCAGGAAACAGAAACTGAACTGGGAGTAAGTAAGGTTTGATACAAAAGGTCCACAGAAATACATCTTGAAGATTTAGTTTTTATTTATTTTATTGTGTATGTGTGTGAGTTTCTGTACATGCATGTGTGTAAGGATTCCCTCTAAGTAAAAAAAGAGGAATGTGTTCCTATGAAACTGGAATTATTGACTTCCAATGTGGGTGGTGGGAACCAAATTCAGGTATTCTGGAAGATCAGCAAGTACTTTCAACCACTAAGCTGTCTCTCCATCCCCTGGTAATATTTTATTTACTCTGAGAACAGGAACACTGATAAGGGCTTTCTGAGTTACAGAGAATACTCACATAAGATGAACCATATTTACCAGTTGTTGGGAGGTGACACTTCACCATCAGCCAAGTGGCTGATTGGATTTGAAGGTGAGGCTTGTTGAAATTTAGGAATGAAGAATTATAGCATTTACCACTTCTTATGCTTAAGATGTCCTGTTAACAATCTGTTCTGGTTGCTTCTTGAGAGAGACCTACTGGCAAATTTCTTGAAGGTATGCTCTATAGCAGCCAGTCTATAAACTATTACTGCCTTGCTAAAAATACATTGCTTTAGATAGGAAGGAAGGTATGAAAAAAAAAGCTACATCAATCAGTGCTCCATTTCACTATTTTCTACTATTATCACTGAGGTTTATGATCTAAGTGATAACTTCTCATTGCATGAGTCAGTGGGTTGATGATTGGGAAAGGTCTTGTTCAATAGAAAATTTGAGAGGACAGGTCCCAAACATACTATTTACTACTTAGGCGACAGTGTGCAAAGCATTTGACTTTGCTCTTTTGGTGAGATGAAAGCACAGCTATTCCCTCTGTTTTGTAATGGAGTTTTGAAAAACAAATGATATGTCAAACATAATACCATCTATGTGGATCTTTGTTGATTTTAGATACTTTGTAACTGTTTTAAAAATAAAAAAAAAATTCCAGAGTGTGAGACAGCCTTCTGGGCCCTGGGATCTGATGTAGAGGCAGAAAGACTAGACAATCACTTTGGTATGGTTTTGATCAATGACTACCCAGGGAAAACCAATCTGCAAATGCCACTAAGTAGAATGAATTTGGATAAACGTACAGTTTCTCTGGAGTAAAGAACTGAAAGCAACATTTTAAGCTGCCCTTGACTACTGTGTCTATTAGAGAATTGCAAGTTTATGCAGAAGAGTGGGAGCAGAGAAGATAATCAATATTGGATGCTATTTAACTGGGTTTCAGGGGTCTGGTGAGATTGATGGTTCAGTGGTTATGAGTGCTTGTTGCTCTTCCAGTAGATAAGAGTTCAGTTCCCTGCTCACAACTGCCTACCATTCCAGTTCCAGAAAATCCAACTCAATCTTCCAGGCCCCATGGATATATTCACACATGGGGCATAAACTCACCTAGAAACATACATAAATGAAAAGCAGAAATAAAAACATGTAGAGTGAATTTTACTTAATACTTCCTGTAAAAAGAAAATTTCATCATGTAAGGCAGGGCCTCATACCCTCATATTTACATATTTACTCATATTCCTACCCTCAAAATACATAGTATTTACTTTCAGTCTGAGGTGATATTTTACTTAAGCATACAAAGATGAGAAACTCACATAATACTAGATTTGCTAAAAGCATTGACACAGTGATAGCCAAATGCCACCTCATTGGGAAGACAAAGTAAACGAAATATTGTGTACTCATGTCAAATTCTTAGCTATGATGAGTAGCAAATTGAAAATATTACGCAGTCTTATCATAAGCTCTTTCAAAGAAGAGGACTGAAGAAAAAGTTATATTTTTATCTATTGAATCTAGTAAGAGTGGTTAATCTGGGTGATACTATATGTGCATTATAAGCTCTTTATAAGCATCATCCACCTGCTAATCATACTAACCATAATATGCTTTTCTCTTTTTAGTAAACTGAAAAAAATCTTGGAGAAGTGATATTTTGCCTTTGTATGAAGTTACCCAATTGTCTAAGCAAGAATAAAACTCTTCCTCAAGTTAAGAAGTATGAAATTGAGAGACATGTCTAAGGATCATCAAGTCCTTAGTTTACCCATCAACAAGGCCGGAAAGCATCTAGAGAAGGAGATACTTTCATGGAGTCACTGAGTGGCAGAGTTTTGCTTGTGCTGTTTAAATCCAGGATGGATTTAATAAGGAAAGCAGTGACTGGTGAAATCAAATTTTATGGGGAGGGAAAAATAGTTCCCTAGTAACAAGTCATGTGAATGTACAGGAGCAAAGCATTCTGTGATGGTACGAAGGGAACTATATGCAAGATGGGATATGAGACTTAAGACAGGGAGCACCAATCAAGGATTCCTGTGTGAAGAGGTTCATTGTATTAGAGCCTGCACTTAGATAGGAGCTGAGATTTGTGACTCAGATTAATGTAAAAGAAACAAATAAAGATCAGGAATCAGATTATTTCATATTTGCCTGAAATTACACAATATATATATGTATTACATATATACATATCATAAATGAAGTTATATCACTTGTGCTGGCAACATTTCCCATAAAATCCAAAGTCTAACTAACATAAATCCTAGCAGGAGGCATGAGAAACTTCTCTTCTAATTGTTTGGTCAGGATAATCCAAGTGATTTCCAAAACAAAATAGGCTACTGCTGTTGTCATTTGTCAACACAAAATGTGACACTAAGTCCCTATTGCTGAACTACCTGTGGCTGGTGGGGTCATAGATCTTAGAAAACAACCCAGTACCATTACTTAACTAGGCCAAAATATTTCTTAAGTGCAGTATAATCACAGATAAATAGAGATATCACTCCTCATTAAAAAAGCTTCTTCTTAGAACAAAAGGAGACAGAGAATTCTAACTAGTCATAATGCAAAGATCAATAGATTGCAGGGACCCCAGCCCGGGCAGACAGGTCTAAAACACAACTCTTCCACCTAATGACCTATTGTTGAAAAGGAGATAGAAAAGATGTAAGAGCCAGAGGACCAGAAAATTTGCTGTGATATCTCCAAGAAGTGTCAGGGAAGGCACCTCAACAATATGGTTTTTTAAGCAAGAGCTGAGCAATAAAATATTAATAGATATGTTAATGTAAAAAGAGGGAATCTCAATGAGTTCTACTCCTAGACAATTAACTATAAGATACTAATAACTACCAAGAAAAGAAAGATTAGCCTATCCCAGGGTTACTGCATCACTAACCTAGTTGATTAACCAACCCAAAGTGGTTAGCCTATTTTATTCATATATTTATTAATTGATATGTATGTGTATAAAAATTGCTATCAAAAGCCAGGCAGTCATGGCGCACACCTTTAGTCCCAGCACTTGGGAGGCAGAGGCAGGCAGATTTCTGAGTTCAAGGCCAGCCTGTCTACAGAGTGAGTTCCAGGACAGCCAGGGTTACAGAGAGAAACTGTCTAGAAAAAAAAATGCTATTAAAGGAAAAAGAGGCCTTCAATTTAAGAGAGTGGCAAGGGCACAGAAGGAGTTGGAAAAAGAAAGGGGAAGGGAGGAAGTGATGTAATTATAGTTTAAATTTAAAAATTGGGATAATCAAATGTCCTGAGTGGCAGGAAGTATAAAGGTTCTAGAGACATGGAACACTCAAAATAGGAGATTATTGCATAAATATTAAGTCTCCATAGCAGCCACATAAGAGTTCCGTCCCAATTTCATTATCATTTCTATTCCCCACATCTCTTGCACTGCTCTTGACCATTGCTTGTTCCTGACTCAAGGAACATCTCATAATCAGTTTGCTACTTTGTGATATTTTTCCTCATTTTCATCATTCAAGGCAAATACAGAAAGTTCAGGAATTTGGTAGAAGCATGTGTCTTCTCTCGAGCTTGATCATTGTGGTAGAAAATTATAAACCCCAAATGAAGAACTTACAATAGGGGCAATGTCAGTCAAGGATGCAAACAATATTTGGAAAGTTGTAACTCAGATGGGTTAGAAGCTGCTTGTTAAACAGAACAAAGAAACTAAGATCATCGTGGAAAGAGTGATGAAGGAAAAACAAGAATGTATGTTGAAAGACCAGCTGGGGCCTGGATTGTCATGAACTAGAGACAGCCACTACATTTCATGCTGGACTTTGATAGAACACTGCAGGAGAACTTAAAATACTAGGCAATGGGCTGCTATCATTAGTACAGCAGATGCTAAAGGAAAACATCTACTTTAGAAAATTATGCCACCATTAAGAGAAAAATAGAAATTTTGCATTTGAAACAATATTGGAAAATTGTAAAAAATACAAACATGCAGAGAAAAGGTCTGTAGTAAATTGAAATATTATAGCAGAGATTGAAAATGTCAGCAAAAGAGGAAATAAAGTTAAGGATGGTTTCCCCAAAGTAGAACAAAACGACAGTAGAATAAAAAGTGGCAGAAAAAAGATTAAAGTGTTAGAGGATCAGAGGAGCTTCCATAACTGATTAGTATAAGTTCTAGAAAGTTGGAATAAAAAGAAGGAGCAAATCACAGGTGGGAGTTTTCTAAGGGAGAAAAATAAAAAATGTGCTGCAATAGGCAAGTATGTATTATAGTGCTGGAAAGAGCATGCCATTTGTTCCCAAACAATGGAAACAAAGATCACAATAAAGCAAAATGTTGTGAAAATTCCAGATGACAATTAGGACAGATCCCACCTATGTTGCTAAAACAAAATATATGACAAGAGCAACGTGAGGAAGAAAGTGCTGAGTTTGCTCAAAAATAGAGAATATAACTCATCAAAGCAGGGATGTCATGGTGGCAAGAATGGAGGTAGCAGGGCACATTGCATCACTGATCAGGAGCCAGAGAGATTAATGCTGGTACTCAGCTTGCATTCTCGTTTTTATTCAGCCCAGAAGTTGGGGGTAGACTTGCCCAATTTAATTCACATAATAGACTCGTCAAAGGCAAAATTTTTCAAAATTTAAGAGAAATGTGTGAACTACTTCTGAGAACAATAGTAACAAAAACGCAATAAAATACTCAATCTAGATAATTTGGATGATCTCTCGTAAATATACTCAGAAATTTGTCTCTAAGATGATTCTAAAATTGTGCCAAGAATCACAATCGGTATAATCTATCATATCATAAAAGTTTTATAATGAATTAAGAAAAATACACACATACCAAGAAAATAGAATAGCATTAGACTTCACCAAATCAGTATTCAGAGCAGTAGTACAGTGATATCAACATTCTAATATTAAGAGCCTTCTATACCCAGCTAACCTATTGTTTAACTGCATTTTTCTACCTAGCTAGCCCATCATCTAAGTGTGATGAACATAACTGTACAAGAATATTTTCTCATGGATCCACTAAAGAGAATAAATTAAAAAATAATCTAATGCTCCCAAAAAATTAAGGTAGCCACACAGAATAAGCTTGAAGTGAAAAAGCAAGATATTGGTTATACATAAGCCTTAAAGACAACAATTCAAACACAACACAACACAAGAGAACTAAGAACACCACAGAGAATCTTCAAGAGTCAGAGAATTCAAGTAAATAACAGCCTAGTTTATGATTTCACAATAAAGATAATTTCTTCTAACAGTTATCTGCTCGGAGAACTGAAAAGCTTTATATTCTATCATAATGGTAGATGTTGAATTTTAGAGTTGTATAGATAACAAATATAGGCAAAATATTATTTAAGCCAATTAAGATCAACACTTACATAAACAACATATTATAAATTTGAGTGTAATTTATTCAACAGAAGTACTAATGAATTTGGGTCCATGTTGTTTAAAAAGACAATAGAAGTTTATAGTGAATGATGGGGAAGGACACAGCATTTCATCTGTGAGAGAAGAACACAAATAGATATTATCAAAAACTGGGAGAGAAATTATAGACAACATATATCATTTAACTGAGAATTGCTTTATGCATGTTTTTCTGTACATGTGAGAGGTCTTCTAGGACCTTAGTTTTTCAGCAGCTGCTGGAAAGCTGTCAAAAGCAAAGTTTTACAAAATTTAACTAAAACCTGTACTTTTGAGAACCATAAGAACAAAGATATTCAAAAGCTAAAAAATTCTACACTATGCCTCCCTTTAGAAAAGAAATGTGCCATTTTAGTGTCTAAAAGAATGATTATAATTTCTGATTAGTTAAAGAGGTATGGGGGATGCTGAGGAGAAGAAATGAAGAAACTACAGAGGTATCTTTCATGTCATGAGCACATAGCTGGTGAAGTTAACTTGAAAAAAGAATCAATTTGTATGTAACTGGCTTCTATTCAAAGCAGGTATCTTCAGCCACTAGCATGGTAAAGGTAAGACTATGTAGAGTATCAGGCTGCAATAGGATGCATTACTTGTATCCATAGTGAAAAGACCCTGGGGACTTATTTGTGTGAATCGTTTTTATTAGGCTTTATGTTGTTTTGGTTGAGGCTCTTCATTTTCAAGATCTGTAATTTAGCATGATCTGTGGTCAGACCCACCTGTCTCATAAATCTGTTGTTGTAGTCATCAATGTAGTAGTTTTGGCTTTTTGGTAATACATCTGACATTATAGCAGAAATATCTATATTTAGAAATATACAGAAAATGCTAGAATAATAAGTTATAGCAGGTGAAATTATTGACTTTGGAGAGTAGCAATTGGGATAAGAAGGATTAGGAACTGATACATTCATTTTTTTCTCCATCAGCTTGCTGTGTATTACTCTGATGAAAACAAACTGAAAGACAATTAATGTGTTCAATAAAGACACTTGATGGATGATATAAGCCTAGAAATACAATACATATAAGCAGGGCTCCCTATCGCATATCAGTCAGAAATGTACACACATCACAACAAACAGCATTTAAACATATAATTTAGCTCTTAAGTAAATCAAGGCTGTAGCACACAGAGGAAATTAAAATCTTATTATGGAATGTGTGCATTTTCTGTTTAGGGTAGAATTGATTTGGGGATCTCAGCAAGTAAAGATCATGAGATAGATTATTAGCCATAAGGCTAGGTCCCACAAATAACTTTGCCCGATGTCTTTGCCAAAGTTTTGCCTTAGCTCAGTTCCTATATAGAAGGAAAATATCCCCTCTGAGGCATTTTGTCATATTTCTGTTTGTCTTAGTTAGTATTTCTATTGCTGTAATAAAATACATGGCCAAAAGGAAACTGGGGAGGAAAAGGATTAGGTGGTTTACACTGCCATATCACAGTCTACCAGCAAAGGAAGTCAGGGAAGGAACTTAAGACAGGAACCTGGGGACAGGATCTCACAGAGAAGCCATGTAAGAGTATTACTTACTGGCTTGTTTATTCTAGGTTGCTCAGCCTGCTTTCTTATACATACCAGGTTCACCTGCCAAGGGATGACACTGTCCAAACTTGATGAGTCCTTTCCACATCTCTCTTTCCAAGCCAATCTGAGAGAAGGATTTTGATAATTATGATTCCATTTTCCTAGATACGTCTATCTACAAAAATTGTATGTATTTTTAAAGAATAAACATATAATCCTTTTTAGTCTGTGAGTAAAACAAAAACTAGGTTCCAGTCTAGTATTGTCCTGGAGGAATATAATATGGGGTAAAAATGCCAGGAACAGAAAGGTAAGTACCATTTGATCTCACTTACATGTCAACTCTTAACAATAAATAAGTAAAAGTTGATCAGCTAAAGCAGAGTAGAATGGCAGCTAAAAAGGAATAGATAAGGTGTTGAAGTGGAGTTTAGAGAGATGTCAAAGACACTTTTAGAAAAGCTGAAGTGGGCTGAGTTAAACTAGAAACATGATCCAATGCACTAATAATGATGTTTAACAGGAGTGTCACATCCTGGAAATTCACTGAATACCCTGTAGGTTCTTTGGTCATTTACACAAAGTCATTACTTCCCCCTTTCCTTACTAGTTGACAATGCTTCTTAATTCTCTCAGCTTTTCCATTTTTAGTGTTACAACTACAATCCTGGACCTTTGTGGTAAATTACTCTAGATACAGAAAGGAAACAGGCACTGGTAGGAAAAATATAACTATCCAAGACAGATAATGGACCAAAGACTCTAGAAAGAATGAGGTCAGGTTCTCTTCCATGAGAAAAGAATTGCTGTATGCAACAATGGGGGAGAGAAAAGTAGGAAACTAAATATTCTTAGAGGCATGGAGTTATAGATCAAATACTGTTGCTAGTGAGACTATGACTTTTGGGCTGTGAGCTTCTATTTTGTCATTGGAATATTACAACAACAAAACCTAATTATAATTGGTCACAGTTCAAGCAGAAGTCAGAAGCCAAACCAGTCATTTTAACAGTGAGAAGTTAATAAAGTTGTTACCTTAATATTAAACACATGAATTACAGAAAGGAGAAGAGTAAGTGATAGAAGTGGATGGGGCAGGAGGAGAAGTTTGCAATTATGTCAAACAGAAACTTTCAGAGTGGCAGTTATACATAGAAAAATCTCAAGTCCTTCAGGATTAAGAACACTGGGCTGGAATTGGAGTCTCTGGAGTTTGGTATGTGTTATGTGAACACCCATGTTGTGTCTGCAGGTCCTGGATTCAGATCATCATGGAGGAGGGATGTTATGAAGATGCTTTTACTAGACTTTAACATCCTTGCAGCCTAGAAAACACTGCTGCCTGCAGAACACACACTGAAACAATCTTGCTTGCAGAGAGTTTTGTTCAAGACGCATTAACTGGAATAGAAAGCTCTCCACCCCCAGGACTAAACCATGCCACTGTCCTGATTTTTTCCCCAATAGTCACAATGGAAGTGATTAAAACTTTATAGCTGCCAAAATGAATGTGGCTAGAAGAGTCCTGCTGCCATCTCATAGACCAGATCATAGGAGGGCAAGGTTGGTTCTGAAAGATGATAACTTAATAATTTTGCCCATTCTGTCTATTGGCTCACTCAGCATGCACTTGTACACATATATTAATTACAAATGGTAGCAAAAATGCTGCTATATTATACTACTTTTTTTATAAAAACATTTTCAATTTCTTTCCAAAATTAACAGACAGAAATTCATACTGGTAACTGTGCCTATCTCTGATAGACAATTGCCTATCTTTGTCTTATGTTAATTACACTTCCAAATTTAGTTACAGACTCAACTTTTATTTTCAGAAGCATCCAAATAATTTGATAAATAAATAAGTAAGTAAATATAAGTCTCAGTAAAATTATCTATGTAAATAAGTTGAAAAGGAGAAGAGACGAAAGATTAGGACTGAATACACAGGAGCAAGTGTGCAGGAATAAAGGTGTGTTTTAGTGTGGCAACAGGGATGAGAGTCTGAATCTCAAGGATTCTATCATTTTTTTTAGTTTTTATTGTTTGCTTTTTTGGTTTTTATTTTGTTTTGCTTTGTTTTTGCTATAATTTTCCTCAGGCTGCTATTCTTGACCATGGGATTACAAAGAAGAATAAACGAAAACCTAGTGGCTCTAGAAATTCAAAGGATAGGAATCAGTCTATAAAGTAAACACAGCTGCTCCAACATCTCATAAGGAAGACTTCAAACCCATCACTCAAGAAAAATAAAAAAGCCCTGTACATCTAAAGGGAACACTTATGCATACAATATAACAGCCATACATATATATATATACACCAAATGCTGGGCTTCCACACTTCATAAAATACTAAAGAACATAAAAGATGAGGTGGATCCTATTGCAATAATAATGGCTGACACTAACAAACTAATCTCATCCCCAGATAGTTCATTCAGGCAAAATATTAATGGAGAGATCTCTAAGCTAAGCTGTCCTGCAGATAAAATGGCATGATGCATATACACAAAGATGCATTCTGTTCCATTCAAAGGAAAAGCAATACACATTATACTCAGCAGCTCAAAGAACCTTCTCTAAAAAAGATTGTAGACCATAAATCAACTCCTACCAAATCAAAAGAATGTAAACAATTTACTGTATTTTTTCTCAGGTTATACTTCAATAAGATGAAATTCATAACATGAATAAAAACACAGAAACTGTACCAAAAAAGCCCAAAATTGATCAAAAACATTACTGTAAGACATTAATGTTTGCCAGGCAGTGATGGTGCACACCTTTAATCCCAGCACTTGGAAGGCAGAAGCAGGCAGATTTCTGAGTTCAACGTCAGCCTGGTCTACAGAGTGAGTCCCAGGACAGCCAGGACTATACAGAGAAACCTTGTCCTCGAAAAAACCAAAAACAAAACAAAAACAAAAACAAAAAAAAAAGTCATGAATGTTGACACTGCCAGAGGAAAACATGTCAAGGGACTGGGTGTGGAATAAAGTGGTACTGTGCCTGCCTAGGGTGCATAAAACACCGAAATCAATCTCCAGAACTCACAAGAGCAAAACAAAAAAGGACGGCAAAAATCAACTGCAAGAATCAACTATAGTCAGGACTTTCAATAACGTGGGAAACAACACCCCCAAAACTGACCAATGAGATTACATAAAACTACAATGCTTCTGCACAGCAAAGGAAACCACCACCCAAAAAAGAAAGCTATAGAATAAGCAAAAGACTCTTTGCCCAATCACACTGCAGAGGATTACTATCCAGATATATGAAGAGCTACATAAAGTAAACATCAACCAAACTCATCTAATCAATAAATCAACTAATGAACTGAGCACACATTTCATACAAGAAGAAACACTAATGACCAATAAACATATAAAAGGATTTTCAACATCTTTAGCCATCAAAGAAATTCAATAAAAATGTTTTAAGATAAATAAACTACGACACATACTTATGAAATTTTACTCAGCTATTAGAAAAAAAAACTCATAGCATTAGCAGGAAAATGGGTGCAATCAAAAGTAATTATGTTCAGTGATATAAGTTTGAGGACAATTACTACACAGTTTCTTTCATATGTGGAACATAAATTTAAGTGAGATGTGTCATGGCTAATGAAATGGCTTAGTAGTCAATTACATTGACTTGTTCTTCCAGGTACCCAAGTTGAATTCTCAACACCCACATGACCCAAGGCAACTCCCAACATCTGTAACTCCAGTCCCAGATTGCCCTCTTTTGACCTCCTCAGGCACGGTTTGCACATGGGAACACCCATACAAGCAAACAAAACAACCATACACAAAATTTAATTTTATATATAATAAAGTGTAAAAGCACAAGAATCAAAAAGTAAAGAGACTCAGCGTTTATCAGAACTTTTTATCAGAGACTCAGAACTACTGGACCCAGTTCAAGAATAAACCTGTAAAGGCAAGCAGATGTTACCTCTATTCTGGTCAGCTGGTTGTCCATCTAGGAAGAGGGAGCCAGGTTGGTCAAGGAAGAATTTCATCAAGCAGAACAAAAGGAACACTGAGTCCCAATGCATGGTTGATTCTTCAGAAGAAAGCAGAAGTTGGGCCTGCCATGCCCAGTTGATTCTTCCAAATCAGTTAATGATTGGTTTCATTATCCCCAGGAGAAATGGGGAAGAAAGATCACTCTATTAGCAAAATGCTTGCTTAGTGGCAGTCCTTTCACAGGGACAAACTAACATGTAGATTTCTACACTTCAGCAGTTGTCCATGAATACATTGAGGTGATATTGATTGTGAGTAAGCAAAATCATGTATCTCCTAGATTTTCCCATGCAACACTATATACACATCAACGTAACACATGACATCCCATAATGAAATAAAGTTATATTGATCAACCAAACTAATATTATTATAGCTGGCCTGAGGAAATAGTTCAGTAAGAGTACTTGCTTTGAAAGAATTAGGACCATTATTTCTTTATTCTGTATACACATGAAACCTGGATACATGTATATGACTATAACCCTAGTATTAAGAGGCAGAAATAAAAGAAATTGGAGTAAACTCCAACTTCAGTGAGAGACAGCATCTCCAGGAAATGATGTAGGAAGTGAGGAAGTGACAGGGTTGGGCTTTCAGCAGCCTCCTCTGGGTTCCACACAGAGAACACACATATATGCACACATATGCATATACATGAGCAAAGTTACCTATCAGGACAGGCCACATCTCACCACCTCTTTGAAAGCTTTAGGAGTAAATCAATATTAATAACTTGTCCCTAAGTCATAGCCTGTTTGCTTTCTGCCAGAGGAAACATGTGAATCTGTTATTAACAATGAACTAATGTTATTATAGCTGGCTTGATGAAATAGTTCAGTAAGAGTACTTGCTTTGAAAGAATTGCCACAATTTCTGGGCTCTTGAGTCTAGAATCTTACCAAATGGAAATTTCAGTGCCTTCAGCACCTTTAGTTAAGGTCAGGTGGGTTGTCTGTTCAACACTGAATTCCTTAAAACTTCACATATTATACATAAACAGTCTGCCAATATAAAACCCAACTCAAGGTAGAAGGATTAAAGTACAATGTAAATTTAATTACAATTTTAGTCATGGGTGTGTGTGTGTGTGTGTGTGTGTGTGTGTGTGTGTGTGTGTACCTGCCAATTCCCAGAAAGAATTGAAACACTTCACATTAGGAACAAAGCAAGCAAACACAGCTTATTCTGATGTTCTTGCTTTGAATCTCCCAGTCCTGTATTTCTGCCAGGTGTGACAGCACCTTTTATTTCAGCAATGAATACACAATGGCACTACTTCTTAGAAATCTTAGACCAAAGAGTCATCTCCCCTGCTATCCATTTCTGCAAACAACCGCTCCTTCTCAAATTTCCCCTCCCTTCCTCTCATCTCAGATATAGCCCATCCTGTTTTCCCAGGGTCTGAGGTTGGAAAGCTGCCTTCTTTTCACACAGTCTCAGGCTCTGTTTTTAGTGACAATTGTTCTGTGTCCTCTGAAGATGGCCATCTGTTCACCTTGGCGGATGTGAGTGTCTCATTACCTGTCAGTTTTCGAAGTTGGCTCCTTTATCCGTAACCATTTGATGCTTGTTGGTGCCTGTCTCCTTTTGGGCCAGGGAGGTGATTTCACAGTCTCTCTCAGAGCTTCGGGAGATATACGAGCATCATCCTGATTGTGTGGACATCATTCACCTTCTGTTCATGTCAGTGGGAAACCCCTTCCTCGCCAGATACATGCAAGCTAAACTAGAGAATGCTGACACCATTCCTCTGTTAGTCTCTCTGTCCCAAGTAAGACAAAGGGTAAAATAATCTAAGAAACAGGCTGACCAAAATCCTGCTAAAATGCCTCATTATTTGTACCTCAAATTAAGTTTAGATAGACCCCCAGTGCCAGGTCAGTTAAGCAGCCTAGACCAGTCTTTCTGTATTTGAGACTGTTGCCCTTATTGAAATAAGAAACAGGAGATAATTGCAAATCTCTGTAGGACCTTGGAAATCATTATAAACTCAGTTCTTGCCTTTTCTTTTCCAAACTGGCAAAACATGCTATGAAGTAATGAAGTCACTTGTAACTCTAGTATAAATTTTAGCCTAAATTCAGTTTGCCAGAGGTTAGAATTAAGTGTGGAAGCATCGAGGCAAGGGGGCTGGCATTTATTGAGAATTGGCTAGATATCAGTAATTTTTATGGTATGAATTATTTTGGTTATTGTGTGTTTATATGAGTCTTTATTTACAACCAGACAGTAAATCAGTTTTATCCACTTCCATTCAGCATTTAAGTGGATGTGTTTTTTATATTTGTTCAGTTATTCATTTATTGTCAGGGGAAAAGAGTGCACATCCCACGGTGCGCATGTGAAAGTCAGAAGACAACTTTTTAGGAGTCACTTTGATTTTCTCCTCAAACCAAAGGGATCCCAGACAATGTCTTGATGGCAAGAGCGTTTTTGTGCTGAGCCATCTTGCTAGTTCCCGGCTTATGTTTTTTTTAAAAAAAACTTATGTTGTTAAGAACAGAACAAAAGAATTACTCTCTGGACACATTCTAAAGTGCACAGTAAGTGTTGTGTGGAGAAACATAACAAACAACAACTCAACTCAATGATGACAACCCTGGTCCTGCTAACTACTATATTTCTGAATGTGAATCATTTTTATTATACATCCAAGAATCTTTTTATTATATACACATTCAGCATTTTGCCCTATTTACATCACTTTGAATGTCTTTGAGACTTATCCTTCTTATTGTAGAGATCAATGTTTTTATCTTTTAAAGGAGAAATTGTAATATACATATATGACCATATTTTCTTTATCTCTTCATTTCTTGATGGGCACTCACCTCAAAGTGATTCCATATATTGGTTGCTGTTAAGGCTACAATAAATATTGTAGTATATAGTTGATATATTATTTTCAATTATTTAAAAATATAGGGAAGTGATATTACCGAGTCATAAAATAGTCCTACTTTTTCAAGTTTTGAAAAATCTCCATACTACTTTCCATATCTATATTTCCTGATGATTATTAATATAGACTCAGCATTGTTGAGGATCTTACCTAATAGCTGTTTGTACATGTACAGAGAACTATGTATTTAAATCTTTTGAAACTGTAAACCTGGATATAAACTTAAGGGAACATGCCATACCTTATTTTATGCAATGTTTTTTGTGATTGCAGCACCAAAATCTCAAGTAATAAAAACAAAATGAGAAAGATTGTATTAGACTAACCATGCCCAAGAACTCAGGTTACTTGCATACAATCAGCCCAGATGATACTTCAGCATAGATGGAGTAGATGGTTTCCAGGTCCCACCCACTTTCTTTCTTTTTTTTTTAATTTTTATAGGTCCCACCCACTTTCATGAACATATTCTCAGTTGATAGTTGCTGAGGGAATCATTCTTTTTGAGGGTGTGGCCACTGATAGAATTCCCATATTTCCAAGGATGGGCTTACATACAACCATGCATGTATGAGCAGCAGTGACTGAACTTGAGTGAGTCACAACAATGATACAAAGTCAGGACAAAGATGTGCTTAGAGGGACAAGGGGAAGCTAAAAGGCAAAAGGGGGTGGCTACGATCATAATTCATGGTATACATGCATGAAAATATCAAGAATAAGAAAAATGTAAATCGTTAGTCATTTCCAAAGACACAATCAGACTAAAATGACAATCCATGTAATGGAGATAACACCTGTAAGTAATGTATATGGCAAGTTTAATCCCCAGAATGTATAAGAACTATTTGTAATTCAGAAGCAAAACAAAAATCAATGCTGGTTATCTTTCTGAAGGATAGCTACCTCATGAGGCAAAGGTTAGGTGGATTATGTTGATGAGGGAAGGAGGCAAGGCTGCAAAGTTAGGTTACAATGCAAAATGGCTGTGCATGGAGTCAGAAATCAAGCTGAGTTTTTCTCTTGACTGCAAAGTGTGTGGACTCATCCCATTGCATAAGCATAGACACAGCTTGCAGACAGAAGGGCTACAGTCTAGTGAGTGTGAGAATGTGAGCCCAGGCACTCTTATAGTTCTGCTGTGTATGCTACAACCCCAGGGAATATCATACAGTAAGCAAAGTCTCACTTTCATTGGTGTGCCCTTTCCAATTTTAAAAATATAATGAAAGACTTCTAGTTAGTACCATGAAACATATGACTCTTGATTGACACCATTTCTCCCAAGAAGAAAGCTGAACAAATGAAATTGTAATGCTTCGTAGATCCATGGATGCCTGATGTGGTAGAGGGAACTCAGAATACATGAAGAATCCCAAGTTTACAGGAGCAGAGACTACTTCTTAAGCTGGGTCAGAATTATTAAAAGTTCTTTGCTTGAGACAGGGTAGCCACATAGTCATGAATGCCGTCATGTTTGCATTTTCCCTGCCTTACCTTCTCAAGTGCTGTGATCACCTTGCCTAGCAAAACCTTCTCAACTACAGTTAGGAAATTTCTAGAGGCAACACATATACCAGCTTAAGAGACAAAATGTTCTTTGGTGCCAAAGGTTGAGGAGAGTACTGTGCTTTTCTGGGTCTTATACGGTGCACCCATATCATGATTTTCGTGTCACGGTTAGTGACACATTATCTTATACTTGTGACAAGGAAAGAGACACCCACAATTCTAATCTCTTTCCACTTCCTCCTCTCATCTATATGGGGTTTTCTGATAAGTAAGTTTGAAGGTCATAGCCCAGGGACATAGGCTCACTATGGCACTGACAGCTAATCTTATGGAGAATACTCCTTTTCCCACACTTGACCATCACACACATAGGTTTCCTTTAATACTCACAGGTCAGAGCTGAAATGCATTTTAACTAGGATAACTTAACTCTTCTAGTTTCCTCTCAGCCGCTGTGATAAAACAGCCCAATTAAAAACAGCTTATAAGAGAAAAGGGCTTATTTCCTCTTCCTGGTCCCAGACTGTCATAGAGAGAAGCCAGGGCAGGAACTCAAGCAGCAATCTAAAGCAAAAGCTGTGGAGGAAAGCTTCATGCTGAATCACTCACAGGCTCATGCTTCACAAGCTTTCTTATACAGCCCAGGACCATCTGTGTGGGAATTGTCTACCTACCATGAACTGAATAAATGCTTTTACATCCTGCAACAGGCAAAATAATTGTTCACAGGCATACCAACAGACCAGTCTGGTAGACAGTTACTCACTGAGATTAATTTGTTAAGGTGTTTCTAGGCTTTGTCAAGTTGACAGTATGTTTTAAATTCAGCAGTCACATCTTTCTTTCTCCACTGCCTTAATGTTAGTTTATGGTATCATCTTTCACCTAGACTAATAAAATATCATCCTAATAGGTCTTCTTTGTTCCCTATGGCTCTAGTCTGTGATCCATCATTTCTCCATGGATCTAACCCATTGCGTGTAGCTCTCTTTTGGTCTGGTAAAGACTACAATAGTGACAGTATACCTATGACGAAGAGTACATATGATCAAGTTCAGAACATCTTGGTGCAAATCTTGGTTCACCTGTTAACAGATCCATTTTTGGACCAGAGAACTCTGCCTCATTAGCACATCGAGAAGGTCCCCACTATCACAATAGGTTTAAATGATATAATTTGTCTTTCATGCCTAAAATGCAGCAAAGGGGATGGTAGCAGGCATGTCAAATTATTTTCAGAGTCAAATGAAGTTCCAGATGTTAGTGTTGTGCACACTTCTTAGCCTGGGTTGAAGGCTCAGTAAATCCTAATTATCATCATTAGAGATAGGAATCATCGTAAACTACTGACTAACTGAGCTGATTAGAGGCCATGTAGGCCAAGCTGTTGAAATGCCACACTGTTCTCCTGGCACTAGCTTTGATTAAGCAGTAACTTCTTATCACAAGTACCCTGGGCTTCCATTCATACAAATGAGATAGTGCTCAGCTTACACACAGGGAGGGTAGAGATGCCAGGGAGTCCATCTTTCTGGTAGGAGGTGGTCTGCCAATGACTAAAGGGAATTTCTAGCCAAGTTATCTAGCTGGCTTGCCTTTAAAGCAGGCATCCCTGAGGAATGCTCCCTTGCTGCTCCTAGAAGGTTCTTTGTATGATCTAGCTCAGGTGACCAATGGTCAGTCCCTTCCTATCATCATCTCATTTTCTTCTGTGCTTCCTGGTCACCTCCCACTTCATCTAGTTAAACTCAAGACTCTGTCTCAGGTAGCACTTATGAAGTAATACACCACAAATATGAAAATTGCTTAATAGTAAAACTTTTAAAAATACTATGAAATGCATTATAGTTGGGATAGGAGAAAATCTGAGATGCAGAGATACAAAAGGTGATTGTAGATAACAACACATTTGTAAGGTATTAATGAGTGTATTCTTCAATCCCAACCAATAGCTAGTGCATTAGTTTGTTTCAACTGCTATTTTAGAATCCTATAAAATAGTCTTATCAATAGTTCAGATTTCTTTCTTTCAATTCTAGAAGCAATAAGGCTCAAATCCTGATGCTAGCAGAGCTGGTGTGTTGTACCAATCTGTTCCCATGGGTCAAGGTCACTTCATAAATGCTGTATCCTCACTTTGGGAAAAAGATGAGGAAACTCTAGGATCTCTGTTACAAGTGCTGGGTGAGCATACACACAAGTCTTATATGGAAAAGTGCACATGTGTACATGTGTTTGGGTGTACCTATGCAGGTAAATGTTAAAGGGTAATCTCAGGTATCTTTCTCAAACACTTTTGACCTGTTGTTTGAGATAGGGCCTTCCACTAGACTGAAATCTCACTAAATTTAGTAGGACAATTAGCCAGCAAGCCCCCACAGACTTGCCTCTCTCAGCTGCCCATCACTGTAACTATGCCACCTACCTTTTTACATTGGGTAATGTTTTTGCCTTGTACAGATGAAAATATGTGTGTAGATTCATTCATAGGCCCAATGTAAATAAGTAGGTGGCATAGCCACAAATGCCATCATGAGGACTTTGCTCTGAAATCTACCCACACCCAAAGGCCCCACCTCCAAATACTATTAGGATTTAAACATATTAATTTGGGAGGTGAACCTTCAGAAGTGAATACAAGAGAAAACAGTGGATTATGGATTTAATGTCTGAATTGCCTCCTAGTTCATGTTAATACCTTACCCCAAAAAATTACATTTGCAAGTACGCCTCTATAAGGAAACAAATAAGTAAAACAAGTTAGAGACTTTATAGGAAGAAACACCACAGAGCTGATCTTTCTCAGAACACAGACTCTAAAAGAAAACCATATGGGGACTGAAAACAGTGGTGGTCATCTGTGATTCACAAACCACACTGGATACAGAATTGGCCAGGACTTTGATCCTGGACTTCCACCCTCCAGAACTGTGAGAAAATAAATTTCTACTGTTTAAGCCCCACAGTCTGTGGTATTTGTTATGACATTTTGAACAGAATCATAGAGGATATGTGGCAACACATCTGCAGATGTTATCATAAACCACCTCACTGTGATGCTTGTTCTTCCAAAGAGCTTCATGGATTCTTCAGGGGAAAGCCAGAGGTAAAGAGAGTGCAGGGAAAGATACTAATTGGTTGTTCTCTGGGACTGAGAAGACAGCAGAGCAAGCAGCTCTCAGCATGGGAGATATCAGCCTTGAAACTTCTATGCTGTAACCTGTGGTGAGACAGAAGTGAACATAAGGACACGGGAAAAGACACTTGAGAACCAATGAGAACCCTCATTCCCCACTGGGCACAATGGCTTTATTCCCTTTAAGGATAATGTATGGTGAGGCCAAAAGGCTTAGCAACATCCATAACTGAAGTCCCAATCTCTATTTTACAAGCAAAAAGTGTGTCCTCTAGATGATTTTGAAGTCTTCAGAGGAACCCAACTACTAAAAGATTAAACTCTTCTATAAGCTTATAAATAGAGGCTTATGTCAGTCATAGCATAATTTAATGGAAAATAAATAAATACGATACTATTTGAGACTGTGGTTGTTAAATAAGCTGCATTTGGTATTGAATCAGATTGCTACTTGGAATTTTCTAGAAGCAAGAGGATCATAAGAGGACAATGAACAAAAAGGAATTGTTGTTTCAATTGTAACACTGTTTTGTCATGGACTACTCTTGACATTTTAGCAGCTGTGGGGAGATGCTCCATCCTCAGGCCCATTTCATAGTCTTGGCTGTGTCTCTTTACCTCTCAGCCAAAATCTGGATTTAATGTATAATGATTGCTCTAATATAGAGAGGAGGTGGATGATGTCATCTTTAAACTAGATGAGACACCTACATGAAAAACATCTTTGCCATATGACCAAGGCTCTCCTAAATGTACACACGGGGTCTACTACTTGATAGAGGGCAAAGGTGAATTTCTAGAGGTAGACTAAGGTAAGAAGACACAAGTATAACTGAAGCTTACTGAATGATTGGCCAGCAGGATTTGACTCTGATGATTAGCAGTCAAGCTGACAATATGGGACGGGCTAAGCTGCTCAGAATACTGAGCTGCCTTTTTTGAATGAACTTCACAAGTTTCATGTCCAGGATGTGTTACAGTGATAAGATCCTGGGATAGTATGGCCATTGCGCAACAGTATCAATGACAGACATGATTAGAAGGAGAAAACACTGAGAATCTAGAGGTATTCCCTAAGTCAAATACACGTCTTAGAGCTACACAAATATTTAAGATGAAGGCTTCGATTGTAAAGATTTTGTCAAAAAATGAGTAAACATGGTAGATAAGAGCCATTCGCCTGTGGTTAAGAATGGATACGGAATGGTAGTGCAAGTAAAGTTGATGACAATAATATAGCTCTTTCACAATAAATAAAACAGTAGAAAATATTCAAACCATGATAGTTTATTGTTAAATAACAAGCTCGCTGGGCAGTGGTGGTGCATGCCTTTAATCCCAGAACTTGGGAGGCAGAGGCAGGCAGATGTCTGAGTTTGAGGGCAGCCTGGTCTACAGAGTGAGTTCCAAGTCAGCCAGGGCTACACAGAGAGACCCTGTCTCAAAAAAAAAAAAAAAAGAAAAAAGAAAAAGAAGAAAAGAAAAAGAAAAAGAAATAACAAGTTAGTGTCATCTAGGAAGAGGGAACCTAAATTGAGAAACTGCCTACATCAGGTTGGCCTTTAGGAAGTCTGTAGTGCATTTTCTTGATTAAAGATTGATGTAAAGATTGGATCCAGTATTGTAGACCCAGAACAGAGAAATCGTGTGTGGGGGGGAATGAGTGGGGAATAGCGGGGGGGGGGGAGGAGAGGAATTATGGGACATATGGTGGGGGGGTAATTGGGAAAGGGGAAAACCTTTGGAATATAAACATAGAATATAGAAAATAAAAAAAATAACTAAAAAAAAAAAAGATTGATGTGGAAGGATTTAGCCCACTGTAGGTGGTGCCACTCCTAGGAAGACAGGCCTAGGTGGTGTATGAAAGGAGACTGAGCAAATCATCGGAAGAAAGTCAGCATGCAGCATACTTCTGCGATCTCTGCTTCAGTTTCTGCCTCCAAGTTCCTACCGTCAAGCTCTAGTTCTGACTTCCCTTGATGATGGACTATAAGCTCTAAGAGGAATTGAACTCTTTCTTCTCTGAGTTGCTCTTGGTCATGATGTTTATCTAAGCGCTAGAAAAAAACTAGGATATATACTATGGTAACTACTGACAGAAATATATCCTAAAATCTCCAAAATTCAATCCTTCAAATGCCCAGGAGAACCCTCTATAACAGGTGCTCTCCTTTTCTCACTTTACCAAACTGAGGCATACAGAGTTAAGTGACTTGTCCAGTGGTTATATTTTGTCAGTGACAGAGCAAGTGTTTATATTTGGCTCCTGTCCCTAGGATTCTCTATTCTATGTTTGAGTTGTCTCCTTTTCCAATTGTCTCACATATTCATTCTTCCCCCTCCAACTCTTGATCCTTCGGGATGCATTTTGTTTATTGACCCAGTCAAATTCCCAGGAATCACCGGTGACAAATCTCACAGGAGTGTAACACATATCTGTAACCAGAATGCTACTGTAGAGATAATGAAAGGAATGTGTCTTCTAAACCCTTATGGGTATGGCAGGATCTAAGCAAATGCTTCTTGGGTGTATGAGGTTAATTTTATAAATCAACCTCAGTAGGTCATCTGTCCCAACATTTGGCCAAACATTACTTCTTTCATTTTTGCAATGACGTTTCTAGATGGAACTTACATTAAAATCACTAGATATGCACTGAAGATTGTTCAGCAGAATATGGTGGATCTCATCTAATCAGAAAAGCCCTAGCTACAACAAACTACTGGATCAGAATGAATATTGAGCTATAACTAATTCTTAGCCAAGCCTGGTGATGCTGGTCTGAAAAATAAGCATTTGTGAATGTAATACATGAAGACAAAGTGTCCAATCTCACCCTTAGACTCATAGGGACTTGGAACCCATCTTGGGCCACATAAGACCCCATCTCAAGAAAACAAAACAAAGTGAAAAACAGGTCTGGTTTTATCCTTCTATCCACACAACATGTTGGGCCTTAAATAATGTATCTTTCTGAAGTGCTGACATGTTAATTGGCCTTACCAATCTTACAAATATCCCATAATTATGTTGCCTACTATTTAAACTCCCACCTCTCGCCTCTCTTTTTCAGTATAACTCAGAACTGCATAGCCTTTTCCTAGAGAAACCAGAATGGGCAAAGATAAGAGATTTGTAGACTGTGGCACTCTCTCATGTGAACTTGCATTGCAGTAACTGTCTATCTCAAGCACAACTCCAAATCCTGGATGCTAATTAAAAGGCTCCCTTACCTGCTGGTTCATTGCAGAAAGTGGAGGCAATTGTGGGATGAAGACGCTTGATTCAGATGTGATGCCAGAAGTCTTTAACATCTTGATAATTGGTGCTAATAAAAGCAATAGCCTTTCCTCTTTTTCAAAGATGTTTAGGAGCTCAGAGCTCTGCCTGCTACTCTACTCCATGTGTACTTCAGGGTCCATTCCCTGGAACCACGTGAGAGTCCCCTGAAGGCCAGAAATTAAAAACTGTCAATCAGATCATTTCGATTGATGCTTCTGAAATTTTTCTCATCCTGAAATTCACCCTTGACCCAGTCAAGAATGATGGAGAGATTGGAAAAACAAACAAGGAAATGAGTTGCTACGAAAACAAGTCCCCAAACAGCATTAAGAATGGAATTGAGACCATAAACACTTGTCATCTGTGACAGAACATAGAAAAGCTGCCCTAGAATTTTCAGTAGGTGACTGACCTTAAATAAAGAGGAACCAGTGTCTCCAAGGTTGGAAAGACCTTGATTTCAGGAGGTTGACAAAATAACACGGGGAAGGGAAGTTTGGAAAAAGCAACAGAGCAGGATGTGTGAAAATAGAGATTCATCTTCTCGCCAAATTAACAAGAGAAGGAGGACTCAAGGAACATCATTCTCTCTCCCTGAAACCCTTAGTTTTTTATTCTTGGAGAGGTACCTTGAATACACTTCCATTGCAATATGAGATTATTAAAGAACACAGTAGTTGACAGAATAGTATCTTCAAGAGGGTCAGAGAAGTTGGCATCACAATAGAACTAGACCAAGTGTTTCATGAAGTTGCACACAGGCTGCCATGCCTGCTACATCCTCCTGTCAGTCATATATCAAATGTTAGAGAAGGAGCACAAGAGCCTGTATCCGACAGTGTTGATGCTTCATCCAGATCCTCTCAAATTCTTTCTATATTTACTCGGTGTTTGTTTATTCATGTGTGTGTTTCCTTAGCAACTCTCAACATGCTCCAAGTCATCTTGGCTCACAGCATAGATACATAAGATTGTTCTTGGAAAGGCTATGCTCAAGCTCTCTGGTGGCATAGGCTACAGGAAAAACCTAGGAACTCGCTCAACTGGGTATTACTTGACTAAGGATGTCAGAATATTAGGATACACCCTCATGCCTTCGCAGGAAGTCAGAGGTCCACCTCACACTTAAGAGCTTGACTCTGTAACAGGCTGAGGCTAACCCTCTATGAAACTTTCCTGGATCTCTGGTCTTTCTTTTTTTTACCCCAACCTTCCTTTCCATCTGTGGTAGTTTGAATAGGAAAGGCCCCCACAGACTCATATGTTTGAATGCTTGACCCTCAGGGAATGGCACTATTAGGAGATATGGTCTTATTGGATTACGTGTGGTCTTGTTGGAGGAAGTTTGTCACTGTGGGGGTGGAATTTGAGGTCTTATTGATGTTCAAGCTAGGCCTAGTATAGCTGTCTCCTTTTGTTGCTATTTGATCAAGATGTAGAACTCTCAGCTCCTGCTCCAATACCATGTCTGCCTGTGTGCTATCACGCTTCCCTCCATGACAGTAATGGACTAAATCTCTGAAACTGTAAGCCAGCCCCAATTAGATGTGTTCCTTTATAAGAGTTGCCATAGTATGCAGTCACTGATAAGTGGATATTAGCCTAGGATCTTGGGACACCAAAGACACAATTCACATACCAAATGATGTCTGACAAGAAGAAAGGAATGGACACTAGTGCTGGAAAGGATCAAAGCATCAGCATAGGGGAATACCAGAACAGGGAAGTGGGAAGGGGTGGATGAGGAAGCGGGGGGGGGGGGGGGGAAGGGCATGTGGGACCTTAGAGGGGTGGGGAAACAAAAAAAGGGAAATGAAATGTAAATATAGAATATATCCAATAAAAATTTTTTTGAAAAAAAATATTTATTAATAAATGCCTAGGCCGTGAGCTTAAAAAAAAAAAAAAAAAAAAAAAAGAGTTGCCATAGTCATGATGTCTGCGATGTCTGCTCACAGCAATAAAACCAAAACTAAGATACCATCGTTCTGTCCATCTTCCTCCTCTGTAAATGATTTTCAAATATATCTTCACTTCAGGGTAGACAGACAAGGATCCTGCAAAAATCCTGTGCTTTTGTTATTAACTTTAAATGACTAAGTCAATAAGAGGATGTGCCAAAGAAGAAATCATCATGGTCCAGGGTCCAAAGATAGAAAGTCCCCAAGAAAAAGATAACAACAACTCTGGTGAAAGTGAAGATCCAACGTACACCCTCGAGGAGATTGTATGCTGCTGAGAAAAATGAGCCATGCCAGTGAAATATACTGCCCAGAAGGCTTTTGAGGTAAGCTGGGTATACAATTGTATTGGAGAAAGAGTATCTTCTCAGTCTGTCTCCTATCCTCCATCTCCACAGCACAGGAGCAGAGCTGTTTCTGCCACCTAGAAACCTCTTGCTGAGCACCAAATGAGCAGGCCATTTATTGTGATGCTTCTGTACTTCCCGGACTCCAGTCCTTTCAAAAGCACAGAATCCATCAGCCATGGGCTTCAGAGAAGCGGTGGCTAAGCGGCTCAGGGATTGGAAAAATTTTGATTCCCCTAGGGGACAATCATGCTGAAATCATTGTGGTCATTTCACATGCTGTGTGAAGAGGCAGGTGAGGGGACACCTGGAACCTAGTCAGCAGAGAAAGACATAGGCAGGGTCTATGTTCCACAATGGTCCTGAAGACTCCAAAATACAGACTCATGTGGGCCAAGAGAAAGAAAGGAAGAAAGGAAGGAAGGAAGGAAGGAAGGAAGGAAGGAAGGAAGGAAGGAAGGAAAGAAGGAAGGAAGGAAATGTGTCCATCCTAATGTCTTTGAACTTTAATTATTAAGATACAGCGAGAAAATGCACGTTTTCATAAGACTTGTTTTATTTGTAACAGTTGCACAGCTGCAACACCACGTGTGCATTATGCAATGGTGAAATGAGAACAGCTAACATGTCTGTTACTTCTTTGTCATCTCTGCAATGAGGATTTAAAATCTTTCCTCTTAGCTGGTTCGGAGAAGAATGTTTGGATCTCTGGGCACCTTAAGTGGATGATTGGCAGCAGCTGCATGGAAGGTTAATTGCCAGTCCTGCCTCCACCTGTTAGCAATGGGCTGTTGTCTATTTTGGCTGAAACAAGTAAAAACACTACACAAAAATACCTGTATGTTGAAGTGATCAAGCCAACTACATCCCCTGAATGTGTTTATCTGTAGTTTTTTTTTTTTAGTATCATTAATTCAGTAAATCGCCCCTTGAGAATGACATATATTTATGTGATGTCTCTTTTCCCTGTTACTTTGCTTTCTCCTTGGGAAACTCTCTTGCAGAACTAGCAATTAGCATACAATTAAATATAAAAGCAATCAACCTGGGAAGATGCCTCCTATAATTTCCAGCAATCTTGCCTGGGCCTGCATCCTTCATTGCTTGATAACTCGAGTCCAGGTAGCAAAACATTCAATTATGAGCAGTCCCAATATTGAAAGGAGTCCTGGATGCAATACAAAATCAAACAAATGAGGGTTGTCTCATTTCTTTGCAGCCTACGGAGATGGGGGAGGGGTACCAGCAGGTTTGCAAATATGCACATTGACCTGAAGTCCAAGCAAGCCACTAATGAAGGCAATGTGGCCAAGCAACTTTGGAAAGAATAGAGACAAGCTCTTTGTTGCAACTCTCCTTGTTTTGCTATTAAAATATTTCCTTAGGAGAGAAATTCTATATTTCCAGAGCAGGTTAGTGGGGCCAATATAATTCCAAGGGTAATGCTAGTCATTTGGAAAACGAGGCAGCCAGGAGCTGTTTGTTGAAGTTTACTCTGTGCCAAGCCTTTCAGGAATATTTTTCATAACTCTCACAATAATTTCACCAGGGCATTCATTGCCCTCATTATAAATTTGAAAAACAATGATTTAGAGCTTCCATTAGGGAATGCAGTCACTGATAAGTGGATATTAGCCCAGAAGCTCTGAATAACCAAGACACAACTCACATATCAAATCATTCCCAAGAAGAAAGAAGGAGAGGGTCCTGGTTCTGGAAAGGCTTAATGCAGAATTGTAGGGGATTGCCAGGACAGAGAAGGGGGAGGGGAGTGATTGGAGAACGGGCGGAGGGAAGAGGGCTTATGGGACTTATGGGGAGGGGGAAAGGGAAAATCATTTGGAATGTAAACAAAGAATATAGAAAATAATAAAAAATAAAAATAGATCTTCCATTAGAAATTTATTACGATGGATCATCCAGGAGGGAAAGGAGAAATATCTTTAGATATTCCTGGAGAACGACATGCGATTTGAGAGACTGTATTCACTCTTAAGTTTTACAGATAAAAAGGTTGTACAGTTCAAGAGGAAAGAAGCAAAACTGAGCTAATCTTCCCACGCTGATCATCGACAGAAAAGTCACAGCATCGGTGCTGTGAATCAAGGTCCATTCAGGTGCACAGGTACAGTCCAGGTGGGACTCCAATTCCCGAAAAGGGGTTAAAGAAGACAAAAGAGCTTAGGCTATTTCGAGCCCCTTTCATAGGGCCTGGCTCAGAAGCAGCTGAGAATTGGCATTAATACAAGGTTACAAGGACAGGGATACATTATCAATTATCTAAATAATCATCTAATACATGGACAGCCATTTACTATTTGCTGAGCAACTACGTGGGCCAGCTATTGTACACAGTAAGGAAGTGCATCATTGAAACAGAGTCCATGGCATATTTGCAGGTTAGGAGGGAAGGAGAAGTTATAGAATTGGGACCAGAGAGGTGGCTTAGAGTTCAAAGTGAGTTCTCTACTTCTCATCACCATAAGCAGTTCCCCTAACTCAAGGGAGAACCAACCCTCTCTTATAGACTGAGCAGCCACCTGCACTCAATTGGAGAACATAAACCCCCTTGAAACACAAATAGACACATAATCAAACCCCCAAATCTCTCAAAAGTAAATGTGTAATATGTAATAACAACGAGATGCAATTGGCGTCAGGTATGAGTGAGGGTGGAGTCTGAAGAAGGATAGCAGAAGTGGCGCTTGAGCTCAGAAATGAGTGACAGGGAAGCTTGGTGAAGGAGTGGGCTGAGGAGGAAACAAGGCAGGTGCATTTACAAACACAAGAGAGACAATGTGCCTCCTGAACAGCAGCAGGATACACACACATCATGCACAGATCTGTAATTGTAGTAAGGTTTGGAAGTAACAAGCCAGCTAGCCCCTCATAGTAACAGTGATGCTTCCCTGCGCAACCAACACTGTAAACACTCCTTCTGATAGCCTGACTCAATTCTTACAGGAGACCCTCCTTGCCGATGTGGGAACAGACCTACTCCAAGATTCTTGTGCTGGTAAACAGGAGAAACTGTATATGAATGTGGATAGAGGATCCCAGATCTGCTCTCACAAGAATTGTGCCATAATGCTGCTTCATGCATTTGCAGAAATAAAACAAGAATGTATGTAACTGGGGCTACTTACCCTTGCATTGCTTAAGACTTTATAATCAGCCATAGGTGTACTGTATCTGGAATCATGCTCTTTGGGCTGCAGAGAGATTAATTTATGAATTACTGCACTAATGCCAATCAATAATAACTTTCTAAGGAAACGTAATTCTAAGAAAATATAATAGATCATTAGTTTCAGCTATTGAATCCTGTGGATTCAATCAGTCCCCTATGGGAAAGTCTGGGGACTAATTCTTAGTGATATGGTTTCCAGGCAGGGTTTTGCCCATATTCCAGTGAGCGCTGTTAGATGGACGCGTGGACGTGCCTGGCAACTACTTACTCCTCATCCAACAGTGAAATATGCAGCACTTATACCACCCAGGAGAAAGCACAGAACCCATGCTTTCGAGAACACAGGCTCTGGTCATACTTCTGTGATTGACTTTATATAATTGTAGAGCCTTCTGTCTTTGCCTGCTTCAGCTTTCTTCCCAACAGAATGAAGATGAGAGCCCCTCTCTTAAAGGACTTTGCAGAGTGATTTTAGCCTACTATCATTACTGTAAACAGCCAGCAGCTGAAAGATGACATTTCACTAATCTGCTAGGTACATATGAATGGTTTTGAGAGATTGCACTTTCTAGTTACTGTAGGAAGAGCAGAGGCTAGTTGTAGAATTAGGAGAACATAAGAGGCTGTAAACTAGGACATCAAGACTAGAGTCACATGCAGGTCGAAAGCTTCGAACTGAGCCAAAATCAAGGTCAGAGAAAATCAGTAAAGAACCAGAGCACAGAGGACTGTTGACACAACCCAGTCAATTTGCTACACGGAGGGATGGGTAGAGCTTTCAGTATCTATGAAGGACACAATGCTGCTCATTTATTCATGTGTTTTCTACTTTTCTTTCATTTAGTTAACAAAGAATCATGTGTCTTAAGACCTTGTCAATGCTATTCTAGCAATTGGGGATAGAACAACAGACAGGGTCTTTCCTCTGGACTCCTTGCCATTCCGGCGGCACAGACAACAAGGATAAAGAGACTGGAATTAAACAATGATGCATTGTGTTGTGACAAGTGTCATAAAAATGGAATTTGGAGGCTGCCGCCTAACTAGCCTGCAATCGTTTTAGGTGAAGTGGTCAAAAGGGCCTCTTCTCACCCGTTTTTATGTTTTTATTTTTTAATAAAACAACTTCATTCTGAAAGATTCAAATTTCACAAAATGAAAGCATAGAATACCAGTATACCAGCCATACAGAGTTAGAAATTGTTCACATTTTGCCTGAACCATTTGAAGAAAAGCTGTGAGAATTGTAGAGCTTCCTTCCTAAATATTTTAGTACTTAGCTCATAAAAGGAAAATGCTTCTGCCCACCTCCATATCATTATTATAAGCAAGAAATATAATATTTAGGCAGTTAAATTAGACAATAATAGATTTTAGACTTAGTAGGACAAGACATAAAGTTAAGAAACTGGAGATACCCATAAAGTCAAATAAAAAAACAAATTATTTTGTTTATATTCAGGATAGTAAAAATATGACTGTGTTATATGTAATACATTATTTCTACATTTCCCATCCTTATTTCCTGTCTTGGGCTTGCATGCCTGATTTTGCATCTGTTTTCATGAGGAGGCTCAAGGTTGATACCAGGAATGGTCCTCAGTTGCTCATCCACCTCACTCATCAAGGAGAGACCTCTCAAACCCAGAGCTTTAAGGTTAGCCATGCTTTCTAGCTCACTCTGAGGATTCCCTGCCCCAGATTTCCAGGGTTGGAATTGTATGAGGGTGCCACATCCATCTGACATTCATCACAGTTACTGAAGATCCGAGTTCTTACATTTGTGGGACAAGTACTATTTCCCTAGCTCTCAAATGTTCATCTGTGAATACTAATCTATGGTAAGGCATTACACATTTCATATATTTAAAAAGAATTACAGCTACTCACAAGGCATGTTGAGCGTATTCATCATCTGGAAACCATTTACAAAATGTTATTGGATTCTTTTCTTTACTTGATTTTTAATACATTGTTATTTTACATATTAATTGATTTCAATTGAAGGTTCAGGGGAGCTCCTGGATTGTACATTTAAATAGGATTTCAAGTATAGAACTTTCCTTTCTACTTGCACCATGCTCTGAAAAAAATATTGTGAAAACTCCAATCTTACCTTAGAAAATGCATCTTCAGGATTTTTTTTTTTGGGTGGGGACAACTGTATAGTGCATTGCTTTAGTTTCTTAAACCAAAGGAACCAATAAAGTCAGTTAATGCCATCTGTGATTGAAATAGTATTAGCTGTCATTCAAGAAGCTGTTAACCAGTGTAAGTTCTGGATATCACCCTTCCCTGTGATACTTGTATGTTGAATTCATTAAAGCATTACCAAAGTTATTATAAAATGCAGTTTCAAATTCTAGTCACTGATAAACATAACTGGAAACTACACATTTTATGCTTAGAATCATTTTAACATTGATGTTGAGTTTCAAACACATATAATAAACCTTTAATGGTAGGAACATTCAGGAACTTCACCTTTCACTGATGGAAAATATGACAGAGTGGGCAATACTGGTTAATTCTGTAAGAGGGAAGAGCTCCAGGTCAGGAGCGTGGGGCAGGAACAGAAACAGGAATTTTCCACAAAGTACATCTGGATGAACAACTCAATGTGATTTTACATGTTTTATTTATTTTGTCCACATAGACCTGTCCCTTTGACACTTGTACATATATCATCAGGCGGAGCAAATGTTAGAAGACTCCCTTCTGGTGACACTGCATCACCGCATCGAGTCCTTCTTAGGATCTCTTTTGATAGGTAACTTTTTCTGACTAAAGGCAGATGCTGGTTCTTCTGCATTTAAAGTCCAGCATGGAGAAATTAAATGATGACTCACAAACGGTGTTGACAGATGGACAAGCTCAGACATCCTCCTGAATGTACATGCTGAGTTTTTCTATTTAAGAGATTGTAGTTTTAGTTTTAATTGTATGTATGTGAGTTCAGGTGCCTGCCAAGGCCACAAGAGGTTGGACTTGCTGGACCTAGAGTTTTAAGGGGATATGAGACAGCTGAACTGAGTGTTCTAGCTCTTCCCCAGCTAGAAATGGAAGTTACTCCATCATGATGTGCTGTACATGTGGACAGTATGCATGCAAACACAGATAAATGATATGTGCAGTAATAAAAACATGTTATGTTCCTTCCAGCAGAGCTCAAATCATTTTTCAGGAAGACCCCATGGCATTGTTCTGTGACTCAATTCCCAGGGCTCACACTGACCCTTTCAGCAGCAGCATGAATCATTGTGATTGTCTGTGTGGCTTTTTCTTCCTCATCTGTGTCTACACATAAGCCATGTGTAGACATGGTGGAGAACAATTTATAGAACAATTGTTGAGAAACCTTTCTTAACCCATTTTTTTTTCCCAATGCATAGCATGGCCAACGCACAGTGTTCCTCTTCATGAATCTCCATCTTCTTTTTTCTTTTTTTAATTAGATATATTCTTTATTTATATTTCAAATGATTTCCCCTTTCCTGGTTCCCCCTTCATGAAAGTCCCATAAGCCCTCTTCCCTCCCCCTGTTCCCCAATCAACCCTCTCCCACTTCCATGTCCTAGTATTCCCCTACACTGCTGCATCAAGCCTTTTCAGAACCAGGGACCACTCCTTCCTTCTTCTTGGACAGCATTTGATATGTGAATTGTGTCTTGGGTATTCCAAGCATCTGGGCTAATATCTACTTATCAGTGAGTGCATACCATGCATGTTCTTCTGTGATTGGGTTACCTCACTTAGGATGATATTTTCCAGTTCCACCCATTTGCCTAAGAATTTCATGAATTCATTGTTTTTAATAGCTGAGTAGTATTCCGTACTGTAAATATACCACATTTTCTGTATCCATTCCCCCATTGAGGGACATCTGGGTTCTTTCCAGCTTCGGGTTATCCATCTACTTACATAGGAAATACCACATTTGCGCAAGTGATTTCTTGGATACAGAAGTTATATCAAAAGTGCTTCACCTTTTAAATCATAAACACAATCTTTAGAAGTAGATACATATGTTCTCTCATATTTGAACAAGTACAATGGAGGCAAAGAACAATTGATTAACTTCCACATTGCTGCAGCATTGTACAAGGAGTTCAGTGGTCGGAGTCAGGGTAATCTCAGCAGGGAGAACAGACCTAGTTAACTACACATCGCAATAACAATCTCTGAACATTACCTTTCTCTTCTGGCACCTAGTACCACATTGATGGAGGGAATAGGAAATCACCTCTTGGGAAGATGAGAGTTGTCTTTGTTGCTTTCTTTTGCTATGATAAAATACTATAACCAAGTACAACTTGGGAAGGGAAGGATTTACTCAGCTTACAGCTAGGAAGCCAGGAAGGAACAGTAGGCAGGAGCCTGGAGGCAGGAACTGATCATGGGGGAACACGGTCATGGAAGAGTGTTACTTACTGGCTTGTTTCCCATAACTTCTTTAGCCTGCTTAAAGCCCCAAGAACCCTCAGAATGCTCACAGTGAGCTGAGTCCTCCCATAGCAATCATCAGTCAAGAGAACATACAGGTTTGTCCCCAAGCTACTCAAGTGAGAACATTTTCTCAGTCGAAGTTCCCTCCTCCATGATTCCAGCTTGTGTCAACCTAACAATCAAGCAAAAATAGTCCAAGTCTGATAATTTCATTCTAGGAATACATGAGATGGCATAAATGTAAGTATAATTTTATATGGACAATTCATTTAGGGATGGATAGGATGATTTCACTGGAGGATTCATTGAAATATATAAATGCTTCTAAAACATATACTCTAGTTTCTAATATTGAATGATGCTAACCTGCAGGCCTAAACAAATATGCCTAACCCACAGAAGCAAGAGATGGACACATCCTCAAAGACAAATGCTTTCTAATGGTTCAGGAAACAATTAGCCTGAAGAGCAAAAGGACACACACAGAGACTGAAACAGAAGTCAAGTTGATGCATTTGTTAGTATTGTAAAGTAGCTCCAGGAACCTGTCAGATATTTCAAGTCAGCTCAGGAGACAGCAGAAACTGTGGGGGCTGGTTTTTCATGATTTCTCATCCTTGCTGTCATCCTAAAACTTGATAAAATGGAATAATTCCAGGTTTATTAGCATCAAGACACAACAAGGTCCCCGTGAGAGACAGGTAAAAAGCACGGTGGGGCAGGGAGCTTTTAGAGACCTTTAAGTGCTAATTGCAGGTGTGAGAAATCATGGGCTCCATGACAGGAGACAAGAGACAAGAGACGAGGGCCATGGACATGGCTATTTTCCACCTCAAAGTCTCTGTATTTCTAAAAGCAATCACACACATGTACACACACACACACACACACACACACACACACACCTGTCACATAAAGCTATTCACAAACTCTGAATGATGATTTGCACCACAGGGGCTACATCCTGGGGAATTTTATGCACAAAGTGAAATGGCTCTTGCCTGAGGGAGCACCCTTTTCATCTAATTCATTGGTTTTATGAGGAAATAGGGGGGAAAAAAGAACTTGCATAGGAACATTCTCAGAGGCAAGTTCACAAAAACATTCTATGCAAAGGACAAAAGAACCACATTTATAAGCAGCCACCATGGGATAAGTGTGCATTGTTTCATTAAGATCTCTTAATGCATTCATTAACTGGGATATTGTTATAGTCTCACCTTAAAAATTAGGATTCAAGATTTAGGGTAATTTTATGATTGGTCGGAATCAATACAACAAAGAGGCTAATTTCTATTTTGTCCAACCCAAAGCATAAGTTTACTTTTATTGGAGTGTGACAATAAATCCAGGGAGATCTATACAAGCCAAGTTTGCTTCCTCCACTGTCCTTCATGCACATTGTCTGACTTGTTCTGAGGCATGGGCCATTTCTGACTCTTGAGTTAAAATCATCTACATGGCCAGAGGGGTTACTGGATCATTCAAAATGCAGTGTATAGAAGAGAGCTAAACTCTGAGACACGAAGAAGCAAAGGCTAGGGCCAAAATGTTATAGTCAGAGGACAGAAAAGATAAAGTCAAGACAGGAATAAATCTCATGGATGGGCGGGATGCTTTCCTGTTCTCTTCTGTGTTTGTTTAGAATACAATGCAGAAAAAATATGTGTCCAAAGGAGTTAAGCTGCACAATCTCAGAACTCCACCCAACACTGTCTGTATAAAAATCCAGGTCCTTCCTTGGAAAGAAATAGAGATGGATTTCCCATATCAACCCCTCTAATAATACTAATTAGTAAAGCCAGACTTCCACAGCCCTGGATCATGTATGCACCAGGCCTTGGACTGAGTTGTTTATTATCAAGAGGAAATGGATCAAAAGCTGAGAATATCATTTTATGCAGCAGTGGGATAATATTTACATTGGTTCAAGATCAAGTGCCTGGCCTCCTGGCACTTATCCACACACTTCCTCTCAGGAAGCCATTACAATGCTGAGTGCCACAGGGAGGCCACTTTGGGCAGTTCCTCTATCAAACACGTTGCTATGTTTTTGACAAAAGGTCTTTTATGAATCCCATGTATTACTTGTTTCTCCTTAAACACTTTTTTTTTCTTTTTAGGAAAAGAACTATAAAAGCCTATGGTCACCCACAGTTTTTCACCCTTAAGAATCCTTATTTGTTCTAGTTCAATACAAAAGTAGGTGTAACCATTGATCTCTGAGTGCAAGGGTCATGGGCGTTGCTGCATTCCAGTGCCTAATCAGCTACAGAGGACAATATAGGTATTGGTTAATGGATGTAACTACTGGTTAATGGATGGATGCAAACAGTCACATTCATTCAATAGGTAGAGTCCTGCTTGAGGTTTCTTTTAGAAAACAGAGAAAGAAGCTAGTTGTAGTGTACAAATCTTTATCTTAGCACTTGGGAGGCTAAAGTGTAAATATTAAGAGCTCTTAGTCAACATGGCCTATATTGTAATACTTGCTTTAAAGAAAATAAGTACAGATAAACACACTGAATACCTACCTTGTGTTGGGGCTTATAAGAACACAACATATGTAGTTTCTGGGGTGCCCTATCATAGAATAGAAAAAAAAGGTCTTCTACAGAGTAAAAGCAATCGGTTGGCAAACGTCAGAGTTGAGATTCAGACTCGCCTCATCCTAGCACTAAAGGCTTGCTGGTGTTTGGCTTCCTTTTTCTTTCTCACTATACCTTTAGCATCTCTAAAATTTTTGAAAGCTCCAAAGCACAAAAGTGTGCTGGGTAAATATGAATGTCAAAACAGACATCTAAATTTAGATTAATAACAAAATAAGTTTGTTGATACAATATAGTCCAACAAAAATCACCTACATAAAAACTTTATATATATATATATGTGTGTGTGTGTGTGTGTGTGTGTGTGTGTGCATGCATGCGTGTGCTTGTGAGTGTGCATATGCATATGCATATGTGTATGTGTATACATATCCAATGTAATATAATTTTCATGGTTGCCCTGGTAAAGCAGTTCTCCTAAATCCTGGTAGAATTGGCACAGGCTTCTGGCAGTCTCATGGCAGACCTCTTAGATCCTAGCCAGTTTGTTTTGTGTGACCTGAAATCAATGAGACATACTTCCATTTATGTAGTGGTTTTTGAGCCCTTAATAAAAGCTAACCCCTCTACTAGACTCTGGATTTGCAAAGCTTCCATGGCATGTCATGGTGCCGTGGCCTTCTCTCCAGGGCTTTCATAGGAAAGAGGCAGAGCCAAAAACAATTGGGAGTTTCACGCTTACTGGGGACTCATCTATCTGCATCCAGACATTCTACAAGTACAAAACTATACTGCCATTAACAGGAAACTGATACATAAAAGAAATAATGGACATAATCAGAGTCTTAGACCAGGCAAAAATAAGCAAATATTTGAATCCACTGTCCCAGGTTACAAATGGTTGTTCTGGGGAGAGCAATCAAGAAGAATAAACATATCTATCAATTTTTTGCTGATACACCTGAGCCCCACTATGTCAAGTTGATCTCATGTGGCACTTGCAGATAATTTGTTCTGTTTTCAGAGACCCTAGAGTATGTTGAAATGGAAGATAGGATGCAAGAGCAATGGGATATCTGACTCATGGATGTGTTGTTAACATTCGTTCAGCAGCAAGAATGAATGGAAAAATATTGCAAATGGGGCCCAAATGTAAGTGCAGCTTGCAAACACATCAGAGGAGTTGTTGACATAAAAGGGTGATGATGGACCACTCTGTCTAGGAATCTATAAGGATCTCCCCTAGAGACAAGGTTAGCTTCTCTAATCATCAGCACATTAACACTAAGAAGTGCACATATTTCAAAACTATGACTCTTAGAGCCTTGTGCTTTGCTCATTCCTTTCCAGTTTTCTTGAAGGGAGAATGCCAGTCTATCATGTGTAGGCCTCATTACTTTCAAAAGTTTAAGGGCTTATCTAGTTATCAGGTAGAAAGATAGATGTACTATTGTGGTCATTCTCTAACTTGTCTCCAGCCAGTGATATTTTGTTAAACAGTCTTTTGTTAAGCACTATTTTGTTAAAGACTGACAAAGACACAATAAACTTTGATAAACTTTACTTAATCTACCCAATGGCTGCTGGCATGGAGATATGAGAAATTTCTGAGAACTTGACTGACTAACCCTCTGGAGCATGATCCTTGTGTTTTCAAGAGCTTTTCTAAGGAACTAGATCCTCTACAGATGATTCCAAGCAATTTCCCTTTTTGATGGACAGAAGAAATCTCCCAGGACACAGCACTTGAGGACTCATGCAAGTTTGCAATGATTTACTTTCTTCATTTCCATAGTCTCCCTCTATAATGCAATATAAATCCAGTGCTCTGGTCATTCAGTTCATTCATTTCTGTACATCTGAGATAAAACATCAAATGTCATTTCTGTACTGTGATCATGGTTACACATTCAGGTCAGATAACCTGACCTCTAGGTCTCAGCTTCCCTGTTTTCAGAATGGAAACAACTATAAAATCCAACCCTGGGGGTTATGGCAAGATGAAGGTCATCATAACTATAACCATATACATCCTCAACAGAGAAGATGGGTGTTTCTCCTCAGTGTTCAATCCCCACCGTGTAATCTAACATGTACATACTCGTAAGATATATTGCAGAGAGATTCTACAACACAATACTTTTCTTAGTGACATAAGTTTTGGCTCACTGCTTAAAGCTATAGCGTAGCATGATGGGGGAGAATAAAAATTAAAGCATGAGGCAGTTAGTTATACTTTGCCTGCAGCCAAGGTTCAAAAAGCAATGAACATGTAAGACTACCTCTTTCTTTTAACTTTAACGTATTTTCATTGCTATTGCTATTACTATGTATTATTGTTGTTCTCATTATTGTAATTTTCATAACTAATATTGTATGTATATGGCTGAACATATGCCATGTTGTATATGTGGTGGGACGGCATCAGAAGACAACTTTCTATAATGTGTTGTGTTCTTTCACCATGGAACATGAGGATTGACTTTAGATTATCAAGATTGCTTGGCAAATACCTTTACCTATGAGCCGTCTCAACTGTTCTTCAGAACAACTTTTGACCCCAAGTATACAAAAATTCATGACAGATTGGGATGGCTATCGACAGATGAGCCAAGCAGTAGTGAGGAGGAGATGCTCAGATACAGGATGAACATGGAGAGAGACCTGAGCTCAGAGAGAGGAGAAGGAGCAGAAGGTCATCTGCTGAAAAGTGATACTCCCGTTGGAATCTGTTTGAAGATGTGGGCACAGCAGCAGAATGAAAAGGAGCACCTTATACAGAAGCACAGAGCTACTGATAATTGCTCCCATCAGCCTCACCACCCTGGGCTTGTTACCCATACCAGTAGTGGCTCTGAGAGCTTGTCTCTGTGTCCATCTTTGCCTCACACTCATCTGATTTTTGTTTTTTTTTTTTTTTTTGGCTTCCTGTTGCATCCAAGTATCCCAAGCCAGCCTTGTGGCTTCAGGCTCACCTACAGAACCAGCCATCCATCTCATTTTATCAGGCTTGGAAATCGGACTTTCTATGATTCCCTAAGATATAAATATTATAGGACTCAGTTGACCCCTGGACCAGAAACTTCATTCAGAGAGTCCACAAAACACACTGTGACAATTGCCTCATCACAGTGTGCTACCCTGCTGCTTTCCACCTTCATGAGAAGCTCCCCATCCCTGTTTTCAATGGGACCCTGAGGTTTCTTCCTCTGCAGCAGCATGTCTTCTGCAGCAAACCCACCAGAGAAGTTCTTCTCAACTCCACCCTTCAGGATCCCCATATGGATCACCAGTAGAACTTCTTCTAGACTCTGCCCTCTTAAGCCTTCTATGTAACAGTCTTTCTCATCACTACCAACTTTGTGCAACTGTGTAGCATAGCCCAGAGACCACTTACTGTGGTACTCCAGGCATCTTGTTCCATTATCTATTCTCAAGTATCGTCATGAGTTCCCACCACAGACAATAAGAGCCTATAAAGATTGGTTCAGAACATCTCCTTATGCTGATAATGAGGAAACATGTTTTCCATGATGGCCTCAACAAGTCATTATGATGTGACCTCATGTAAGTCATTTAATCTCACTAAAACAATGGTGGGTTTTTTTTTATTATTTAGTTTTGCATTCATTTATCTGCTGTGGGAGGCAGGGGAGAGGTACATACCAAAGTATACACATGGAGGTTAAAGGGCACCTTGCAAGAGATACCTTCTTCTACCCTGTAGCCATAAGCAGTCTTACAATCACATTGTATTTCTTTAATCTTAAACAGAGGTCACCAACATATGGTTTGTGAGCCTTCACATACGGAGCCAAGTTTTACAAATGCAGCTTTGCTTGTTTTGTTTTTTAAACCTACCCCTGTCACTTAAATTGCATATTGTCCTCAGCTAGTTGAATCTGATGACAGAAGAGTTAGGGAATTGTGACAAAGAGTTCCTGGCCACAAAACCCCAAATATTTACTATCTGGCCCATTTCCAAAAGGTTTTCTAGCTCCTGAGTATCATACTTGATGTTTCATTAAGCACTACCACTTTATGATTGTGATTTACTGCATTAATAATTAAAAACATGTATACATAAACACCAGAGAAAATTTAAGCTATTTGATCTTTTTACATCACTATTTATGTGCTACAAGAGGGTAGAGGGCTCAATTCAGCTTTCGGAATCATAATTTCTTCTTTCTATTATTTTAAAAGGTAATTCTTGTACTTAATTTTTCAGGCTATAATAAGATTTGAGAGTAAAAATTGCATTCATACAAGACCATCTAAATTGATCCCTGGCTTTTTAGTAACACACCCCTTGTCCTCCCTTGCATCTTCTGGGTAATTTAATCACCATCTGTAAGTGGAGAAGGGACACAGTGTCTTTATTATTTAACAGATCTTAATAGAGACTCCCACCACTTCAACATAAATATTCTACGCCAAACTTGCCTTTGACATCCACATAAATACATTTTGCACCTTTGTGTATGCCCAGCCCTCTTCCCTTCCATTACCATGTCTGTTCATGCATGAAGTGGGCAAACACAACCTGCTTGCATAATTAAAGGCTCAGTGAAGGGTCAGGTAACTTGGGCAGGTGCTGCACTGAAGTATAGAAGATGGAAATTATCCCGAGATGCTGTTGGAGACAAACGCCCACATTAGGGGGCTGGAGTGCAACTATCTTACAAGTTCTTCTAAGTCACATATGCAACTGACTCAGCACTCTCCCTCATCCACTGTTCCAGGAACTAGCTAACCAATAAAATGACCAAATATTTAGTTACCAGAACCTTATACAGGGACTAGCTAATCAATAAACTGACCTTTACCCAACCATTCTCACCCTCACATTCTGAGGATATTTCACCTGATTGTTTCAGATTTAGCACCTTCCCCCATTGCCCCTCCCTACTGCTTAAAACCAGGTGCCCTTGTTACAATAAACGAACTTGACAACGATTTTGCTTGGTCTCACTCTCCTATCTCGCCCATTCTTCTTTCAGGCTGGATCCCCCTCGACCCCATGAATAACAGAGTCCTGCAGGATGGAACAAGAGGCATTGATTGGATAGAAGCTTTGCTGGGAAAAGAAGTGTCAACTTAACACCTGACCATCTTCAGGTGCCTCCTACACGATCCCAGGCAGAAAATCTTCATGGCCCATTTTAGAAGACAATGGTCTATTTAAGATAGAATGGTTGTTACCAAATAGGTCAGGGAGCCATTCAATGCACTGTTCAGGTCATGTGCTTAAAAAAACAAACAAAAACAAATATGAGATATCACTTATTGACAGTATCAGCTAGTACATTATATCTTTGACCCCTTCCTTGCACTGTGCTAGAGTCACACTGTTCAAGTGCTACTCAGAACTGTTGCCTGGGTTTGGTGTGGATTCTAGTGCTGATATATGATATGTGGAATGCCTCTAATAGGCAATTATAAGAGTTATTTTTATAATGCTATGACCATATTACCTTACAGAAACAAGAAATGGAGAAAAGATTTGATTTCTGCCTTCAGATGCTTTCAGTCCATTCACTAAGGCAAAGAAAACAATGAAAATTAGCTCAATTCATGGTAGAGGGTGTGTGAGTAGATAACCATTTATGTACACTACTGCATACCAAGAAGCCATGAATGTGAAAGGAAGTTGGCAGATATAACACACTCCCAAAACTTCTTCCCCAAGTGACTCACTGTTTCCAGCAAGACCCTAACTCCAAAATTTTTCAGAACCTCTGAAAATAGTGCCACTGTTTAGAAACCAAGTGTTCAAAAAATCATAACTAATATTTCAGATTCAACTAAAATATTCTGCTCCTAGAGACTAGAGGGTCATGACCAAATATACTATGAAATCTGATGTTCAGAGTTTCCATAGTGTTGAGTTCCAGCATTGTTCAGATGCCCAAGTTTAGATGCTAAGCCGATATTTGTGGAGAAATATCAGCCTTGAGCCTCTGAAAGGAAAAAGACATTTTACATACTTCAAGCATACAATGGCATAGAATAAAACTACCATTCCCAAAAAGGAGGATAGGAATCCTAGTAAAGAATAATTGGGCCAAAAAAAGAAAAAGAAATATTGAAACCCAGCAAGGCACACACTGCATCCCACAGATCCATGTCCACCCTCATGTGAGCTCCAAAGGCTTGGGGAAACCCATTCCTATGGTCTTCCCAGTCATATCTCCATGGGCTATTTCTTTGACTAGTTCCACTCAGCACCTATACCTTTCTTTGGCAGATGTCCCATGTGCCTGGCGTCTCCAACATCCTGGAGTCTCCATTTCAACATGGGCTTCACCCTCAAAGTTTCAGTGATTATATTTTCACGGGCCTTCAAGGTTTTCTGTAAAAGTACAGGCATACAATTCTATCATAAAATGTTTCTATCCCATATTTCAATTAATTTAGCAATGTTTTCTATGCCTACCACTTTACTCCTTAATTTTCCATGAAAATTGTCAATTGTAACATGTTTATCTGAAATATTTTCCATGTAAATCTTTAATTTTATCATAAAGTGTTTTTACTTTCCTTTACTTCCCTTTTCAATAAATAAAAAAGAAATTAAAAAAGTCTCTATAATTCTGTAACTACTGCATTCTGCATGTGTACACAATCCTCTCCATGTAGATGAATGAAGCAGTACTCAGGACTTTCTAAAGCAGTGGAGCTGTGACCTCTGAGATCCTTGGGGATAAACCCAGGAAACAAAGGCCCTGCATGATATGTTACCCCTGTGTGTCTCTTCTTATTTACAGAAGTAATGTTATTTTTTGTTAATATTTTAATGCAAAGTATTAAAATTCAATTGTGGCATTTATAAACACAGTCAGGTCTTATTGATTCTCTTTTCTCAATTTCCCCTGAACCCTTGATCCTCTGACCCTCTGATACCCTTCAATGTTAATACCTCTTTTCCAGACTCATGTTATATATGTTCTCTTGCCCCACACCATTTTAAACATATGGGGTTTTTCATTCTTAAGAACACATCATTTTTAGTGAGCTAGAAATACAAGAAGTCTGTAGGTCAATGAAGCAGCTTATTGTGTATTATTTCATTTCTGTTTATTAAGAGCCAGGTCCTGATAATCGAGAGCACAATTGTAAATCTGATGTTTTAACTAAAACATATGATGCCATATATGTGTATATATATGTATATGTATAATTTCTGACCATGGCTAGGCTATGTGAATCTTACTGAAGACTGATATAAACTATAAAGAATTTGATAAATACTAAATACAGAGCTAAGTGGTTTCTTTTCTGGCTCATAAAGAGCCTTTATTTCCTATGGATGAGGAACAGATTCAGTTATAGAGAGTTATCTAATGCTTAATTAATATGGGTCTGTCAAGCTGAGATTAAGACCAGGGATGCAAAACTTTGTATTCCTAAAGTCCAGAATGGAGACACAGAGCCCCTGCCATGTAGCATGAGAGATGATCACCTTGAGATACACTAATTGGATCAAAGCTCTTTGTGAAAGAAAAATATCAGTTCAGTGTCTAACCACCTTTCTTCACTCTCATAAAAACCTTGGCATAGAAATATACTTTCACACTGTAGAAAAAACAAAATGACCATAATCCAATGTAAGAGAGCTGGAAGACCTAAAGTTTAGAGTTCCAGACCCTTTTCACCCTCCCAACCTGTTGGTGCCCTGACAGGATGGTATTGTGAAAACATCATGCTTACTGGACTAGTCCTGACACGGGATTGATTCAGTTACAAATTCTACTATCATTCAATTGGAATGCATCCAGTCTGATACAGGAGGGAAGGGAGACCATGCTTAGAAGCTTTAAGGATTATTACACACTATCAGTGATGAGTTTATACCACGCTTCATTAGAGGGTCAAATATTAAATCCAAAGAGATATTTTTTAATTGAGTGCAAATTCTCTGTACTTGGAATTTAACTTCCTGGCATACATAAATAAATAAGTTCAAGGGAATAATATAAAGACTATTGAGTTAGCCTAAACTTAACTGTAGGGATGCCTGCACTGGTTTAGCAGATGGCACAAGAGAAAATAAACTGGCAGGGGTAAGTGAACATGCTGATTCAATATAGTATAGGAGGCTGCACACCCCTCCAGAGTATTTTACTCCACAGTAGGGATCATAAGGCACCCCATCCACCAAGACCACAGGAAAGTACTGCTGAGAGCCTCACTTAGACACCCAGTGGGGATTCTCCTCTGTAGGTGAGGACTGGGGCAGGATGGGGAAGTCTCAGAGATGGGATTGCTAGTGTCTTGAGAATGAAGAGGTCTTGAAACAAGAGGGAAATGATCACAGGTGTGTGATTGAATATTCTTGACCAGAGAGTGGAGTGGCAATATTAGAAGATGAGCGCTCGTTGAAGGAAGTGTATCACTGTGGGTAGGCTTTGAGACCCTCATTCTAGCTGCCTGAGGACAGTCTGCTCTTGGCTTCCTTTGAACAAAGATGTAGAACTCACTTTCTCCAGCACCACGCCTGCCTGGATGCTGCTATACTTACGGCTATGATGATAATGGACTGAACCTCTGAACCTGCAAGCCAAATGATGTCCTTTATCAGAGTTGCCTTCTTCATGTTCTCTCTTCACAGCAATGGAAAGCTTAACTAAGATAAGATGCTAGCAGAAGTAGAGTGAGATGATCACTGAAATGATTGTCAAAGGGAGGGTCAAAGGGGGAAAACAAGCAGATGTTTCTCTGTAGCTATAGAGGGTCAGTAAGTATGATGTTACAGTGCTAAATAGATAGTCAAAGTAGGATTCTGTCTATATCCAGACACATATATTAAAATGCATGAATAGAGGAGTAGACAGTGGAATTAGCTGCTCCATGAAGAAGGCATCACTTCTTTGTCCCAGACCCTGAGCCAATATCAGGTCTTGATTCCTTGGACTGTTGAAGAGATGGAGTTTAGGGAATCAAAGATTATACAGCAGGGAGGCAAGCATGTGGTATAATACTTTCTTTAGTCCTTTACAAATGGAACTGGGAATTTATAGGGAGGCCAGTTTCTCACTTACTAGGTGCAGGAAATAAGCCTGAAAATTCAAGAGCTGTTGAGCACAAGATCAGAGCATCACTATTGAAAAAAGGCACTTTTGAACTACATGGCAGAAATGTCTATGTGATTCTGGGATAAGTGGGGACTATGGAGAGATCCTCTACTCAAATTTGCCTTCAGAATACCCATGTGGTAGGAGTATAGAATAATCATCTACTTAATTCCAGCTGCTATGTTTATGGGCTCCATACTGTCTTCAGTCTGAGCCCAGGCACTGGTCAAGTGTGATTTGAATCCTGGTTCTGCTCTGTTCTTTTATGCAGGTCTCAGGTTCTGCCTCTCTTTGCCTGCTGGCGCTTCTAACCTTATATGTCACAATAAACCCCTGTGCTTACACTTCTGCTTTGTCTACTTTCTTTCCTTAAACTTATGCTGTTATTCTCAGCACTCAGATGAACAGATCTTGCAGTCAATCACTGAGCCATCAGTTCATTAACATAAACTTGGTGATACCCTTTATGTGTCAAGTAGCGTATGAAAGATATAGAGATTAATTAATAAGTGGGGGTTGCTGCGTTTCAGAAAATATATGTATATTCCCTGATGTATTTTGAATAATGTGTGCACATTTGCACACCAGAGGTATGCTGAGATGAGGGACCAAACTTTAGGATTCCACATTTTTTAGAAAGTAGATCATCTATCATTGTAGTAGATGTGTAGGTAGATGTGGTAGAATTAAGGATATTTGGATTAGATTAATTGACTTCCATCTCCTTACAAATTTTCCTGATGATGAGTAAAAGACTCCAATTCTGTAAGAGTCTGTGTACCAAACCTAATAAAGGATCATATCATGCAAGTAAACAAGCATAATGATGGTAGACTCAAGCCAAAATGTAGAGATCAGAGGGGTTTGAAGAGAATTTGCCAAAGAGGAAATTTTCAATAATTCTGAATGTGCCTGGAAACTCATCCTGGCAAAAACAGTCTAAAAACATGTCAAATTTGTTGTTAATACTATGGAAATAAATGCATTTCATGATAAAACCATGGCCTTATGTAACACTAAAGATCACCAAAAAAATCTGACTAGAGTAGGGAGTGACAGCATAGAAGTCTGGAGTTGGAAGCAGCTTCCCTATCACACTGATAGACTTTAAGCATCATGTTTAACTACTAGAAAATATCTCCCTAGGGTAACTATAGCCAGTAATACACCTGAAGGGTAATTATACATTATGTATCTTACATATCCCCATGCTAGGAATCCTGTCTGTTTCATGGGAGGAAGTTCATAGATCCCCCTGTTTCACGAGCAGAATGACACCAGCGTGTAGGAAACCTAGGGTGATCACGTGGTTATGTTTTGTAACATGGTCTAATGGTATAATTGAGGCACCGGGAGGGAATATCTCGGAGGGCCCATGCTGAGGTGCCCCCTGAAAAATCAGGCCAGGTAATTGGCCTAGTATAAAAGGAAAGGAAGAAAATAAGGACTTGGAAAGGGGAAGAGATAGAGAAGAATAGGAGAGAGAAGAGAGGAAGAAGCCAACCAGGAATGAGTGTGAACAGAAAGAGAAAGAAGATAAAGAGAGAGATGGGTGGGGTAGCTGACCAGTCTTTCTTATACACCTGGCTCACACCTGACAGCAGGTGATGTTATGAGCTATTGCTAGGTGTCTGTTGCTAGGTTTCTGTGGAATTGTCTGTAAGCCAATACACATCACTTTGGGAAGAATTGACAATGGGACCCTGGCACCCTAACCTGGACCTTTATTTTTGACATGGCTGTATATGAACCTTTGTCATTCCATTCTTTTACTTAGTGACTTCCACTTAGAAATGGCCTCTGTGCAAACTAGCCCTCTGCTGAAGCAGTATTGCATTGGTTACTTTTCTCATTTGCTGGGACCAAATACCTGACAAGAAGCAATTTAAGAAAGGAAAAGTTTATTCTAGCTCATGGTTCAGGGGAAACCATAGTAACAGGACTTGCTCCTGGATATAGTAGGAGCCTGCACACATCTGGGCAAATTAAGGAGAAAGGAGAATGCTGGCTCTCAGTTGGCCTTTTCCTTTTATGCTTTATGGTTCAGAACACTAGTCCAGAGCCCATGGGATGCTACCACCCACATTCAGAGCAGCCCCTGCAGGAGCTAATATTCTCTGGAAACGCTGAAGAGAAAGGCATTTCTTAATCCAAACAGATTGACAAAACAAACCTGACCATCACAAATATCCTCTGCCTTAGAAATGAAAATATAAAATTCTTGTTAAGTGTTGACTATGCGGCCTTCAGCACTTTGATATCTGTTGAAACTGGAATACGGCTCTGGTTCACACCCACCTCCTAGAAGCAGCTCTGGACCAGTTGTGTTCTTTCAGAGGCCAAGGCTGTGACAGCCACCAGCATCCACAGCAGGGGATGGTAATCAGCTGCTTCCTGAACTCCCAGCTGAGCCCAGCTGGGTGTTGTCTTCTCCCCAGAGGACTCTGCAGGGCTTCCATGCAGAATTCCTCCTGCAGTGCTATGGATCTCAGGTTTTTACATCAGAGGCTCTGCAGGACTCTTTACATGTGACTCACCAGTTTCACTCTGAACCCATGGAAGCCATTTAAGAGGAAGGCAGTCACAGCCTTAAAAATATGGAAGGAAAGGAAACCTATTCATCTCCCTAGAATAAAAGACCAGACCTCTATTCTCTCCTGTCCCTCAGCTGTCACAGCTCCTTCCTGGTCAGAGGAAGACAGAAAACAGAACAGGGACAGAGGAATATCATGGAAATGGGATCCCAAAGAATTTCTCTGTTTTCCTGAATCTTCCAGACTGACAAGGTCTGCTCTCTGGTTTTTAAAGGGAAACCCTGTACATTGGGAAAACAAGAGATGATGATTCCAAAGCGGAGTAAAAGCTGTGAACATGTGTGAAATGGCTTGAAAGAGCACAAGCAGTTTGTAGTTGTTCAGAGTGTATGCCTCACTTCACACAGTGCGGGGAGTGCGAGCTGGAAGCCAAGACTGTGCCAGTTAGTAACAGTAACAGCCATAATCATAATTATAACAACAGATGCAAAGTTGTTGAGCCCTCTCCTAGGTGCTCTTCTGAGGACCCTCGGAGCTGACATTGTTGTATTGTGACAATAGTGCTAGCGGTTAGGAATCAAGACTAACACCTTGCTGCTGAGTACCTGGTCATACAGAGATCAAATGATCAGACAAGGGACTCACAGCCAGAACACAAAGTCAGGGAGAAGGCAGGCCATTTCCCTGCATATTCCTATCTTTAGCACAAGGCAAAGCAGAAGGCATAGCACTAGAGAGAACCTTTAAAATTATTTTATATTATGCTCTTGATTAGTATGCTCGCTCATTTAGGTAAAGATGTTTATTTGACTTACTGGTAACTAGAATGTGAAACTGTTTGATACTGGGGCTCTGGTAAGTAGTTCTGGATGTTTTCCAATGTGGCAGAGAAGAGAACTGAGTACTACAGAGGAGATGCCAGGCTTCAGGGGGCAGTGTGTGGGGAGAAACAGGGTACAGGTCCAGATATGCTCACCTTTTCCTCTGGACTTGAGGCTTTCTGTAACAATAGGATCCAGGAAGCACATCTGATAGAAAATGTCAGTCCCTCTGAAAGGTCTAATCACCTTCCACTAAGCATCGATTTCTAGAAGTCCCCCCCAAATGTGCTCCATAAGCAGTAGAATGGTGCTACACTTTTATTACATTCCTCCAAACTATGGTGCGCATTATCTGTGTAAATGCTCACTCGAGCACTCATTTGTGTGCTCACACATGCACACACACACACACACACACACACACACACACACACAGACTTCTCAGAAGTAAAAACATCATTTTGCTGCTTTTCCTTTCTTTTTCTTTTTGTTAGATATTTTCTTTATTTACATTTCAAATGTTATCCCTTTTCCTTGTTTCCCCTCAGAAAACCCCTATCCCATTCCTCACCCCACCCCATCCCAGGTTTCCTGTCCTGGCATTTCCCTATCCTGGGGCATTTAACCTTCTCAGGACCAAGGGTCTCTCCACCCTTTGATATCCAACAAGGCCATCCTCTGCTACATATACATCTAGAGCCATGGGTCCCTCCATGTGTACTCTTTGGTTGCTGGTTTAGACTGTGGGAGCTCTGGGGGTACTGGCTAAGTCATATTGCTGTTCCTCCTATGAGGATGCAAGCTCCTTCAGTCCTTTCTCTATTTCCTCCATTGGGGACCTTATGCTCAGTCCGATGGTTGGCTGAGAGCATCCCCCTCTGTATTTGTCAGGTACTGGCAGAGCCCCTCAGAAGACAGCTATATCAGGTTCCTGTCAGCAAGCGCTTGTTGACATTCACAATAGTGTCTGGGTTTGGTGATTGTATATGGGATGGATACCTAGGTGAGGTAGTCTCAGGATGGTCTTTCTTTCAGTCTCTGCTCCACACTTTGTCTCTGTATCTCCTACCACGGGTATTGTGTTCCCCCTTCTAAGAAGGACCAAAGTATAGAAGGTGGTCCTGAAGACTCAGAAGTGAAAGCCTGGTTGGAGGTTGGGCTATCTGTCTCAAGCCACACATCCTCAGGACCTTCCCTGCCATGGAGCCTATCCATTCACAACCTAGATCCATGCTAAAATTAGCTTTTAGGGACCCATAAGAACAGAACAATGAATGATCATGTAAGGATATAGTTGACATTACCTCAGCAGCCAAGAATTTGTTGACAGCATTTGATTCTTACCCTTTTCCTTCTAAGAAAATGAGTCACAATCTAGTTATCATGTGGTAGAGTTAAAATATCTCTAAACTCCCCTCTGAATTCCCACACTGGAGATAAAATGTCAGCACATGATCTCAATATCTATTGAAACCATAATCAAGAACAGAGCCACCAACAGATGTAGACACGCACACCCCAAGTGCAGCTGTTGTGTGGAAATGTTGGAGTACCAGGGTTCAGTAATCTTGATCCTGCAGTCTCTCTGTGGAATGATCAAGTAATAAACCATATCTAAGATGAGTTTTGTTTCTTCAGCCTCAGAGTCCTAGCAAGCCTTGCATGTCAAATACACTTAAATAACACGAACTCTTGCCACCTGATGGGATTAAGGTCAGGCAGGACCTTAGTTTGGTGTTTGTCCCCTCCAGCTATCTTTTATTTTACACACAGGACTTGAACATTTCTTCCAAGCCTAGTCATGTTGCACCGATGTAAACAGGAGAACCTTATCTTCCCTTCAATGGCCTAATTTTGAAATCAAAATCCTCGGGTCCCTGTTGGAGCATTTAGTGTCGACCTTTCTCTCCTATTGTTCCTCGCGAGCTATTACACTAATAAGCTTTATTACGTGCTCTATAACCACCAGCCATTACACAGCTCAGTGGCCATTGCAGAAAGAAAACATAATGATATGAGAACAAGGTAAACTCAATAAAGCATTCTTTGTTCTCTGGGTATACACAGGATAATGGGCTATTTCTTCTTGTTTATGGACACATAAAGAGTTTGATGTGAGCCACGTCCTCTCCCGGAGGCTGACAGCTGCATGTTAGAGAGATCTGACATTCATTCGGGAGGCATGTTTGGAACTAGTGTCTGGGTGGCAGAGTTTTGCAGATATCATCTCTCTTGAATAGCTTCTGCAAGTTCTTGCTCCCCTCCAGCCTGTGATGCATGAATGTTATATCTTTTCTGGAGGTCAGGAGAGGCTCAGTTATATGGAAGAGATTGACCAAGGACCATGAAAAGGGAAGTCTACTTCCTTCCCAGATTCTTCCTTTCTAATGTCTAGTATCAAGATACTCATTATCCCAAATATTCATATTTCTTCATCCAGCAGTCAGCCTGCCTCCTCAAGGAGCCTTTCTGTGACTGCTCCAATAGCGCTGACTGATTTCAGTCGTCACTAAACAAGTTGAGCCTGGAAATTCATCATCCTTTACCCACTTTCCATTTTCCAGGGTGGAGTCTATCCACTCTTCTTGTTGTAAATGTACTCTTGCTTCTAAGGAAGCAGTATTTCACACACAAGTCTACTGAGCTATAAATATAATAATCACATTTGGCTTTTCCTCTGCTAGAATATCCGAGTGGAGTCTTGCCTACAACATGGATCTTGTGTTCTACCAAATCATACTAAGAAGAGCCACCATCCAGGACATTACCCAATCTGCTGCTATTTCCAAGGAGAAAGCTACATCTACCTGTAGTGAGTCAATCCACTGAAAGGCAGTTTTCTTAGTGTCACCCTTTGTCAGTGAGGTGGGATACATGTTGCTAAGTTTCTCAGTGATTTATTTTAGTAAACACATATCAAATTCTTACTCTGTGCCTCTATCAAGAATTCTGTAAGTTTGTTAATTGTTCTTCTTCTCTTCTCACTCCCACCCTCCATTGCCCTTCTCAGCCCATAACATCTTCCCTAGCCTCATTCCTTGGGGCCGGGTCACTAAACTCACCTACTCTAGAACAGCTTCCCAATAAATCTGGCTTTAAGTTTATATATATATATATATATATATATATATATATATATATATATATATATGGATTTTGTAAGTTTTATGTCATTTAATTTTCCCGATGATTGTATACATAAAGTAAATATTCATTCCCCATTTTAAAGATGAGAAAATGGAGATACAAAAAGGATATCAATTTGCCCAAAGTCGCCCATGGTCTCGTATTCATGCTGGAACTATTATTCAAACCCACATTATGTGGCCCTTAATGAATTATTGATGGAACTGTAGCTCACTGAGATTGTTTGGAAAAAAATGGATTGCTATACTCTACAGTGTTAACAAAATAGTCCTCAATAAGCTCAAATTGATCATTTGATACTAAAGTCACAGCATTTGTGGAAAAGAAAATGGGAATGCATATTTATTGAATATCAATTTTGTACCTAGAAATTAAATCATGGCTGGCTTAATGCATTGGCACACCTGAGAAATGCATTAATTTCACCACTTTATAGACAATACAAGAAAGGCTAGATTGGTTCAGTGATGCTCCAATGGTTCTCCAGTCAGTGAGAGTTGGAGCTGTGGCTTGAACTCCTGACTTTCTCATTTGAACATTTAATGTCTGGCATCTAGGTGAGAGGCATCCTCTGTCTCATGCTGTGCTCAAGGATACTGGATCTCCCCTGTTTCATTCAGATAAAAACTTTGTGCTGTAATCAGTAGCTTAGTATTTGGTACTATACAAGTCACTACATAGTTCTCAGAGGGTATTGGGGAGTTGTGTGGTTGTTCCCATATATGTAGCACTTTGCCAGCTCACTATGATTTCTGTTATTGTATGACACTTGGTGGTGTGCTAAGGACAATTTGGACTCTGGTACAGTTCCCTGGTCTTCCTTCTCATTGTACTGAGAGCTAGTTTTCAGAGTGAAGGAAGGATGTTAATTTTCTCCATCCTTCCTAGCTGAGAAGCCCACATTCACTGTGTGCCCAGCCTGTGCAGTGATGAGGTCCTCTGCTCTGCTTTGTTAGTAACTGAAGAGACAGGGCTTCTCTCATTTCTTTGCTGAATAATCAGGGAAGCTCCCCTTTGGCTTTCATCCCATTTTCCTTCTTTTCCAGGTAAGCATTTTGAGCTAATCAAAGTAGTTTATTCAATTGTCAAAAGTGTTCCAGGGGTGCTATACTCCAGGAAATTTACCAACTGCACAAATACGATGTATGTATAATTTATAGATAAACAGAAAGAGGGTAACAGGCTCTTTTAGTGAGCACTGTGCCAGTTATAAATGCTCCCGGTACATGTTTCCACATGATGAGGACAGCTTCTAGTGCAAAGTATGGCTGAATCTTCTTCTAATCCTACCATTAAATCACAACAGTCCAAAGCATCATCACACTAGTGACACCAACAGAAATCGGAAATAGAGCTGTTCCGGAGAAAAACAACTATACTGATTTCTGATGATTCTTCTTACCACCCCATAAAAAATAATTTTGTGTGCCTGTTACCTATCCACTCTTAAAATCAATTCTCTGTATGAGAAGATTCAGAAGGCAAGTAAATGAATATAGAAGAAAAACATTGAGCCTGGTGTTTCCATTAGATGAAATGAAACCATTTAGAGCTTTATGAAAATTATATTTCACATCAAACTCACAAACTTGAACCACCTTGCACCCCCACTAACATACTGTTGCATCTGGATTCATTGGAATGCATTGATAAAGACTGAATTATTTAGAAGCAGATAAATTCAGGCGCTACCTCCATGTCTAAGTATCAAATGGTTTTTATTTAAAGCTTTCTCCCTAAAAATGTGACTACAGTGGGTATAAATTGTATATCAAATAAAATAAAATGCAATCCTTTATAGAAATAAGGAGTTTTTAACAGTCAAAGTACAAATCCTTCATCCTCACTGTGAAGTATTCCTCAACAGAAATATACTAAAACCATCAGTTGGTTCTTAGATTTCTTCTGTAGTATCCCAAGCAGGTCATGCATGGCAAGGTGAGCATTACGATTTTAGTCCTGGCCCTTAGGCTTGTCTTCTTTTTATTACACATCCATTCATTTACCTACCCACACATTCACTTATCCTTCCATTAATCCAAATATCTGGCCATCCATCTACCCATCCACTCATTCAAGGTTATTCCCTGACTCTGCAAAATAGGTCAGATTTCCACTATGTAAGAGCTCCAATCAGAGAAGCTCTTGGGGTCTACATGGGTTTCAACCAGTCCAATGTAAACCTCCTTCATTTCTTCAACTAGACTCATATTATCTTTCCTGAATAAGCTCAGAGCCAGTCCTCTTTTCCCAATTTCCATGAGATCCTGAAAGTAAATTCAACATCTCTCGTATTCTAATATCTGCCTTTTACCTGACAGGCACACTCTGCAACAGAATGTGAAATGCTTCTACTTATAAGTAACATTAAGTTTAAGGAGAATTTCTTTGAACTGTGTGTTCATTTGCTTGCATGTCCTGAAGGTGTTCATGCAGGGTTAGATGTCAAGAACTAAAATTTGTTTTAGCTTCTTCTTTTTCCTCCTCCTCCTCCTCCTCCTCTTCTTTTTCTTCTTCTTCTTCTTCTTCTTCTTCTTCTTCTTCTTCTTCTTCTTCTTCTTCTTCTTCTTCTTCTCTTCCTCCTCCTCTTCATTCTCATCCTCTTCTTTTTCTTCTTCCTTGTTCTCTTTTTCTTTCTCCTTTTCCTGTTCCCTCTTTCTATTTTTGTTTCATTCACTTGTAAATTTATCTATACCTACTTATTGATCTATGGACCAACATCATTTGAATAATTATGTCTACCATCAAAGCATAAATCATTGATTGTAGAGATAGAACAGTGGGCAAAGCAATTAATCTACAGCCATGAACAGTTTGATTCCCTATTGCCCATGCTAAAATGAAGGTGTGGCTGCATGTGTCTGTAACCATAGATTTGAGAAATGAAGGTAGGCAGATCTTGAAAATTCCCTGGTCAGTGAGCCTAGCAGAAAGAGCAAATTCTGAGTACATTGGGATGCTCTATCACAAAAATAAGGTGTCACACAATAAAGGAAGAAATATGACAGCCTGATCAGGACTCCACATACATATACACAACTACACACACCCAAAGCCAAGAGCATACACAATAATACACTAATACACATTCACACACATACATGTGCACACACACACACACACACACACACACACATACACACACACGAGAGAGAGAGAGAGAGAGAGAGAGAGAGAGAGAGAGAGAGAGAGAGGGAGAGAGAGAGAGAGAGAGAGAGAGAGAGAGAGAGAGCATGATGCTAGATTGTTGACTTTCTTGTTCTACATTTTTTATTTGGAATCCAGAACCCATCTTAATTCTTTGGTTAGGTTCATTTGGTCCAACTTAGGCTGTACATATTGAATGTAATTTTGAGAAGTGGGCAGAACAATCAACTTGAATGGATAAATGAATGAAAGACTATGTCAATGTTGGTTTTATTCAGTTACAATCATTCATGAATTGTCCATATCCATTTTAATGAAAGACTATGTCAATGTTGGTTTTATTCAGTTACAATCATTCATGAATTGTCCATATCCATCTTGAAAAGAGTCATCAGAAGGGAATGATGTCTGCAGATATGGTCTTGTTGATATTGGTACCTCTTTGGGGTGATGTCAGTCTTCTGGGCATGACGCAAAGGAATAAAGAAAGTTTTAGGCCACTTGTGTACCTTGACTCATTTATTCTTAATCACAGAGTCAATTCCTGTGTATGTCTCATGTTCAGTGTCCATGTGACCATGCCTCATCTTGATTTGGCTTCATCTTGTTAGCCTCACTCAGTTCCATCACACTGTCATAAATAAATGGAATGCTTTACATGTCCATTAGCAGATTTATGGCAAGATGGATGAAGAAAGAATGCCAAGTTCCATTAAACACATATGAAATAGTTCCTAGGTCTGCTGCGACAAAGTACCAAAGAAAATATAGCTAATAAACAAAACATGCAAATCAGAATCTACTCGCTCAGCAGGTCTGGTGTCTAGAAGTACCTAGTGTTGGTAGGCAATTCAATGAGAAAGCCTGATTTTGCTTCTCACTGGGCTGTGGAAAGCTTATGGAGTATTAAACATTTCTTGTTATACCCTTCAAACAGCTCATCTCAGTGACAAATTGTCTGAGGACATGACATAAATTAGGATTTATTTAGGGTCACAGGTTCAGAGGTTTCCATTTAGATTGACTGGATCCATTGTTTTCAGCCTGAAATCAAAAGCTCCCCTATTAATCTCTCAAGTGAATCTCTAGCTGAGTAGCTTAACCAAGGCACCTGGATTGTAGATGGATCACTCTGAGCTCTGCCTCCACTTCACAGACTTCTCCCTGTTATGTTTCTGTGTCTAAACATTGCCCTTTGTATAAGTGTACCAATTAGGTTAGATTAAGTTCTTTCCTACTCATCTCATTTTAACATGATTGCTTCTGTAAAACTTTATATCCCAACAAGGTCATATTCTGCTATACTGGGGTTAGGACATCAACAGTTAGATTTAACAGTTTAATTTGAGGAGAGAGTTGGCAAAACTCACCCTATAACAAGTTCACGGAACCAGCATCCAATAGGCCTCAGAAGCCAGTAAGACAAGAACTTCATGAGTGACCCAGGCTCCTGTGAAATCCTGCAGAAGTGATGGAATTGGGTATCCTGAGCTCAGCCAACACTAATGTCAGCCTCCTCCCAGGGTAATCCTTTCTGTGCTTCACTGTTATTTGATACAAAGAGGATCCTATAACAGCCCCTGTCACATCACTAAGGTGAGAATTTAGTGAGCTAATGCACTCTCAAACACTGCCTGCCTTCCAGAAAGATTGCACTGAAGTTTGTTATTTTCTTTCCCTTTTCTATTATTGACCAAATATATACACCCCATTTATTTTTCAATTTCTTTCACATAATTGTCAAAAATACTTCAAGTTTTCCAAATGCCTTGTTGAATTCAAAAATACTTTCCCTCCCCACATGTCCCTCATCTTTAGCATCCATTAGCTCTGCCAAAAGCAGAAACTGTTTTATTAGAAATGATTAATTCGTCAGGAATCTATGGAGAGTTTTCATCTCTGTATTTTCGAATGTATTTCTATATTTATTCCTCCTAAAAGTCTTTCTCATCATCTGGTCCCTCCTCATATACATTAAGCTGTCATTCTGGGAACTTCCATGAATTTCATTCCCCTCAGTCACTCTATCTTAGTCCATTTTGCTTTAGGAGAATTATAAACTTCTGCTCAGTAACTATTTAAAGACAACTGGGGACTGAATATGTAAATATATGAGCCAATGGGGACATTCTCAACCAAGCCACCACAGTTGGCCATAGTGGATGGCTCCAAATCTACTAAATCTACTCCAAATCTAGTGAGAGAGGGGGAGGGGGAGAGGGAAAGGGGAAGATGGGAGAGGAGGGAAAGGGGAAGAGAGAGGGAGAGAGATAATTTGGGAAGAGAAGGTTCTGAGAGAGTTGGACAGGGAGTTGTATAAAGGTGAAGTTAGATGTGGTCCTGATTATATTTCCTTGCACATGTTTTTAATTCTGAAATCATAAAGTTGTAGGAAATTAGAGAATGCCAATAAAAATCTGAATTAAATTTATTTTATTCCATTCTCATGGCCAAGGAAATTGTGTTGTTTCACCAATGCCTTAATAATTGTTTGCCTATGTTTAACAATGGTTCCAGTGGTACTGATTGTGTATGTAGGGAGATCAATGAACTAGGAATTTCTGACAATGACAAAGGCTTCAAAGGCCTGTTATACCTGGAAGAAACCAGACTCATTTAATGTGTTTACAGGAAATGTATTCATATTACTTGAGACTAGTTTGGCCAGCTTTAATCTTAATCTGGCTTTTGTGCTTGTTGACAAAGGAAAGCAAACACTATTAGAACATGAGGCAGCTCCTCCCAGCTCCCAGTTTCACAGCAACATAAAGTCACAGCTGATTTCCAGGCCCACGCATTGCAGGGATTACAGGGTGTGACAGCAAAGTGGCTTTTTGAGAAATGAGATGCTGCATACTTCATTATTTCCAATATTGCCACCCTGCCAGCAATTGCTATAAAAATGTCCTGAGTCTGAAATGAGAGGGGGTGGATTTTCCCAACAGCCGCCAAGTGATATGGAAGCCCCCATGCTTGTACATTGCCCATTTGAGCCGTTGGCATGGAAAGGGAAACATCAACCGGAGCATTTATTAAGGGCCCAGCTGTCCTGGCTGCCACACAGATGCTTTGCAAACAGCCAGAAACAGAAACATCCCTGCTTCCCAGCCCAGGATCAATCAGGGCTGACAGTTCTAGGTTGAGGGTCCAGGTATGTCATTGCAGACCTGGATAGAAAGGCTTACAAACAGAACACTCTTCTTCCAATCCAAGTGCAGCAGAAGAGATAGTGATGAGATATTCAGCTATCCACTGGCTTTAAACACAGTTGAATTTCTCTGTCTCAAGGCCCCGTAGCTTATGAGTCTTAGAGTCAGGAGCCAAATATAAATCCTAGGAGTATGCTTTCATTGCTATTCCCCATATCCTGCTAGGGACCATCCGCACACATTTTACAATTTAAATCTTTGTTTAAGTGCACGTGCAAACTTCAGAATGGTAAGATTTTAAATCAGAAAACCACCTGTGATTCTGCACCAACAACTTATTTATAAAAGATCTAAGCTTCCTGCAAGGTCTACTACATTTCATTGGTGACAGAGCTAGCCCTGGGTCCTAAGGTAGCTGAGAGTTCCCATGCGTTGCATTTGCATTTGAATTTAGAATGTGAAAGGCCTCCTTGGGTTTCCTTTTTCCTAGTCAGAGAGAGTTCTCATTGCTTCATGGTACTTGTCAGGCAGCCTGAAATATTCACTGCCTGCAGAAACAGGGAAGCAGGGGCTTTAGCTGGGAGAATGGAATTTTGTCCTTAGAAACAGAAAGCCAGAGAGTATGAAGTCAGCTCAAATTCCCATTCATAAGAAATTGAGTTGGCTTTTCTCACCTAGGAACAGTCTCAACAGTCTCAACACAGCCACTCACACAACAAAGTCATGAATAAATTTAACCCATACATAATTTCAAGCTATAGCTGAAGCACCAGAGTACTAAAAAAACAGCCACATGAGAAAAAATGGGGTTTTCAGTTTAAAATTTGGGGACAATTAAAATTAGATCGATTGATTATTGGTACATGTTGAATTGCAATAGGCTTTTTGCAATCCTTCACTGCAAGGGACAGAAATAAAAGGTCTAGAAAGTTCGCTCTACAACAGGTTTGCTAAGGAAAATATATCAATGGGAGGTCAGGGCAGAGGACTTCAGGGAAGGATAAGTAATTCTAAGGATGTTTTAAAATCCACATGGAAACCTACTATATATAAGCTTCATATTCATATTCATGTGAACAAGTTTAATTGGAGGTCCTACAAAGAGGTCTATGCTTATCTCAGAAGTCATAGGCTATATTAAAGGAAGGAAGGAAGGAAGGAAGGAAGGAAGGAAGGAAGGAAGGAAGGAAGGAAGGAAGGGAGGAAGGGAGGAAGGGAGGAAGGGAGGAAGGGAGGAAGGAAGGAAGGGAAATGCAGTTCCAGGTGTGGGATACCTACCCTTGAGATACTGATCAGGCAAGGTTGTCATGGACAGCCCCAAAACAAAGTAGACTATTACCATTGGTCTTGGTTACCAATCAGAACTTGAGGAGGCCATTGCTAAAGGAACCACAGACATGGGTCACAGGACAAAGAAAAATCAAGTCAGTATTGACCAAGAAACCTCCTACCCACTAGCTCACTCTCATGGTACTAGAAGATAAACAATCCGATGTGAGAACAGGGTGGAAAGCATCACCAATAGCTTGATCCGGCTGTGAACTGAACTGCCATGGCAAGATGTGTATATGGGTGCAAAATAGAGACATGAATGCTGTGAACATAATAAACTGCTTTCTGACTACTTATGCCCTGTGCCACTGGAAGAAACAAGCCTGGCACTGCAAACCTAGTCAAGGACCCACGGTTGGGAGCTTACAGGTTCCAGGTGTGAACCTCTTACTATTATTTTGCTAAATGGACATAGTATCAAATGTCCTTTAAATTCATATCTTCCTACCTATAAATTATTCAGTTTTCAGACCTCATGAGAAATGTTTCATTGTACAGTAAGTAGTGTTTAACAGAGAAACTCATAACTGGTCAAAATGCAGAGAAAAATTACTTCCATGTGCTCAGACACAAATGGAGATTTTATACCATCACCTCTACAAGACTCAGGGACCAGTGTGGAAGATAAAATTAAAAGATTGAATGAAGCAGAGGACTGGAGCAAAACAGGATCTGTAGTGGCAGGACCACTGTGCTTTCAACTGGTAGAGACAGGTGTGGAATCTACCAGACTTTCATAAGATCAAACCACTCAATGCAATCAATAGAGTATTAACAAAACCAATCAAACAAACAAAAACAAAACAAAACAAAACAAAAAAGGATATGACATTGAGGGAATAAGAAGATAGGATATAAAGATGAAGATGAATCTAGGAAAAGTTCATGGGGAGGAGAAGTGAAGGTTGATTATGATCAAAATATATTCTACAAAAATCTCAAGGAATTAATAAAAGTATTTGTTTCAAAAAAAAAAAACAGAAAGTGGTCTGGACTTTAAATGAACGTGGAACAGCCATATTAGCGCCAAACTGGATTTTTGCTATAATTGAGTAGAAATAAACATATCTAACCTTAAAAGAATAAGAACAATTACCCAGGAAAGGACTCATACATGTATGTGTATCCATTCATGTAACAGAGACCAACAGAATAAATTAAAATTTTGTTTTAACATTTCTTTTTATGAATATGAATATTCATGAGTCACAATGATACCACAGCAAGATTAATAAGGCACAGTTTCTTGCCCTCCAAGAATTCTGAACACAGCTAGCAAAATAGGTAGAGACTAAGTGGTCTAATCAGTCTGTTGAGAAATTTCCTGAAGATTGCTGGTTAAAATTTCATGGAGGATTTAAATTGTACAGGAGTTAGCAACCAGATGGGGATCAGATAAGACAAGGTAAGTCCAAAGATTAGAATGACATTTCAGAAAAAAAGCCATTGGGACTGGCAACATAGTGAGTTGGAAGTGTCAATGTATGCTCAGTGAACTGGGGTAGCATGTATTCTCTGGGGCAAGAAGCAGGAAGAACTGGGTGTTGTAGAATTGCTAGTGCATTGGGGAGCTGGTGGTAAAGGAGCTCTGATATTACTGATGCCATTCAGTAGATGACCAATGCTTTACATCATGATCCAGAACTTTGCAACAGCAAGCACCTTGGGAAGATGTCTAAATATGTATCTGGAGACTAAATCTTCATGAAGGATGACACAGCCATAAAAAACTCAGTTAACTTGCTATTTGTGTCTTGAGTATTTAGGCAAGTCAAATGATTCCCAAGAAGAAGAAAGGAGAGGACCCTGGGCCTGTAAAGATTGCATCCAGTTGAGTAAAGAAACCGAGGGGGGAGGGGGAATGATTGGGGAACAGTTGGGGGGGAGAGGAACTATGGGAACTATGGTGGGTGGGAACTGGGAAAGGGGAAAGCCTTTGGAATGTAAACATAGAATATAGAAAATAAAAAAAAAAGAGAGAGAAAAAAAAACTCAGTTAAGACTTACTAAGAGATCCAGCCGGTGGTGGGGAAGCCAGACACAGCCAGATTCCCAGATGCTCAGACCCAGCCGGCTGAACCAGGTACTCGAGATAGCCCAAGTTTAAGACCTTCGGGGACTCAGGCCTGGAGCGGGAGCTGCGCACAGAGTAGCGGTTTGGGGCACAGAGGCCGAGCCTGCGCTCTGCACTCGCAGGGCAGACCCCAAACTCCCTGCAGACAGCGCCATCTTGCCAGCTGCTTCCCATCCAGCCGGCGGCAGGGAGCCAGCCTCAGCCAGCTTCCCAGCAGCTTTGGACCAGCAGGCAGAACCAGATAACTGAGATATCCCAACTTTAAGACCCCTGGGGAAACAGGATACCAGACATCAAACCCTGAGCAGGAGCAGTGCAGAGCAGCTGCCCAACAGGCAGAACCAAGTACCTGGGATATCCTGAGTTTAAGAACTCGGGGGACTCAGGCCACCTGTCAGCAATCTGTGAGCAGGAGCCCTGCAGGGCAGTGGTTCAGGTGTTCCAGTCACTGGGAAATAGCCTTATGAGCCCACAGGAGGGTCAAGCACCAGCTAGTAACAACAGGACCAACTAACACCAGAGTTAACCAGATGGCAAAAGGCAAACGTAAGATTGTTACTAACAGAAATCAAGGCAGTATGGCGGCACCTGAACCCAGTTCCCTGACAGCAATAAATCTTGGATACCCTGAAACACCAGAAAAACAAGACTCAGATCTAAAATAACTGGTCAGGATGCTGATAGAGGAACACTTAGATAAATCTCTTAAAGTAATACATGAGAAAATAGATCAAAAGCTAGAAGCCCTTACAAGGCAAACACAATTAAATCTCAGATATCTCAACACACCAGAAAAACAAGACTCAGATCTAAAATCACTGATAAAGATGCAGATTGAGGATCACTTAGATAAATTTCTTAAAGTAATAGAGGAGAAAATAGATCAAAAGCTAGAAGCCCATACAAGGCAGACACAAAAATCACTTAAAGAAATCCAGGAGAATATAGAGCAAAAAATGAATCCCAATAAGGGGGAGAAACAAAAATCACTTAAAGAAATACAAGAGAACATGGGTCAACAAGTAGAAGTCATAAAAGAGGAAACACAAAAATCCCTTAAAGAATTACAGGAAAACACAAATAAGCAACTGAAAGATCTGAGCAAAACCATACAGAATCTAAAAACAGAAGTAGAAACAACTAAGAAATCGCAAAGGGAGACAACTTTGGAGATAGAAAACCTTGGGAAGAAATCAGGAGTCATAGATGCAAATATCAACAATAGAATACAAGAGATAGAAGACAGAATCTCAGGTGCTGAAGATACCATAGGAACCATGGATTCAAAAATTAAAGAAAATGCAAAATGCAAAAAGCTGGTAACCCAAAACATTCAGGAAATCCAGAACAAAATGAGAAGACCAAACCTAAGGATTATAGGGATAGATGAGAATGAAGATCTACAACTTAAAGGGCCAGCAAATATCTTCTACAAAATTATGGAAGAAAACTTCCCCAACCTAAAGAGAGAGATGCCCATGAATATACAAGAAGCCTATAGAACCCCAAATAGACTGGACCAGAACAGAAATACTTCCCGTCACATAATAATCAAAACTCCAAAACTACTAAACAAAGAAAGAATATTAAAGGCAGTAAGAGAAAAAGGACAAGTAACATATAAAGGAAGACCTATCAGAATTACACCAGACTTCTCACCTGAGACCATGAAAGCTAGAAGATCCTGGGCAGACCTCATGCAGACACTAAGAGAACAAAAACTTCAGCCAAAACTACTATACCCAGCAAAACTCTCAGTTGCCATAGATGGGGAAACCCAGGTATTCCACGACAAAACCAAATTTGCACGATACTTATCTACAAACCCAGCCCTACAAAGGATAATAGGGGAAAAATACCAACACAAGGGGGGAGACTACACCCCAGAAGAAACAAGATAGAAACCCCACCTCATCCAACCCAAAAGAAAAGAACCACTCAAATACAATAATAATAATAATAATAATAATAACGACCAAAAGGTCAGGAAGTAATAATTACTATTCCTTAATATCTCTTAATATCAATGGACTCAACTCCCCAATAAAAAGACACAGACTAACTGACTGGATACGGAAACAGGACCCTACATTTTTCTGCATACAGGAAAAACATCTCCGTGTCAAAGACAAACACCACCTTAGAGTAAAAGGCTGGAAGACAGTTTTATAAGCAAATGGTACCAGGAAACAAGCCGGAATAGCCATTTTTTTTAATTTTTTTTATTTTCTATATTCTATGTTTACATTCCAAAGGCTTTCCCCTTTCCCAGTTCCCACCCACCATAGTTCCCATAGTTCCTCTCCCCCCCAACTGTTCCCCAATCATTCCCCCTGCCCCCTCGGTTTCTTTACTAAACTGGATGCAATCTTTACAGGCCCAGGGTCCTCTCCTTTCTTCTTCTTGGGAATCATTTGACTTGCTATTTGTGTCTTGAGTATTTAGGGCTTCTGGGCTCATTAATATCCACTTATCAGTGATTGCATTTCATGTGCATTCTTTTGTGATTGGGTTAATTCACTCAGGATGATATTTTCCAGGTCTAACCATTTACCTACAAATTGCATAAATTCATTATTTTTAATTGCTGAGTAGTATTCCATTGTATAAATATACCAAATTTTCTGTATCCATTCCTCCTTTGAGGGATATTTGGGCTCCTTCCAATTTCTGGCTATTATAAACAAGGCTGCTATAAACATAGTGGAGCATGTGTCCTTATTGCATGCAGGGGAATCCTCTGGGTATATGCCCAGGAGTGGTATGCCAGGGTCCTCTGGAAGTGACATGCCCAATTTTCTGAGGAACCGCCAAACTGATTTCCAGAGCGGTTTTACCATTTTGCAATCCCACCAACAGTGGAGGAGTGTTCCTCTTTCTCCACATCCTCGCCAGCACTTGTTGTCTCTTGAGTTTTTAATCTTAGCCATTCTGACTGGTGTGAGGTGGAATCTCAGGGTTGTTTTGATTTGCATTTCCCTGATGAGTAATGATGTTGAACATCTTTTAAGGTGTTTCTCGGCCATCCGAATTTCTTCTGGTGAAAATTCTTTGTTTAGCTCTGTGCCCCATTTTTTGATAGGGTTATTTGTTTCTTTGTGGTCTAACTTCTTGAGTTCTTTGTATATATTGGATATTAGCCCTCTGTCGGATGTGGAGTTGGTGAAGATCTTTTCCCACTTTGTTGGTTGCCGTTTTGTCCTTCTGACAGTGTCCTTTGTTTTGCAGAAACTTTGTAATTTTATGAGGTCCCATTTGTCGATTCTTGATCTTAGAGCATAAGCTATTGGTGTTCTGTTCAGGAACTTTTCCCCTGTGCCCAAGTCCTCCAGGGTCTTCCCAAGTTTCTTTTCTAATAGTTTCAGTGTGTCTGGTTTTATGTGGAGGTCCTTGATCCACTTGGAGTTGATCTTAGTGCAAAGAGATAAGAGTGGGTCAATTTGCATTCTTCTGCATGTTGACTTCCAGTTGAACCAGCACCATTTGTTGAAAAGGCTATCTTTATTCCACCGGATGGTTGTGGCTCCTTTATCCAAGATCAAGTGACCATAAGTCTGTGGGTTAATTTCTGGGTCTTCAATCCTGTTCCATTGATCTGCTTGCCTGTTGCTATACCAATACTATGCAGTTTTTAACACAATTGCTCTGTAGTACTGCTTGAGGTCAGGGATATTGATTCCCCCAGAAGTCCTTTTATTGTTGAGAATAGTTTTAGCTATCCTGGGTTTTTTGTTGCTCCAAATGAATTTGAGAATTGCTCTTTCTAGATCTATGAAGAATTGAGTTGGGATTTTGATGGGGATCGCATTGAAACTGTATATTGCTTTTGGCAAGATGGCCATTTTTACTATATTGATCCTGCCAATCCAGGAGCAAGAAATATTTTTCCATCTTCTGAGGTCTTCTTCGATTTCTTTCTTCAAGGACTTGAAGTTCCTGTTGTACAGATCTTTTGCTTGTTTGGTTAGAGTTACGCCAAGATACTTTATGTTGTTTGTGGCTATTGTGAAGGGTGTTATTTCCCTAATTTCTTTCTCTGCCTGCTTGTCCTTTGAGTACAAGAAGGCCACTGACTTGCTTGAGTTAATTTTATAACCTGCCACTTTGCTGAAGTTGTTTATCAGCTGTAGAAGTTCTCTGGTGGAGTTTTTTGGGTCGCTTAGGTAAACTATCATATCGTCTGCAAATAATGATAGTTTCACTTCTTCCTTTCCTATTTGTATCCCTTTGACTTCCTTATGTTGTCTAATTGCTCTTGCTAGAACTTCAAGTACTATATTGAAAAGATATGGAGAGAGAGGGCAGCCTTGTCTAGTCCCTGATTTTAGTGGGAATGTTTCAAGTTTCTCTCCATTTATTTTGATGTTGGCTACTGGTTTGCTGTAGATTGCTTTTACTATGTTTAGGTATGGGCCTTGAATTCCTGCTCTTTCCAAGACTTTTAGCATGAAAGGATGCTGAATTTTGTCGAATGCTTTTTCAGCATCTAATGAGATGACCATGTGGTTTTTTTCTTTCAGTTTGAAACGGAATAGCCATTCTAATATCAGATAAAATTGACTTTCAACCTAAAGTCATCAAAAGAGACTCAGAAGGTCACTTCCTGCTTGTCAAAGGGAAAATCCACCAAGAAGAATTCTCAATACTGAACATCTATGCGCCAAATGTAAGGGCACCCTCATTCGTAAAAGAAACTTTGCTAAAGCTTAAAGCACACATCGCACCTAACACAATAATTGTAGGTGACTTCAACACTCCACTCTCCTCAATGGATTGATCAGGAAAGCAGAAACTAAACAGGGACACAGTGAAACTAATTGAAGGTTTGGACCAATTGGATTTAACAGATATATATATAGAACATTCCATCCTAAAGCAAAAGAGTATACCTTTTTCTCAGCACCTCACGGTACCTTCTCAAAAATTGACCATATAATTGGTCACAAGACAGACCTCAACAAATACAAGAAGACTGAACTAATCCCATGTCTCCTATCGGATCACTATGGAGTAAAAGTGGTCTTCAATAGCAAGAAGAACAACAGAAAGCCCACATACACATGGAAACTGAACAATACTCTACTCAATGACACCTTGGTCAAGGAAGAAATAAAGAAAGAAATCAAAGACTTTTTAGACTTCAATGAAAATGAAGGTATGACCTACCCAAATGTTTGGAACACAATGAAAGCAGTGGTAAGAGGAAAACTCATAGCCCTGAGTGCCTCCAAAAAGAAACTGGAGAGAGCATACACTAGCAACTTAACAGCACACCTGAAGGCCCTGGAACAAAAAGAAGCTAACTCACCCAGGAGGAGCAGAAGAGAGAAAATCATCAAACTAAGGGCTGAAATCAATCAAGTAGAAACAAAGAGAACCATACAAAGAATCAACAAAACCAAGAGCTGGTTCTTCGAGAAAATCAACAAGATAGATAAACCCTTAGCTAGACTAACCAAAGGGCACAGAGACAGTATCCAAATTAACAAAATTAGAAATGAAAAGGGGGATATAACAACAGAAATGGAGGAAATTCAAAAGATCATCAGATCCTACTACAAAGGCCTATACTCAAAACAACTGGAGAATCTGGAGGAAATGGACAATTTCCTAGACAGATACCAAATACCAAAATTAAATCAGCATCAAGTAGATCAGCTAAATAGTCCCATAACCCCTAAAGAAATAGAAGGGGTTATAGAAAGCCTCCCAACCAAAAAAAGTATGGGACCAGATGGTTTTAGTGCAGAATTCTACCAAACCTTCAAAGAAGACTTAACACCAATACTCTTCAAACTATTCCACAAAATAGAGACAAAAGGGACACTGCCCAACTCGTTCTTCGAAACCATGATCACGCTGATACCTAAACCACTAAAAGATCCAACAAAGAAAGAGTACTACAGGCCAATTTCTCTTATGAATATTGATGCTAAAATACTAAATAAAATTCTTGCCAACCGAATCCAAGAACATATCAAAACGATCATTCACTATGATCAAGTAGGCTTCATCCCAGGGATGCAGGGATGGTTCAATATACGGAAATCCATCAATGTAATCCACTACATAAAAAAACTAAAAGAAAAAAACCACATGGTCATCTCATTAGATGCTGAAAAAGCATTTGACAAAATTCAGCATCCTTTCATGCTAAAAGTCTTGGAAAGAGCAGGAGTTCAAGGCCCATACCTAAACATAGTAAAAGCAATCTACAGCAAACCAGTAGCCAACATCAAAATAAATGGAGAGAAACTTGAAGAAATCCCACTAAAATCAGGGACTAGACAAGGCTGCCCTCTCTCTCCATATCTGTTCAATATAGTACTTGAAGTTGTAGCGAGAGCAATTAGACAACATAAAAAAGTCACAGGGATACAAATTGGAAAGGAAGAAGTCAAAGTATCATTATTTGCAGAACGATATGATAGTCTACTTAAGCGACCCAAAAAACTCCACCAGAGAACTTCTACAGCTGATAAACAACTTCAGCAAAGTGGCTGGTTATAAAATTAACTCAAGCAAATCAGTAGCCTTCTTGTACTCAAAGGATAAGCAGGCTGAGAAAGAAGTTAGGGAAATAACACCCTTCACAATAGCCACAAACAACATAAAGTACCTTGGCGTAACCTAACCAAACAAGCGAAAGACCTGTATGACAGGAACTTCAAGTCCTTGAAGAAAGAAATCGAAGACCTCAGAAGATGGAAAAATGTTTCTTGCTCCTGGATTGGCAGGATCAATATAGTAAAAATGGCCATCTTGCCAAAAGCAATATACAGATTCAATGCAATCCCCATCAAAATTCCAACTCAATTCTTCATAGATCTAGAAAGAGCAATTCTCAAATTCATCTGGAGCAACAAAAAACCCAGGATAGCTAAAACTATTCTCAACAATAGAAGGACTTCTGGGGGAATCAATATCCCTGACCTCAAACAGTACTACAGAGCAATTGTGTTAAAAACTGCATGGTATTGGTACAGCAACAGGCAAGTAGATCAATGGAATAGGATTGAAGACCCAGAAATGAACCCACAGACTTATGGTCACTTGATCTTTGATAAAGGAGCCACAACCATCCAGTGGAAAAAAGATAGTCTTTTCAACAAATGGTGCTGGTTCAACTGGAGGTCAACATGCAGAAGAATGCCAATTGACCCACTCTTATCTCCTTGTACTAAGATCAACTCCAAGTGGATCAAGGACCTCCACATAAAACCAGACACACTGAAACTATTAGAAAAGAAACTGGGGAAGACCCTGGAGGACATGGGCGCAGGGGGAAAGTTCCTGAACAGAACACCAATAGCTTATGCTCTAAGATCAAGAATTGACAAATGGGACTTCATAAAATTACAAAGTTTCTATAAGGCAAAGGACACTGTCAGAAGGACAAAACGACAACCAACAAAGTGGGAAATGATCTTCACCAACCTCACATCCGACAGAGGTCTAATATCCAATATATACAAAGAACTCAAGACGTTAGACCCCAAAGAACCAAATAACCCTATCAAAAAATGGGGTACAGAGCTAAACAAAGAATTTTCTCCAGAAGAAATTCGGATGGCTGAGAAACACCTTAAGAGATGTTTAACATCATTAGTCATCAGGGAAATGGAAATCAAAACAACCCTGAGATTCCACCTCACACCAGTCAGAATGGCTAAGATTAAAAACTCAAGAGACAACAGGTGCTGGCGAGGATGTGGAGAAAGAGGAACACTCCTCCACTGTTGGTGGGATTGCAAAATGGTAAAACCGCTCTGGAAATCAGTGTGGTGGTTCCTCAGAAAATCGGGCATGTCACTTCCAGAGGACCCTGGCATACCACTCCTGGGCATATACCCAGAGGATTCCTCTGCATACAATAAAGACACATGCTCCACTATGTTTATAGCAGCCTTGTTTATAATAGCCAGAAATTGGAAGGAGCCCAAATATCCCTCAAAAGAGGAATGGATACAGAAAATGTGGTATATTTATACAATGCAGTACTACTCAGCAATTAAAAATAATGAACTCATGCAATTTGTAGGTAAATGGTTAGATCTAGAAAATATCATCCTAAGTGAGCTAACCCAATCACAAAAGAATACACATGAAATGCAATCACTGATAAGTGGATATTAATGAGCCCAGAAGCCCTAAATACTCAAGGCACAATTAGCAAGTCAAATGACTCCCAAGAAGAAGAAAGGAGAGGACCCTGGGCCTGTAAAGATTGGATCCAGTATTGTAGACCCAGAACAGAGAAATCCTGGGGGGGAATGAGTGTGGAATAGCAGGGGGGAGAGGAATTATGGGACATATGGTGGGGGGTAACTGGGAAAGGGGAAAGCCTTTGGAATGTAAAGATAGAATGTAGAAAATAAAAATTTAAAAAAAGACTCACTAAGAGCTTTAACCGATACAACAAACCAACATCAAAGAATCTTTTCCTGAACAGACTTGAATCCCAGCAGTGAATATGGGGAAGGAATATATGATTGTGTCTCCATAGTGTCAGAGATAAAGTCATTTTCATCACTGTTGCCAAAGATGTTGTTTCTCCAGGGCTTAGTGCATAGTATATGGAGAGTAGGGACTTCTTACGTCTGTTAGATAACATGGTGATCAAATAAATGCAAGTCTGTGCTACCATTTGCATGCTCTGAAATCTCATGACTGCAGTTTCATGTCCCACATTCCAAACACTTTACCAGACTCAGTGGCCTATTGTAGTTGCAAGTCTGGCCTGTAATAAAAACGTCTTGGGTTCAATATCACTTTCATCTCTCATCAAATGAGGAGGGTCAGAAAAACTACTGAAGTTCTCTTACCGAGAGTCTTCAACCATCATCGAAGGAAAAAGTATTTGTACCAATGCCATGCATCCATTAAGGAAATAACAACAGTAAATGTGTAGAAACATTCAACTTTCTGTTTCAAATGTAGAGATATCTTTATCCTAACTACAATAATAAGTATAAACATTCCAGAACATTCTGCAATTCTTTTGTTCCCATTATAAAATATCCCTGCTATAGAGTCAAAGGGGGAAAATGGAGGGAAGAGAGTTGTACATGGGCTTCCTGGGCTGTTTCTCACAGTGTTTGCTACCCATCTGGTCAGTAAAACTGCTCACCATAACCATTCACTGGCCATGTGGGTGGATCACTAAATTTTGGCCACTACAACTAAAGCAGAGGTATGATGTCTCACCTAGCCTTTACCCATATGAGAAAAGTCTCTCTACACAAAATCATTAGTTCTCTTTTCTTCATTTACAAGATAAATAGTGGAATAGATGTGAACACTGAGTTAGAGGAACTTAGAACTATATAGGTGGGGAGAAACCTGGGTCATGGAATGAGAAAGATTAACTTAGAATGGTCTTCAGTGAGGCATGATTGCTGTTATTGTTTTTAAAACAATTGTCAAAGGACCATGTGTTTGAATAGTCAGTCTCTAGCCAGAGATGCAGTTTTGATGGACTGCAGAACCTTGAGGAAAGGAAGGGAAGCTGGAGGAAGGGGCTCACTGTAGATCTGGCTTTGATTATTATAGCCTGGTTGTACTTCAGGTCCACAGAGTGTATTCTGATCCTCAGCAGCATGAGGAAACCTCAGTCTCATGCTGTGCCTTCCCACCATGGTCAACTACATCCCCTAAGTGAGTTGAAACAAACCCTTTTTTCTTTAAGTCACATCTTGTATTTGGGCAAAATAATCAAGTTGAGAAAGTGCTAAGAAAGGATCTGAATTCCTTTGGAAGAGGATTTCTTTTTCTTTTCTCTTCTTTTTCTGTAGGAGTGGGGTGGAAGATAGGGATTAGAGCAGAGAAGAAAAATTAACAAGAAGTTTGTGAAAATGATAGCTAAACTTCTTGGTATTCTGCATTGAAATCAAAACAAAATAAATGGTAACAGATGGAGATGCCGGGCGTGGTGGCGCACGCCTTTAATCCCAGCACTTGGGAGGCAGAGGTAGGTGGATTTCTGAGTTCAAGGCCAGCCTGGTCTTCAGAGTGAGTTCCAGGACAGCCAGGACTACACAGAGAAACACTGTCTTGGAACAAAACAAAACAAAACAAAAAAAGATGGAGACTGAAATCACATGCATACAAGTAACATTGTGTAAATTGAGCAGAACTGGATTTATATATTTTGAAATTTTGTGTGTGTTTCTGTGTGTGTGTGTGTGTGTGTGTGTGTGTGTGTGTGTGTGTAAAAATCACTAATGTAAAAGAGTCCAGAGGTCATGAATTAGAAAGAGGGAGTACAAGGGAGGGGCTGGAAGGACAAAAGTAAAAGGGGAAAATGAAGCAATTTCAAAATTCAACATATATGTGTGTTGATATTTTTATTAGTATTAGCTTTATTTACACTTCAAATGGTATCCCCTGTCTGTGTTACCCCTCTGAAAATCCCCTATGCCCTCCCCCTCCCCCTGCTAACCTTCCTCCCTAATTTCCTGACTTGCATTCCCTTATTCTGGGGAATCGAGCCATCACAGAACCAATGGCCTCTCCTCACATTGATATTTGAAATGGTCATCTTATACTACATATGTAACTGGAGCCATGGGTCCCTCCATGCATACTCTTTGGTTGGTTATTTATTCCCTGGGAGCTCTGGGGATACTGGTTGGTTCATATTGTTGTTCCTCTTGCAGAGTTGCAAACCTCTTCAGCTCCTTGGCTCCTTTCTCTAGCTGCTCCATTGGATACTCTATGCTCAGTCAATTGGTTGGCTGTGAGCCATGGGTATTTTGATCTACCTTCCAATAAAGATCAAAGTGTCCACACTTTGGTCTTCCTTCTTCTTGAGCTTCATGTAATCTATGAGTTGAACCTTGGATATTCCAAGCTTTTGGGCTAATATGCACTTATCAGCAAGTGCATAGTGTGTCTTTTCTTTGGTGATTGGGTTACCTCACTCAAGATGATATTTTCTATCTCCATCCCTTTGCCTAAGAATTTCATGAATTCATTGTTTTTAATAGCTGAGTAGTACTCCATTGTGTAAATGTACCACATTTTCTGTATCCATTCCACTGTTGAGGGACTTCTGGGTTCTTTCCAGCTTCCAGCTATTATAAATAAGGCTGCTATGAACATAGTGGAGCATGTGTCCTTATTGCATATTGGAGCATCTTCTGGATATATGCCCAGAGTGGTATAGCTGGGTCCTCAGGTAGTGCTATATCCAATTTTCTGAGTAACTGCCAAACTGATTTCCAGAATGTTTTTTTTACTAGCCTGTAATCCCATCAGCAATGAAGGAGTGTTCCTCTTTCTCCACATCCTTTCCAGCATTGCTGTCCCCTGAGTTGTTTTTTTTTTTGTTTTTTTTTTATCTTGGCCATTCGGACTGTTATGAGGTAAAATCTCAGGGTTGTGTTGATTTGTATTTCCCTGATGATTAAGGGTGTTGAACATTCCATTAGGTATTTCTCAGCCATCCAGTATTCCTCAATTGAAAATTCTTTGTTTAGCTCTGTACCCCATTTTTAATAGGGTTATTTGGTTATCTAAAATCTAATTTCTTGAGTTCTTTATATATATTGGATATTAGCCCTCTATCAAATGTAGCATTGGTAAAGATCTTTTCCCAATCTGTTGCTTGCCTTTTTATCCTATTGACAGTGTCCTTTGTCTTACAGAAGAAGCTTTGCAATTTTATGAGGTTCCATTTGTCAATTCTTGATCTTAGAGCATAAGCTATTGGTGTTCTATTCAGGAAATTTTCCCCTATGCCCAAGTGCTCCAGGTTCTTCTCCACTTTCTCTTCTATTAGATTCAGGGTATCGGTTTTTTTGTGGAGGTCCATGATCCACTTGGACTTGAGCTTTGTACAGAAAGTTCAGAATGGATCAAGTTGCATCCTTCTATATGTTGACTGCCAGTTGACCCAGCACCATTTGTTGAAAATGTTGTCTTTTTTCCCACTGGATGTCTTTTTTTCCTTTGTCAAAGATCAAGTGACCATAGGTGTGAGGTTTCATTTCTGGGTCTTCAATTCTATTCTATTGATCTACATGACTGTCATGGTACCCATACCACATAGTTTTTATCACTAATTCTCAGTAGTATAGCTTGAAGTCAGTGGCGGTGACTCCGCACAAGTTCTTTTATTGTTGATAATAGTTTTTACTATTCTGGGTTTTTTGTAATTCCAGGTAAATTTCTAAATTGCTCTTTCTAACTCTGTAAAGAATTGAATTGGAATTTTGATGGAGATTGCATTGAATCTGTGCATTGCTTTTGGCTAGATGGCCATTTTTACTATATCAACCCAGACAATCCATGAGCCTGTGAGATCTTTCCATATTCTGAGCTCTTCAATTTCTTTCTTCAGAGACTTGAAGTTCTTGTCATATAGATCTTTCTCTTGCTTGGTTAGAATCACACCAAGATAGTTTATATTCTTTGTGACTATTATAATGAGTGCCATTTCCCTAATTTCTTTCTCAGCCTCTTTATCCTTTGAGTATAGGAAGTATACTGATTTATTTGAGTTAATTTTATATCCAACCACTTTGCTGAAGTTGTTTATCAGGTTTAGGATTTCTCTGGTGGATTTTTGGGGGCCACTTAAATATACTATCATAACATCTGCAAATAATGATACTTTGATTCCTCTCTTTCCAATTTGAATCCCTTTGACATCCTTTTGTTGCCTATTTGCTCTGGCTAGGACTTCAAGTACTATATTGAACAGGTTGGGAGAGAATAGAGAGCCTTGTCTAGTCCCTGATTTCAGTAGGATTGCTTCAAGTTTCTCTCCATTTAGTTTGATGTTGGCTACTGGTTTGCTGTATATTGCTTTTGCTATGTTTAGGCATGGGTCTTGAATTCCTGATCTTTCCAAGACTTTTATCATGAAGAGGTGTTGGATTTTGTCAAATGCTTTCTCAGCATCTAATGAAATGATCATGTGTTTTTATTCTTTGAGTTTGTTTATATAGTGGATTACATTGATGGATTTCCATATATTGAACCATCCCTGCATTCCTGGGATGAAGCCTGCTTGATCATGGTGAATGATCATTTTGATGTGTTCTGGGATTTGGTTGGCAAGAATTTTATTATTTTTGCCTTGATATTCATAAGGGAAATTGGTCTAAAGTTCTCTTTCTTTGTTGGGTCTTTGTGTGGCTTAGGTATCAGAGTAATTGTGGTTTCATAAAATGAATTGGGTAGTGTTCGATCTGTTTCTATTTTGTGGAATAGTTTGAAGAGTATTGGTATTAGTTCTTCTTTGAAAGTCTGGTAGAACTCTGCATTAAATCCATCTGACCTTGGGCATTTTTTGTGTTTGGAGAATATTAATGACAGCTTCTATTTCTTTAGGGGTTATGGGATTGTTTAGATCATTTATCTGTTCCTGATTTAACTTTGGTACCTGATATCTGTCTAGAAAAATGTCCATTTTATCTAGATTTTACACTTTTGTTGCATATAGGCTTTTGTAGTCATATCTGATGATTTTTTGGATTTCCTCAGTATCTGTTGTTATGTCTCCCTTTTCATTTCTGATTTTGTTGATTTGGTTACTGTCTCTGTGCCCTCTGGTTAGTCTGGCTAAGAGTTTATATATCTTGCTTTTTTTTTTCTCAAAGAAACAACTCCTGGTTTGGTTGATTCTTTATATAGCTCTTTTTGTTTCTACTTTTTTAGCCCTGAATTTGATTACTTTCTGCTGGCTACTCTTGGGTGTATTTGCTTCTTTTGGTCCTAGAACTTTCAGGTGTGTTATAAAGTTGCTACTATATGCTCTCTCCAGTTTAATTTTGGAGGCACTCAGAGCTATGAGTTTTCTTTTACCACTGTTTTCATTGTATTCCATAAGTTTGGGTAGTTTGTGCCTTCATTTTTATTAAATTCTAAAGTATTTAATTTCTTTATTTATTTCTTCCTAACCAGATCATCATTGAATAGGGCATTGTTCAGCTTCCATGTGTATGTTGGCTTTTTATTGTTATTGAAAACCAGCCTTAGTCTGTGGTGATCTGATAGGATGCATGGGATTATTTCAATCTTCTTGTATCAGTTGAGGCCTGTTTTGTGACAGATTAAGTGGTCAGTTCTGGAGAAGATACCATAAGGTGCTAAGAAGAAGGTATATTTTTTGTTGTTTTAGGATGAAATGTTCTACAGAAAGCTGTTAAATCATTTTGGTCTATAACTTCTGTTAGTTTCAAAATGTCTCTGTTTAGTTTGTGTTTCCATAATCTGTCCACTGATAAGAGTAGGGTGTTTTAAGTCTTCTAATATTATTGTGTGAGGTACAATGTGTGCTTTAAGCTTTCATAAAGTTTCTTTTATGAATGTGGGTACCCTTGCATTTGGAGCACAGATGTTCAGAATTGAGAGTTCTTCTTGGTAGGTTTTTTTCTTTGATAAGTATGAAGTGTCCTTCCTTATCCTTTTTGATAACTTTTGTTCGAAAGTTGATTTTATCTGATATTAGAATGATACTCCAGCCTGTTTCTTGGGACCATTTGCTTGGAAAATTGTTTTCTAACTTTTGCTCTGAGGTAGTGTCTGTCTTTGACACTAGGTGCATTTCCTGTATGCAGCAAAATGCTGGGTCCTGTTTACATATCCACTCTCTTAGTTTATGTCTAACCCCCAAAATAACCCCCCAAACCAAAACGAAACAAAACAAAGAAATAAACCAGAAAAACAAAACAAAACAAGAAACGAATGAAGAAATGAGATGTTTATTTTGGTTCATAGTTTGAGGTGATACAGTCCACCATGGTGGCAAAAGCTTAGATACAGATGGCTTATATGACTTGATGGAAGGAGTGTGCAACATCAACTTGATAAGAGTTCACTAGGCCAACAAGTAGCAGAAGTCCAAGTCCCTGATATTAGCTAATTAGTTACTATCAGCTAAATATATTGAGTGGGTCTTATCCTTCCTCAGCTATACCTTTCCCAAACACCCCCAGAGAAATACCCAGAGGTATCTTTCAAGGGATTCTAAATCCTCACAAGTTGCCAATGAAGGTTAATAATTAGGAAATCAAAAGAAACATCTGAATCATTGTGATTTACAGAGTCAAAATACATGCTAAAACAGATGGATTTAAACTTGAGAGTGGACAAAACCTGACGCATTATGTATGTGGTTTAGGTATTCCTATTAATTGTGACTTTTAACTTTAATTTCAACATCTTCTAGGCAGAGAATTGGCTGAATGTATTTACTAATTCTGTTAAATGGTTCATATTTTTTCTGGATAATATTTATTCAGATATGTTTTCTACAAACAATGCCAGTATTTTCTTTCATATTTTTTAACTTTTCATTGAGTCTTTGTGAATTATACATCATGTGCCCCAATCTCACTCATCTCCCTGTCCATTCATATTCACCCTCCATCCACCCTTGCAATCTCTTCCCACCAAAGGAAATAAAATAAGATAGAATTTTTTTTAAAAAAAAAAAAACCTGTCTTTTCATGGAAGCTGTATTGTGCCACAGTGTGTCACACAGTATACCCTTTTGTCTACACATCCTCACTTGCAAATGTTTCCAGATCTTTATCTTCTGCTAAACTATACTGGATCTGAAGGGCCTACCCTTTCATACATGCCAGCAGATTACAGATGAAGTAGATGTTGAGATAGGTCAACTCAATGCCATGGATCTTGTTCTAGGAGGTTGTTACAGATTTGGTCTAGTGCTTGTATTATGTCAATCGGATCCCTAGTTGGGGATTCGATCACATGAGCATCCTCACTTTGAGGGTCCCTGCCCCCATTTGGTTTCGATCAGAAAATAAAGTCATCACAGACAAATGGTTGGGCAGAGAGACAGAAGCAGGGCTTTTAGGATTCCTGGGCAAAGGATAGAGGGGAGTGAGGGGAGAATAGGGCAGACATGCCAGGAAAGGAATATTTGCCAGGACTGAGAGCTGCAGAAGAGAGAGTTTAACAATCATGTAAGAGCCAGGAAGAGCAGCCCCAGACCCCACCCCGACTGGGTCTAGGGCAACAATGATGGAATATAAATTTTAGTAAGTAATAACTCAAGCATATTTGTGAGGAGATATTAGCCCTGTGGAGGTTTGAGAGTGAACCAGCCATTGAGTTGTTTAAAGCAATTAAAATAGAAGTCTTTCTTTCTCTCTCTCTCTCTCTCTCTCTCTCTCTCTCTCTCTCTCTCTGTGTGTGTGTGTGTGTGTGTGTGTGTGTGTGTGTGTGTGTGTGTTTCACTAGGGAACCCAGAATATTGGGAAGGGTAATAAGGAATGTGTCACTGCCGCGGGGATGATTTGAGCTGATTAATTGGTAAAAGCAATAGGAGGTGGATGGGTTTAGTTAACCCACCAGCTCTCTTTTGCCCTCACCATCAGGGCAAGCTCTCAGGCACTGTCTGGCTAGCTCACCCAATATTACAGTGTAGTAATTTGAATATGTTTGGCCCATGTGAATTGGCACTGTCAGGAGGTGTGACCTTGTTGGAGTATATGTGACCTTGTTGGAGGAAGTGTGACATGGTATAGGTGGGCTTTGAGGTCTTCTACGCTCAAACTCTTCACAATGTAGAAGAGAGCCTACTCCTGGCTGTCTTTGAATTAAGATATAGAATTTTCCAGGTCCTCCATTGCCATGTCTACCAACAGTCTGCCATACTTCCAGACATTATGATAATATACTGAACCTGTGAACCTGTAAGCTAGCCCCAATTAAATGCTGTCCTTTGTAAGATTTGCATTGATCATGGTATCTCTTCATAGCAATGCAAACCTTAAGACCAAAGTTGATACTAAGGACTAGTGTATTACTTGGACATTCCTTACTATGAGTTTGAAGACTGAAGATTTGGGGACTTTAGACTTGAAAATCAGTGGAATGCTTTCAGTGGGAGTTAATGGGACAGCCTAGTAATATGGAAGATGTTGGTGTTAGAAGAGCTGAGAGTTTTACATCTTGATCCAAAGGCAGCCAAAAGGGAACTGTCTTCTTCAGGTAACCAAGAGAAGACACTCTTCCACACTGGGCTGAGCTTACACACAGGAGGCCTCAAAGTCTGCCTACACGGTCACAAACTACCTCCAACAAGGCCATACTTATTCCAACAAGGCCGCACCTCCTGATAGCGCCTCTTCCCAGGGGCTGGGGTTATTCAAACTACCACAGGCGACCAGCAAGAGTCACAATCCTCTCTCTTGCTCTAAATTCCTTCTGGCTGGCTTGACATCTTCACTCACTACCAGAGCCAGCTCTACTGGGCTTCCCAGAAAAGGTCCAGGGCTCATTCTACCACGTGCTGTGATGCAGGCCCTAAGAGGTGGAGCCAACTTTCCTGCACTCATGATCTCAGGGTCAGCTTTTCTCCCTCACACATGAGGGGAGAGGTTATGGTGGGGCATCTCTGCCTCTCCCAAGCCACCTCATGGCAGACTGCTGGTAACATAGACCTGGGACATCAACACAGGCCCTGGATGCCATAGGACACAGAGCCAGTCACAGGTCCCAACAACAGCCTTGGCTATGTCCACATAGTCTCAGGTACAGTGTAGCTGCTCAGATCAATGTGTTCCCATTCAGCAACACCAACCTTAGATATCCATCGTCTTCATGAGCAACCCAGGCCATGGCATCCCAGACCATGGACATTTGCTTGGCCTTTGGTCGTAATTCATGCCATAGACATCAGCACAGACACTAGATGCAACAGGACCATGGACCTGGACCTAGCTCTTGGTAGGAGCCTGAGCCTTAACCATGACCTCCTCATATCTACCTGTTCTGTACCTCCTTCAAGTCTGCAGTTCCACCTTTCTCCACAGTGTACAAATCCCTTGATTTATTCTTTCTTCCATTTCTCCACTGTTAATTCCATCCTTCCCATCCCTCCATCACACATTCATCCACCATAGTGGCACTAACAACAGGTGCTTGGATGTCTTTCTTCTGGCCATCTAGGTAGATATGGCCAGTACAGGTCCTCTGCTGTCTTTCTTTGGGGTGATGTGGCAGGCATGGTCAGGGCAGGTCATCAATTTACTTAGTTAGCAATGTTCCACAGTATATTTATGTCTATTTTCTTATTGCATTGAATAGGACTTCCAGTAAAAATATTGAAGAGATTCTATGATGGAATGCCTATACCTTATTACATTCCTGATTGCAGGAGGAAACTTTTAAAATTCACCATGGAGTATATTAAATATGTTAGCTGTATACTTATTTATTTAAAGGTATTGTAGATTATATTTTTAAAATTTTCTGTTTTGTCTGTTAGCTACAAATATCTATGAAGCTTATTAAATACATTGTTTATCTCCATTAAGATAAGAATATAATTGCTGCATTTTTGCATTGCTTTTATTTTGTTTTGTTTTTAACAGTTTGGATACCCATACAATTGGTTTTATATTTTGATATTTATTTGTCAATTTTTATTTGTTTAATAAAGTTTTAGTGTTACATCATACATTTGCTGAAGCCAAAATGGCTGATAATTTCTTTGTAATTTTACATTTATATTGGTAAGAAAATTGTAATTTTACATTTATATTGGTAAGACATCATTTTTATAATGTCTCCATCCAGCTTTGTTATCAAGATTTTATTGGCCTTACAAAATGACTTGAATAATTCATTTTTCTTACTTCCCACTTTTGTCAAAGCACATTTCTTTAAAAAAAAAAGGGTTGGGTTCTCCTGTAACGAGACTGAAGGAAAGCTTTTTTGTAAATGCAGAAATTATCAAAAGCTAGTGATAAATTGAGTGACAGGTAGTTAATATGTTGTATAGACAATGTAATGTGATATAATACAGTCAGGACCAAAGGTTCATATTCAACCCAAACCAAAACTTACTGAAAACAAGAGGGGAAAAGCAAAACAATGTACTATATACATCCTTTGCGTAAATTGGACCTTGGAACTCCCCATTGAGAAAGTCAGAATTTTGAGTAAGGGAAAAGAACTGTGGTCCTTAGCTAAAAGTCACAGAAATATGTCCATTTGTTCAGATACTAATTTTCAAGAAAAACATAGGCCTTGTTCATTGAGTTATGTTGTTCAGTTTTCTGGATTAAAACTAGCAAATAATCCTGAATATCAAACTCCTGAATTTAACATGATATTAAAATGTTCACAGTGGGGACATGCTGCTACAGCCATTGTTGGGATCAGTGCACTCAGAAATTTTTTGCAATGTAAATTGACAAAGCGACTTTGGAAACTGATATGGGAATGATTTCAGGAAAAAAAAATACAAACCCACAACAATCACACTTCTGAGATTTTAAGTGAAGACAAGTATTCCAGTATCAAATTACTATATACTTTTAAAAGTCATCAAAATTCCATTTTCTATACTAACAACAACAACAACAAAAATGAACCAATTACATCACTGCCAGTATGATAATGATGACTGATAATGATAAATTGAATATTCAAAGTGGGAAATATGTTTTGCAATGTTCCTGACACAAAGGAATGGTGTATGGTTCAGCAGATATATGTAGTAATTCCCCAGAAGCAGAAATCACACAATGGATGTGTGTGTGAGTGTGTGTGTGTGTGTGTGTGTGTGTATGTGTATATATATATACACATTCCATTATTATACTGCTCTATAAACATGTTCAATTACTACATATTAATTAAAACTACTATATTTTCGAAAAGGTATGACCCTTATCAAATGGAATATAAGGCCTTAATTATAGTTAAAGAAACACAAGACTTTTAGTTGATCCAATGCTCATAGTTATAAGCACACCCACATGTTATTTTTTCTGCTATGTAAAATTATGTATGTAGTGAAATAAAACAACAAAGATAAATGAACAGCATATAATATGTTTGGGAGGTAAAATGTTCTCATTATATTTGGAAATGCATTAATGTTTTTATAATGATATTCTGTAAAAAAATTGCAGATAAAATGACTATCATTTATTGAATTCCTATATTATGCTCTCTGCTTGCTCATGATGTATCTTATCGTACTCTTACAATGACCTATAAGGGAGGTACTTCTCAGATCCATCTCTTAATTGAATTTTATTTTTATTTTCAAATTAACACAGACACATACTTCAAAAAGATAAAGTGGAATAGATGTTTACCAAGAATAAATGCAATCTTGTACCCCTTCACTGTAATTCTTTTTAATATTTTAGCATTTTTCTTATGAATAGCTCATATTTCTAAATCTCACCACAGTATTAGAATCTTTAAGCTTTTTCACTTTGTTTGACTAAGTGTTGTTGCGCATTCTTCAAAGAGATGCATAAAATGGATATACCTTCCAAAAATCTAAAACAGAAAGGAAACACAAGTTATGAAATCCAGGAAAAGGGAGCAGCTCGTACATTCCACTGTGCCCTAAATGGAGATAGAACCACACTGTATGTATGGAAAGATGCATGGACACTTAGAGACAAATGACAAATTCTTTGAAAATCCTAATTTGCAAAAGCTGAAGGATCTAGGACTAGCAAATACCAATAGCATTCTATTTATCTACTAAGAAATTCAGTGGTGTGTGTGTGTGTGTGTGTGTGTGTGTATAGCAGCATATGTAGCAAGGTCAAAAGACAACATAGTGAAGTCAGTCGGCTTCCATCATGTGAGTTTCAGGGATACTCACATGGACTTGGACTTGGTATTGATGCCAAGTATTTTTTCCTGCTGAGCCATCTCACCAGCAGCATCCAGGAAAGGTAACTTTTAACTAAGAAATTTTAATGAAGAGAACCCAGGGTCTTAGTGACTCTATTGATGAATTCATGACTGTTATCAACATGTAAAACTCACCAGTGATCATGCTTAATGTGTCTTTGATTTATTAATTAAATTTACTCTTTGGCAATTTTATGCATGTATATAATATATTCTAATGACTCTCACACCACCTGCTCTTAACTTCTTCCCACCCTTTTCAAACCTCCTTTTCTATCACCCTAAACCTGTCAATAATTAGGGACGGTAAAGCCCTATGTGCTTGTCTCATTCATAAATAATTATTGTTAGGGCCAGTCATATGTATGTCTGGTGCAGCCAGCCGCTGTGAGATCACGGCTGCAATGGCTGTGTCTTGCCCAGAGACAACACTCCAGCTCTTCTTGGATCCTGCTGCTACACTCTTTCTTCCCCCTCTTCCACAGTGTGTCCTGAGTCTAGGGTCAGGGACTAATAAAAAGATCTTGTTTATGGCTGAGAATTTAATAATTACTTATTCTCAGCACTATGAATCTCTGCATCCACCTCTATTCACTAAAATGAGAAGTTTTTTTTTTGAATAGGCAGAGAGTAGTAATTATCAATGAGTACATGTGAATGCATGGATATTTAAAAGTTGGCTTGGGATTTGTGTCATTTGGGTGACATCTATTGCTTTGACATGCAGTGTTGCCTGTGCTTTCACAATGGAATCTGCACATCTTTCATCAGTTTTTGCCTTTGGTGAAAATCACTGAAGCATTGTTTAAACAATGTAATATATTTGCCTATGATATGGCCACTGGGTCTCTGCTTGCTGTTAATTCCATGTGGCTAGTTTTACCTTTGCTCAAAAATAATTGAAGTTAAATCAAGAGATTATTGGGGACTGATGCTTGAATGTGATGGCTGAAGTGGCCCCAGCTCAGAGAGAGGACTATGTGACCTCTGATCTAATGAATCAGCATTCTTCATGAGTTGGCAGAGAGAAGGGTAAGTTGCCAGGGGTGTCAGATGTGTGGTCTCTGATGTGAAAAGCAATCATGCACTTGAGGCAGGAATTGACAATCTAGCAGTTCAGTTGCAGGGCATCTAGTGAATTCTGATCTAAGAAGCAGAGAAGCACCACACTTGGCCTAGGGTGGTAGAAGTAGAATGATAAAGGGTGAAAGAGTATAATCTCTGCCATAGGAGCATGACAGCAGTCTTCCTGATTCATGTGAGGGAAAGGTTAAGCTTCCAGAGATAGGTGTGGCCTCTGGGGGATCAGGTCAAAGGGACATGGGGTGTTAGTATGATGGAATGCTGAAGATAGGATGTATAACCCAGACAGCAAACTTGACTGAGACTGTGGGGAGCAGGTTCCATATGGACCCTGAGGAATGTACAGTTAAAGTGCTGGAAAAAGGCAATGTGGAGTTAATCTGGGTAGTGATTTCTGCTCATGACTTAAGACTCTCATAAAGGAGCTCTGTATGAGTTCTGAGAGGTTGGGGATTAGAATGACTAAGAGAGGGTATTACTCATCCTGGTATTTAAGCAATAAGGAATGACTTCTACACTTTTCTAAGACACAGGAAGGTAGGGTTCCAGAGAGAGGAATATGGTCTCTAACCTAGGGAACGAGATCTGCTCAGGCCCAGAGACACTGGAGAAATAATTCCACTTATATATTGAGATGCTTTGCTTAGGCAAGAGAAGAGAGATATGACCTCTAACAGGGGATAAGACATGAATTTAGTCACTCATATTAACAGCAAAGAGTTGTTAATAAGAGTAAGCATAAAATGGAGCTAAAGTCCCTGGTCAGGTCTTCACTTCTAGTCCCTTTTCCTATCTAGGGAGCAAAGGAACTCATGTGTTTTCCACACCTCTGGCGTCCATCAAGTTTCAGGCAAGCTCACTATCATCAGAGCAGAGAATGAGATGCAGAGAGAAGCCTGCATGGTTTTGGTCCCACCTCTCTTCTCATTGCTGAGACCTTCAAATCAGCAGCAGGTATGACACCATATAACCTCAGCTCATGCTGCCCACCTCAGGAGACTCATTTCTACCACATTGCTGCACCCATAGACTCCTCTTGCTGTATGTGCTCCAACTCTGTCACTTCTCGGGTTCTCTCACTGCCACCAAGTACTGACCCTCTAACTCATTGCACTGATTTCTCCAAGAAATTGAATTTCTGTAGGTTATTGGGAGTATGAAGAAGAAGAAGAAGAAGAAGAAGAAGAAGAAGAAGAAGAAGAAGAAGAAGAAGAAGAAGAAGAGGAGGAGGAGGAGGAGGAGGAGGAGGAGGAGGAGGAGGAGAACAACAACAACAAGAAAAACAAGAACAAGAAGATGAAGAACAAGAAGAAGAAGAACAAGAAGAAAAACAAGAAGAACAAGAGGAGGAGGAGCAGGAGCAGGAGCAGGAGGAACAAGAAGTAGTAGTAGTAGTAGTAGTGATAGTAATAATAATAGTAGTGATTTGTTTTGAGATTCTGTGCCCTTTACTTTTTCCCAGTTTTCCAGATAACCAACAAAGCATTACTCAGGAAGTTTTTAAAAATCGTTATTATTAATATTATATTGACTAGTAACTTCAAAATAATTCAGGAATTTTCTTGTAGAACAAAGAATATGAGAAAGTGATACACTGAGCCAATTAATAATTTTTTAAAAGCATGCTTTTCCAAATAGGACAATAGGAAAGAGTATTTGGTTGCCTTTCCCTTCCTCTACATTTATTCCATGAATATATATTAAGTATCTCTGAGGAAAATGTCTCCATGCTAAGAGTCATAACTAAATAAAAAAGATAAAACATAGGTCTCATAAGGAAATAGCTTTAAGCCAAAGCAATCAAAACAAAATGCCATTTATATAATAAGATGTTCAAAATGAAAAGTCCATAAAATAGGAAGAAATTCTGCTTATGAATGTAGTAGGATCATCAATGCTGACATAACATTAAAACTAAATTTTGATGCTTACCCAATAGAAAACAGTGAGAAGTTATTCTGGGTACAGACTTCTCATAGAATCATATAAATCTGAGAATATATCATGGTGTCCTAGAAATAAATAAAAGAGACAGTAAGATGTAATAGTTTGGGCGAATAAAGAATACATATAAAAATTGTAAGAAATAAGGCTAATAATACTCTATGTTACAAAGAAATGAGACATCAAGCCATGAATAGACATAGGAGAAATTCAAATGTGTCCATCTAAATGAGAAAAAGAAATCTGATAAGGCTGTGTAATTTATGATTACAATAACAGAACAATCAATAAACATCAAGGGTATAGAGAAAAACAACTGGTTGCCAGAGGCCAGGGCATTAGAGTGATAGAGAGGTTAAGGCTCTAAAACCTGCCTGTATGAAGTATAGTGGCACAAGTACCTCACTGAACATTCTTTAAATCCCATGGAATGTCTAATACCAAACTGTACCCTAAAGGAAACTGTAGCCTTTGATTTAAAAAATGATATATTCATATAGGTTCATCGTTTGTAAAAAATGGACTACTCTGGTCAGGGAAAATGATAGTAGGTGATGTTCACAAATAGACAGAAGGGATGGAAGGAAGCACTCAGTGCTAGCCTTTATGGTGGTATAAGCCCTAACTACCTTTAAAAATAAAATGTGTCTTTAAAATGTTATCTCTAACATGACAGAATGATCAAGGTAGTAAAAGCTAACAAAACAAATTCAAGAAAAGACCAGGAACTCAAATACCTTTGAGTGCTTCTATGTTAGGCCATATTTCTATGCTAGAAAAAGACAACTTAGAAAACACACTGCAGTTTTGGTGATTTTGAAGGCTAGGAGGGTATAAATTTTCTTAATAGGCTACAGTTCACAAAATGCTGGGCTCAGATGGGCTACCACATGCCTATGTCCATAATGATGTATCAAAGATCACCTTATATTTGGGTCCATATTATGATGATATATTCTTATGAGTTCTGCAGGGATTTCTGTTCTCCTAGTTAAAGGCATTGTATTTAGACTCAGGGTGTAGGTCATCTCCAACTTGGCCTCCTACAGCTATCTGATTGTCTATGTTTGTTCACAAAAAAGATAGAAAGATGGTACCATAAGTTTCTATATGATGATCATACCCCCTCTATTCTCATTGGCTTATTCATGTCACAGGGCAAGAAGCTGCTAAATGCAAAAAGCTTGTAACCCAAAACATCCAGGAAATCAAGAACACAATGAGAAGACCAAACCTAAGGATTATAGGTATAGATGAGAGTGAAGATTTACAATTTAAAGGGACAGCAAATATCTTCTACAAAATTATGGAAGAAAACTTCCCCAACCTAAAGAGAGAGATACCCATGAATATAAAAGAAGCCTACAGAACTCCAAACAGACTGGACAAGAACAGAAATACATCCTGTCACATAATAATCAAAACCCCAAATGTACTAAACAAAGAATGAATATTAAGGGCAGTAAGAGAAAAAGGCCAAGTAACATATAAAGGAAGACCTATCAGAATTACACCAGACTTCTCACCTGAGACTATGAAAGCTAGAAGATCCTGGGCAGATATCAGGTAGAATCTAAGAGAACACAAATTTCAGCCAAACTACTATACCCAGCAAAACTCTCAATCACCATAGATGGGGAAACCAAAGTATTCCATGACAAAATCAAATTTGCATGATATCTTTCCACAAACCCAGCACTACAAAGGATAATAGGGGGAAAACACCAACACAAGGAGGGAAACTACACCATGGAAGAAGCAAGATAGAAATGTCCTCTCATCAAACCCAAAAGAAGATAACCTCTCAAATATAAAAAATAATTTCAAAATTATCAGGAGGTAATAATTACTATTCCTTAATATCTCTTAACATCAATGGACTCAATTCCCCAATAAAAAGATGTAGACTAACAGACTGGATACGGAAACAGCACCGTACATTTTGCTGCATACAGGAAACACATCTCAGAGTCAAAGATGAACATTTCCTTAGAGTAAAAGGCTGGAAAAGAATTTTACAAGCAAATGGTCTCAGGAAACAAGCTGGAGTAGCCATTATAATATCAGATAAAATTGACTTATAACCTAAAGTCATCAAAAGAGACATAGAAGGTCACTTCTTGCTGTTCAAAGGGAAAATCCCCCAAGAATAACTCTCAATACTGAACATATATGCTCCAAATGAAAGGGCACCCTCATTCATAAAAGAAACTTTGCTAAAGCTTAAAGCACATATTGCACCTAAAACAATAATTGTGGGTGACTTAAACACTCCACTCTCCTCAATGGACCACTTAGGAAACCATAAATGAAACAGGGACACAGTGAAACTAATTGAAACTTTGAACCAATTGCATTTAACAGATATATATATATATATATATATATATATATATATATATATATATATATATCATTTTATCCTAAAGCAAAAGAATATATCTTTTTCTCAGCACCTCATGGTACCATCTCCAAAATCGATCATATAATTGGTCACAAGACAGATGTCAACAAATACAAGAAGATCGAACTAATCCCATGCCTCCTATCAGATCACTATGGAGTAAGAGTGGTCTTCAATAGCAACAAAAACAACAGAAAACCCACATACACATGGAAACTGAACAATACTCTACTCAATGACACCTTGGTCTAGGAAGAAATAAAGAAAGAAATCAAAGACTTTTTAGAATTCAATGAAAATGAAGGTACAACCTACTCAAATCTATGGGACACAATAAAAGCAGTGCTGAGAGGAAAACTCATAGCCTTGAGTGCCTACAAAAAGAAACTGGAGAGAGCATACACTAGCAGCTTAAAAGCACACCTGAAAGCCCTGGAACAAAAAGAAGCTAATTCACCTAGGAAAATGAAATCATCAAACACAGGGCTGAAATTAATGAAGTAGAAACAAAGGGAACGATACAAAGAATCAACAAAACGAGGAGCTGGTTCTTTGAGAAAATCAACAAGATAGATTAAACCCTTAGCCAGACTAACCAAAAGGCACAGAGACAGTATCCAAATTAACAAAATTAGAAATGAAAAGGGGCAAATAAGAACAGGAACTGAGGAAATTCAAAAGATCATCAGATCCTACTACAAAATTCTATACTCAACAAAACTGGAGAATCTGGAGGAAATGGACACTTTCCTAGACAGATACCAAATACCAAAATTAAATCAAGATCAGTTAGATCAGCTAAACAGTCCCATAACCCACAAAGAAATAGAAGGGGTTATAGAAAGCCTCCCAACAAAATAAAGTATGGGACCAGATGGTTTTAGTGCAGAATTCTACTAGGCATTTAAAGAAGACTTAACACCAATACTCTTCAAACTATTCCACAAAATAGAAACAGACAGGACACTGCCCAACTTGTTCTATGAAGCGACAATTATGCTGATACCAAAACCACACAAAGATCTAACAAAGAAAGAGAACTACAGGACAATTTCCTTTATGAATATTGATGCAAAAATACTAAATAAATTCTTGTCAACTGAATCCAAGAGCACATCAAAACAATCATTCACCATGATTAAGTAGGCTTCATCCCAGGGATGCAGGGATGGTTCAATATAAGGAAATCCATCAATGTAATCCATTACATAAACAAACGAAAAGAAATAAAACCACATGGTTATCTCATTAGATGCTGAAAAACAATCCACAAAATTCAGCATTCTTTCATGCTAAAAGTCTTGGAAAGAGCAGGAATTCAAGGCCCATACCTACACATAGTAAAAGCAATATACAGCAAACCAGTAGACAACATCAAACTAAATGGAGAGAATTTTGAAGCAATCTCACTAAAATCAGGGACTAGACAAGGCTGCCCACTCCCTCCATATCTTTTCAATATAGTACTTGAAGTTCTAGCGCAAGCAATTAGACAACATAAGGAAGTCAAAGGGATACAAATTGGAAAGGATCTATCCTTATTTGAAAGTCAAACTATCATTATTTGCAGATGATATGATACTAAACTTAAGCGACCCAAAAAACTCCACCAGAAAATTTCTACAGCTGATAAAGAACTTCAGCAAAGTGGCTGGTTATAAAATCAACTCTAGCAAATCAGCAACCTTCCTGTACTCAAAGGACAATCAGGCTGAGAAAGAAGTTCAGGAAATAACACCCTTCACAATAGCCACAAACAATATAAAGTATCTTGGCATAACTCTAACCAAAGAAGTGAAAGATCTGTATGACAAGAACTTCAAGTCCTGGAAGAAAGAAATCGAAGACCTCAGGAGATGGAAAAATATTCCATGCTCTTGGATTGGCAGGATCAATACAGTAAAAATGGCCATCTTGCCAAAAGCAATCTACAGATTCAATGCAATCCCCATCAAAATCCCAAATCAATTCTTCATAGATCTAGAAAGAGCAATTCTCAAATTCATCTGGAGCAACAAAAAACCCAGGATAGATAAAACTATTCTCAACAATAAAAGGACTTCTGGGGGAATCAACATCCCTGACCTCAAGCAGTACTACAGAGCAATTGTGTTAAAAACTGCATGGTATTGATACAGTGACAGGCAAGTAGATCAATGGAATAGGATTGAAGACCCAGAAATGAACCCACAGACTTATGGTCACTTGATCTTTGATAAAGGAGATACAACCATCCAGTGGAAAAAAGATAGTCTTTTCAACAAATGGTGCTGGTTCAACTGGAGGTCAACATGCAGAAGAATGCCAATTGACCCACTCTTATCTCCTTGTACTAAGATCAACTCCAAGTGGATCAAGGACCTCCACATAAAACCAGACACACTGAAACTAATTGAAAAGAAACTGGGGAAGACCCTTGAGGACATGGGCACAGGGGGGAAAGTTTCTGAACAGAACAGCAATAGCTTATACTCTAAGATCAAGAATTGACAAATGGGACCTCATAAAATTACAAAGTTTCTGTAAGGCAAAGGACACTGTCAGAAGGACAAAACAACAACCAACAAATTGGGAAAAGATCTTCAACAACCCCACATCCGACAGAGGGCTAATATCCAATATATACAACAAACACAAGAAGTTAGACCCTAAAGAACCAAATAACCCTATTAAAAAGTGGGGTACAGATCTAAACAAAGAATTTTCACCAGAAGAAATTTGGAAGGCTGAGAAGCACCTTAAGAGGTGTTCAACATCATTAGCCATCATGGAAATGCAAATCAAAACAACCCTGAGATTCCACCTCACACCAATCAGAATGGCTAAGATTAAAAACTCAGGAGACAACAAGTGCTGGTGAGGATGTGGAGAAAGAGGAACACTCTTCCACTGTTGGTAGGATTGAAAGATTGTACAACTGCTCTGGAAATTAGTCTTGTTGTTCCTCAGAAAATTGGGCGTGACACTTCCAGAGGACCCTGTCATACCACTCCTGGGCATATACCCAGAGAATTCCCCTGCATGCAATAAAGACACATGCTCCTCTATGTTCATAGCAGCCTTATTTATAATAGCCAGAAGTTGGAAGAAATCCAGATGTCCCTCAAAGGAGGAATGGATACAGAATATGTGGTATATTTATACAATGGAATACTACTCAGAAATTAAAAATAATGAATTCATGCAATATGTAGGCAAATGGTTGGATCTGGAAAATATCATCCTAAGTGAATTAACCCTATCACAAAAGAATACACATGAAATGCAATCATTGATAAATGGATATTAATGAGCCCAGATGCTCTGAATACTCAAGGCACAATTAGCAAGTCAAAAGATTCCCAAGAAGAAGGAAGTAGAGGATCCTGGTCCTGAAAAGACTGGATCCAGTTTTGTAGGAGAGTACCAGAACAGAGAAATGGTGTGGGGGGTGATTAGGGAATAGGTGTGGGTAGAGGGGTGGGATGGGGGGGGAGAGGACTTATGGGACATATGGTGAGGTGGGAACTGGGAAAGGAAAAGCCTTTGGAACGTAAACAAAGAATATAGAAAAAAAGATTGAAAAAAACACCACTATCAATAGGCTTTAATTTTGCAGAATGTCTTAATATAATCAGGGCAGATAATTCTTTATTTAATGTGATGCAGAGAGAAGCAGAATTGATAAAACAAAATATACTAAAATTAAGCATTTCTAGCACTAAGAATCCTGACTTAACATTGAAGGAAAAAAATAAGATCCACAAAGGGAAACATATTCCAATGAATAACTAATGAAGAACATGCTTCAAGAATCTATCAAGGTCTCTTATTCACCGATAAACATAAGCAATAAAACAGAAAAATTAAGACATTTGAAGATGTCTGATTAAAAGGAAATTTCCTCTGTCTGCCTATAAAATATTGAAAACACATTTACTCTCATTATTGCTTAGTAAATTAAATTTTAAACCAGAAAGACATGCAAGTACATACCTAACACAACATATAAAAGAGAAGAAATGACACTTGTGTTGGCATGGAGAGTTCCCATGCTGAAGAAGGAAATACATTTGAATAATCTCTTACAAAAATTCTTTATTTTCTCTAGTGATTTTCCAAACCAACTCCTAAGAATATTCTCTACAGAATCAAGAAGCATGGGGCAGAGTATTAAAAGGCCTGCCCAAGAGTATTCATTATCAATACATATAGGACAGATCAAAACCCAAATGTTTATTAGATGCTGAATGGAAAAACACACTAAGTTCATAACATGGCATTGCACAAAAGAGCAAAGACTAAGTGAAGCATAGGTCCAAATTCCAGCATGTGGAGCATCTGGAAATGTAAGAAAAAAAGAGCTCAATTCAAAATTAATGCATGCTTATTAGACTTTTCATAGAGTTATTTTAATTAAGAAGATAAAAATAAGTGGCACATTCATTTCCAAGGCAACTCTGGACTCTTGTTTTTATACTTCTCCATGTAAGTACATTGTTTTTCCAGTAAAATAATTAAAAACTACTTTGTAAATCTTGGTGTCTTAGGTTTGGGTTTTCTCCAGGGGACCACAGACTGTGAAATAATGTACTATCTTTCTCGGAATTGTGAGATTGTGGAGCTGCAGGTCAACACTGCTCCCTGCCTTCTAGAGTACAAGAGGCATTTCCTCAGTATATAAGTATCTGGTATGTCATTCCTAATGTCTTCTTACAAGACACCAATTTTCTTGGATTGGGGCCCAATTTAAGTACACCCTGGTCACCCTGATGGTTATATTTTCAAAACCTACTTTACTAAGGGTTCTTATATGCTTCAACTTCTCTTCTAGCCCACTGACCACAAGTAGGGGAGAAGAAGCTTAATATGAAAGGGGGTATGAGGACCTGTTCCAAAAGTAGTTCTTGGGGGAAATTCCAAACATGAATCATTAGCACCAGTTCAATCCAATCCACAAGCACCAAGCAGGAATTGGTAATATGGATCTATCCAGAAGAAACTGTGAGGCGCTGCTGAATTGGCACTAGCCCATGAAGGTAGCAATTGGCAGTCAGCATACTATGAGGAACATTTCTTTCTATGATGCAAAGATCAGTGAAGACCAGCCAAGCCTTGCAAGAGGTATCAAGTCAAGAGCATCTTCAATGGAGACCAGCAAAGTGTTGCAAGGCGAACCAATGCAAGAGCATCATTCACTGTTTGTTGGGTTCTACTTATAATTTTTCCAAATAGCATGTGTATTCTCAAGTGTCTTCCTCAGGAAAAGGTTCTCTCACAAGACACATGACACAATTGAGTCTCCAAAGAAACCACACATTTTCACTTCATCACTCCATCTTCAAAACCAACCACACTCTCAAGTCCGGGGGTTGGGATTTTGACCTATGAATTCAGATGACACAGTTCAGCATATATTTATACCTAAAGTTGATTGATGAAGAAAACCACCACTTCTATGTCCTCAGAATGCACTCTTCGATGCACCCTTCAATAAAGCATGATAGTTTCTCCTGATGACATGTTTATTAGACACCAGGATTATAAGTATCTCTTTCAGTAAATCCTTTAATCCCACACACAATACAAGTTCTTTGGTTTTTCCATTTTTCAGGTGGCACAACTGAGACAGAGGGGTTTTGACTGCCTTCTGCAAGGTCATATAAATGGGCACCATTTGCCTGGCATTTAATAGAAATGTTCAGGCTTTAAGGTCCTTTCCTATCCAAGTTCACTGTTCTCTATGCTTAATTCCTAGGTAAGGGCCCAGGAAAAGCTTTGAAGGACATGTGCACTCACGTGTGTGTGTGTGTGTGTGTGTGTGTGTGTGTGTGTGTGTTTATGTATCTTCTTGGAACTTGGTTAACCCCACACATTGCTTCATAAACTTCAACAGGGACTTGTGATGTTTTTTGTGAGCTTTTGTGCTGAGACAAGAAACAGTCTGTACTAAACAAAATGTTGCACATAATTCCAAGCAACATCTTGGTGTCTTGGGACCAAATTTCAAAATGCTTCATGTTATTATTGTAATTCTAATAATAAAATGAGAATCGCAAAAAGGCAAATAGTCTGTCCAGGAAGATGACTCCACACAGCCTTGTTAACCTGTGAAACAGACATTCGCCATTTCTCACCGCCAGGCTCTGTTCACATGGTGCCTTATAAACCAGGCTTACTGGACACTTGGGAACACTTTGCAGATAATCACACATGCTTCCATATTAGATAGAATAATCTGCCTGTTCTCAGGATCCACAAGAGAGCAAGGCAATTTGCATACCAGAGACATTCGTCTAGAACAGAAGCACACACACTCATTTTTTTTTTTAGGCATAGATAGGTAATGTAAAATAAAAATGCTCTTTTATCCTGATAACAAATGGATCATTTATACAAATATGTTTGTTATAATTTTTCCAGAAATCCAACAATAGAAACATTTTCAATATGGGCAGTTCCTTGCAGATTTTTTTATGTAGGAATTTTTCTGTCCTATTTGTTCTTAAGTTATTCTGGGTTTTGAGCTCCAGATGTTTTTGTTCATTTTCCAGATACATATGAGCACATAGAGTTTGTGAGTGAGTAGCAAGAGGTTGTGTTTTAACATGTTTTTGTTCGTTAGCTACTTATCCATTCAAAAAAGCACTCTCGGCCCGTTTCATAATGTTGAGAGGGAGGAGAATGATCCCTCACAATTATGGAAGCAAATGGAAGAACCCTAGCAAAACACTTGAGAGTCCATGCCTCATAGCAGATTATCAGCACTGATATTGTCATTGGCTGCTTTGTGTCTGTAAGACATGGAACTCCTCTTCTTCTCCAGGCTTTGGACAAACAGGTTTCCCTAAATCACTCCACCTCAGCCTACATGTATTGAAGTAAATTTCACAGCTTTACATTTTTGTCTCCACTTGTTGTTGTTTTTATTGTTATTTTCTGATATACTTTTGCTAAAGCATAGTTTGGGGGATTTTGTTTTATGTCTTTGGGAACTAATTAAATGTATCAGAGATAATCAGACATTTGACCTACCTTCTGTTTGCAGCGAATGGTCTTTGAATTTCTCTCAGTGAACATGTATAGCAGATTTATGACATTAAAACTGTTTAGAACCTGGCTAGTTCTAAATAACGTTTCTGAAATAAAACTGTTCAACTGAACTCTGTCAATTTATATGCTATGACTATGGGTAATCCTATAGAAAAAGGAGACACAGGATGATATATTCCTACACTCATCCTGTTATTTCATTTAACAAGATCACAACAAAATATAAGAAATGAGGTGACTGGGATTATATTCTTTCTGAAATAAAACTTTATTGTCTACCTAAATTTAGGTACATTAGTCAATGAATGAATGAACCCAGTATCACTATTACTTGACAGTTCATACCAACAGAATGAGTCTTTTCTGAGCATCATGACTATAGTTCTGATATTTAAAATTAGATGCAGTTGCTCATGGCTTCATGAGGTTCTAATGACACACCTGGAATCAGGGTCACACTAAGGGTTGACAACAAATAAATTGTCTAGACAGGCAGGCAGAACTTCTGGTGGACTCTTGGGCTTTAGTACAACAAATTATTCAATACCCAGACCGGTGAGAAGCACTGGTTTACCCAGTGAAGTAAAGCACTCTTCAGTCTTCCTTTCCCTAAAGTATCTCACAAATCATCAAGAGTGCTAAATAACATTTACATAACAATAACAGATGCATGAGCAGGAAGAGGACAACTTAACCAGCAGGAACTGCACCCAGAAATCTGCACAGGCTGTCACAGGAAAGCAAGGGGTAGAGAAAGGTATGCACAAATAATAATGGAGTCTCAAGGAGGATGATCAATCCATAGTATATGGAAAAGGACAGAATTATAACACACTCCTGATCATGGACTCCACTCTCCTGGCCCCACACCTGACTGTTGATGCTGATATACTAACACTTCAGGAAATAATGTTGAAGAGTGACTATCCAATGGTGTAATTGTAAACACTAGGTGGAGCAGCTTAAAGGCATTCATTTCAGGAGTCCCTGCCTCAGGTTTCTCAGGTGACCCCTATGTAGATATCAATGATTTCTCTACTCTCAGGTCAGGTGTTCAAAACTGTTGAAATGAAATACGTCAACAAAAGAAATATTTAAATCAAACTTTTGACTTTACTTGTGGGTAAGCATTCTACATTTATCTTTAAAAACTAAAACTTTTAAAATATTTGCTGTATTAGATCATTGATTTTCTTATTTAGTAATTTTGGCTAAAAGAGAAGCATGTATTTTTCTTTTTACTATACATTTTTCAACAAAAACATCTTATATTGCATTCTTGCAAAAGTAATTATAATTTTAAATTAAATTAAATACTTAATTAACAATTTTAAATTGAATTATAGTTACAATATGAAGTTAAATTAAAACATTGAGCTGTTTGTAGAGTATTAAGCAAGAAAATGTACAAAATCTACTTTTGAAAAATTAGGAGAACAGAATTACCAATATTTGTGATTATGGGTGTTAACTTAATAGAAACCCAATTTTCATTCCCATGAAACCCACATTTTCATTGCATATTTGGAAGAGAAACTCACAAAAATCAAGAACCAGTTTGAAAATTTCTCTCTTCCATGCTTCCATACAGTTGGCTAGGAACCAGGTAGGTGACTGGTGACCTAGGAGGCATCCTGAATCTTCAGACAATTCCCAAACCACTTACTGCCATCTCACCCCCACACTTCCTCTGAGACAGTCTACCCTCATCGCCTTGGGACTTGACCTCTTGATGTGAACCCAACACTCCTTTTGTTCTTTTTACCACCAGTTTTCAACCTTTTTTCCTAGTTCTTCATTTCTTTGTGACTGCTCACTGACATTTAACCACTTTCTACCAGGGATCCAAAGCCACTTGGGTAAGACTTAGGTTCCCCACAGCTATTACAGTTGTTAGGGCCCAGCTTGGGGAAACCACAACAAAAGAATGACACACCCAGCCATCAAAGGCTAGACCAGGTGTTTCAGTTCCAGTTACTATTGTTCTGATGCAACACCATGACTAAAAAGTGAGCTGGGGGAGGAAAGGCTTTATTTGGCTTGGACTACCATATCACTGTTCGTTATTGAAGAAAGTCAGGATTAGAACTCAAACAGTGCAGGAACCTGGAAACAGGAAGGGATACAGAGGTTAAGGGATAATAGGGGTGCTGCCTATTATTATAATAAAATGCTGGCTTCTGGAAAAGGCTTATTATCTTGATTTACATTTGTGTTTTTGTGCTGGCATCTAGGCATCCACAGTTGTGATGTTTGAGGTATTTCTTGGCACAGAGACCTGCTGTGCTGGCTAGTCTTATGTCAACTTCACACACAAACTAGAGTTATCTGAAACAAGGGAACCTCAAGTGAGAAAATGTCTCCATAAGATCCTGCTGTAAGGTATTTTCTCAGTTAATGAGAAAATGAGAGAGGGTCTAGCCCTTTGTGTCATTCCTGGGCTGGTAGTTCTGGGCTCTGTAAGGAAACAGGGTAAGCAAGCTGTGGGAAACAAGCTAGTGAACAGCAATTAAATGACTCCTGATGACATTGTTGTACTCGAGTGCATCTCTCATCAGAGAAGCTTCTTCTTGCACTAGATGGTAACTAACAAAGAGACCCACAAATGGACAGTGTGCAGAGAGTAAGACACTTTGGAACACTCGTGCCTGAAGAGGATGTCTTTATCAAACCCATCCTTCAAGGCTCAAGACAAAAAATATCTTACTTGTAATTTGAATCTTGCAAAGAAGCTATCCATTCCTTCACTACTAGATTTACAACACCCATGGTACCCTTTTTCTAGAAGGAGAATATCAGAAATAGAGGAGGGAAAACTCCTGGATCTGGTACTCAATCTATTACTCTTCGCACAGGACCCTGTGTCAGCTTTGTCTTTATTCTCCTGCCGCATCTATTCAAACTGTCCTGGGACAATGTCTATTCATTTCTGACTTGGGGCACTGAATTTTATTCCAATGATTTGCAATCATGAAACACGGGAGACATATATATGCCTACCCTCATAGTATTTATGATGAAAACCAGAAACCAAAACCCAAAAATAAAAAAAAAAATAAAACAAAAGAGATGTGAAATCAAAAGAGAAAAGATCTCTCTCATCTTATGTTCTGAAGCAGGTCTCCAAAGGGCAGAACAATGGAAGGAGAAGATGGACGGGTCATTGGATTCTGGATGCAGCTTGCATGCTCTACGATTTCCTCTTTCTCCTTCGGCTTCCAGCCATCAGCCTACTCGGTTGCAAGTAAGTCAGGACAAAGTTTGCACTCTGGGTTTCTTACTAGAAGCCCCATGATAAGAGTAAAAGCTTCGTTGAATGCTTAGGGAATCTGTCATTTGAAAAAGCTCTCCACATTTTCTACAATAATGCAGTCGCTCAGTTTCTCAGTAGGATCTTGGCTATTTGCTCAGACTCACATTCCCTTAGCATTTAAAGGTTGGGAAATAAGGCCTGTGTCAGGGTGTGGTCTCCCCAGGCTCTTTGAAAGAAGGATCTATCACTTCCTCCCACATTGATCAAATGTCACCACAATTATACTGCTTCTGGAAATAGCTCTGGCATTTTTTTTGAACGTGCAAAGTTCCGAGGCTGCTGTCAAATGCATGTCTGCTTTTCTCTCCTCAAGTTCCTCCTGGCTAAGGCCTTCCATTAGTTAATTTGCTCCAGGGCTGAGCTATCAGCCTTTCTGCAGCTTCTTGTTGGAGTTCCAAGTGGACTGAATGGGGATACATTGTTGAATGTTTCTCGGCACAATCTGGGTGTTCAAATGGTGATGCCCACTGTCCTAGTGAGTGATTGATTACAATACCTTCCAAATACATACCATACATTTCATTAATGGACTGTTTCTTCCGCTGTTAGGTGATTAATGGGGATGTTAGACAGGACTCAGAGATTCCTCCCACCTATATCACCCATTTTTCTTTCTATCTCCCTGCTTGTATTTCCTCAGTCATTTTTCAATCAACAGCCATTTCTCTGTGGGTGGGAGAAAAGTTTCACACTTAGGCATGCTGAGGAGCATGCATAGAGTAGAGGCTCAGGATCTCTGTGACAGAAACCTGTGTCTACATGGAATTTAAGTATGGATGGACATTTGTGGTTACTAGGTCTCTGTCCCTGAAAGAAAAATGTGAAATCCTATAACACCTTGTATTTATAACACGGTGAGAATTTACCACAAAAGTTAAATCTCACAAGTCAGAAGCAAAAGCACGGGGGGACTGTTTCCTAGCAAGGACTTGATCAAAGTTGGTTCTTTCTACTTCTATGAATGAAGCACCTTGAGTGTTTGCGGCCAGTGCCATCTGCAACCCTGGTTTTGCTGTCCTAGCACATGCCTGAGAAGCTCCCAGCTGCTTACATTTGTCTGGTTACTTGTGTTTCCTCAAGACAGATGGTTTTCTGCCCTTTGGTTGAGTCAATAGAAGCAAGAGGGTGGCAGTCCAATGCCATTTGCTTGCATCCATTGCACAGATGGATAAAACAGGGAGTCTCACTTTCTATAGCAACTCAGTTCCTGGTTTGAAATTCTAGGGTGCTTTGCTTCCCAGGTTCTGATAATTCCTCCAGCTGATGTGAGCACCTGCTGCAAACAGTAGCTTACATTCTTTTATCTTATTTACTCACTGTGCTATCATGAAAAAGACTAAGGTTCTGGAGTCTAGGAAGTTCAGTGAAGTCTTTTGTGAGATGCTCGAGGAAAAAAAAAGGTACCAGTGTGATTTTCTCCTGTCTTCCGTAATCTATTTTAGGCCATGTTTAGGACAAGGGTGGTGTTCATAGCTTACCTCCCAGCGGAGCCATAGATTAAAATTCTACCATCACCTCCACTTTTAGGGTGGGGACCATCATCTGTGTGACAGAGTACAACAGGCAGGCAGGAGAATCAAGATAGAGAAACAACTCACTGGAATGCAGTGTGTGTGTGTGTGTGTGTGTGTGTGTGTGTGTGTGTGATAGTCTTACAACACGTCCTCTGCCAGGCACATGGCACTATTGAATTTGAATGCCATCAATTGTGCATGGCTTCTCTCTCTCTCTCTCTCTCTCTCTCTCTCTCTCTCTCTCTCTCTCTCTTTCTCTCTCTCTCTCTGTCATGACTGCCCAACTGGGGACTTCACTCACCTCTTCATGCAGCTGTCACCCCTTTCAGCGCTGTCTCTTCCATTGTTGGTTGACCTGGAACAGAAAATAGGCTGCTTAATAAATAGTCCCAGCATTGGCACAATACAGCTTCTTTCTAGGTCAGCTATACCTGGTGGGGAGGGAACAATGGCTTTAAAGTTGAAAGAGAATGTGACACCCTGTTAGGAGTTGCATCCCTTAGATGGCTAATTAACCAGAGACCTGGGAGCTGTACTCCCAGAGCATGCTCTGAAGATGACAGAGCAGTGTGGGCTAAATGCAAGCCATGGGGGAGGCTATGGATACTCTGCACAGAGTGGGTCACATAGGCGGTCCTATGGAGGACAATTGCTTTAGCATCTCTGCAGTACTTCATTGTACTTCCCCACTCCTGTGGACCTTTGTGGCAGGGGCTGTTTAATCCAGTAGGACAGTCAATCAAGTCCTTTTGAACATTTCTGGTGCCACATGCTCCCTTTATGCAAGCAGGTCACCTTCTCCCAGGCCCAAGGAGGCAATAGGCACCACATGGTCACAGTCTATGCAGGGACATTAGTGATCCTTTCTCTGCTCTACCTTGATTTTCCACACTCCTGCACTTAAGCCTATACCATTTCTAAAGCCTTGCATTGCTAAATACAGCATAACCGAGAATGAGAGATCACAAGTAATCTGACTTGACTTCGAATCCCAGGGCTGAACTTTTCCAGTCTGCTTCTTGAGCAGGTCACTTAACTCTCTGAAACATTGGACTCAGGGCTGAAATGAGTTTACTAATGTATGATGGTGCAGAAATGTGACCTGGTTCTACTCATAATACTACTTTCAACTGACTACAGTTTTAATTGCATGAAACACATGGCGATAAACAAAATATTTTATTATAAACAATATGTAGCTCCTGTAAATATGTACCTATGATTTAAAAATGTGAAATATAGTTATTATAAATATAGAGCATTATTGCTTATGAATAATGACTGTTTCTCATTAATAACTATTTCCATTATTGTTATTAACTTTAATTTTGTGCCTTGTCGTATACAGATAATCAATATTCTAACATATATAGAAATAGTTTCACTTTCTAAACAAGGAAACTGGGGTTCAGAAAGAATAAATTTTCCCACTGTAACATGTTAGTCATTGCTAGAAGTTCTAAATCCCAAACTAACTTTCTCACCCCTTTTCTTTCTTCCCCTTCTTTCTTCCTCCCCCCACATACCCCCTTATCTTTTATGTTCCTCCTAGTCTCCTATGCCTTCTTTCCCCCCTATTCTTTTACCACTCTTCCTTATTCTCTACCTCTGGTTATTATTCTAATTTTCCATAGTATGACTCCTTTTCTGTATAATTTTTTTCTCTTTCCATAATGATTCTCCAGTTTGGAGGCAGCTACCTGAAATTGACACTAATCAACCAGAGTTCAGAGAACAGAGGATTTTTACACTGGAAAATATTAGAATGAGACTCATCAGTTGGGTATGCAGCAATTCTGAGTGCTAAGCAGTGCCTGAGGATTCAAACCTCCAAAGATGGCCAGCCACCTTGTAAGATCACGCGATGGATAAGGAAGCTCCAGAACTAAACAAGACACATAGCATCTTCACTTGCTTGTGTCTGGGATTTTCAACCCTAGCACTGTTGAACTCCTTGTCTGCCTTATTCTTCATGGGATCAGTTAAGCTAAGTATTCTCACATGTTAAAGAGCAACTACAGCTTCAACCAACTAACCAGTACTAACCTGTCCCATTACTCATGACCAGAAAAATATTCCCCCAGTTGAGGCTGACTGATTTATGCTATTTTGTGCAAAGGGAAGAGGATTACTGGGAGACAAAGTGAAGAATTATAGAGTTTACTTCCCTAGACAGACTACAGAATTAAGGAGTGGGAGGTTTTGAAGGGTTCCAGTTTTGCCTTCATTCCTGTGTACACTTGATCAACACTTGCAGCAAGCCACTTGCTATGCTTGAAGTAAAATGTCCTTAGCAGGAGAATGGGGTCACATAGATTCTGTAGTCCCAGGAAACCTTAAGTACAAAGTGTTGGTATTTGAACGTGAGTCCTTGTGATGGGCAATAGGAGTTGAGGTCACAGGTTGAGATCCTTATGACCTTGGAAAGAAACATGTCCTCACTCCACCCTTCACCCCTGTCCTTCTCTTTCCCCTCTTTCTTATTCCTGCCCCCTCCACTTCTTCTTTCCTCTTTCAATTTTCCTTATCTGTTCGTTAATATGGAGGTTATTGTTTGCCAACCAGACCAAAAAAAAAAAAAAGTCTCACCAACACATATTCATGTTGCCACTTTGATCTTAGGATTCTAGATCCCAAAGTTTCAAGAAGATAAGTTCTGTTTGTTTTATAACAAAGCAGACTGATACATTAGGGAAATAGTTTTTCCTCTGGCTCAGAATTAAGATGATTTGTAAAGGCAAATTCAAAAGCTGGGGAGTAACGTAACATTTAGTTTTTATTGATAGTTATGACATCAAGGTCAAGTGTCAATGAAATGCTTTAACACATGATCATCACTGGTCCCAATGAACCTGCTTGCTAGAAGGTGATGTGATGGATTTATTTCTGGAACACCACAAGAGGCTCCTGCAAACTTGACTTTGAGTGCATTCAACTCATTCATTTACATGTTTCACAAGGAATGAATAATTCAGACCCAGAACGTGCCCTCAGATGACCTGGATTCACATAAATATACAGAATTGACAAGACTAAATAGAGTAAGATGTTAAAATAAAATAAAACCATATGTGGTTTCATTATAATATTTAGTATTTGCTAGTGAAGGAAACAATTATCAATATGATAAAGAGGAGTAAAGATTTTTTCTTTTTTTTTAATTTTTATTTTCTATATTCTATGTTTACATTCCAAAGGCTTTCCCCTTTCCCAGTTACCCCCCACCATATGTCCCATAATTCCTCTCCACCCCCCGCTATTCCCCACTCATTCCCCCCCCTCACGATTTCTCTGTTCTGGGTCTACAATACTGGATCCAATCTTTACAGGCCAAGGGTCCTCTCCTTTCTTCTTCTTGGGAGTCATTTGACTTGCTAATTGTGCCTTGAGTATTTAGGGCTTCTGGGCTCATTAATATCCACTTATCAGTGATTGCATTTCATGTGTATTCTTTTGTGATTAGCTTAGCTCACTTAGGATGATAGTTTCCAGATCTAACCATTTACCTACAAATTGCATGAGTTCATTATTTTTAATTGTTGAGTAGTACTCCATTATATAAATATACCACATTTTCTGTATCCATTCCTCTTTTGAGGGATTTTTTTCTTAAAAACCATCAACCCCAGAGAGACTTGAGGCCCCAGGAAGTGGGAGGGAGGAGGTTAGGGGGTAAGGGTAGGGACATTCTGTTGGAGATAGGATGGGAAGTGGGCAGACCAGGAGGCAGATAAAGAATGGACTGCAAAAAAAATTAAAGAATAATAAAAATAAAAATAAAAGCCAGAAAGGACCTATTGATATTTATTATAAATTAGAAAGTTCCCCAGAAATCTTCTCTTTCTTAACAATATCCAAGTGAAACTTAGTTCATGGCAAACAAGTATAATTTCATTTAATTCATTACTAGAAATTGTTAAAGAAAAATTATTTTTTATATGAAAAGTGCTAAAGACTAACATAGCATGAACTAGTAAGTGCATATTCCTATGCTGTTTCTAGAGCTGCCTGGCGCTGGCTGAGGAAGGGCCAGCCAGACTCAGCAGATATACCAGAGCCAAATGCAATGCACATCCCAAAAGAGCATTCATTTGATAGACACTGATGAAACTTCAAGCATGTGTCAGGCATTGCGGTGGTTGGCACAGTACTTAACACCCACACTGCAAGAGTTTTACAGCTTGCTAAGCTCTGTTTTACAAAACCCTGTCCTATTCACTCTAATTCATTGCTCATTTATTTATCAATGGAAAGAAAGACTTAACTCTTCCCACTTAATAAACAAGAGAAATAAGGGAAAAGAGGATCCAGTTTCAGGTAGTTGAAGAGAAGCTGGTAGTATACAAACCAAGCAGTCATATACAGGTTAACCCAGGAGCGCGTGTACTGGGCTGTCCTTGTTCCATGAATCCTATACTATCCATGCCATGATGACTAGTCAGCCTATCCAAAGATACTATTTCCAGGATCAGTGAGATTCTGCCTCATAATCTGAGATGGAGAATGGTTGAGAAGGACAGTCCATGATACACACATAGACACTGACAGACAGACACAGTCCCAACTAAAATTGATTTCCATCATGACCAAAGTTGGCCTAGAAATCATTCCTGGAAACCGTGTTTGAGATGTCTCATACCACTGAGCATCGCTGAGTATCCAGGTGAGCCTGGACACTCAAAATAGGACTTTTCTGTCTCTTCGTTTTGGAGACAAGAGACTCTAAAGAGGTTTCTGAGTTGATTTAAATGGGGATGAGTTTTATGACTTCTTCCAATGAACATGAGAATCTCACTTTTTTTCTACAGGGCAAGATATTAGCTTCTTGACCATATTTACTGGAGTTTGACTCTTTAATACCTCACAAAGGGTTATCAGTCCTTTCGGCATAATAATCATACAGTGATAACATGTAAAACGTGGCAGAGTCTGCAAAGTATACTATAATCATATACAACATCCAGTAAGCTCTTCTCACATTAGATCCCTAAGGGAGATAAGAGGGTCTAGAAGTCTGCACAGTCAGTCTCCAGGCCATAAATAGCATTTGTTTAGACAGAGATGAAAACTAGGTCTTAGGGAGTCATGCAATGTACATTTTTTAAGACATAATATTCATCGCACTCCATAAGTGAAAGCTGTCTATGCCTCCATAACTAACTGAGATCTCAGCCATTACTCCTGAATTGATTAATCACCTCTGATCTGTTTATATGGCAATCATGATTTTTTTCCATCTGTTCTACACAAAGGCTTTGAGAATTGTGGAAAGTGCTGTCAGCTTTTGTGAAGCTCGCATGTCCATTTCTGAGTGCACGCTTGCCTTTGGTAGAAATAGTGCGACACGCTCCAGTGAGCATGGATAAGAGGCTCGGACTTTCAATCTGACCGTTCAAAATACAAGCCCGGCTCTCCTGAATGTAATGTCTTGTCAGAGAGTATAGACAAAAGACTATGCCTGGAGTTACTGGATATGAACACTATTCTCTATCCTCACGTTAAGGAAAACACATTATATAGACAGCATTGACTGACAATGACATATCACAAGGCACTGCCCCATAATTTTAACACCTGAAGTTTCATGAGGCTTTAGAACACGATCACTACAGAGCTCCAATTGTTAACAGCACCTTTGGCATTAGATACTATGAATCTCTGTTTTATAGCAGGAAGAACTTTCAGAGAAGGATCCCAAGGAGAAAAAAAAAACTTTGCTTTCTGAATATATGCTGTTAGACTATCTGAGTTTGTGAGTTTAATACTTTCATTTCTTTCACAAGAGCCCTGTAAGATTTAATTTTTTTCTGTTCTGCAGATGGGTAGCAGGCCAGGTCACTGACAGAGTTTGCTGAAGTCAAATAGCTAGTAACAATGAAGCTAAGGTTAGGAGACTGGAAAGAGCACCACTCGACTTGAGTTCTACAAATCACATTTGGTATTTCGCTGCAAGTTGTCTCATAGACTTCCGTTACCATGAGAGAAAGGTTTAAGGACTCCCATGTTAAGAATCTGAGGATCAGAGAAGCAGAGAAATGCCCAGTATCATGCAGTTAATAAAGAGCTAAGCTCACCCTGAACACCAAATGTTCTCACAAAATGCCAGCAGTCCTCACAGTTCTCACTGACGCCATTGCTGTTGTAAAGTTTCTAATAGACAAGATAAAACTTGTCTTTTATCCATTCTTTAAAATTGCCAAATAATCGTTTACCTTATAACACTTGAAGTGTGGTGACCTTGAAATGCATGCAGTCCATTAGATTACCTAGGCAGTGTTCATTTCTGCTTTTAAATTTTACAGCCACTCTCCAAACTGTTTAATGAAATGCCAGTGGAAGAGGATTTGTTTTCCTTCGAATGCTGTCTCTGGAGAGGGAGATGAGTAAGATTCTGTGCTAACTCAGAAGGAAATGTGCTGTCTGTCAATGAGATTCCTCCATCCCATGGACCAGAGACTTGCCCAGGCTCAGCAGAAGCCAGGCAGACTTACATACACCACCCTGCTCTGTGATTCAGCCAATCTGGGTCTGCAAGTCCTTGAGTGTCATCATCCATGACCTCTTCTTTTTATTTTTAGCATTGGATCACCGTCCTTTATTTTCTTTGGTTCTTAGAGTCCTAGAATGACAGAGCCTTTTGTTACTTTTCAGACAGGTGTTCTTTGTAATACACATCATCCAGCACTCCTTTAGCTGTCAAAATTGTACTACTAATTTCCAAATAGTATCTACTAAGCTATATTTGCCACTTTGCACTGATCATTTTAAGAACAGTCAGGGTGTTTAACATGGCTCAAATAGCTTCTACCTACTTTTTGCCAAGACCTGAGCTTGTTTCTCAGAAACAACATTGTAAGAGACTGAAAACTGACTTCTAGAAGCTGTCTTCTGACCTTGCACCGCAGCATGCACTTATGCATGCATTCACACACACACACACACACACACACACACACACACCAGTAAGTATAAACAATTTCAATAGGAACTCGAAATCAGAACTATAGTCTTTTCCAAATTTTAATATAGGAAGAAGCTTGAAATACTAAGCCTTGGATCTTGGAACTTAATCTGGCTCTCATGGTTTGTTTTTATGCACATATTGTTATGATTTAAGCATTGTGATCTTTAGGTTTTTCTTCTAAAATCTTTGAAAACTGTTACCTTCTGTGACAAGTTGTTGTGAAGATTAAGATAGGCTGTTCATGCCATTATTCACTTTATTATCTAACAATCAATATTGGTACTGAATATTCTTTTAATTATTGTAAATGACAGACACCCCAGTGCCTACTCCCAGAATGTGCACAACCAACCAGGAGATAGTTAGGTGCATATTGTAAAGCAGTGCAGTGACAGATATCACTCATACACAAAAAGTGAAGAAGGCCACACCTGATGCTGATTGGCTGTTGAGTGGAGAAACTCACATCCAATGCTGATTGCATGTTATGTGGAGAAACTCACACCCAATGCTAATTGAATGTTGAGTGGTAGGAAGGCACAGAAGAACCTTTCCTGTGGAGAGAGAAAATTCACCAAAATATGATAAATGAATGAAACATCATACTCTAAGAAGGGCAGAAAACAGAAATCCGAATTCTTCAGAAAGGAGCCTAAATAATGTTAAAATCCCAATGAGTTCTTACAATTGAAAATCTCTTTGATTCTAAAACAACAGCAGCAACAACAAAAAGCCAAGTTGACCTTAGAACCTGCCTTTGGTTGTGCGTAAGCAAAGCCATTACATTTTAGTGTTTAAGTTAGGATCCTCACAGTTTCCTAGACGCAGGGGATGTTCTTTGAAGTACACAGAAGCTAAACTCCTGTGGGGACAGGACTTTCTGAACATGGAGAGATTAATTTACACCACCACAAAATAAGATCAGCCTGCTGCTAATAGGATCCAATTCCTATTTTCCAGGGCATATCACAGGAGGATTTCCCTACAATCAGAAGAGAAAAAAAGTAAAACAGAAGAGAAAACCCACTGCTGTGCTACTTTAAGATGAAAACAAACAAGATAGTTGTGGTCAAATGGGAAGCTTAGCATGCTGCCATTCATATGTCTCCAGGGAATAAGGGAGCATTGTATGGAGGCAGAAGGATGTCTCTGTAGGTTAACCTAAGTGTATGTCTCATTGTGAAGCACGTAACATGTGTGTGGTACATTGTCAGTTACTGAGGTTTCTACACACGCTCAACTTAAATGTGGAATAGGTGTTTTGTAAAAAACACACAATAAACATTTCAGGTTTGCAATGACTATGCCATTCAGGTAGAAGTAACCTTAAGTGGGCTCTATCCCTGTCTACAAACATCCAAGGATAGTAATGAGATTAGAGTTTGCTACACTTTTTGATCATCAAAAAAAGGCAATAGATATGAGCTTAAGTTCAGAAAATTAAAATCAGAAAACACTGCCTGAGTTCATTTTGAGATATAAGTCCTCTGGATCTCCATGCAAGGGCTTGTAGGGCTCTATTAATGGACACAGCCTGAAACAAATAACAGTAAAGGAACTGAGCAGGTTGTTTTTATACATGTAAGCTCACAAACAGTATATATATATATATATATATATATATATATATATATATATATAAAGTAAAGGAGACCATAATTTTGAAATGGAATAAGGAAGGAAACTTGGAAAAGGTTGGAGAGAAGAAAGGGAAACGTGACAATTATGTCATATTCAAATAAAGGAAGGGTGTATTGGGAGGAAGAGTTTGGAAGAGTGGGACTGGGAGATCAGGAAGGATGGGGTGCTTCGAGCGACTGGAATTTAAAGTGAATATATATATATATATATATATATATATATATATATATATATATAAACATATATATGATCTCAGCAGATAATATAAAAAATAAATTAACCAGAACAAAAGACCATGCATACATCTAATACATCTAGTCCCCCCCCCTTTTGGTGAGTTCTCCATACTCTTTTTTGCCCCACTCCCCATCCTCATCTCTTTTGTCTGGGGTGTTGATCTTGATGGAGTAAGGCAAACATCCTTATCCTGGTTCCTCTTCTTTTTTACAAACTGTTAATATTGCAAACAGTCATAACACAGTTTAGGTGAACAAGCACATAAATACAGGAAAGCATCCCAGGACTGGAAATGCAGCTTAGTGCAAAAGGCTCTGGGTTCTAGTTCTTCCTCTTCAGGGAGTGCTGCTGTTATCTGTGACCCCTGTCATAAAGCACCCATGATAAAGATTCAGGACCTATCTAGTTCAACCCTTGGCACTGAACAGATGGCTAGGAGACAACAGCAGATGGCTTCCTTCTTTCTTTCAGTGCCTTCTCCCACATTTTTAATGTTGAAGATACAAGTGAGAGAAATAGCAGCCCCTACTCTTTATCACCCAAATTCCCAATAACCTCTCCTTCTTCTGTCACCTGTTCACTGTAGGAATCTGCCAAAACTGATACACATGTTAGAATTCTAGGACTTCTATCTAACAGTTAATGATATCATTTACCTCTTTTGGAAGTGTCCATAAATCACTGACCTACATTGAAAAGCAACTGAGAGGTCAAACACAATTGAAATAGGTCTCTGTACTCTGGATGTAGTACAGGTGGTAGAAAGATATATGATCTCTTTTCTTTTGTTTTCTTGGTGGTGCTGGATTGCTTTTTGTGTGAAATGGGATGGAGGCAGTAATGACCTTCAGAAGGAAAAAGAGGCATGATTAGCTAGCTGCCAATGCTTGTTCTTACTCTTTAAATACCATTTATGACAAAAAATTACCATGAGGAAGGAGAGATGATCTCATATTCTCTAGGACTTTTCCCAAAAGAAATTATTTTAATAATACATCCAAGACCTAACTATGCTTTCAGCATCTCACCTGCTACTGCTAATGTGAGAAATTTAGATTAACTCATCACCTTAGGGACCTGAATGTCTACTGGTTCGGACTCTGATGAGGGTGTAGGAGGAGCTTGTAAGTGGACCCCAGACAGTCATCCCTGCTGAGTGAATACTGACTATAGCTGGTATCTGCTGCTTGTATTCAATGAGCCTCTTGATTACTTTAAGAAGTGATGTCTGTCCTCAAACTCATGATCCTCCTGCCTCTGCCTCCTTCAGAAAATCCTACCAACACAAATGCAGAAGAGAACCTCTTCCTGGCTACCTGCCAGTCTTTCTCTGTCTGTCTTTGGATAAAGACGCAACTCTCAGCTCCTTTTCCAATACCATGTCTGCCCAGATGCTGCCATGCTTCCCACCATGATAATAACAAACTGAATTTCTGAAACTGTAAGCCAGTCCCAATTAAATGTTGTCCTTAAGAAGAAGAAGAAGAAGAAGAAGAAGAAGAAGAGGAGGAGGAGGAGGAGGAGGAGGAGGAGGAGGAGGAGGAGGAGATGGCGTGGTTGTCTGGTGAGGTTGTAGATCTTAAGGCAGCATACCTTCAGATGAAATTATGAAAATGTCCAAATCTTGTTATCTTAAATGGAGGTAATGGTAAAGAGCAGATACCTGTTTTCAGAACATATTTTCCTGAACAGTTCTACCATCATCCTGTCTACCTGTGCGCCACAACAGGCAGGATTTTTGCAAGACACTTGTTGAAAAAAAGAATATTTAAAAACAAGAAAAGACACCCTCTTCCCCACAACAGGATTCCTCATGGTAGAACCATCTGGTGTCATGAAGTAACTATTAAAAGTTGATATTCTCAAAACTTAGCTGAAAGACCTCCTATCAGAACAAGTCCTAGTCTTATCCAAGAAAGACCTACTCTGAATGTTTACTCTTTCCATTAAGTTTACACACATGGAAAATGTAGATTAATTTGAGTAGCATTAGAGTTTTCAAAAGTACCACTGTACCAGAAAAATAGGGAAGTAAGAATCAAATAATTTGGGATATTTCCAAAATGCTTTTCAGGACTTTAAAATTTTATTTTGAATTAATCATCTCAGAGAACAGGAAGTCTCAATAAGAAAACAAATAAAAATATTAGCTAATTTCCATCAAGAACCCAACAAGAAGACAACAGCAGCAAAGGGACTTCAGAAGCTGGCCTGTTGTGAGATGTGCAGAAGAAAGAACATTAACTGAAGATTTCTCTAGAATTAGCATTAACTATCCCAGGTTTCCTAGCCAGGATAACTGAAGATGAAGGGATGGTATGAGGTTTGAGATACTTAAGTGTGAATGACAGATGAACACTGGGGTCTTCTCTTCAGACATAACCAGGGCAACAGGCAGCATCAGAATAATGGTCTACGTGAGAGAGGAATCCCAAAACACCTGCCTAAAACAGAAACAAAATTGGGTGAAGAGTAAATGAACCATACACTGATGAGTTGCAAAATGTTAACTATGAATGTTTTGCTAGTTAGCAACACACGGCAGGGTACAGAATGCCATTGACTTTGGAATCCCTACTCTATGTTAGCCTGGTTGCTAATATAGCAAAAACTAGTGGTTAATAAGAACATGATCCCCCTTGACCTAGTTTGAATGTAACATGAATACATTCCACAAGTGTTCCTATGAGAGTCACAAGATCTTTAAGAAGTGAAGCTTAGTGTGATGGAAAAATCTTAGGTCAAAGACTGCATTCCCTCAGAAGTTATAGTGGGACCTCTCTGTCTCTTGCTTTGTTGTCTGGCTATGAGATTCTTTTCTTTGGCCCATCTGTTGACAGGTTCTCAGCAGTGAGTGAAACAATAAATCAATCCAGTCCTGGACATTCAGTCTCTATAGTTTTGAATGACTATACTTTTTTTATACTTTATAAACAAGGACCATACTTGTTTATAAAGTAGCTTCTTCTGTTTAATTTGTCACTGTAACAAAAATGGAATAAGGCATAGCTAGAACCTTTCAACTTCCATCCCAGCTAAAGCCAATGCTTATCACAAGAGAATATACTATTTTTAGCTTATAAATGAGAACATCATGTCCCATGGAGTTCCTATTATTTATATGTGTGTGCGTGCATGTGTGTGTGTGTGTGTGTGTGTGTGTGTGTACAAGTGTGTGTGTCTCCATACTATCTGCTAAACGTATATCCAGGGATTGGGCTAAAGTTTTTCCTTTAGACAACAATTCTTTGGATGGAAGATGGAAGTTATTGTTGCATTAGCCATCCAAACCCTAACCCCAGCACTTCAGTAGGTGAGTTTGATGTTTGGAGATGTTTCTGAACCACTTATGTCTTTCCTTGTCAATTATCCCTTGGATCTCCTGTTATCATTAGTTGTGTAATCAGTTTAACTAAGTAGAGAGTTTAAATAGTTTGGGAAAAGTATGAAATAGTGAAATAAATGTCTTACATTTCAGTATAAAGTATAACCTGCCCCAAATATAAATTGCTGCTTTTAGCAGACTTTGGTTTCCCCAGATCTTTGGAGAACAGGTAGTTGCTTTTCAAAGCTATGCTAGATTTCTACTAAGATTGATCTAAATTCCAACTCAGCTACTTTAATACATAGTGTCATATATAAGCCCCAAACATTGCATGAGTTGAGTTTTACTTAGAAAAGAGAAGTAACATGACCAAGACCTACATGGTGGGAAGATGAAATTACTTAAGATTACCTAGACATTGTTGGGTACAAGGCATAATAACATAGTTAAAACTGCTCAGAGTATGTGTTTCTTCTCCACCTCATGTGCTAGACACTGGACTGGAAAGTCCCCATTCTAGAAGTTGAACTACAGAAGGTTCTAGATTCCGATCAAGTACTAAGTTCTATTGAACAAGTAATTCAAAATTTCAGAGCAGTTCTAATGATTTTTAAATTGTGTTCTCTGCTCCAGGTACCATCTTGGGTCTCAGCTATCCTCTCATGGAAGATAGAAAGACCAGGCAAGATGTAGTACCTCAACATTTCAGAAGCAACTCCTTCTTGTAGATATTAAATATATGTGACATGTGCACCCTGCAACACTCTCACACTGAGTATTTACTGGCAACATTCCCTAGACAGGGATCCTGGACTATGTAAAGGAAGAGAGGTGCTGAGCATTAGGTAGGCATGCATCTGTCTCTCCCTCTTTCTTCACTGTTGATGGAACTGGATGCTTCGGAGTTTTGCCTTTATTTATTTTTAATATTATGTATTAAACAGGACCCTAATCACGTGTTGAAATAAATCCACTCTGCACCAAAACAACAACATATAAAGTGGTTACCAAACTGAGAACCTGGGGTGGTCGTACCAACCAAGTTTGAATTTGTTCCTACTTGTGACCATTATAATGCATTCAACCTCTGTGACTGTTAAGCCCTTCATGAATAAAGAAGGGTGACACTATTGTTCTCATTGACCTCTATTAAAATTGAACCAAGTTCTCTGGTGGAGTTTTTTGGGTCACTTACATATACTATCATATCATCTGCAAATAATGATAGTTTGCCTTCTTCCTTTCCAATGTGTATCCCTTTGGCTTCCATATGTTGTCTAATTGCTCTCTCTAGAACTTCAAGTACTATATTGAAAAGATATGGAGAGAGAGGGCAACCTTGTCTAGTCCCTGATTTTAGTGGGATTGCTACAAGTTTCTCTCCATTTATTTTAATGTTGGCTACTGGTTTGCTGTAAATTGCTTTTACTATATTTAGGTATGGGCCTTGAATTCCTGTTCTTTCCAGGACTATTAGCATGAAAGGATGCTGAATTTTGTCAAATGCTTTTTCAGCATCTAATGAGATGACCATGTGGTTTTTTTCTTTTAGTTTGTTTATGTAGTGGAATACATTGATGGATTTTCATATATTGAACCACCCCTGAATCCCTGGGATGAAACCTACTTGATCATGGCGAATGATCATTTTGATGTGCTCTTGGATTCGGTTGGCAAAAATTTTATTTAGTATTTTTGCATCAATATTCATAAGGTAAATTGGCATGTGGTTCTCTTTCTTTGTAGGATCTTTGTGTGGTTTTGGTATCAGGGACTAGACAAGGCTGCCCTCTCTCTCCATATCTTTTCAATATAGTACTTGAAGTTCTAGCGAGAGCAATTTGACAACATAGGGAAGTCAAAGGGATACAAACTGGAAAGGAAGAAGTCAAACTATCACTATTTGCAGATGATATGATAGTATACTTAAGTGACACAAAAAATTCCAGCAGCGAACTCCTACAGCTGATAAACAACTTCAGCAAAGTAACTGGTTATAAAATCAACTCAAGCAAATCAGTAGCCTTCCTGTACTCAAAGGACAAGCAGGCTGACAAAGAAATTAGGGAAATAACACCCTTCAAAATAGCCACAAACAATATCTTGGCGTGAATTTAACCAAACAAGTGAAAGATCTGTATGACAGGAACTTCAAGTCCTTGAAGAAAGAAATCAAAGAAGACCTCAGGAGATGGAAAAATATTCCATGCTCTTGGATTGGCAGGATCAATATAGTAAAAATGGCCATCTTGCCAAAAGCAATCTACAGATTCAATGCAATCCCCATCAAAATCCCAAATCAATTCTTCCATAGATCTAGAAAAAGCAATTCTCAAATTCATCTGGAGTAACAAAAAACCCAGGATAGCTAAAACTATTCACAACAATAAAAGGACTTCTTGGGGAATCAATATCCCTGACCTCAAGCAGTACTACAGAACAATTGTGCTAAAAACTGCATGGTATTGGTACAGAAACAGGCAAGTAGATCAATGGAATAGAATTGAAGACCCAGAAATGAACCCACAGATTTATGGTCATTTGATCTTTGATAAAGGAGCTACAACCATCCAGTGGAAAAAAAGATAGCCTTTTCAACAAATGGTGCTGGTTCAACTTGAGGTCAACATGCAGAAGAATGCCAATTGACCCACTCTTATCTCCTTGTACTAAGATCAACTCCAAGTGGATCAAGGACTTCCACATAAAACCAGACACACTGAAACTAATAGAAAAGAAACTGGGGAAGACCCTGGAGGATATGGGTACAGGGGGAAAGTTTCTGAACAAAACACCAATAGCTTATGCTCTAAGATCAAGAATTGACAAATGGGACCTCATAAAATTACAAAGTTTCTGTAAGGCAAAGGACACTGTCCGAAGGACAAAACAGCAACCAGCAAATTGGGAAAAACAACCTCACACCAGTCAGAATGCTTAAGATTAAATACTCAAAGGATAACAGGTGCTGTGGAGGATGTGGAGAAAAAGGAACACTCCTACACTGTTGGTGGGATTGAAAGACCGTACAACTGCTCTGGAAATCAGTCTGGCAGTTCCTCAGAAAATTGGGCATGACACTTCTTGAGGACCCTTTCATACCACTCCTGGGCATATACACAGCAGATTTCCCTGCATACAATAAAGACACATGCTCCACTATGTTCATAACAGCCTTATTTATAATAGCCAGAAGCTGGAAGGAGCCCAGATGTCCCTCAAAGGAGGAATGGATACAGAAAATGTGGTATATTTATACAGTGGAATACTACTCAGCAATTAAAAATAATGAATTCATGCAATTTGTAGGCAAATGGTTGGATCTGGAAAATATCATCCTAAGTGAGTTAACCCAATCACAAAAGAATACACATGAAATGCAATCACTGATAAGTGGATATTAATGAGCCCAGAAGCTCTGAATACTCAAGGCACAATTAGCAAATCAAAAGACTCCCAAGAAGAAGGAAGGAGAGGACCCTGGTCCTAAAAAGACTGGATCCAGTTTTATAGGAGAGTATCAGAACAGAGAAATGGAGGGGGGTGATTGGGAAATGGGTGGAGGGAAGAGGACTTAAGGGACATACTGTGAGGGGCAAAGTGGGAAAGGGGAAAGTCTTTGGAATGTAAACAAAGAATATAGAAAATAAAAAAAGAAAAATAAATAAAATAAAATTGAACCGAGATAATCTTTACAAAAAGATGGGTTGCTCACAACTTTTATAACCACATCTTAGTTCACTAACTTCACCACATCAGGCAACAGAGCCACCAACAGTTTGTTCTCCTGAGTCTTAAATCTGAACCACTAATTCATGGGAAATGATTCTTTATGAACAATATCATCTAATTTTGACATTTGTGGCACTGAAATAAGCATATATATTTATATGTATATAAATATATACGCTTTGAGAAACTACTACATAATTAGAGTACTTTAATCCCACTCTGCACTTTACAATGATTAAAGACACAGTTTCTCACATAATTTTTATTCACATAAAATGTACCCTTACACCATCTCTCATCTTACATTTTGATGTTTGTAAGAGGTCAATCAAATGCCTACTACCTCTCCATTAAATGGATGATTCATAGAGAAACTCTTGTGTTCACTGGACCACACAGTGGGTGTATCAAGGCTGACTGAGCCCTAGAATTCTATTCCTTGTAGAAAAGTCTCCTGAACTTGGGCTGAGCCAATTAGTACACCACAGCCTGGTATTTCCTAAGACTTCAGCTTACATCCTTTAATCCTATTTCATTTCACAGGGAGGATACTTTTTACCCTTGATGCATTGAAGCACCACTTCCATTTGGGATGTCAAAGCATCTGCTTAAGGAACTCACCAGAATGATGGTTTTCATCATTCCTAATGCTGTGACCCGTTAATACAGTTTCTCATGTTGTGGTGATCCCAAAAATAAAATTATTTTTATTTTTACTTCATACAGTAATTTTGTTCATTATGAATTGTAGTATAGATATCTCTGTTTTCAGAGGGTCATAGGCAACACCTGTGAAAGGGTTGGTTGACCCCCAAAGAGGTCTCCACCCACGAGTTGAGAATCACTGCTCTAGAGCATTTGCATACTGCTGCTTCTGAGTGGAACTACTCTGTCAAGTGGTGACTCAGACTCCCAAACCCAGCAGCCCTCAAGGACTGCCATCTACCTCAGTCTTTTCTATCTGTCTGCTTTGTGCAATTCAAGGAGAAGCCCCTATGACAACAAATATAATGTCCTCTAGAAAATGAAGTAAGCATACTTTTAAAGTATATAGAATTGTACTAAAGCCCTTAAACTGAAGGCAAATTAAAGATGCTGACTACTTGGAGATGACCTGCAGAGCTAGATTGACTTCCATGGAACAACATAAAGCATGTTTTATTGAATCTTCATCATAAAAATGCCTACCCAATGTAACCAAATCATGCAATGATTATATTATATTTACCCTGTTTCTGGAATACAACTGTATTTTACTGAGAAGTAGTTTAGATAGAGGCGAGGATGATGGTGATGGCTCAGTCAAAATGTTAGCCATGCAAAACAATGCCGATTTTTACCTGTCAGTGCTTTTTCAACTGGGAGTAGCATGCATCATAAACAGAAAGTCGATTTCTACAGACAGAAGCTGGTGGCCATTTTGGTTGACTTTTTTTTAAATTCAGTGCCTTAGATATATGTTGCCAGATTTTAACAGGCACTTAGAAGCGCTTTTGCTAAAATGCATTGACTGCTCACTTGGGTTTACAAGGCAACTAAAAATAGGATAAAAGCCTGGCACCACTGCCTTCACGATACATCCATCTCCTGTAGGCATCTTGGTATGAGCTTTTACAATGACCTGCTCCAGACTCCCCACAGGCACCCACACCTGAGTCACCTTGGACTCAGGAATGACATGATCAATCAATAAGCATCTTTCAAAGAGACAGAACTTTCCCCCAAGCAGAAGTGATCATCACAAACCATATCACCCCCTAAATGAGGGTACGCATCTTTGATGCTATGGCTGCTACCTGTAGCAGGATGGATCAGCTCATGGGAATAAAATTGCCTCCCTCAAGTGATGGCAGTTAGAATTTCCTGGAATTACCTTATGCAACTAGGACTGAGATGACAGGCAGACATTTGAAACCAGACAGCTTTGTTATAGGTCCCTTGTGCTCAGTGCCCCAATTCTTCCACTACTTAAATCTAAAACTCTTATGCATGCCCCAGTGCAGACTTAAAGCCACTGAACCCCTTTAATCAATTGCTTTCTCTGATGAACCACATGGATAAAATTTCCAATCTATGTTATTAACAATTGCTAGTCCTTTAACTGATGTCTTTGGAAATGCTCAGGGCCCTTGAAGCCAGGACTTTTGCCTCAGATATGGTGACAGGATGGTATATTAGTGGTATGAAAAGTTAGTTCAGACTATTAAACACATATATGTAAGAATCAAATCACCATTCAAGGTTTGCCAACAGCAGATGTGAAAGAGCTGAAGAGTGAGAAACTCAATCCATTACATAAAGCCCAAAATGATGGCTCCGTTAATCTTTGCTTCTTTTTATTTCTGAGAAAATATGGGGCAACTTGAAGAAAGAATTGATACTTTGCTCGTTGCAAAAGTTCCCAAGCTTTAGCTATGGCTCCAATAGTCAATCTAACAAGATGCTTCTGTGGTATTACATGGAATGTTGTACTTGAATTGAATGGTGTCTGGTCGTTTTTCCAGTAGAAGAATAATCATGGTGCAGACATCTATACATCATCATAGATGCACAATAATGAAGATATATGAGTCCTTCCTCCCTGGGTCATTGGAAAGTTGCTAGGATAAGGCATTTAAGACACAACTTCAATGAACTGTCCAGTACATTGGTAAAGCTAGACTACAATTAACATTCTTCATAACTCATTTAAGAAATCTTTTAGAAGAGGCACACTCTAAATCTTGAGTGGTAAAAATATACTTAGCCAAATGCAACTTTGATGAAACCAGATAGGTAAAGGGAATGTATTCCAACATAGAGAACACAGTGGGAACTCTGTAGTAAGAAGGGAGCAAGAAGCCCATTGTTTAGTACAAGGAGATAAGAGTGGATCAACTCTCATTCTTCTGCATGTTGACCTCCAGTTGAGCCAGCACCATTTGTTGAAAAAGCTATCTTTTCTCCACTGGATGTTTTCAGCTCCTTTGTCAAAGATCAATTGGCCATAGATGTGTGGGTTCAATTCTGGGTCTTCAATCCTATTCCATTGATCTACCTTCCTGTCACTGTACCAACACTATGCAGTTTTTAACACTACTGCTCTGTAGTATTGCTTGGGGTTTGGGATACTGATTCCCCCAGAAGTTCTTTTAGAATATTTTTAGCTATCCTGGGCTTTTTGTTATTCCAGATGAATTTGAGAATTGCTCTTTCTAACTCTATGAAGAACTGAGTTGGGATTTTGATGGGGATTGCGTTGAATCTGTATATTGCTTTTGGCAAGATTGATCAAGGACCTCCACATAAAACCAGACACACTAAAACTAATAGAAAAAAAAACTGGGGAAACCCTTGAGGACACTGGCTCAGGGGGAAAGTTCCTAAACAGAATACCAATAGCTTATGCTCTAAGAGCAAGAATAGACAAATGGGACCTCATAAAATTGCAAAGTTTCTGTAAAGCAAAAGACACTGTCAAAAGGACAAATCGGCAACCAACAAATTGGGAAAGGATCTTCACCAACCCCACATCTGACAGAGGGTTACTATCCAATGTATACAAAGAACTCAAGAAGTTAGACCCCAGAAAACCAAATAACCCTATCAAAAATTGGGGTACAGAACTAAACAAAGACTTTTCACCTGAAGAACTTCTGATGGCTGAGAAGCTCCTTAAGAAATATTCAACCCTGAGATTTCACCTCATACCAGTCAAAATGGCTAAGAGTAAAAACTCAGGAAACAGCAGGTGTTGGCAAGGATGTGGATAAAGAAGAACACTCCTACACTGCTGGTGGGATTGCAAGCTGGTACAACCACTCTGGAAATCAGTCTGACAGTACCTCAGAAAACTGGACATGATACTTCCAGAGGACCCTGCCATACCACTCCTGGGCATATACCCAGAAGATTCTCCAGCATGCAATAAGGATACATGCTCCACTATGTTCATAGCAGCCCTATTTATAATAGCCAGAAGCTGGAAAGAACCCAGATGTCCCTCAATGGAAGAATGGATACAAAAAATGTGGCATATATACACAATGGAGTACTATTCAGCCATTAGAAATAATGAATTCATGAAATTCTTAGACAAATGGATGGAGCTGGAGAACATCATACTAAGTGAGGTAACCCGGTCTCAAAAGAATACCCATGGTATGCACTCACTGAAAAGTGGATATTAGCCTAGAATTTTGGTACACCATATACACAATCCACATACCAAATGATGTCCGACAAGAAGGAAGGAGTGGACCCTGGTGCTGGAAAGGCTCAAAGCATCAGTGGAGGGGAATACCAGAACAGGAAAGTGGGAAGTGGTGGATGGGGGAACAGGGGGAGGGAAAAGGGCATGTGGGACCTTTGGGAGGGTGGGGAACCAGGAAACGGGAGATGAAATGTAAATAAAGAATATATCCAATAAAAATGAACTAAAAAAAGAAGAAGAAGTCCATTGTTTTAATGTAATCTCAAGTGTTTCTTTGAAGCAGAGATACCTGAGCTTCAAGAGATTGGCAAGCTGACTGTTGGTCATCTGTCAATCCAGAATAGGAAATAAGTCCACACTCAAGATTTCTGAATTATTTTAAATAATTATTGTCATTTTTCGGGGACTGTAATGCAGGACAATTTTACCTGATAGTCCTTGATAATTTTGATGAAGAAGCCTTTACCTTTGCATCTTGGATTAAACCCTAGAAAAGTCACTAGGAGCTTAACACAGATAGGTATAATTTATCCTTAAGACCCTGTTCCTCTTTTCAATATTTTCTTGATGCAGAATTTAAAAATGAGAAAAAGTTGTATGAAAATAAACTTCCCCATTTTATAGAAACATGAACCAACAGGGAGGAAAATGATTAAAATTCCACAGGTGAAGAGAATCTAAGCCAGTCATCAATGTGCCTGCTATTTAGTTACTAAGCTCACCTGGAATATGGCTGTGATATGCAGATTTGGCTTAGTTCAAAGTCTGAGAAAGGGGGTATCAGGAGTTGGATACTGGTGATTCATGGACTTGTTGAAGATTTTTTTTCTGGCCTCAACTATGAGGTCAGTAACTTAGTATCAACCCTGTTCTCAATCTTTAGTTGTAAGACTTGTCTTGACTTAGACAAGTCTTCTTTTTTTTTAACTTTTTTTTTTACATTTGGTACTTTTCCTATATTAAAGTCCCACTTTCCTGACACATTTACTTCTCCAGTTTCCTGGGGTATGATAATCACAGTGGAACTAGAGTCATATTTAATATTCTGCTATTGAACTTTTTTTATCTCATTGGAATTATCCTCAGATTTTCATAATAATGTATTCACAGAGACTTCAAATCAATATCTAAACTATTGTGTAGATAGGAGTCTTTCCTGTTACATCACTCATTCATGGAACAAGTGAATACTTGCTTGCTATGTGCTGGTCATTTGAACAACAACATAAAAGAGACTTGGTATATGTCACCACAGAATTCACATCAGATTTTAGGATCTTACATACCCACAAGTTTTTGTTTTGTTTTGTTTTGTTTTGTTTTGTTTTGTTTTGTTTTGTTTTGTTTTGTTTTTAAGTGTGGCCTAGTAAAATAGAAACATGGATTGGGAAAAAATGTTTTTGAGATTGGGAAGAGACAGACAGGCCCAAGTGGAGAGCCAGTTATAATGTTACATACTAAACCCCCTCCAAATAGAGCACTTTTCAAATGCCTTTGAGTACTTTCAGATCCTATGTGTAAGGAATTGATTACCTCAGGGAGGATGTTTGCCTCTGCTTCTGACCATGCGTGCTCTCAGCTGAGAAGGTCTGAGACACACTTTAATGTTGAAGCTGTCACTGGGCATCTTCTTCTGCACTGAAAGGCATCTGGTGCTGTGTGTCATCTAAAATACCTACTATGTGACCTTCTGTGTATCCCATGCTTCTGTACAACATGACAGTCTCCAGGTTCTTAAACTTCCTATGCTGGTAGCTCAGAACCCCAAACATCTGTGCCCCAACTTACGAGGCAGAAGCTATTTCACTTTTAATTTCCTAGACTTGGACATTTTACTACAGCTTTTCCCCCATTCTATTGGTTATGAATGGGTAACCAGTCTATAAAAATTTGAAAGAAAGTATTAGTGACAGAGTGGTTACATCCTAGAGATCCCCATGGGGTGAGACATAGTACTGTATCCATCTTTGTCAATGTATGTGATGGAGATTTCATAAGTGAACAAGAGAAATGGTGCTAAACAGTCCGTGTAACCATGTGAAGAATGAAGAACAATCTCTACACTGGGGTGGGTTAGTAAGTCACAAGGCTAATGCATACAGAGGGGACATCTGAGAATTTCTCAGGGGGGGAAATGGGCTTCCAGAAAAATACTTAAGAATAAACAGAAAGGCAGACAAGAAGCCAGGAAAGCCAGTGAGGTGCAAGTGTGAGGATCTGAACTGATGGTGATGGTAGGTGAGCATGGAGACAGAAATATTGAAAGAAATAATTAGAATGTGAAGTCCACATGGCCCATCGGTTCCCTGGCACCCAGGCCAAAGGAACGTGGATGCTGCTGATTACTCTCATCTCATTCATCTTCTTTCACATGCTGAGACCTCTAATAGCATAAGTTGCAGGAGGGAAGAAATCTAGGTAGATAAAGTCCATCTTATTGAAGTTGGGGAGCAGTGCATGCCCCATGCATAGCCCTAGGAGACTGTCATGAGATTACTGAAACTGTAATCTCTTCCTTTTTACATATTAAATAGATAGCTCAGAAATGTCCTTGGTCAGGTTTTCTGAATAGAGGGCAACATGCTTAGATGAAGTCAATAAAAATCAATTCCAAGAGATGGGAGAGGAAGGAAAAATAAATGCTTGTTACTGGTAGAATCCCCAGGCCCAGATGAACCAGAAATTGCCATGCAAGTCCAACACTAATGTATTTATTCTATTCAAAACATGTGGGAACTGTATTTCCCTCCCCTAAAATACCAGGGCTCTGCAATAGACAAGGAGGAGATTAAGTAATCTTTGGACCCCCACCTTGAGGATTCTTGCAAGATAAACATGGAAATGTCCAGTCAGGAGGATGACAAATAGCAAGGGGTCCTGGTGGGGAAATCAGTTCTATTCGAACACAAATCCTGGAAGCACCTTTTAAAAAAAATAATGACCTGAAAGTGATTTTCATTCTGACGCATACTGACATTAGCATGAGTCACAAATCCTTTGTAACAGCCTAATGTTACAAAGCCTACTGTTGATGTATCAAGTCTTCATATGCTCACCCTTTTAAGAAGCACTGAATAGGGCTAGAGAGATAGTTCAGTAGTTAATGCTCTTGCCATGCATGTATGAAGACTGTAGTCAGACCTCCCAGAACTCACACAAAAGCTCATATAAGTGGACATAGCTGTCCTCTTGTAATTCTATTCAGAAAAGATGAGATAGGGGATCTCCAATGTAAGCTATCTAGCAAGAGTATGAATGTAGCTGATCCTGAGTTTTGATTGACAGACTCAATAAACAAAGTGAAAGGGCTGATGGAGGATTACTCCTGACATACCCACATACCTACACACTCACACATGCACATGCACACACACAAAATGTCCCCATGCCTACACCCACATGTAGCCACACACATGCAAATATGGATGCACATACATGTACATGCACAAAACACACATGAAAATGAAAATAAAGGAATGTGTTAGGAAAGCAAGTGGAAAACAAATGTCCCCTGAGACTCTCACCTAATTAATATTAGTATGGAAAAATCATACATCATAAGAGATCACAACATTTTATTACAACTTCAATTATGGTAGACAACAAATGCTTTCTGAGAAAGAGATATCAATACAGTTGGGTCTTGAGTCACAAACTTTGGAGACATCTAGGGCTTTGAGTTGCTCCAGCTGGTATAAGGGAGGCTAATTCAAGCTGCAAGCAAAGTCTCAGTTCTGAGTGTAACACAAGTAGCTTTTCTTTCTCCAGCATGGTCTATTGATTGCAGACAATATGTAATTACCTTCTGAGATATACTTTTCCCATCTTAATTCCCTCTACATGTGAAATGAACTGTAACAGACAAATTAGCTTTCTTTTTGTTTCTAAGGAAGTTTCTAACTTCCTTACATTTCTTTTATGATTCTATGATTCTCTTCTCCTATCAAGGTAGACCCAAAATAGAGGATTAATAGTGTGCTGCACATCCAGATAGAAATTATCTACCATCCATGCTGTATCTAGACTTAGCCATGAGAAAGAATGTCATATCTGAAGCTGCCTCTTGGGAGTGTCACATAGAACCCTTATGTAGCTACTGACCAATGTAAAACATAAAAGAAGAATGGTGCCTAACAGACTTCTACCCCTCCTAGGTTAAAGCAAACAGCTCATGTCTGCCCATTCTCAGGGCCCTTTATCACCTTATGATGATGAGATGCACTAAATCCATTGTACTTTAGAGAGTCTACTCTACAGAAACTACTGTGCGCACATAGTTTCTTGCCATACCTTCACCCCATGCCACTGTCATCAGAGCACATGTTCAGAAGCCCAGTGTTATATCATTGTTCCTGTCTGAACCATTTTTTTCTCAGCAAGAAGGCTATATCAGGGCTCGGGGGTCTGTGCCTGGCTTACAGCGGAGGCCGCCATCTTGCCTTGGGACACCACAGACAGCTAGCAGCTAAAACCAGGTATGCTGACAGAGTCTGAGTCTAACCTATCCCGTCAGGCTCTTGTCTGCACCCAGAACCTTAGCAGCTTGATGGGCTATCTGTATGCCTCCAAAAAGAAACAGGAGAGAACCTACAATAGCAGATTAATGGCACACCTGGAAGCCATGGAACAAAAAGAAGGTAATTCAACCAGGAGGAGTTGAAGTCAGGAAATCATCAAACTCAGGGCTGAAATCAATCTAGTAAAAACAAAGAAAACCATACAAAGAATCAACAAAACCAAGAGCTGGTTCTTTGAGAAAATCAACAAGATAGATAAACCCTTAGCCAGACTAACCAAAGGGCATAAAGACAGTATCCAAATTAACAAAATTAGAAATGAAAAGGGAGATATAACAACAGAAACTGAGGAAATTCAAAAAATTATCAGATCTTATTACCAAAGCCTTTACTCAACACAATTGGAGAATCTGGAGGAAATGGACACTTTCCTAGACTGATAACAAATACCCAAACTAAATCAGGATGAAACAGATCTGCTAAACAGTCCCATAACCTCTAAAGAAATAGAAGGTGTCATAAATAGTCTCCCAACCAAAAAAAAGTACAGGACCAGATGATTTTAGTGCAGAATTATATCAGACTTTCAAAGAAGACCTAACACCAATACTATTCAAGCTATTCCACAAAATAGAAACAGATGGAACACTACCCAACTCATTCTATGAATCCACAGTCACGGTGATACCAAAACCACACAAAGATCCAACAAAGAAAGAGAAGTTCAGGCCAATCTCCCTGATGAATATCTATGCAAAAATACTAAATAAAATTCTTGCCAACCAAATCCAAGAAAACATTGAAAGGATCATCCACCATGATTAAGTAGGCTTCATCCAAGGAATGCAGGGATGGTTCAATATACAGAAATCCAACAATGCAATCCACTACATAAACAAACTCAAAGAAAAAATACCACATGATCATTTCATTAGATGCTGAAAAGCATTTGGCAAAATTCAGCATTCTTTCATGCTAAAAGTCTTGGAAAGATCAGGAATTCAAGGCCCATACGTAAACATATTAAAAGCAATATACAGCAAACCAGTAGCCAACATCAAACTAAATTGAGAGAAACCTAAAACAATCCCACTAAAATCAGGGACTAGAGAAGGCTGCCCTCTCCCTCCATATCTTTTCAATATAGTACTTGAAGTTCTGGCGAGAGCAATTAGACAACATATGGAAGTCAAAGGGATAGAAATTGGAAAAGGAGAAGCCAAACTATCACTATTTGCAGATGATATGATAGTATACGTAACTGACCCAAAAACCTCCACCAGAGAACTCCTACAGCTGATAAACAACTTCAGCAAAGTGGCTGGTTATAAAATCAACTAAAGCAAATAAATAGCCTTCCTATACTCAAAGGATAAGCACACTGAGAAAGAAGTTAGGGAAATAACACCCTTCACAAAAGCCACAAATAATATAAAGTATCTTGGCGTGACTCTAACCAAACAAGTAAAAGATCTGTATGACAGGAACTTCAAGTCTTTGAAGAAAGAAATCTAAGAAGACCTCAGAAGACGGAAAAATATTTCATGTTCTTGTATTGGCAGGATTAATATAGTAAAAATGGCCATCTTGCCAAAAGCAATCTACAGATTCAATAAATCAAAATCTGGAATCAATTCTTCATAGATTTAGAAAGAGCAATTCTCAAACTCATCTTGAATAACAAAAAACCCAGGATAGCTAAAACTATTCTCAACAATAAAAGAACTTCTGGAGGAATCAATGTCCCTGACCTCAAGCAGTTCTACAGAGCAATTGTGTTAAAAATTGCATGGTATTGGTACAGCAACAGGCAAGTAGATCAATGGAATAGAATTGAAGACCCGGAAATGAACCCACAGAATTGTGGTCACTTGATCTTTGATAAAGGAGCTACAACCATCCAATGGAAAAAAGATAGCCTCTTCAACAAATGGTGCTGGTTCAACTGGAGGTCAGCCTGCAGAAGAATGCAAATTGATCCACTCTTATCTCCTTGTACTTAGATCAACTCCAAGTGGAGCAAGGACCTCCACATAAAACCAGACACACTGAAACTAATAGAAAGGAAACTGGGGAAGACCCTGGAGGACATGGGCACAGGGGAAAAGTTCCTGAACAGAACACCAATAGCTTATGCTCTAAGATCAAGAATTGACAAATGGGACCTCATAAAAGTACAGACTTGTAAAGCAAAGGACCCTGTCAGAAGGACAAAACAGCACACAACTAATTGGGAAAAGATCTTCACCAACCCCACATCCGACAGAGGGCTAATATCCAATATATACAAAGAACTCAAGAAGTTAGTCCCCAGAGAACCAAATAACCCTATTAAAAATGAGGTGCAGAGCTAAACAAAGAATTTTCACCTAAAGAAATTCAGAGGGTTGAGAAGCACCTTAAGAGATGTTCAACATCACTAGTCATGAGAGAAAAGCAAATTAAAACAACCCTGAGATTCCACCTTACACCAGTCAGGATGTCTAAGATTAAAAACTCAAGAGAGTTTTTCCAGATGCTGGCAAGGATATAGAGAAAGAGGAACACTCCTCCACTGTTGGTGGGATTGCAAGAAAGTACAACCACTCTGGAAATCAGTCTGGTGGTTCCTAAGAAAAGTGGGCATGAGACTTCCAGAGGACTCTGTCATACCACTCCTAGGCATATACCCAGAGGATTCTCCTGCATGCAACAAAGACATATGCTCCATTATGTTCATAGCAGCCTTATTTATAATAGCCAGAAGCTGGAAAGACCCAGTTGTCCCTCAATGGAGGAATGCATACAGAAAATGTGGTACATTAATATAATGGAATACTACTCAGCAATTAAAAACAATGAATTCATGAAATTTGTAGGCAAATGGTTGGAACTGGAAAATATCATCCTAAGTGAGGTAACCCAATCAAAAAGAATACACATGAAATGTGATCATTGATAAGTGCATATTAATTAGTACAGAAGCTCTGAATACTCAAGTCACAATTAGCACATCATATAATTCCCAAGAAGGAAGGAAGGAGAGGGCCCGGGTCCTGATAAGACTTGACCCAGTATTGTAGGGAAGTACTAGAACAAAGAAATATGTGTGTGGTGGGGTGAATGGGGATTGGGCAGAGGGAAGAGGACTTAAGGGACATATGGTGAGGAGGGGACTGGGAAAGGGGAAAGCGTTTGGAATGTAAGCAAAGAACAGAGAAAATAATGAAAAAAGAAGGCTTTATCAGAGTACAGATGCCCCTTATCTTCAATTTCTAAAATTAAAGTACCTAAGCCTATGTGCTTTTTAAGCATGTGAGTCTAAACTTCTTGTAAGATGTTATAATTTGAATGTGAGATGCCCTTCTCACTATCTGACCCTCAGCTGGTGGAACTGTTTTGAAAGGTCCTGGATCTTCTAGGAGGTAGGGTTTATCTATTAGAATTAGCCAACTGAGTGTGGTTCTCTGCCTTCAAGAGGGACCAAAGTAGCCTCAGCATCTCTTACTTTGACCTTGCTAATACTTTCTATACTATGATGGGCTATATTCCCTGAACAATAATTCAAAATAAGTTCTCCTTTGCTTAATATGTCAGGTGTCAGGTCACAGTGCTGAGAGGAAAAAAAAAAGAAGTGTACAATATGAATCATTGGCACAAGTCTACACAGAGTGAGTGTAGCTAGGGTATTATATAAAAGTCATAATTCTATAAGAAGTAGAGTAGCAATGACTTTTGTCAGAAGACCTCAATAGTCTGTAGGACCCTTTTATTGGAGAGCTGCTTCTTGCTTTTTCAAAACACTTTAACAAAGAATACTGTACCGAGAATACAGTGCCATCCATATTAGTTCAAAAGAAAACCTACCACTCTTTATCAGTCTATGTTTCTTTGGTGATTGTTCACCTTTACCATGCATGTGTATGTGCATAGTCATTTGTACATGTCACATTAGAATCTTTATACTGAATCCTACAATATTTTCCCTCTCACAGCACACTGTGCATAATAACCCTGGTAATGTTTGCTCAGTATTCCAGCAAAGTGACAGAATACCACAGAACATAATTTTCTCATCAACATGCTTTTTCTCCCTCAATGAACAATGAAATGTGGGCAGAGTGAGGGGCTTGCATATATAATTATACTTCTTGTTATTGTCTTTAGAGTAGGTTAAGTAGTAATGATATCAGGTAACGTAAGCATAGCCACCACAAATCAGAGATGATTTGTTCAGAGCTCTCACTTTCAACGAGGTAGCTACTCCTACCTCTTACATTTGGCACGGGTTCATAGGCAAGCAGAGTAATGATACTTTACCTACATCTAAGAAACTGCAATCATTGACCACATCTTTCCCTTCATGTGAGATCCTCATGCTTTGGATTCCAGTGCCAGATGCTACAGTGGTTCTACATCTCAGCTCTGTTGTTACACAAGACTGGTCATCTGGATATTATCTAGTGTCTCGCTGGATAAAATTTGGCCAGAATGCCCACTGCCAGCAGGAAATCTATGAATAATCTCAAAATCTATATGGGACTTAACCATGAATGTTAAAGCATACTGTTATAATAAGAACAGAGCTGTTTGATATATTCAAGGATTCTTGCATTAGCAGCTATTACTGAACAAATTGGGACCTTTCAAGTCATGGTTATCAAAGTCACTCAGGTTTATCAACTGTATCTGCTGAAATAAATATGATGACCAATTAAACCAATCTGATCAAACTTATTCTTTTAGGATGCTTCAAACACTTGTTCATTCAGAATATATCCTGGGTTACTTTAGAATTAGAATGTAATTCTCATTAAGAATGTTTCCCATAAACATTGTTTCTCTCCATTTGGGACTGGAGAGATGGTTCTGTAGGTAAGAGCTCTTATTCTTCAAGCATAATTTCCTGAGTTCAAATCACTGGCATCTACATAAAACGCAAAGATGGCTACATTAGCCTTTGACTCTAGGGCTGGAGGTAGTGACAGATGGATCTTGCAAGCTTGCTGGCTAGCCAGGCTATTACAGGTTAGTGGGAAATTATGCATCAAGACTAAAAGGTGGAGAGCAATGATGGAAGACAGTCTGTCTGATGTCCTGGTTTGGCCTCACATGTGTGTAGAGGCATGCACATCTGTACACGCCTATGCACTGTAGTTAGAGATAACTCCCCCACACAGAAACCCTGCAAAGTATTATCATCTCTTATCTATTTTAAGTAATCAGGGAACTTATTGTAAAACCATGTGTTTGAAAATATATAATATACACAGAGAAAGTGAAGAACCCACAAAGAGGACACCCATATTATCAAAACTCAAGTCAAAATGCAACAGGAACCAGTTCTTTGTAGACCAGTGAGCTTATTCCCATATCTGTCCATTTATTCCTTTCATTGAAGTAACCATCATTAAGGTTAATTTATGATATTGTGCTTTGATAACACTAATATATCTTAATCATTCTTATTAAAATCCTAGGCAATGTGCTTTTTTTCCATGATTCTTCTTTAACATATCTTTTCTCTGATGCAGATTTATTAATGTATCAAAGTAATGTTTTAAGGAATGTATCTCTCCAAGATGTGGCTTAGTGAAAACTACCATTAACTTGTAATACATACCAGATATTCAATGGATTCAGACCTACTAGGCATAACAGTGTAGTAATACAATATCCAGGCATGAGTGATCAATGCAAGATCCAAAGTTATCTGATGAAACTATCAGAATATAAGATGGATATCTCAGATTTCCTTTTCAATCCTTAAAGTTTTCTACTTTGAGCCTCTCTCTGAATTTTTCCCAAATGGTGTGTCTGTGAGCGTGATTTTATCTTTTTTTTGTTTGTTTGTTTGTTTTTTGTTTGTTTTTTGAGACAGTGTTTCTCTGTGTAGTCCTGGCTGTCCTGGAACTCACTCTGTAGACCAGGCTGGCCTCGAACTCAGAAATCCGCCTGCCTCTGCCTCCCAAGTGCTGGGATTACAGGCATGCGCCACCACGCCCGGCGTGATTTTATCTTTATCTGTTTCCCTCTGTCACACTGACCCATATACCCATTGTCACATGACAGGCAGTTACTGTTATCCATCTGATGTATGAGAAAACTCAGAAAATACAAAACAGAGTTCAAGGAGTGACTAGAAATTATAATGCAGAATGCTCTCTTGAGGTTTCTAATTTCTAATACCATATGTGATGTTTGCCAAGGATATGGAGATTGAAATGCCTTCACATTCCCAGTGTCTTTGTTTAACTTGGAAGAAATAACAGTTCTAGATGTGAGCTTCCATCTAAAATAGGCTAGAACCTGTAACATCCTTCATTTTCAGTAATTTGCTGGAAAAAGCTCTCTGTGCTCAAGGATGGTAGAACTGAGCAGTCCTCCACATGAAGGCCGGGCGATATCAAAGACTTAGCTTCTTATTCATCATTCATTGCTTCATCTATTGGCAAATATTTACTTCTTAACCCATCTATGGGATAAGCAGAAGATGAATTTTTGATGGGACTTGGAAAAATACAATTCATGTTCAGATGAAAGGAAATGATCAGACAAACTTACAGAGAAAGTTAACATTTGCTCCGCTGTTTGGTAACTGAGGTCAACCCTACCTGAAATAAGACCTGACTATGTTCTCTGTGACATCATATCTGATGATGTCACTGAGCTACAGGAATGCTTAAAACTGAGCAAGAGGTTCTATCCAAGTTTAGTAGTGCTTGATTTTAAATGTTGTCATTGTTGTTACTGTTGCTGTTGTTGTTGTTGCTGCTGCTGCTGCTGGTGGTATATGTGGCCAGTGTTGAAGTCCTCATCCACAAATTAATATATAACCAGACACCAAATCAAGAAAGGTAGTGCTACTATACCAGCCATGCAATCAATTAAGTACACTTTATGGCCAATCAATGCTAATTGACCAACTTGTATACTTCTAGCTCAAAGGCCTTCCATTAAAATGGAAAGAAGGTATAAACTTGGTCTTTCGCCCAGAGCTTTAAAAAAAGGTTGTTTTAGAGAGAAAAATAAAGCCATATAGGAGAATCAGACAGCATAAATAATGATTAGTCAAATACATGTTCAACAGCACACTATAACCTTATTGAGGATGTCTCTTGGCATTCTTTTGCAATCCATAACTATGTTATGAGGTCTGCACCATAATTTTGAAAATAGGCTCAAAGGAAAGCCAAATTTACCTGCAATTACACATTGACAAATAGCAGAGGATTGTTTCCTTTCCCCTTGTAAATAACTACGCATACCTCAGGTTGATGAATCCAGCATGGATAGAACTATTTTGTCTCCTGTCTCTGAACTTACATTTGGGAACCTTGAGACTTTGACTCAATGAAGGGAAAGAGAAAAGGAGGAAGTTCATGGGAAAAAGGTGGCAGGCTTGTCCCTGCCATTTAGAGGCTAGGAAGAATCCATGCCTCTATGTCACAAGAATTTGGCAGGAGAATGGAGCTTGTAGCTTTGTTTAAAAAAAAAATGGATAGCCACACCCCAATTAGGATGGCAGGGAAAATATAGTCCCTGAATTCTTGATACTGAGTTTCTCCAGTGGTGTCTTCCTTCTTACAAAGTGCAAGGTTGTTCACTGAAGCTAATGCTTAGGCAGGGTGTGAAATGTAATTGCTTTGGTAAAATTCTGTAACAACATCAAGAAAGTCTTTGATGTCTTTCTGGTTTCAAACTCAAATAATACCAACTATATTTTCTGCGCTGCTTTTTTCCCTCTTTGCAATCCACATTTGTATTAATCACAAGGTGCTGACAGCTCGACAAATATTCCTTTGCGCGGCACTCAACTGATATTTTTAAGAGCCCAATAATGTATCAAGTGGGGAGGGGAAAAAGAGCTGATAAAAATAAATTTCCCAGTGTTGATAGCCTGAGCTTTAGAGCTCCAAAAATTGTTCTTAGCTCCGAGGTAGCATTACTTCAAAGAAGTGAAAAACATCCAAATGGAGTGCAAAAACTTTGGCTCTTCCCAAGCCACAATTTCAAGGGACGGAAAATAACAGCCCCTCCTCTACATTATTCATCAGGGCAGGGTGAGGTGAGTAGGGATTTGCACAGTGTGTTTCCTGCCTGCAGGATCCATCACTCCAGGAAGCCCAGCTAGGAGATGATCCCAAACCCAGAGCAGATGGTCTTTAAAATGATCATACAGAGTCTTCTTCATAATGAAGCTGCAGAATCCTGTAGGATTTATAACAGACCCGTTCATACATATGAAAAGACAGATGCTTCTTCAGCTGTGTACCCTGTTTCTTTGCCTAACTCCAGGAAGAGCCATTAGCTATGACTTTATTTTCAAGCAGTCGAGTTACATGGGACATTACTTTGAAATAATCAAAGTCAAAATACCTTTTAAATGGAAATTATTTTTTCTCTGGGGTAGAGGATAGAGGGCATATGTTTAGGGGGCCAGAGAATTCAATCCCCTTTCCTATATATTTTTGATTGTAGCACAGGATGTGAGAAACCTGTCAAAATAGTTTTTGTTATTCCTTGTCAATGAGGCAAGACATTGTTCAAAATGCTAAGTTTGGGTCTGGTGATTAGAACTGCCAAAAGCAAGGGATTCTATAGTTTGTGTATGACTGATTTTATAATGCTGTTCCAGGTGGCAGGTATCAAGTTTGAATCATCATTGGTCCTTCTGAAGCATCACGGTAGGGGAAGACAAGGCAATTGCCTTTTCACTTGATCTTGATTCAAATTAAAGGGTGTCTGGACCAACTTCGAAAAAATACTTTAGAGACCTCAGCTTATCCGCAGACCCTGCTGAGCTCCTATCACCAACACAGAATCCGAGCCATGAGAAACAAAGTCAGATAGTCAAATAAGCCTCTGTGTGTGTGTGTGTGTGTGTGTGTGTGTGTGTGTGTTGTGGGGAATAATTTCTAAGTGAATTCTCCCCCATTTTTCTCATACTAATGAAATGTGTATTTTATCACTGGTAAGTATGTATAAGTGCTCTCTCTCTTTCTCTCTCTCTCTCTCTCTCTCTCTCTCTCTCTCTCTCACACACACACACACACACACACACACACATCTGTGTTCATTTCTACATGTTCCCACCACCACTCAAATTCACAAGCTTCTACTCATAGTGACGCCACCATGAACTTTACACACTATGATGATGCTTCATGGTTGTAATCTCAGCACTCAGAAGACAGATGCAGGAGGCTCAGCAGTCCAAAGCCATCCTTGGCTATATAAAGAGTTGGAGGCCAGCATGAGTTATATGAGACCCTGTCAAAAGAGAACGAAGTTCTGGGCATCTAGTGTACTCTCTTTTTTCTCACCCTCCAACAATTCCATAAAATTATAAAGTTAACCTAAAAGAAAATTCATGCTGGGGCTCCATTAAAAAGGATTCATAAGGGAATGAGACCTGCAACAATGAGGCTGAAGAATTATGAAAGGTGGAACTTACAACATTCTGTTAAGTAGGAAATAAAAAACTAAGAAACATGAGACTCTAAACATGACAAAACAGATCTTGAAAATATGTTAATAGAATACTTAATCATGACTTCAGCAATTACAATTTAGGAACAAAACAGACATGCTGGGCAAAAATGTTAGGAAGATCTGAAGATAGGGGAATGGAAGATGGTATAAGCAGAGCTTTCTTCCAGAATCCAGCACAGGAGAGCAAGGAGAAGTATGGACAAAAGAGTAAAGTATGAAGATCTAGTCGTCAGATAGACACTGGTGGGCAAGAGATAGAAGACTAGTTCAAATACCATTAAAGCTAAAACCAACCAAGAATGTTGGAAAGTTGTAAATTTCTGATCTCACAGCTCCTAAACTCAGGCAAAAAAATAATCACACCATGAGATACCATGATGAGGCATTAAAGCACCAGATGACATGAAAATATTTAAAATACTTCCAAGAACAAAAATGATACCCTCCAAAGGTCCTACTCTAACAGCCAACCACTCCAGGGCAGCTATAGAAGACATCAGCAAAATACTCAAGATCCCTGCTGCCAACTCCTTGTTCTATCTTGAGCACATCCCACCCATTCTTCTTGCATACAGGTAGAATAATGACATTTTCTCACAAACGATGGTGTCACCACTGGTATTTTAATGTTCTTGTGTCAAAGAAAATTGATGTTAACCTGTGTGGAAATCCAATGTGGCAAGAAAGTATAATGAGCCTGTGTAGTATAAACAGGCTGAATACAAAGGAAATAGTGCTAAGCCTTAAAAGGTGGGTAGAATTAGAGCAGACAGAACCCATACAACATTCTAAACTAAAAAGCATTTGGTCTGAGGTGAGAGAAAGGTATTTCCCACCTGGTGGGTACCAGTCTTAGTTACTGTTCTATTACTGCAATAAGGCACTATGACTAAGATAGCTTAAAAATGAAAGAGTTTATTTAGAATCTACAGATTCAGAGAATTATAGTCCATGGAGCAATGGGTAAGAGCATTCATCTTGATCCATAAGCATGAGGCAGAAAGAATTAACTGAGGATGGTATTAGCTTTTGAAATCTCGAAGTCCTCCTCCAGTGGCACTCCTCTCCCAACAAGACTATACTCCTAATCCTTCCCAGATGTTCTACCAACATGGGACCAAGTACCCAAGCACATAAGCTGATGGGGCACATTCAAACCACCACAAACATTCTGTAATAATTAATCTTAAAAAATAACACAAATAATCATTAAAATAATACCAGGCATACCAACATAGAGGGCACAAGTACTAATGGGAGAAAAAAATAAGATATCCTGAATAGTTTCCAGAAAATAAATATGAAAACAGAAGGACAAATACATGTTTAAAGTTAATTCACATGAAAAGAAAAAACCCAAGCATTTTCTTAATCCACAAATTAAACAACTTGCATCAGTGGCCAGCTTCTTAATTTTGACATTTATATTCTAGTCATATGAGCCAATACTCTGGTTGATTAGACAGAAACAATTTTATTTCTTTTACCCCCAAATAATCAAGCACTTATTTTATTTTAATTTTTTGCTTATTTATTTTATATTCCTCTCACTGCCCCCCTTCTGGAGGACATAACATCTATAATTTTTCCTTTTTATATCATTGTCCTAGTTTACATCTCTGTTGCTGAGATAAACACTATCTAAGTTGACCTGGCGGAAGGAAAGGGATTATTGAGCTTACAGGTTGCAATCTGTCATCAGGGAAAGCTAAGGCAGGAGTCTGGAGTGGAAATTCTGGAGGGACTCTTCTTGCTGGTTTGCTCCCTCTGACTTGCTCAGCTCCCTTTCTTATACAGTTCAGAGCCTCCTGCCTAGGGTTGGTACCACCCATAGTGAATGTGGCTCTCCCACATCAACAGCAATTGAAAAATGACCCATAAACATTCTCATAGGAACCACCAAACTGATCTCCAGAGTGGTTGTACTAGCTTGCAATCCTATCAGCAATAGAGGATTCCTCTTTGCCCATATCCTTGCCAACATCTGCTGTAACCTGAGTTTTTGATTTTAGCCATTCTGACTGGCATGAGGTGGAATCTCAGGGTTGTTTTGATTTGCATTTCCCTGATAACTAAGGATGTTGAACATGTCTTTAGGTGTTTCTTGGCCATTCAATATTCCTCAGTTGAAAATTCTTTGTTTAGCTCTGTACCCTACTTTTAATAGGATTATTGGATTATCTGGAATGTAACTTTTGAGTTCTTTGTATATATTGGATATTAGCCCTCTGTCAGATGTAGGTTGGTAAAGATCTTTTACCAATCTGTTGGTTGCCATTTTGTCCTGTTGACAGCATCCTTTGCCTTACAGAAGCTTTGCAATTTTATGAGGTTCCATTTGTCAATTCTTGATCTTAGAGCATAAGCTATTGGCGTTCTGTTCAGGAAAATTTCCCCTGTGCCCATGTGCTCTAGGCTTTTCACCACTTTCTCCTCTATAAGTTTCAATATATCTGGTTTTATGTGGCTGTTCTTGATCCACTTGGACTTGAGCTTTGTACAAGGTGATAAGAATGGGTCGATTTGCCCTTTTTTACACGCTAACCTCCAATTGAAGCAACATCATTTGTTGGAAATGCTATCTTTTTTCCACTGGATGTTTTTAGATCCTTTGTCAAAGATCAAGTGACCATAGGTGTGTGGGTTCGTTTCTGGGTCTTCAATTCTATTCCATTGATCTTCCTGCCTATCCCTGTACCAATACCATATAGTTTTGTTTGTTTGGTTGGTTTTTTTTGTTTGTTTGTTTGTTTTTTTATTTTTTTTGTTTGTTTTTTTTTTGGTTTTTTTTTTTTTTGGTTTTTTTTAATCACTATTGCTCTGTAATATAGCTTGATATCAGGGATGGTGATTCCCTAGAAGTTCTTTTATTATTGAGAATAATTTTTGATATCCTAGGTTTTTTGTTAATCCAAATGAATTTGGAAATTGTTCTTTCCAACTCTAGGAAGAATCGATTTGGAATATCAACCAACCAGACCCCCCAGAGGTTCCAGTGACAAAGCCATCATCCAAGGAGTGCACATGCCTCCAGCTGCATATGTAGCAGAGGATTGCCTTGTCAGGCATCAATGGGAGGAGAAGTCCTTGGTCCTATGAAGGCTGGATAGATGCCCCAGTGTAGGAAAATCAAGAGTGGGGAGGTGGGAGTGGGGTGGGTGGAGTAACACTCTCATAGAGGCAGAGGTGGAGGAAGGATATGATAGGATAGGGGGTTTCAGGGAGGGGTGAAACCAGGGAAGGGGATAACAATAAAAATACATTCCCATAGACTAATCTAAAAGAAGCAATTTCTCAGTAGGATTTCATTCCAGTAATATCAAATTGACAATCATTTCACAATTATTTGACATCAGTATTATTGACATATAATTAAATATATCACAATTATTTAACAACAAATACTGATAGATGATGAGGGGGGAGAGAATGACATCCACTGTCATATTGATACATCTTTTCTGAAGATCTAAAATTACTCCAAGAGAAAATCTTAATAAAATAAATTAACAAGTTTAGCATTTGGCCCCATAGGTATGGTTCCTCAAAGACATGAAAAATAAACCTACTCAAAGTACACAAACTCTTTTAGAAAACCAAATGATAGTTTTATGTTAATATGTTTAATAGTGAAACCAGAAAAAGCAATTGTATTGATGAAAATCATTTAAAAAGCAGAAAATCAGGGTGGGGAAATAGTTTGGTGGTTGATAATGGAGACCTCAGTTTGGATCTCCAGAACCCATATAAATGCCAAACATGGCAGGTAGTTCCTGGGACCTGCGTTTTGGTACCCTGCTAAGATGGAGGGCTAGATGGTTATCCAGGCTAGTGAATACAGGGGGCTCCTGTTTATAGACTCTATATAAGGAAAAATAAGGTAGAGAAGAAATTGGGGGAAGACATTTCCATGTCAACTTCTAGCTTTTATCACACCAGTGCATATTCATACATACATACACACACATACATGCATGCACACACATACATACACACACACACACACACACACACACACACACACACCACCTGTTAAAAAATAGAAAAGAATCATAAAAATGTTGAGTTCACTGCAAAACTCAGGTTAGACTGTTGAGGTTTGATCTGTTGCTATGTATTATAATGCAAAGTGTGGGCCCCCAAGACCTGATTGTCTCAGAGACAAGAGAGACCTCACATAGACCCATGTGATGCTATATGACCTTGCCCCAAAGTTATATCTGATCATTGACTATAGATGCCTACAGCCTATAACTGGGCAAAATTGAGACAGGCAAGGTTTAGTGTTCCAGGACTTGGTGTTTGGAGAAGACCAGAAGGAGAGAGAGAAAAGAAGGTGGATGGAGGAGAAAGATGCCATAGGTTAGGAGTCAAGAAAGCATGGCCAGCAGGGCTGGCCAATTGGAGTTAAGAGCAGCCCAAATGAAACATAGTAAGTAATTACTCGAGGTTACTAATATGAAATGGATTTTAATAACAGAGAGGATAGATATCTGCCCAGCATAATGATAATAAAGGCTTATATTAAATAATCAAAGTTATGTGTCTTTTACCCAGGAACTGAATGATCAAAGGTGGGGTAGAAGTCCCAAGTTGGGATTACATTTTTCTACAACACTGGACTATCATTAAACCACCAATCAGTGTATTTTAATGAATATAAGCAAGTATTCTATTCAATTCACCAGCCATGTATTCATAAATTAGAAAATATATTTTTAGCATTCTAAAATTAGGTTTCTCCCATACCTGATGAGCATGACAATAAAGCAAACTAGCCAAAAGTAAATACAAATACTATTTCTAAAATTAAAACGAAAGTTATTTTAAGCTATGGATGTTAGAACTACCCACATTCCAGAACCAGGTGCTCCCCCATCTCCCACCCTGCCCTCTATTGTCTCCATCATTAAAGGTCAATGTGACACATCATTACTAAATGTCAATAGGACACACTTCCATGCTACCACTGTCATATATCTTTCCTATGCACATGCTCTATACCACTATCCGAAAGCCCATGCTAACATGGCCTATTCTCTCTCTTCTCTCTCTTATTGATCTCTGCCCAGAAGAGGCCTTTTACATGTCTTCCCACCTCCCATGCTTGCCACCCCCAATAAATCCATTGCATAAGGTCTGTTGCACGGTGTGATCTTTGTGGCATTCCTTGGTCTTCTGATTGGCAGAATACCCTTTCACAGTAAAACTTTTACAATGGATCTAGCTATTGCACTGGCTGATCACTGCCCCCCAGAAGGGATCTTTAAGTTGAATTTTAGGTTTAGGTTTAAGAAGAGAAGACCAAGTATAGCAGCAAGGAAGACCAACAAAAGGGTAACAAGGAAGAAGTGACCTTGGGATGCTAAAGACAAAAGAAGGGAGCGCATCTGAGCTAATGGAACGGACTGAAGAAAGATGTAGGCCAGGGAGCTAGAAAGATGCTACCCTGGTCTGCAGAAGGGTGTTGAGAGGTCCATTGCAGGGGTTATGAATTTGTTCAAAGTACACATGGAAGACCTCAAAACATGTAAGGCAAAACAGTGCCGTGAACTAGCAAGGTAGTATCTAAAATCTCTATGATGAGAACGATTTTAAACCCATTTGCGACCACTTTTCCTTTAGTGACTATTACTAACGTATCAATAATAAACTACTTGGAGAAACCACTATTTTCACCAAGTTAGATTTCTACCAATACTGTATAAGGGTTCCTCTTTCCATAGACAATCATTAGAATTTCTTATTATCTGTTTTCTAGATGATAACCATGATAGCATGAAATGCAATCTCCGAGCAGTGACGGGAAGTTAGACCCTCAACTATCAGCTGATGGGTTAATGAGAGGAGTGGAGAGAAAAATAGTGTATATCATAGGACATATTCCAAGTTTAGGTTAAATGGGGTGGGGGGAAGTGCAGGGATGAGAAATTTGAAGTGTGCATTTAAGTGGAGATGTCTAGACTTCTATGATGTTTGAGATGCCCCAGAGCAATTTCCTTTGTTGAACAGGGATGGGGACATTCAGCAAATAGACTGACTGTGAACGTTGGGGTCAGGTAAAGCAAAGTATAATTCAGACTTGCTGCCTTGCTGCTGTGCTGTTGGTAACAAATGGAAAATCAGGGTCCCTTTTGGTGGTTCTTAGTCTACCCATAAAAGTTATGAATAGACTCAAACAGAAGCTCCAAGACAACTTATTTAGAGTTCAAAAGAGAAACCCAGGATAGGGCAACTGTAAAACCTCATCAGCTGTCTAGAGATATGTAAAGGAGAGTAAGAAAAAGATATTCCTTGGCATGGAGGTCAGACACACAGCAGACAGACAGCTACATGATGAAGAAAGAGGATTGAGGGAAAGAGAAAAGAAGCCCAAAATGTTGGGGTTGGGGAACAATATTAAGGAAAACATGCTTAAGAAAGAGATAGAAGAAAGAAGTTAGACTTTTCCGGGAAGTGAAGAGACTTACAACCATATGTGACAGCCGCCCAAAGGGGTCTGCACTCATTGTAGGGATTCTGGAAAAATTCCAGTATCTTTTTAAAAGATTAATTATTCCATCCAATACTTTAGCATGGCTTAAGGAAAAACCATCTTCCTATTGGTGGCCACTTGTCTCAAGGGGACCACCCAGCCCAACTGGAATGTCAGGTCTCCACAAGGGACAGATTCTGTTCTCTTGACCACGAATTTTTCCTCTAATACTTGGAACAACTCTTCTGTCTTAGCCCCCCACACCCATCTATACAAGCCATTGTGAAGGCAAGTGTGATGGGCAGACTTTACATACCTGGCACACATTAAGTGCCTAATACATTTTCCCCACTTACAATTTTTCACAGTGAGAAAACTAAAGCCCAGGAAAGTAAAAACACCTATCAGCGGTCACATCAACCGGAAGGTGAAGGACACACCCTCCCTATTGACTTAGATTGCAATTAGCTTCTCTAAACTTCTTTTTATCTGCAGAGGTGCAAAGCTTCACAGATGATCTATTTTGCTTGTTCTCTGAAGTGTCACATGCTTTGACAGGTGAGCATCTTGCATGCAAGTTGATGCCTGTGGGGTTCTGCAAGGCAGGGAGACATAGAAGGTGGGGGAAAGGTCACATAATCAAAAGAAAAAAATAGGACAAGGGTGGTAGACAGACAAAGCCGCTTAGGAGGTCAAATTCAAGAGCTTGGGAACAGCTGCATTTTAACAATTCTTTACCACTCGACTGTATCAGGTGCTTGCCCTCTTCCTTTCTGAGTTACTCATGAGATGGATTTCATAATCTATTTTTCTACAGTGGAAGCAAAATGGGCTTTGTTTGTTTGCAGCCTTTCTCCTGTTCACATAAAGGCCAAGGCAAAGGAAAACATGAAGGAGGAAGGACGTGACTGTGAAGAGATGTAATGAGTCTGTTCTGTGTGGTGAGAGTTGAAGGATCCAAGAAATCCATTTGAAACCACAGCCCTGATGTGGAATGGCATGCCATTTTCTAGCATGCAGACAGGGCACCCTTTCCTGTCTACATACCTTTATCCCTTTCAGCCCCTTTATCCCTCTCCAAAAGTTTTCTTCTTCTTTCCTTTTTACCTCCTTCCTCTCTGCTCATCTGTTAGTTCTGAGAGTAAAATTGCAGAGAGAAAGGACAGCATCAATTCTTTTAAAATCTCCCTCAGTGTCTTCCTGAATAAGGACACGTTGGAGATAAATTCCTGTTTAGTACTTGATATCCAAGATCTGTGAGCTGGGAAAGCTCTTCTTTATGGCATAGATCACACTCGTCTGATGGAATGGGGAATGTTTTATCTCAGTTCAGCTCCTGTTTCACCTTTCCCAGGGTATGCAACCCAGAACAAGGCACTCTAATTCTGTTATGTAACAGGCCAGCCCTGGTTCTGATGCATTAACCCCAAAGTGTTCTCATCTTCCCAGTAAGCCATCAGCCGCCTATGGAAATCAAATCAGAGTTCTTCAATGTCTAACTTTCAAGTAGTCTAGGGAAAAGTACTTCCAACACTTAGACTCACAACTTTTCACACCCCGCAAAACTGCAACACATCTGCTGCCTAAGGGACTATAAACCCCCACTGCTGCCCCCAAGGAACTCTGTAGCTCAGAACTATCACTGCAGAGGCAGATGCTGCACCACTTAGTGGGATGAGAACCCAGGAAGATTTTTCTATCTCTTCTGTAAGTCTTGATCCATTTTCCTTCTAGAAGGTAACAGTGAAAGGTCACTGCAAGGTCTCTTTCTATGAGAGACTTGTCCCTCAACTCTGTAGAAGCCTAGTTCTGGAAGTTCCACATTGCTATGTTAAGATCTCTCCTGTTTATGATGTTTCCTGGGTCAACACTGAGACCCTTAAAAGTCATAGTCTTTTTTTGTAAACTGAGGAAATATTAGTTACCCAACATTTATTGGGGTGGGGGAGGGCAGAGAATATTGTCTTGCACATCAGCATCAAAGATGACAGAATGGCTCTACATGTAGCAGGATGTCAGACAGGATTTCCAAATGCAAGCTGAGGTAAGTCATTTTTAACTCCTCAATCTGTTGCTAAGAACAGACAAGCAAGTAGCACAGTAAGTCACCTGGTACATTATGAGTTGTGCCAGCAGGACTACAGAACGTGATGACTTGATCACCATGCCTCGTCTCTATCTCTCGGTCTCTCTCTGTCTCTGTTTCTATCTCTGTTTCTGTCTCTGTCTCTCTTTCTGTCTCTGTCTCTCTTTCTCTTGCACTCATGTGGACACACACACACACACACACACACACACACACACACATCTGGTCCACATAGCCTTACCGACTCACTACCCATGCCTGGTTTTGTTTCATCTTCATTCTTGGTGTCTGATTTTTCATCTCACATTAAATGTCAGATGCCATGTTATAGAGTTGTCTGTCACATACTCAGCAGGCCCAGCAGAACCCTTGAAGTCCCCCTTTCATGGTCGGTGGACACTATACTTTTCAGAACATGCCATCCTGATAGATCTACAGGCAACAGGCAGAACCCTTATTTGTAGCTCCACAATGAGTTCTCTATTTGTCAGTCAAATTATAGCTTACATAAGCTAGTGTGTGTGTGTGTGTGTGTGTGTGTGTGTGTGTGTATGTGTGTGTGAATAAACATATATATTTATACAGTACATGTATGCACAGCCATATACAAACACATACACACAAACATATAATCAACACAAACACCAGAGATCGTATTACACAGAAAGCTGTAGTCCATAGCTGTGCAAAGAAACCACAACTTCTCAAAGCAGTGACCTATAAATGGTTGCTAGATTCACAGTCATTCCCATGACTCTTGAGTTCCTATGATTTAATGGTCAGGATGGGAAGAAAGCACTTTTGGGAAATAATCTAATTATCAAACGTTTTAGTCAATAAATGTAGGATCTCAAAAGGGTCCCATGGCCAGTGCTGTATTCTACTAGATTTTTAAGGCAGCCTTTAGACCCTGTGGATACCTCATATACTAAGCAACCCCAACCCATTATAATTAAGAGATTATACCTTTTCCCACCAGCCAGACAGTGCTAGCTTTTCATGATTATGCATTGGAGTGTGTCTTCTCTGAAGAGCTTCTCAGGTCCATGCCTGTGCCATCGCCTCCTGTGCTCTGACAGTCATGGAGGAGAGGAAACAAGCATCATGAGGCAGATCATCCTCTCAACACCATTTCTCCATGGACCATTGCTCAACACTAAACCTTTAAAGCTTAGCAGAACAGTGCAGTCAGGGTTAGAAAGGGCTCCTCGGCTGCTGTTCACTTACAATTCAGTCTTACTGGCGTTGATATCCTCATCTGTAAAATGGGAAGAAACCCTGTCAGACTGCCCTTCCTAGTCAAAGAAAAATTGCCTGGTGTTCATCGTGATCATCACGAGAGAGGTGACCTCAGCCTTCCTCAACAACAAAGAATACAGAGGCAGGACCAGGTGCCAGCAGAGCTGGTGTGTGCCAGTCCCTGTGCCAGTCCCTGTGCCTCTGATCAATAGAAAATTAGTAAGGAACAACAAAACACATAGAGGCCTATAGACAAAGCAAGTAAGTAATGTCCTGATGGTTATTTTGTTGTATTTTATAAAAACAAGACAGATTCAAAGGGAACTAAAACTGGCCTTGTCAGCTATAGCAACCTATTCTAAGATTCCTTTAAATATTAGATAACCACAAAATGTGTTTCCTTTTCAATATTTGAAAACTCCCTCTTTTAAAAGCATTCCTGCATCTTAGCTACTTGGATAATGGTGTTATGCAACAGATGGTATGTGATGCCTTCCAAGAGCTGTAGGCAAGCTCCCTGCTTTTTACCCAGGGAAGAAGCGGCTCGTGGGAAGCCTGAAAGGGGGCTTGCCTTCCACTGTTGTACAGTTATGGGTTTCAAGATCACCTAGTCTTAGCATGTGGTTTATCCTCCCCCAGGGACTCCTCCTTCTCCCAGTTTAACAAGCAGGTCTACCGTGTTTTGTGTTTATATTTTGGGGTTTGTTTGTGTATTCATTTTTTATTATATATATTCTTCATTTACATTTCAAATGATTTTACCTTTCCTGGTTCCCCCCTCCCCAAAAATCCCATAAGCTATCTCCCCTCCCCCTGTATTCATTTTTTTAAACAACAAAAAAAAAAAGCTTCAGAGAGGCAGAGGATAGTTAAAGAGCCCAAAATGGGTCAGAGGAGAGTTACAGTAATGGCAGAATGTTCAGTGTGTGAAAGACTACATACTGATGGTAGCCACTGAGTTAGGAACAAAGTGAGTGAGAAGCAAGAGGATGAGTCCAGGAAAACATTTCTTCTGACAGGAGCTGAATTTTATGAATGGGGCTGCAGTTCAATAGGCATCCACAAGGGAGGATTTGTCCATGGCTGACACAGAGTCTGGCCTGCAGAGCTGTCTCTGCACTGATCCATGTCTAAACCTTCTTTCTGGTGAAACATGCCCCACAGCCACCATCTGGCAAAACGCCACAGTTCCATTTGCCACTCACTCACAGCCTAGACACTGGCAAGGAGATGCCTGGCTCCCACGCCCTATTCTGGTGGCAGTCTGTGTGTGGGCTGCTGTTATCGCTAATCTAAAGGTTTTGAGGCTATCAAATGAAGTCAGAGGGATAATTGCCCTTGATGGGACCATAATCTAGGCTGCTTAACATCTTTAAGATGGGACGTGCCTAGTTACACATGATGACTTATAAAGACATTGCACATTTTATGCTCTGAAACGGCCGGCCAAGGTGCCCATTAACCCACAGCAGATGCATATGCAGAAAGATAAAAAAATAAAAAAATAAATAAAGCAAAGGAAAATACCTCTCTCATCTGTGGAGGAAGATGAGAAGGAATGCCTTCCTCAGAAATGCTGGCTCTTTCCAGAGTGATGGCAAGGTTTGGTTGCATGAAAATAACAAATAGTTCGAGGCAAGCAATTTCTGTACATTTCAGGTATGTTTGTATAAAGCTTAGGAAAGTGCAGAGACAAGCTCAGTATGACACTTCTTTCCTGATTTTTCATCAACATGCCCCTCCCACTACCTAAGCTTTCATTTTTTTCCTCCTTGTCCTGCTTCCCTCCCATCCCATTATCTTCCTTTCTTCCTTATTCTCCCTTCCCACTCTCATTATTTCCTTCCTTCCTTCCCTCCGTCTCTCCTTCCCTCCTTCCCTCCTTCCCTCCCTCCCTCTCTCCTTCCCTCCCTCCCTCCTTTCTTCCTTCGTCCCTTCCTCTAAATCCTGTGTCTTTCTTTGGGTTGTCCTTTTCAGCATCACCATAGATGCATCTCATCCATCGATCCGGCTGCATAGTCACTGATGTAAGAAGGTCAGTGGTCAAAACCTACTTTGTTTTCAATACGTAAATGTAATTTGTGCTTTTTTGCTATTTCTTTTCTCTTAGTGTGAATGACTTAAGCTTTCCAATTAAAACTCAGCTCAACATCTTCTGAATTTTCTGTCAAGAGTTTCTGCCTATCCTTAATAGTGTTTCTGAGTTTCTTTTAACTTCAAACTTAAGGGTAAATCACAGGGCCTGATAGTCCTTTGAGGTTGACCTCCACACACTCTGCCTTCTACTGATTTTGCCCATGTCTCTTTCATCTGATTCGGTACTTCGCAGTGGCTTTCTTAATTCCTCCTCCCTGATTCTTAAGGCATATAGCCAATTTGTTTTCTCAATTAATTCCTGCCGCTTTTCTAGGAGACGAGGCGTGTTTTAATGTTCCCCTTCTGATACTCTCTGCAGATAGAGATTAGCAGCTTAGTTCAGATGTCCATTTTCTCCACATGCCACTCCATATTCCTAACTACACCCCTGCCAGGCTATACACAGAGATTTGCTGCTTTGGCAGGCAACCCACTACCCATGGGGTGGTCATGATGATGATTCCTGTGGTCCCTGACACAAGATCCCCAAACCCATTCCTCTAGCCTTAAGACTTGGTTTGGAAATTTAGCAGGGAGCACAGCTGCTCGGATTTTATTGACTGAAAATGGTTCTCTTCCAGAGAGTAGGCAGCTTCAGAAGGCATACTGAGAGAGTGGTGAGAGAAACAGGGAACTCCTGTATACCCAGGCAGGTCAACTGAAACCACCCTGTTGATCAATGAGGCAATGAGGCAGCAGCAGGTGTGGGAAGAATCGCCATGACTTCACGCCCATGCAATCCTGTATTCTATAGGCCAAAGGCAGAGAGAGAGGAACTCAGGCCTCAGGATCATTTAAGGGTTCCTCACACACTCAAGATTTTCTGGATTGATTCTCCTCCTCCTCCCTCTTCTTCCCCTCTCCCTCTCACTCTGTCTCCCACCCTGTCTTTTTTCTATTACCTATAAGAGTTTAAAATGAGAAATACAAACTCTTTTTTCAAGTCTCTTCCCACACAGTTAGCTGTATTGTGTTCAGAGTCTCCTCATATTAATGAAAACACAAGTGAGAAAAATTACTTAGAAATAAAGATGTGAGCTGGATCCTAATTTGGGCCTGTCACTGGACCTTCTTTTCCTCAGGATCCTCTCCATTTCCATCCCTGCAGTTCTTTCATATAGGAACAATTATGGGTCAGAGTTTTGACTATTGGATGGCAACCCCCTCCCTCATTTGATTCTCCGTCTTCCTGCTGGGGGTGGGTTCTATAAGTTCTCTCTCCCTACTGTCGGGTATTTCATCTAAGGGGGGTCCCAAAGCCTGACACTATTACTGAGGCTATGGAGTACTCACAAAAAGGGACCGTGCATGATCACACTCTGAAAACCCAACAAGCAACTTAAAGACTCAGATGCAGATATTTGCACCCAACCCATGGACAGAAGCTGCTGACCCCTGCAGTTGACTTAAGGAAAGGCTGAAAGAAGCTGAGGTGGAGAGCAATCCTGTAGGAGGATCAGCAGTCTTAATTAACCTGAACCCCTGAGATCCCTCAGACACTGGACCACCAGTCAGGCAGAATACTCCAGCTGATATGAGACACACAACACACATACAGCAGAGGACTGCTGGGTCTGGGTTCAATCAGAGATGATTCACCTAACCCTCAAGAGACAGGAGGCCCCAGGGAATTTAGAGGTCAGGTGCAGTGGGGGGGGGTGAAGCATGGAGACAGCCGCGTGGAAACAGGGGTGTGGGGAGGAGGTATGGGATGTGGAGCTGTCATAGGGTGGACTGTGGAGGACGGAATAAAATCTGGAGTGTAAATAAATAAATAAATAAATAAATAAATAAAATAAAGATTTGATTTTCTAAACAATTGTTTATGTCATTGTATTCAAAAGATGACTTATCACAACAAAGGTTGTGTTTGCATAAATGAGTAAGTGTGTAAGTTGTATATGCATCTATATGTATGTGTTTATTTGTATGTATTTATGTCTGTGTGTATGCATCTGTGTAGTTATGTGTATGTATGTGTGTATATGCTATGTGTATAAGTGGGTATATATACATATACACATACACACATACATATATCTGTATTGTATAGGTGTGTTTATGTGTATGTGTGTATGTATGTATGTGTAAATGTGTGTATACTATGTGTATAAGTTGTTGTACATATATATGTGTGTATCTGAATATGTGTATATATGTGCATGTGTATATTTATGTCTGCATGTGTGTACATGTGTGTGATTCTGTATGTGTTCATATCGATGTATGTATACATGTGTATGTCTGTTTATATGTGTATGTGAAGCATGTGTATAAGTGGGTGTTACATATCTGAATGTTCTTGTATTTGCATATATGTGTGTATATAGATGGGTGTTTATATGTGTATATGTATGAATATTAAGCAAGGAAGTGGGTCTATGTGAGTATATAAGTGTGTGTTTGTGTGTGTGTGTGTGTGTGTGTGTGTGTGTGTGTGTGTAGTTTGACTACAACAGATTACTTTCCATGGGGTAGCAATGTCTAAGAGTGGGATACCCACCTAAACTTTGTGGCTAGACAGTTGCTCTATGCATATGCTCTGTGCTCCAGCTTTATCTCATCACATTCTGATGGCTCACATTCTGATGGCATGTTGCTACAAGGTGGCAGGACTTTGCACAATCCCTCCATTTGCTGTAAAGGCTCTGCCCACATGGAAATTTCTTAGCATTCTTCCAAAACCATTTCAAGTGCTTACTTCTTAAAAAAAAAAAAAAAAAAAAAAAAAAAAAAAAAAAGCTAAGCTGGGCGTGGTGGCGCACGCCTTTAATCCCAGCACTTGGGAGGCAGAGGCAGGTGGATTTCTGAGTTTGAGGCCAGCCTGGTCTACAGAGTGAGTTCCAGGACAGCCAGGGCTATACAGAGAAACCCTGTCTCGAAAAACCAAAAAAAAAAAAAAAAAAAAAAAAAAAAAGCTTAAAAAATATTGTGGTAAGAGTGTGCACATTTGTGTGTGTGGGGGGGGTTGTGTGTGTGTTTGTGTATCAGAGGAAAGCTTTCTGGAGTTGGTTCTCTCCTTTCTTTATATGGTTCTAAATTCTGGTTATCATCTTGTTTGGCTACAAGTATCTTTACCCTCTGAACCATCTCATTAGCCCTTTGACAGCTTCTTTTGCATTGCTAAACTGAGCATTTATTCTTTACCAAAGCTTATATTTGTAACTTACATTGCCCTCCATACATAAAGGGGTGCACAATAGATGTTCAGGAATAGAGAAAAGGGAGCCTTTCTGTGTGAGAGAAGGAGAAATTACAGGAAGCAGAAAGATGTCTTGTTTTACTTGCACCTCAAATTTGTTGGTAGTGTTCTAACATTCTGTATCCATTATTAACCTGCACACTTTACCTAGGTTATCTCACAGATGTGGCAGTATTATGCCCCTATTGTATAGGAATTTATGGGAACCAAGAAGTTAAATAAGGTTTCTATGATTCCTGCTTCTTATGAAACACAAAGATAAAACCTGTCCTAGTTCATTTCTGTTACTGTGATGAAAAAAAAAATACTCTGATAAAAATCAGCTGATGGGAGATAGGGTTATTCATCCTACAATTCTAGGTTATCATCCATAAGAGAAGAAACTTCAAGACAGGAATTCAGACAGTCAAATCACATTCACAGTTAAGATCAGAAGAAAATAAATAAATGTGCATTTATGCTTATCTCAATTTATCTGCTCATATAGTTCTGGCTAAGAAATGGTGTTTTTCACTCTGGGCTCAGTTGTCCCACATCAATTAACTTACCTGAAACCATCCCCTACAGACATATCCACAGGCCATCTCAATCTAGACGTCTCTCATGAAGACTCCCTTCCTAGGTGATAGGTGATTCTAAGTTTTGCCAAGTTAACAATAAGTTAGTCATCAGTGGGTCTAAAGAAACTGAGCCCTACAAGTAACATCTTTACTCATGATGTTCTATGAAAGGAAACTGCCTCTGGGGCTCAGGAAATAACTTGTTACCTGATTTGGATGATTTTCTAGTGGCTTCTTTCTACAACTGACTGCTTCTTTGTGATGCTTTCTGGAAGGTCACTTGTCACTGACCAACTTTTCCCCAGCTCCTCTCTATTTATGAAAACATCGCATAACAGAAAACTAGTACAATCATAGACTCATTCAATGTAACCTTCAGTATTTAAATATATATTGTCTCTTTAGTTGACTGTAAAGATCAACGTAGTTTACACAAAGTTCTTCATAAACAGTAGTTTGCAAACTCACACAATTGCATGGGAATGGTAGTGACTATTGAGAACCTAACTGTCCTATACTCTATATGATTCTGGCCTTAAAACTCTAGCTATTGTTTCTGTAAACTAATGAGCTGGATCAGGACCATTATTCTTTGCATTTCATAAGTAGCAGGAATAAAGTTCCCGGTTACCATGGTGAGGCAAAACAAAGACAGAGTCGATTGAAAATGTGTTTTTTGGAAAACCAGGCTTCATGGTATTGAATTCCAAAGTTTCCCACCCCTACATCATTGCAACCGAGGTTCTTTATAAAAGCAGTTTTCAAATGATAGATATATGGGATCAATTTTTTTCCAAGTGCCTAAACTGAGTGAGAAAAGACTGGAGAACATTGGTTTCAAGTCAGGTAGAATCAACAAGAAGGCAAGGTTGATATGACTGAGATTCTAGTCACAACATCTTGAATATCTGAGAAGTTTTGGCAGGTGAACTTTATATAGGCTGGGCACAGAATCCAGGAAGGTTGTGGGTAATTTCTATGGGAAAAAATTGCAAATGTAGTGGTGAAGCAATTCCATGTGAGATATGGAATCTCTTCTTAAACATGGCAACAGTTTCCATTGATACGTGGATATGACTTTCTATAACCTTGTCCAGAGAAGACATTCCAGGAGGTTTGGCTTACAGACTATAAGAAGAAGGACATCTTATGAGAAAACTTAGAATGAATTAGGTAGAGTCCCTTCTCTTTCTATTTTATGGAATAGTTTGAAGAGTGGTGGTATTAGCTCTTCTTTGAAGCACTGGTGAAATTCTTCAATAAATCCATCTGGCCCTGGGCTTTTTTTTTGATTGGGAACTTTTTAATGACTTCCTCTAGTTCCTTAGGGCATGTGGGCCTTATTTAGATAGTTTATCTGCTCTTAATTTAACTTTTGGTATGTAGTATCTGTCTAGAAAATCATCCATTTCATCTAGATTTTCCAGTTTTGTAGAGTATAAGTTTTTGTAGTAGGATCTGATGATGAGGACATCCTCTTGAAGATGGGGGAGAAGGAATGGAATGAGGAACTGTCAGAGGGAAGAATGGGATGGGGGTAAAAACTGGACTATAAAAATTGAATAAAGATAACAACAACAATAATAAAGAGAGACCTTTGATTTTTAGCACTATCAGGAGAAAATCTGACAAACAAAAGGGAGGCAGACACAGTTCTAGTGGCGTGTGACATCCTGACAGGACAGGATTGAGTACCATGTACTTTCTCTAAACTGACCTATGTCTTGGTTGATCATATGAGTAATAGCAAGAACACATAACACATAACACAAAGAATCTTACTGAATTAATCTAACTATGCCTATCAACTAAATAGCAAAATAGAAGCTTCAAATAAAAGAACTCTAAAAGTTTTTTTTTAGGTATCAAATTCCTGAAATGTAACAAATCCATTGGTTTCCCTGGATTTTCACATTTCTCATATGATCAAATTTAGAAAATTATTGCAAGTTATTTTATCTTTGTCACCATTTTGCAGAGGGACATAGACTTAAGCCAAACAAAAGACTCCAACAATAGCAGAAAGCAACTGCATCTAACATAAAATGCTAGCTGCAATTGGATAGTCTGATACTAAATCAAACCAAAAATAAAATAAATCTCCATAATCAACTTTTGAATTTATGGCAGAATTATGCCTAAAGCCAACCTATATTCTGATATCAAAAATGAATAATAGAGAAGTAATGTCACTTCCTGAAAGAAATTATTGTATATATGTACTTGAAATGATGAAATAGTTCCAGCATTTTCTTTTGTTTATGAAGTCCCGAGAGTCCATGGTTGATTTCACAGATGATTAGACATCATTTTAAATATTGAAGAGCCATTTGAAACACTTCAAAAATGGAAAAGAGATATTGTGCTTTAAAATGAGGTAAGGCTGATTAGACTCTGTTCACTACAATAGCTTTTATTCAATAACTTTCCAACATAGTGGAGCAAAGAGGGATGCTTTCTATTGCAGTCTGCTAATAGCCGAAGATGAATCTTTAGCTTATTGGAAGCCTAAATTCTATGCATTGCAAGTGGTCTGATGTTCAGTGTTCTAAGGGTTTTTACTCATAGCAAAACAAAATTGGTAAAGGTGAGGGACTGCAGGCCATCTACCCTTTCATTCCAGGAAAACTCTGCGAGCAGTGGCTTCCCATTTGCACCACAAGATTCACATTAATGTGGCTCCTGAGTCACATACTTTGGGGAAGACAGTCCTCTCTGAGCATCAGGTGCCACCCCTTAATCTGAGCACAAGTTTAACCACTGGAATTTTATCTTGGAAACATGTGCACAGAAGTGAAGAAGATGAGGTAAGTGCATGCTTTTGTGCTTCCTAGAGAGAAGTAATCCCAAACTTGATTCTGAAGCCTGTATAGCTTGCTGTGCAACTTTGAGGCTCTTAATCTTCTCTTTCAAGTGAAAGTGAGAAGTGAAGTAGAGAGGAAAAAGTGCCAGGTTTTCAATATCGTACAGAACATTAAGGAGTATGGCTGCATCCACAAAACCAAGCATCCACCACTTAGAGGGTACAGCTTGGATTAAATGAGGGCGGAAAGGATGTAATGGGCTGGAAGAAACTTTAGCATGGTAAGTTCTATACTGAAAATAAACACAGCAGATACATCAATGCATTCTAATGTGTGCATATGGAAACACACACACACACACACTCACAAACAGTCACACACATACACAGAGAGTACTGGGTAGCTCTTGCCTCTTGTTTGGACCATTCACTCCCAGAGGAAGAGAAAGAGTTCATAAGACTCATGAGACTCACTGGACACATGAGAGCCTTCTACAAGATTATATAAAAGTAAAGCAACTCTTGGAAAGGAGGAGACTCTTCAGAACCATAGCTGTCTGCCAGCAGCACAGGAACTCCACTGATCCAGCTTTCATAAATCACCTCTATGCTGAGGTGAATTTTATGCTGACATAGCTGCTTATGTCTGTACCCATGAAAGTAACTTCTCATTCATGCTTCTGTAAATAACCCAAATAAACTCATTGGCTGGTTAAGATAGAAGCTCAAGAAGAAGGAGAACCAAAATGTGGATACTTCAGTCCTTCTTAGAAGGGGGAAGAAAATACTCATGGGAGGTAAAGAGTGAGAGGGACTTGGGAGGAAGAGAAGAAGGGGAAAAGGGGGCAGGATCAGGTATGAGGGGAGACAGGGATAATATACAGAGGGTCAAGAATTTGAACAGAGGTATGTAACAATGGGGGATGATAAAGTGGGGGTAGTTACCAGGAAGTCCCAGATGCCAGGAACTCAAGGGGTTCCCAGAACCCAACAGGGATGAGATTAGCTGAAATGCCCAACAAAGCAGAGTGAGAACCTGTAGAGACCATATCCAGAGGCTAGGCAAAGCCCCCATTGAGGAATGGGACCACCTACTCATCTCCAAATTTTTAACCCAGACGGGCTCCTGTCTAAAGGAAATACAGGGACAAAGTGTAGAACAGAGACTGAAGGAAAGGGCATCCAGAGACTGCCCCACCTGGGCTTCTATCCCATATATAGACACCAAACCCAGGCACTATTGCTGATGCCAAGAAGTACTTGCTGACAGGAGCCTATTGCAGCTGTCTCCTGAGAGGCTCTGCCAGTGCCTGACAAATACAGAGGTGGATGCTTGCAGTCAACCACTGGACTTAGCGCTGGGTCCCCATTGGAAGAATTAGAGAAAGGACTGAAGGATCTGAATGGAGTTTGCAACCCCATAGGAAGAAAAACCAATATCAACCAAGCAGACCCCACAGAACTCCCAGGGACTAAACTACCAATCAAAGAGTACACAAAGAGGGACCCATAGCTCCAGCCGCATATGTAGCAGAAGATGGCATTGTCTGGCATCAATAGGAAGAGAAGCTCTTGGTCCTGTGAAGGCTCGATTCCCCAGTGTAGGGGAATTCCAGGGCAATGAGGTGGAAGTGGGTGGATGAGAGGGGGAGAATCCTCAGAGAAGCAGGGGAAGAAAGGATGGGAAAGGAGGGATCTGGAGGAGTAACTGGGAAAGGGGGATAACATTTGAAATGTAAATACATAAAATATTTTATGTATAAATATATAAAATAAAAGATGAACTCTGATGGGATCATTTCTTTAGCCCATCATTACTGCCTCTATCTTTGTTGAGTAAGAATAGACCCTACACAAAAAACATTTCAAGAAAGAAGAGAGAATGGTAAAAGGAAATGAATAGCACAGTAAGAAAATGGTGAACTATAGTTAAGAGGGGAATTCTAATCACTTCCTTTCTAGCCATATCCACCAAGCCATTCCTTTTTGTTTGTCCTAGGATCATGTCTCCTCTGAACTGCTAGCACCTGTCATACAAAATGGACTTGGAAACTGGGTATAAACCTAAAGCCTTGAGTCTCCAGTATCAGACCATGTAAGAATGGTCTCCTTCATCTGCTTATGCATGTGCTGATGGAGGTTGGATATCTGAATAGAAAACAGACTCTTTGGAAGTTGGATAAGAAATGTCTTTCTTCTATGCCATTTGGCATTTGAGTATCTGGAAAAAATCTCATATTCAGTCTGTAGTCGTTGCATATTTTTGAATGGAAGAGTTTACATAATTCAGAGATAGACAGAAACATCAAAGTATTAGCCAGTGATATATGACTGACAAGATACACTCTAGATGACGGTATCTGTTTACTTGGTTGATTATAAAACAACTTTCTGGAGTCCTTGCTGCAGATTCACTATGGGTATAATTAAGATAAGGTAGAGTACATGGCTTCTTAATTCAATATGGGTGATGGCCTCATATGAAGACTTATGAATAGAAGGGGAACCATAAACTTGTGGAGAGGGTCTCTAGGTGAAGACGGGATCAGAGCCTTGGTTACTGCAGCTCCAAGCCAGGAGTACAAAAGATGGCAAAGCGCTTTCAGAATCCTAGGAGACACAGGCTAAAGAAAACATGACACCTATATTTTGGATCTTTAGTCTCCATAAATGTACAGGAACATCTGTCTTGCTGCATTTGTGGTACACTGTTGTGACAACACTGGGAAGCTTCTTAGAGGCTCATATTTGTTGTAGGCATCCCTTCCCCCTGGCCTAGGTTCAGAAATAGGTAAAGTGCTTCTATGACAGGTATCATGCAAATAGATAAGAATGGTAAGTTAATAAGAGTTAGCATTGATGGAGTACAACTATGCAAACTCATCACTCCAGTAGATTATGTGAACTGCACACACATACAGAAGCAATGGTATTGCATCCCTAATGTATCAATGAGCAGAATAATTTGGGGAAAGATGAACCTTGCCTTAAGTCACAAACCTAGAGGCTAACAAAGTCAAAATCTGAACTCAAGGATTCAGCAACAAAATAAGGATCCACTCACTAACCCTTCACCTAGCCTTGGGTAAGTTACATCAAACCTGTGACAACCACAAACTCACTGCTTATCAGCAGAACAACATACTTATAAGTTCTTACAATTCAAGAATTTCTAAGGAATAGGTAAAAGAAAGTAAAGTTTATTATTGCAGTTAATAGAAAGGCTTTTTGGAGAGGTTAATGGAGACGATGTTGAAAGACATCAAGTAGAGGAACAATAGCCCAAACTAGATGGTAGGCATAGACAAAGATTGTGAGGGAAAAGCAGCTGGGTGCTTCCTAGAACCATTGGGATTTCAGAAGGCTGGAGCCACAAGAAATGAGGCCAAGCAGAGTTTGGTTTCATCTGGTAGTACAAGAAGATTCTGAACTGGTCAGTTACCCAGGGTTAATACTGAGGCAAGGAAGAGGCAGATGGGGTTTTCATTTCAAGACCCTGATGTAAACATCTATACTATTTTGCTTTCAGCCTACTGTTTGTTTTTAGGCACTTTTGCTTCAAGGTGTGGTTACTGCCATCAATACCAGAGCCATTCATCTTCCGTCGGTCTAACCAATGCACTTTTATAGGCCATTCATTCCATGCTAAGCCTTCTTTTAAATGATGGAGCCAGGACAAGGGCAAATATGAAGAGTCCCAGGGGGTTGGTGCTTTCTTTCTTCAGTGACAGCGAATTATCTTGTAAGTGCAGGCTGAGTGATGGCTGCAACGAGACAATAAAAACAACATGCTGGGAAGTGACACAGCGAGAGATGGGAGGTGATCCTATTGATAGGGTGTCACAAGGTCTCCACAGATAGGTGACACTGGAGCTTTGACCTGTGGAATGATGGCCTATTCATGCTGAGAATTGATGCAGAATCATCTCTGATGAGGAAAACAGCAGGTGCAGTGTCTCTAGAGACAAGAAAGTTTGACATTTGCAAAGAGTGAAAGGAAAGCCACATGACTCTCATGTCACCAAAGACAGGCATGACAGCAGATATGCTCATGCTGGGAGAAGGTGTCTGAGGACACTCTTGGAAGAGTGTGTACTGGAGGTGAGTCAGCCAGAGTTTGCGAGGACAAAGCTGCAGATTTTCAGCTTCCAGGCTTTCCTGGGTGGTGACTTAGCACCTTGGGTGCATTTAGGAGAGGACGTTTCCAAATGTTCATGTGCATTCTACCAATTCTGGAATTGGACAAACATCTAGATAATCTTTGTCCAGTTAGTTTATTCTTTCAATAACAGCTCTTAAGGACAATCTGGGTTCTTGAATGACAGTGACCATCCCTGATCAGCCAGCTATGGTAGGACAGAAAAGGCAATGGTCACAAGCTGGGGAGAGTAGTGGTCACTCTCTTCTAGTTAGTCTCTGTGCCACCGCTGTCAGAACGTGGCTCACTGACACGCGGAACTGTTCTGGAAGGCCTCATCTACTCTCTCCTTCTGCTACAGCTTCATTAGCATTCGCCAATGTCCTCGGCCCTGCTATTGACATTGGGTCTTAAGTGAATCTGAAGAGATTTATATCATTCGGGTTATCTGAAATTTTATCTCGATCTTCACATTTGGCTTATTTGGGGGGATTTCTGACTTGGCACTTGGCTTAGTTCTAAGCTGTAACTGCAGATCAAGATTTCTAACTGTAGGAATGGATATTACTATAGTCTGAGTTAGGGAGAATCAGACAAGGTAAATTCAATGTTTTCATTAGCATATGCCAATTTTGTTCTTATGGGCTTCATTATGACATTTTCAGGCATGCACATAATGCATTTTGATTATATATTTGATTATATATCCCCTATTGCCCTCTCTTGTCTAAAGGGGATTTTTGTTTAATTTGAACAAGGATATAAAAACTAATAATAATAAATATAGATGTTTTTATGTAATAATAATGTCAAATGTATACTCATTCCTCAACTTACTCAATCACTGGATGTTGCTCAGTTATCAATCTACCAGTTATTACTCCAGGCACTATGACAGGTGGGGTAATCAGTGAAAACCACAGAGGCCCTGAACTCTGACTCCCATACGGGAGCTGGAGTAAGAGAATCCAGGTGAAGAACAGAAGAACACAAAGGCAAAGCAGTCAGGCAGAGAAGGGACTCCAAAATGAAAGATCTAAATGAAAAACATCACAAGATGGGAATGAAGTCAGAGGTGTCATCTCCTGGGTGGCCCTGAGTCACCTATGTGCAGGGGCAAGACCAGGACGCAGAAGCCATTATGAGAAACCCACTTGGGAAAATCTCCTGAGAGTCTGGAGTGAGCCTAGAAACCTGTTTGGAAAGCTGACCTTGCTTTCCCAAGTGCCTTACACAAATGCTGTGAGATCCTCCTGTTCATGTTTGACCTAGGATCTCTCTGTCAAACTCCATCCTTTTCCTTTTGCTATGACAGTCTGCAGAGTCCTCTGCCTTTAAAGCAGGTCTCTTCCTGGTCCCAGGCTGGTTCATTCTGAGCCTGTTGCCTTTATACATCACACCATAGTGATGTCACCTTGGTGACTATTGTCACTGAATAGTTCCACATTCCAAAGTTCATGAACTGCTTTCACACTGGGGCTTTACACTCGCTTTTTGACCTTTCTTCAAGTGCTGGCAGCGCTCACTGACTGGTAAGTTAATAATGTTGGCCTAAAAGGTCACATTTCAGTCCTTTATTGACTGTGAATCCTCAATTGTCACTTTCCCCTTAAAACCGGGGAAAAAAAAAAAAAAACCTTCCTTTAGCTTTTCTATGCATGGCCCCAAGATCATCTTGCTTTTTTTTTTTTTTTTTTTTTTTTTTTTTAGAATTCTCAGGGCAAGAGTTTACATGACAGTTTCTAAAGTTTTAGCCACTTTTCTACATTAGATAGAACTTCAAATAGTAAAAGCAACAAAACAAATGAATCTCAGGCCCACCAATGCATTTGGCATTTGTATTTCACTCCAAAACATGGTGATATTCTCAAATGGAGAAGTAATCTTGCTCAAAGTGACTTCCTAGTTCACAAGAACTTGTTAATGAAGGTAGTCCTTTTGCCTTTTCCAAGAAAATGCAGAAAGCTAGGATGGGGTTGGGGGAAGGACCAGTCTATTTGCTTCAATAGAGCTCCAAGACCCTAAGAAAGAGCTCGAGAGAAATATTGATTTAGAGGCAGCGACCTTTCTCTCTGCTGAGTGAAACAGAAATCTGAAAGATGGATATTGGTCTCTGAGCCGTGCATCTTTCAGTGACACTTCCTTTAAAGAGTGAAGAAATCATTCAAAAGTGTAAACTGAACTTGGGTTTTCTAAGCATGTGCATAAGTCAGTGTACGTCAAATGGCATGCTATTATAGAACAAGGGAGTCTGTCTTATTTTGGGGGTGGGAAAAAGAGCCAGATGATTTGTGTGAGCAGGCTTCACCTGTCTCTATTCAGCTTACTCATCCAAGAGATGGAAATATATTTATATTCCACAAGCAAAATGGGATATGATAGTCCCAATGCAGGAAATAAATACAACTCGGGGTAGCAATGGATAGCTGAGTGAGTTATTTCAATTAAGACTGGGAATGAGCCCTTTTTGCAAAGATGGTGTTGAAACTGAAGAAAGAAGTTTCTGCCCTCCAAAAACCAAAGCAAAGGCCTTGAAAATCTAGAAGGCAGTGCTGAAATTATATATACTCCAAAAAGATCTGCATGGCACTCACTTTTGGATGCCTAAGACCCTGATGCTCCAGAGGCAGCCCAAGAATCCTCCCAAAAGCTCACCCAGAAGAAACGCGCTTGCGCACTATGCCATCCGCCAACTCCCCCTTCCACTCCGGAGAAGACAGAAGGCACTTGCATTCACTGTGGATGCCAAGGCCCACAAGCCTCGAGTCAAACGGGCTGTGCGCAAACCGTAACACTGATGAGGCCAAAGTCAATACTCGATAAAGCCTGATGGAGAGAAAAACAGCGTGTGTTCCACTGACTCCAGATGAGGATGTACTACTAGTTGTTATCCACAAAATCGGGCTCATCCAAACTGAGCCTAGTTATCTCATTCCAAACACATGAGTTTCCTTTTTCAATATAAAAAGACTAGGAACAAAACTTAGAGCAAACACTCAGATCATGCAGTATGGAGTGACTACCTTTTCTCTCACCCTACCAGGCACCACCTTTTCATGTCAGTTTTACTTATTGCCTTCATTATTGTAGTTTGTTGCTAGGATGGAGATAGGGGAGGAAGCAGCCTATTGCTACCCCCAGTTGTATTTACATCCCTCATTCGGACTGTCACATGGCGTTTTCCTTGTGGAGTATGAATGCATTCCCAGCTCTTAGATGAGTAAACAGTGATAGTGAGGGCAAGGCTCACACAATCTCTGCAGCCAAAGTGAGGTTTGAACTCACAGTGCTGATGCTGTGAAGTCATAATGCTGGGGCAACCAGGCTGCATCACTAAACCAGAGTCATTTGCTTTCTTTCAATACCTCCCAAGGACATTGTCCACTATTGTTTACACAAGGTGAATCAACTCGGTGATTTAAGAGTTGTGTAAAAAGTTTTCCCAAAGGGTGGGGATGTGCTATAGGTGATCACTGTTGCTATAAAACTGTCATTCATTTAACAGTTGTTAAAATAGGGTTGCTTTTAAAGAATAAACACTGGAATTTGTGAAATTTGTGCTACAGAAAAGAGAAAGCATTTAAATGAGTCTCAATTTGTGCCCGATAGAATAGAATGCATGCATGCATGCATGTTGTTGAATAAAATTAGCCTCTGTTGTCTCTCCGGTTATCATGATGCTAGAGAGAGGCTGGAATTAGCCCCAGGAGGCCACCGGCTCATGCAAACCCTTGTATCTCATAGTCTTCTACCCACTCTATACCCAGTCTTCTAACTGGTCTTCCATATTCCATTTTCCCCTTTCCCTGATTCCTTCTACTTTGGCAAAAAAAAGAGATCTTCCTAAATGACAAAAACGGCTCACCTGTTTGCTGCCCACTACACATCCCATTATTACCCTGGAGGGATCGATGCTCCTCCGTGAGAGCAGGACACATGCTGAGTTCTGGGGCTCAGGCTTCTGTTGGGGTTTTGTGCTGTTTTTCCTGACTTTGAACTCTGAATGACCCAACTCTATTGGGGCCGCCATCTCCTCTCACAGAGCTCCTCTTCTACCTTAACAAATGGTGGTTCTTGTTTGCTCATGTGAAAAAAAAAAAAAAAAAACCTCTCCCAGCCTTCTTGTTTCAAATCTAGTACATCCTTCCCTGCATTGACTCCCAGGCTGTATTTTTAACATTCATTTGGCAAATAATTATTGAGCCTCTTTATTAGGGAAGTTTAATAGTTTAGCTTTTCTGAACCACATGGAACAAAGAAGGCTTGTGGAAGGGGTGGCGCTATGCACCAAATTTAAAAGTATCAAACCCAGGGCCCATAGTTTGCAAAAACATTATACTATATGACATTGTCGTCTACAACATTAATGCTAGAGGACCATAAGGTCAAGTCTTTTTTCATATGGAAAAAAAACTCTTATTTTAATACATTTTACTTTTCCATGTTGGGCCACATTCATAGCTACCATGTGCCCCCATATGGCTCTGGAAACACACTTACACTATATTAATAAGGGGAGACTCGGGTACAGGTGAACACTGGCCTTATGAGGTTGCATTATTCAGTGTTCTCCGAGCTGGGCTGTCATTGTGTTCTGAATCAGCTGACCTACTTACATAACCGAAATCCTTCTGGTGGTAAAATGTGGTATTATAAATGATTGTTGCAGGATTGTGTCAGGGAATGCAAACCAGCAGTGTTCCAGCTTTCTGGCACATTTGTCTTTCTCAAACACAAAATGCTTGCTATATGTTAGGTTTTCCCAAGAATGATGTATGCATAGCATTTAACCCTTGCACAGGAGGGTTTTGCTTGCATGGCCAGCAAAAACACATCTACTCTTATAACAGATGAATAAATGAACCGCTGCTTATAACTGTCATTTTGCATGAATGAACACTAGAATTCTTTTACAAGAATCTACCAGCATTAATAAGAACTATTGTATCCATGAACCATTAGCACTATACTTCAAACTAAGGTAAAGGAGAGAAAAGGATTTGCCTGGATATTTCAGAGGGTTAAGGTTCACTTTTAAGTAGGGCTAAAATCAAGACTTCAAATAACACAATGCATTTCCTTCTCTATGTGTGTCTCTCCCTCCCCGCCTCACTGGCTATCTCCCTTCCTCCCCTCCTTCCTCCAGAAACTCTTCTGTGCTTGCCCTAGATCTTAAACTCCCTCCCATCATGCAAAGGCAAGATAGTCTTCCAGAAATTCAGAAGTTCATGGCTTGCTTGATTGTCATAGCTTATAAACTTGGAGATCAAAAAACATACATAAAGTTTCACATAAAGTTTAAAAATGGACTTTGGTTTGCTTGGCATTGGCAGCTGGTTTTATCTAGAAAAAATTACTAGACTATTGCTCAATGTGTATAAAGTGTTTGTTTTCTACAGTATACGCCCTGAGACGCTTGCCTTCTTTCTTCTCTCACTTCTCTTGGTAGAGTTCCAGGAGATTGACTACACAGGTGTTCATGAGACCCAACCATGTCTTTCCCTCCAAGCTCTTATCTCTCAGTAAGTTAGACAACAGTGATGCTTGAAACCAAGGATGGTGCCACTGGTTTGTAATCTCAGCCCTGAAGAGATTGAGCCAGGAGTATCGTGAGTTCATGTACATTTATATATAAAAATGGGTTTATGTATTCACATTCAACAATGGCCTTCATACATTAGGATAACTAGGAATAGCCATGTCATCCATTTAGAAATTGAATGTTTTCATATTGACATTAAATAGAAAAAGTTGGAAGGAATTGCCTATCAAACAAAAGGCTTTTTTTTTTAAGTAATTTTAAGTCTGTGTTTTTCTTGGTTTTAAATACAAAAACATATATTTGTGCTTTGAGCTGAGCTTCTCAAACTATAGAACCTAGCATGACCAACTCCTATTATTACTTATTATTATTATTACTATTACTATTATTATTATTATTACGATTATTATTATTATTATTTAGGGAAGTCTGTATTCATTGCTTGATCATGATAGAAACATTAAAGTCTCTTTTTATATCTCATTCTTTTTCTCTCTTTGTCATTCTTAAGGACAGCCAATAGACCACTATCTTTCTAAGCTGTGGATGCCTCTATCTCTGGTATTTCTTTTCCTTACAGTATAGACTGTGGTAAATTTAGTAGCCTTTTAGAAAGTGGAAGCTCTCTTTCTCTTTTCACAAGAAGGGATATGTTGACTGTTGGAATAGCCTATCTGGTCTTGGTGATGTATCTCACAAGCTTCATGCTGGAGGGGTCCTTCCATGAACAACGTACTATTCCTTGTGCAAATGATGCCACCAGAAGAAATGGCTTACTGTCTTTGAGCTAAACTTTAGGGCTAGAGCCCAATGTGATCTGGCCCCTGACTTTCCTTTCCTCTCTCATATACTTAGCTACATGGTGGATGGAGAATCAAAAACTTGCTGTAAATGTTTTGCTTCCACACGCCTGTTGGATCAGTGCCCGATGTGCTGTTGGTGATTTCCCCATTATCATGTACTCTCCAAGCTCCCCAAGAACCTACCTACTTTCATGATGAATACCTCTCTTAAGTATCATCTTAAACACAAAATAGGATGACTTTTGTAGATAAATAGGACCATTGTTTCAAACCCATACCACAGAAAAGTAGATTGGTAAAAACCATAAGAAATAAAAGCTTCAAAGTCAAATAGGGCAAGAAGAAACATAGTTACACAGCCTTAGTAAGAAGAGCTTCTAACCACAACCTGAGGCAAAACTCGTAAACCAATTGTAATCACACACTAAATTATTCCTATGTATTATTCACAATTAAAAGACAGAAAGCGACTGATGTCCTGACTCATAAAACAATTGCTCTCAGCATATAAAATTCTCTGACAACTTAAGAAAGACACCATATGAAAACAACTGGAAAGTAAACTTCAGAGGGATATAATAAACACTAAAACATACTATATTATAAAATCTCTCAGAAGTTATCAAATAAACACATATGAAATTTTCTGTGTGTCTTCTACCAATTTGGCAAAGGTTTTCTTTTTGGCAAATATTTTGAACATGATTAGAATACATGTAGAAGATTTTCAGAGAATAAAAAAAATTGAAAAAACATGTTGATGGGTTAGAACATTGTTAAACAAATATGCTACACAGTCACCCTTGGCTTTTGGGATACCATATCTTACCCTCATGGTTGTTGAGGTTACTCTGCTCCCTGACTATAGACTATAAGCAATACCATAACTTGCTGTAATCAATGATATTATATACTATTTGAGAAATAATAAAACAAAATATTTTAAGAATTTCCATCCCACATAGATTTCTTTTCAATAATGAAAGTCATAGACTAGAATTCATATGTCTGATTATACAGAGAAGATGAAAGTGAAATGAAACAAACTTAAATTTTAGAGGTAAGTCCATCCAGGTTTAGTTAAATTATAGTTAATGCAAACACAAGTGAACAACTAATTTCCTTATAAGGTATAACGTTGGGTTAAAGGTCATATGCTATACAGCGTTACTGGAACAAAAGTGAACTCAGGCTTGGGGATAGAGCTCAGCTTATAACATATGAGCATGAGGACCCCAGTTTGATCCTCAGCACTGACATTTAAAGCTGGGCACAATTGTGTATGCTTATAATTTCAGTACTGGGAAAGAAGAGACAGGAAAATATGTGGATCTCACTGGCCAGTCAGTCCCATCTAGTCAGTAAGTCCCAAGTCTCAGTGAGACATCCTATCTCAAAAATAAAGTAAACTTCTCTTAAGGAAGGATACATGACATTGACTTTACATGCACATATGCACTTGTACACAAATACAAACACACTTTAAAGATAAACAAAAGTAATGTTTGATATTGGTAAAATGGAAACAAATATTTGGGTCATGCCAGTAAGAGAACTAAAATATCCAGAAAGGAAAAGGGGGAGAAGCAAGGAAAGAAGAAAAGAGAACTTTGAAAAGGTAGAGAGTGGAAGAGAAAGAAGATAATAGGAAATTGCCTTTGCATTAAACGTCCATGAGAAAGTAATCAGAATTAAGATGTAAGAAGACAATATCAAAACACAATAACCAAATAAAAACAGGTAAAACAGTGACACAAGACAATCAGGTGACAAACCCAGTGCCTGTGAATATGGAAACTTGCACTCAGTGTGCTTTCAAGACAGAGAGACTGCTTTATGTTTGGTCAAAATTTAACTCATTCCCCATTGACAGATGAAGATATTGAGTGTCAGTGATAACCTATGGCTACCTAAAGTCACAGGTCATTCTGACCTGTGTATGAGAGTCTCAAGGCTCCAAGGAAGCTCTTCTGCATAACACCTGCATCCAATTTTCAATGTATGGTTCAGTTTCTCTGTACTCATCAACTCCATTTCCTGAGGGACTCCAACTTGGGCTCCTCTTATAAGTAGGGGACAAAGCTAGCTAATGAACACATCTATACTAATTATGAGCAACGATGCCTTGCAAGACCTAACTTTAGACTCCTCTCTGATCTTGTCAATTCCCATTCTGAGGGCCTGCCCAGCATATTTCAGATGAAAGGATAATAATTACTCATTTATTCAAAAGATTCAATTAGGAGCCTTTCATCAAGTGCTTTCTTAAGTGCTTGTAGTGATCCTTCAAAGGTAGCAATGCTATTTACGGGGAGAAGAAAGCTACAGGACTCCATCTGGAGTCTAAATGGAGTTTGACACACTGCACCATCTCAGCGATGAGTCAGCCCACATGGAGGGCAGGATGTAAGACAGACCTGTTTCATGAAAGTTGCAGACAGAATAGAACAGTTTGAACTCTGATCCCTCCACACCTTAGTTATTGCAGGGACACCAGGGCCCAAGGGTAGATGTGAGTCAAGGCTCCCTTAGTAGAATATTCACAGGAACCTTATAGAGGATGAGAGCAATAGATGTGGAAGGCAAAAAAAAAAAATGACAGATGTGTGGGAAAAGTCCCACTGTAAACTGCTGAGACTAACTCACACTGGAATCTCCAGGAAGTCTGAATATTTGTTTCCTTTCATTTTATTTCTCCATTTATTTGTCTATACGTTTAGTTGCTTTTTGTTTCTCTCTCTCTCTCTCTCTCTCTCTCTCTCTCTCTTTCTCTCTCTCTCTCTCTCTCTTCTGTGTATGTGTCTGTATGTTTTAGACTATAGAGGCCAGTTTACTTTATGTCCCATGGAGTTACAGATACCTGTTGCCTTAGGAATTCTGTCACTGTGGCAAAACACCATGACCAAAAACAACCTCAGAAGGAAAGGGTTTATTTCAGGTTTATTTCTTCATTAAATAGAACAGTCTAAACAGTATCTCTAAGCAGGAACCTGGAGGTAGGAGCTGATGCAGAGACCATGGAAGAACAATGTTTAACTGGCTTGTTTAATATACAATCCAAAACCACCACATTCTAGGGGCATGACTACTCTCAGTGTTCTGAGCTTGCCCACACCAATCATTTATTAACACACTACCCCACAGTCTTGCCTCCAGACCAATTTCATGGAGCCATTTCTTAATTATGATTCCTTCTTCCCAGGTATGTTCAGATTTGCATCAAACTGACAAAAACAAACTAACACATGTACCTTTGTGGTTCTGGTTTGTGCCTCTGTCTTTAGTTTGTACTCCTACAGGACTCAGGCATTTTCTTCCCATATGCTGTTTTGAACATTGTAACTATCTTGACCCCAATATTCCAATTGAAGGATTTCACTCTGTTTTCTACAGAGCAAGCAGAAAAGTGATAGCATACTCAGGTTGACTCATTTGAGGAGAGATAAGAGATTCAGCACATTAATGTGGTCAGTGCTAAGCAGTCAACAAGGGTTGAGTTGGGTCTGGGTGCTGGCCACTTTAGGGAGCTTTCATCACCTATAAGTTAAAGAGGCAAGAAGATGGATGGTCCCTCCATCAAGGACAGATTGCCTGAAAGGGGCTTTGGGAGTAGGACTCATACAACACAATCAGCCCATTCCCAAGGCAGCCAGCCAACTTCCAACACATGCTCTTGGTGATTATAATATCTCCATTAATGTTCTCTCCTTTACCCATGCTCTAGAAAGAAAAACCATGGTCTTGGGCAAGGTTAAAGTAGAACACTGAAGTAGAGCTTTCTGAACATCCTCTCAACGTATAGAGCAAATACAGAAGGATCGTTCTGAATCTGGTGCTGAGCCCAGCCCTGTTGGTACACTGGGATTTGTTCTGTTGTGCAGACACATTCCATTCATGTGAGGAAAAAAAGGAGTGAGGCTGGCTCAGATTGAAAACTTCATTTCATGGAGCAGAGAACGAAATATGTTCTTCACCCTGAGGAGGGAAAAGATTATGTAGACATGAAGAATGAATGTCTTCCAGCCATTTAAAATGAGAGGCCAGTGGCAGTATGTGCTGGGCCCACCTTATTTCATGTGTGTTGGGGCTTGTAGGAATCAAGAACAGTCTGCCATCTTGGTTGTCTAAAATGTGAATTCATGGGAGAGGAATTTAATAAATCCTGAACAGGCTAAGACAATAGCTTCTGAGAAGTGGGGGGGGAAAAACCTCCGAGGATGACAGATTTAGCTTCACATATCTTGTCAGAACATTAGCATAAGAGTGAGCAGCCTCACATGAACTTAAAATACAGGAGAAAATTACTCTCAGAGACTTGCAGCTGAGCCTACACTCAGTGGATATGATTTGTTGGTCAGCCACCTGTGAAAGAAACCCAAATTAGAAATGGAAGTCAGAAAAAGGCCAAGGTGTAAACTCTATTCACACACAAAGGGCGTATCATGTGCCGGGAGACCCAGTAGCTTGTACACATGATGTAACTTAAGACTTCATAGCCACCCTGTATAGCCAGGCTCACTTTTTTCTGTTTTATATAAGCTATTCCTGAATTCTGTACAGCTTGAATTGCTTGGCTAAACACTCATAGCAGGTAGGGGGAAAGAGCAGCAGGAGTGATTCATGTCTCTGGACTCAATGCTCTGTTCAAAGAGGTGGAGCTAGGATGCCATGGTGATTTCACAGAAAGTAACTAGCAAGATTGAGACCAATAATGATGGCAGGACATTCTATTCCTTTACTCCACTGTATACACTCAAAAACCAGAACTTGGTGATTGTATTATTTTTGAAAAGGCAGAGATTGGTATTCTATGGTGAAATGGGTTGAATTCTGGAGGTCAAAAGTCTGTCTCATCCAGCACCATAACATATGCTGTGTTTACGGGATAAAGGTCTTTGCAGGTGCCTTTGTGGTATAGATGTTGAGAACACAGCATCACTGATACTCATGAGAGTTGAACTGATCTCGTGGGGGTATCTTTACAAGGGCTAAAAGAAAATGACAGAGAAGAGGTCACAAAAGAGAAGGTCCTGTAAAGATGGAGGAGACCCAGAGTGTAGTCATGATGTCATAAAAGCAGAGAACACTGGATGCCAACAGAAGCCAGGAGAGGCTTTTCTTGGAAGTTGACAAATGAGACTTGACTCTGGAAGTAGCAGTTTCAAACTCTGCACCTCCAGAACCAGGGAACAAAAGAAACTTGTTGTAAGGTAGTGTGTCTGTCATTGTTATGGAAGTCTTGCTTTTGAAGAGAGTTTAAGTCAGGGATACAACTGACCATCAGAGATTGGAGATGTTGAGAACATCTCATGTAGCTGACTGAAGGATAGGAGGGCCTCTGAAAGTAGAAGGCTTTGCCTCACTCATCTAGAAAACAAAACACCTATTCTTTAAGTTAGCTTTCTTAAATGGCCTTACCTACTGTCTAGAAGAGAAAGTAGTCGACGTTTGCTGTTCATAATTTTCAGAAGCTCTCTAATTCCCTTAGTATAATAGGACTGTGTTGTATCTGAAAACATTTAACAACATCACAAGATGAAGTTAGAAACTTAACTTTAATTCTTTAAGCTTCACATTGTAAGAAATGAGAATATGTTTGGAAATTTTTAGCACTTCTGATACACAGAAAATATTCAATAAATGCTTGTCATTTTCATGTTTTTACAGATGACTACAATGTCTAAGAAAACAAGCTTCAGGGAATAGTTTCAGCTGTATTTAAAGTATATTTATGACAGGAAGACAGTGTTCAAAATGTTTTGCTTATTGAAAAAAGCAATATTCAGAAATACAGATAATTATAGAGGCAGTATGATGCAAACTCTGGAAAAGCATTTTGATTCAATGTTTAATACTCTAAGTTAAATAAATGGAGGAGCCCATGTGCTTATCAACATGGTATGGCCACAGGTAGCCTACAAATAATTGTATGCATTTTCATATACTTATACATTAACCCAAGGATATTTATTAATTGCTATCATTGTTCACTGGGCAATGCAATTAAAAATATTTGTTTATAAACAGCACAATGTTTCTAAAACTTAATACTTATGGGTAAATTTTAATTAAATTTTAGGCTTTTTCATATAATTTAAAGTAAGTGTAATAAGAATCGTCCCATTTCTCATGGATACATAACACTTAAGCACACACAGGGGAGTGTGTTCATTAGCCATAGCAGTTAACAAGAATTAATGTTCTAGGTGAGGGGAGAAACATCAAAATGATTAAGGATACCTACAGGACTTCCCATGCTTCTCCAGTCAGTTCTGGCAAGTTAGCCTACTGATGTTATTTGAGCCACATCTGAGGTCCATGGTAACATGGATGTAAATCTTGTGAGGGTGTCACCCAATACATGCTTAAATCCTTTATTCCTTTATTCATGTGTCCCTGTTTTCAAGCATGTATAAACTTGAGTGCTATGGAGAGGAGCTATGAGGGGGAGTTCCCTGAGTTATATACACAAGAGTAAGATTCATTTTAATTTGCATTTTTACAGTCACTGGCTGTATGTAATTTTATAAATTTTTGCTTAAAGAAATACTTGCCAGTAAAATTAAAGGAAAAATAATTTCCAGATTCTTTTAAACTTCACATAAGTGACTATATACATATATGTATTAGACATATGTCCATTAGCACAAATACTGTAGCTTTTGAAATATAGATAATAATGTTTTATTAGTATTATCATGCACCATAAATTAAACATGTATTATTACATATTACTTATTTTCAAGAATTAATTATTTCATATGTTTTGCAGAATATATAAAAGCTAAAAGGCAGACTTAGTCACAGTTTACAAAAATTACCTCTAGATGAATTTTACTTTTTTCTTGCTTTAAAAAATATTCTAAATTTTCTTCAATAAATCACAAAATGGTGTAGTTTAAAAATTCAATAAATGCTATAAAAATCTGTATTCACACTTCACAGTTACAGATTTGCTCAAAGGAAACAGATGGTTGTTAGCCCTGTAACATTCTGTCTCCTAAAATTAGAGCCAGACACTCTGGTGTGATCCATTGCTCAACATGGATTCTAGATTTTAAAATGCCAATAGACAAAACTGCAAATCATGAACCTAATTTGTTGTATAGGAGGTGGGACTTTCCAGCCCAACCACTTATTTAATATGTATTGAAGGCAGACAGTGTCCATGCATAGAGAGCAATTTGGATAGGAGACACATCCTCCCTCTCAAGGAGCTTTTGATTGAGTTGCAGATGAAACTTGTATGTATAATATGCCTGCCTGTATCTAGAGAGGAAACTCCTACCAAAGCAGAGATCCCTCTGCATTATTCACAGCCGATCTTTTAGGTATCCTCACTGATTTCACACAGCACAGGCAAAATAAATGCTACTCAAGTTGGAAGTGAAATAATTTCCCAATGACATTCAAACGGATAGAAATCAGTACAGCAGGGATTAGCTTGTTGATAGTCATTCCTCTACATTTTAAAATACATTTCACACGGTCCCCAAACCCTTAAAGCTCACATTCTCTCCGAAAAGGCAGGATTCGATGTGAGGCACTCAATGACAGCTACAGTCAAGGTACACAATTAGCTAAATGGAAGAAAAGGTTATTTCTTTCAAGGGTGAGGGGTCACCAGAGACATCCTGTGGAATGTCACTGAGGACCTGGGTCAGAGAAAAGTAGGAGTTAATTGGGTAAATCGGGGAGAAAGGACATTGTAAGCAAACAGAAGTCACACATGCACTTGCCTTGATGGATAGAGCAGCACGCACTGTTTCAGCAACCTGCCATTTAGACTGGTTGGAAAAGCAATTTGCAAGCCAGAGCACAGCAGTACATGTCTTTTATTGCAGGAGGTGAGGAAGAGTCGGAAGTTTACAAGAAGGAAGTATTGCAATAAAGCTTTTGGAGAGAAGTGTGTAGGATTGATAACCTCTGGGTAACAAGGGTGGCTCAGAATGACCTAAAGGAAGTCTGGAATGGACAGCTCTGACTCAGAACAGGACATGCTGTGACAAGGCCTTGGGGAATAAAAAGGCTAATTTAACTTCTAATGTCATACGGACATCCCTGCACAGGCATCAGTCATTTTCCCTGGCCAGCCTTGCTGAATTAAAGAAGGGCTTGACATGGTTTAGTTCAACAGTTCTATCAGATGATTGGAGTAGAGGCCTTAGTGGATACACTGTTGAAGCAATGCTTCGACTTTGCTTTGTGAAGTATATTTTTATATACTGGCACATGCCTTATCTAGCCTCAAGGCATAATTATAACAGTAACATCAATAATAATTACCATCTCATAATCTTTATGTCCACAACACTAACTGAAACATTCCAATACCCCATGACTAAGAAAGTTAACTTGTGATTACCTCTGGGTTTGGGATGATATTGTGCTTAGACAACAGAAGAAACTTTCATCATCTCCAAACTTAAATAAAAGATGTGCTGGTGTGCATGTGGGATGCAAAGACTTTACACCCACACCCAGGGTTGTTGCACCAGAGTAAGTTGTAATAAATGAGGAGGAGGAGGAACAAACGGTACTTCTGTGCTTAGAAAAGTCCGATCGTGACCAGATCTTGAGTAGCAAAGTTAAGAGTTCAAAAAATACAAGGGAAAATTTAGAGCAAAACAGAACTTTGGCTTCAATCATTTTTTCTGGAAAAAAAAAGGTAATTTTTATGTTGCTTTGTGGAAACTATCCTTCTCTATCATAGGGAAAGTTAACCAGAATTGCCTTCACTCATGAGCTCACTGTTGTTAAGCTACCATGATCAATTATTTCTCACTGAATGGTATTAGTAAGTCCAAATAGTGTTAATTCACCTAACACAAGTTTTAAATTAAAAGTAATTATTTTTCTTTGTTCTGGAAAATACCATTTCTCTTTGGATATGTATTCAAAAGGAAAATCTTAGGTTCTAGTTCATGGATGAAAAGAGAAAGCAAATTGAGTTCATTAAAGGTGGAATGACTCAAGGACTTACTGATTTTTCTTCAGTTAAAATACAAGGAGGAAAAGCTGAAAACGAAGTGTATTACTTGAGTTTGGGGTAGAGGAGGGATGGGAGGGACTCATGGCCACATCACTTTTGTACTTTGCTTTTGATTGCTGAAGGAAGGTTAACATTCAATGTTAAAATGTTTAAATCTGAGCATAGCAGCAGTCCTGTGCCCACCTGTTTGAGAAGTGGAAGCAAAGTGATTGCAACCACAGGTCAACGTGGGCTAAAGGACATGTTCAAGGTCCAGCCCAAGTAATTTAGTGAGAGTCTTTCTAAAAATAAAAAATAAAAACTAGAAGGATAGAAGACAAGGGATGTGGACGTAGCTCTGCAGTACATTTCTACAGTAAATCTCCAACTCCAATAAGCCTGTGCAAAAACACACAACTAAGTTATAATTTTTATAAGGTGCATGCCTAGATTGGGCAGATCCACCACTACACTAATCTATTCCCCAGCTCTGAGATCCCTTGCTACTCGCAGCTTTTCCAGGTCATGTGGTTCAGCTCCATCTTCCTTCCACCTCCTCTTCTTCCAGCTTCCTTACCCTTCCTCCACTCTCTAAAACCTTCAGCTCCACCTTTCCCTTCCACTGCCCAATCATAGGCTTTAGCCTTCATTTGACCAGTTAAAATGGGAAGAAGGTTCACATAAAATCCCCTGAGTATGTGACCCACTCCTTGTTGGGGCAGGCTCTCTTGAAAAAAGCAGAATTAGCATCAGATTACAAACAGTACCAGGGCAACCCACAACACAGTGAGACGGCACAGAGAAATTCCTAACACTGAAAACACACACATCAAGCATTTATAGGTACACATACATACATATAAACATATAAACAAGCACACATTTACAAACACATACAGATGCATATCACAGGGACACATGCACATGCACACATGCACAAACACACACACACACACACACATACACACATGCACACATCTACCTTGAACTGTAGCCTTGCTTCTCATTTAATATGCCCTTAATCATTAATCATGTGTCTTCATAGACTCTGGTTCCTCTGTTGTCCCTTAGTTCTTAAGCCAGGTCAACTTTTAGGAACTAAGTGTATTTCTCTTCTGACTAAAATGTCCTCTCATTTTTCAGGTTCTTTGAAACTGGAAGAATTCAATGAAAGGTCCTTGCTCTGACCCACCCGATACTTCTTCTTACAACTAGGGAACCGCACCGTTTACAAGTCCTTGTCTCACTGCTGTCCTCTTATCCCTGGTTCATTCCTGAACAACAGTGTCCTTTTCATTCCTTGAACACTTTCCATTCAAGGTTATAGAGTTCAGATGTTAGAACTAGCAAAGGTTTCTACTGCTGTGTGTTCAAGCTGCAGAAGGGACAGGAGAAAATCATTGCCACATCAAACCTTTAACCAGTCTTCCTTCAATCAGTATGTCAACCTTAATATGAAGGACAGAAAGCAACACTGAACTGTGTCGACTTAGAATGCACCAGGAATCACATCTTCACAATGTCTGGGTGTACTTATTTATGATTTGCTCAGACTCCTAGCCCATAGATTTGAGAGAGGAAGACCCAACTTAAGCAGTGGTTGGGAGCAATGGTCCCTGAATGTACCCCATAACCATATAACAGATTTTAAGAAAACAACCCCTTAAAATCAGAAAGTCATCATTCAGATTCACCAAGTCATAAAATTTGCCAAATGGATGTAAGGTCACTGTCATCATAGGGCAGACTTGGAAGAGACACGGTTGGTTGTCTTCACAAAATACGATAAGGAAATAGGGCTGAGAGTGAGTTAATCAGACCAAGCAAATAGAGCCCTAAACAAATTAGAGTGGAAAAAACGTGTGTTGAAAGCTCAGAATAAGAGAAACTTTGATGTATGTAGCAACCAAGTGGCTGTATTTGGGATACATAAATAAATTCAGAATCTGATAAAGACTCATAGCCCAGTAGAGACTTTAATATGAGGTAATTGGAAAAGGGACTATAAGATCGATATCTACATGAAGATCTGCTACAGCCTTGTGAAATGCAAATTTAATCAGCCAGAGAAGTGGTTGAGTGGTAAGGACTCTTGTTACCAATCCTGACAAGCGAAGTTCTATCCTTGGGACCCATGTGGTCAAAAGAAGACCTAATTCTGGCAACTTGCCCCATGACTACCACATACATGCTGTGGCATGAGAGAATACACACACACACACACACACACACACACACACAAAAAAAAAAAAAAAAAAACACATGTACACCCACACACATACACACACACTAATATAAATGTACTGATAAAAACACCTCATATGGGTGCCAATTAATGTTAAATTGATTGCTGTATTTATAATATTAATCTTAGAAAATGTGATTAGAAAAACAAAAAAAACCATAACACTTGCATACAGCCCACCTTTGTGAACATGGAGTATGAAGTAGCCTTTTCCATAAAACACAAGAAAGAATAAAATAACAACAGCCATCTGGCTTGTCAGGGTGCAATATCCTGCAAGTATAAATTATTTGTTATAAGTAGAATAATCTCTTTATATGTGTATCCAGGATGTCAATTGCTTTTAAAAAATTAAAGAGGTGGGGGCGAGCAGAATTGTTGGAGTTGCAGTACTAGTTGCAGGCTTGGACTATTCCTAGTTCATGCCAACCCATTCATAAATGAACACAAGGTGATCTAGGGAACAAGTTACAGAGTTTTGATGACAGACAAAAATGATCAATTCAGGTTAAGTAAAGACTGAATGAATTGGGAATACCAACTGATATCTAGAAAAGCAGGGACAGGGGAAATGCCAGCACATTTGTATGGATGCTGGTAACTCCACTACCAGGCTAGATATTACTCATTTGTTTTATCTACCATTAGGAAACTGTAAAACTAGAGGCCTAGATCAATAGTAGAGCACCTGGGTAAGACCCTGGGTTTCATCCCTGGTATCACTAAATAAATAACAAATAGCATGCTTTTTACCAAATCATGGAACATTACCAATGTGGTGATGCCTTTAAAAAGCTAGGAAGCCTTGTGTTTATTCTAACACATATTGTCAGGACTGTTTCACAGGTGAGGAAACCATGGATGAAAAAGATGGAAAATCTGGGTTCAAGCCACATAATCATGTTCCAGAAGCCATTCTCTTGAGTTCTCAATATAAGAAACTTACTGAACAAAGCATATGTAGCTTTGGTGTTGAAGATATATATGGTGAGCCATCCAGAGAGCACATCTCCCTGGAATCTGCTGCTCAGGACAGAGGGACACATGCCATTTTGTTGAAGATATATATGGTGAGCCATCCAGAGAGCACATCTCCCTGGAATCTGCTGCTCAGGACAGAGGGACACATGCCATTTCCTATATTCATCTTTCAAAATCATCACCATGATTGCTCATGACTTGTTTTTCCATCTGCCTGGAAATGGAGACGACCTTGGAAGACACACCCTGACTACATCCTGTCTATACTGGCCTGGGTCCCTGTGAACCAAAACCTTTCTTTCCATATCCCATGCCCTCATCATATAAAGAAAACACATCTTATGAAACAGCACTGGGCTTTGAAAATATATCTATTATAACAACATAATACACGTGGTATATAAAGTGGAGGACAGATTGCTTCTGAGATTCCCCCAATGGAGGCAACACACCAACATAAGAAAGCAATTAAAGCCACAGTGAGAAGGTCTCAAGTTGGCTACGCTTTCAGAGGAACCTCCATTGAACCTGCAAAGTCTTTTAAGGAGGCAAATATTCAGGACTTCCCAGGCCAATCAGTGTGCATACACTAGAAAGGCCAAGGGCAGAAGCACAGGGGCACTACATGTGTTTCCAAAGCTGATCCAACATGTTTCTTCTGTCCCCTGCTGGTTACTCAGGGCTTCATTAAACCCAGTGATGATGCAGATTGCTGATATTCAGTCTTCAATTTTCTGAAGGAGTTTTCAAAAATATCATGGACTTAGACTTGGAATGAGGCAGCTCAAGTTCATATAAGTACTCTCACCTTCATTTGTTATTTCTTATGAGTTGCAATTTGAATGTGAAGTGACCTCTTAAAAGGTTCATTTGTGGGGCCAGCTAGAGGACTGAAGGGATGAATACTCTTGCTGCCAAGCCTGATGACCCGAGTTTGTCCCTACCCCTAACCTACATAGAAGAAGGGAAAACCTGACTCTGGAGTTACCCTTTATTCTCCACAAGGATGCTATGGTAGGTACATACCCAAGCACAGATGAACGCAATGTAAAACATCTTAAAAATATGCGTGAAAGTTTTGGCCCCAAGCTGGTGGCACAGCTACAGTGATCGGACCTTGAGGGCTCTATGGATGGCTTAGCTGAGTGGACCACTAGAAGTTAATCAAATATGGAAGATAGGACAGGAGTGGAGGAAGTGGGTCACAGGGTGGCAGGGATACTTGTGGAGGTATGTCTCGTATCTCTTTCCTCTCCCTTTTCCTCCTTTGCCCCCTTCTCCTCCTCCTCCTGATTGTCATCATTGTCACCACCATCATCATCATCATCATAATCGTCCTTCTCCTTTTCCCCTTCTTTCTCTCCTCTCTCTTTCCCATGACATTCTGTCCTTCTCCGTTCCCTCCATCCATCCACCATGCTTTTCCATCACAAGGTTTTTCTCTGGCAGAGGCTTATAAACCATGGGGTCAGTGGACCATAAACTCAGGCCTCCGAACCCCCCAAGCCAAAATAAATACTTTCTCCTTCGAGTTGTTTTGCTTTGGTTCTTGTCACAGTGTCAGAGGACTAAAAGCAACACAGTCACTGATGTGCCCATGATCCAGGTATCTAATTTGAGTAGCTAAATACCCAGGGTCAGAGGGATGGTGGTTGTTTCTACTGTAACTTTAACTTGTCTGTTTACACCTGATTCAATCCATTCCGATTCAATGCTGCTGTGTGCCCAACACATTCATGTGTGCCAATCTGTATAAGGATCACAATGTTTCTAAGCTGGGAACTGTAATTATTTACAAAGTTGGCTCAGATGGAAAGATCCTTGCCTGAATCTTCCGGTGAAGATTTGGGAGCAGAATCAAATTTCGCATCACACCCTGGGCTCCAAGGGTTCTGTCCACACCCCCACAGCTGTCGCCCATCATCTACTCCATGTCTGTCTCATGAAATCTTCCTCACATTTCCCCTCCCTAAGTAGCTGTTTTCCTTCCGAGCCTTGTTCCTTGAGATTGAAATTCCAAGTTGCAATGCTCACCTCATTCTGCTTCTATGGACCTGAGAAGGAAGGAGGGAGGGAGAAAACAGAAAATAGCTCAGCAGATGTTTCTGGATAAATGTTGTTTTTTTTTTTAAGTGCAAGTTGCTAATGTGAAAGTTTATTTTTGGGCCTGCCAGTGCTAGCAGATGTTGGAGAAGACGAATACCTGCTTAGACAATTATAGAAATTTATAGCAGGTTGACATAAAGAATGAATCTTTTTTTTTTCCACAAGAGAGTATAATCAGATTTCTCAGATTCACCATGCTTATTCTGGGTTAGTTCTTGACGACCGATTTGGGTCCTATATTTATTCTTGAACTTTTGTACTTACAAAAATGAGGCCATGCAAAAGGGTGAATGAAAATAGCCCAGGCCTTCAGATACAGGCTGGAGAATATAATTAGGGAACAGGATGCTCAGAAACCCTGACACTCAAGAAAGAAGCTCGCATTAATTGCTGCTGTGTTGTTTTTGGGGGCATAAATATTTACACTTCATTTCTCATTAAAATTCTGCTTCTTAAAATATTAAGCCCAAATGCTCTGAATGCTGGATAATTGATGACAAACTAGAAGCTCAGACGTTCAAAGAAGAGAAGGTGTGCAGTTTTCACCCTGGGCATGCGTACCTTGGGACCAGGGCAAGTCCATCAGTTCTGTTGGGTAAATATACACCGGCCATCAACAGGTGGTGAGCGCTGGAGTGTTTTGAATTTGGAGGAAGTAGGAAACAGCTCCAGTTTTTCAGCAATATCAGTGTTAGAACTCTCTATCAGCAAAGCTAAGAGGTTTCACAAATCTTGTAGAAAAGTATCCCTCTAGGTAGGAAGGAGTTGCTGGAATAAATGTAATGGCTGCCTGGACCAACAGGAGCAATGTGTACCTAGAAAACTGTCCAGAGATAACAGAAATAGCAGAGCAAGAAGGGTATCGTTTAAAATTATTCAAGATCAATGGGTATCATGGACAATAAAAGGTGTATTTTGCAGACTTGATGGACTCAGAGGTGTTCCTTCTGGTCGCCCTCCCCACCATAACTACTGGTTGTTATTCAATGGACTTGCATAATTTCCTTGTGCCTTCAAGTCAGTTTCTAAGAAGCACTAGAGCTCTGAAAACCTCACTGCGTGACCAGCTTGGCATTTTCCTGCTGGTGGGAAGACTTATATTCAAGTCCTCTGACACTGGCAAGCCCTATTCTTTCGCACTTATTCCCTCCCAACATCAGCATCCATGCAAGAAGTCCACCCAGTACCTTAAAACATATTTACACCCTCTTCTCTCTGGACCTTCGCTCCTACTTTTGCGTCAAAGCACTAATCTGTTCTTGAGGAACATGCTCTGGTGAGCCCATATAAAAGAAGAATTTTCTGTCCCATTCTTTATCTCCTGTGAAAGCAGGTATGTAGTCATCCACTGCAATTAATTTATAGCAATAAGTGTATACATTTGCATATGCATCCACCGACTAGCTGTGCCATCACAATGGCATAATCACACCATACTTATCTCTGTAGTTTTTTCCTCAGTACAGGACTCAGATATAGTTGGGTACCACTGCATACCATCTGTCCTACATTCAATGCAAAGGGCTTCAACCTACTTTGTGCATCTCAATCAGAACAGGAGTGATAGGCTTGGCTGTCAGGCTGCATCCATATTCAGGTCTTGACATCACTTGAATCATGTTCTACTCCTCACCAAGAGCTTTTATTCAGTCACAATTCAAAGGAACTTTTGTTTTGTCACAATGGCGTAATGCCTCGAGATTATATCCTGGTATTTTATGATTTAGAAATGAGAGAACATTCTGGCTGAATGGATGGCTCAGTGGTTAAGCCTTAACTACTTTTACTGCTCCTCCAGAGGACTCATATTCACTGCTAGCTAGCACCTTGTTGGGTAGCACACAACCAAATGGAACATCAGTTTCAAAGAACCTCACACTCTCTTACTGTACCCCCTGGACAACTATACTTACCTGTACATATCTCAACACAAATACACATGCACATAATTAAAACAAAAAGGACGAACATGCTTCTCCAGTAGAAGGTTCTAGATAGCTGGGATCAGGTTCCAAGCCCACCCGTGGAATATCTACTGAGTTTACAAGACAGGTGAATAAGAGTGGGGACAAATCTGGGTGAGTCAACCTCTCATCCCAAGGGCTGTAGGGATGCCTAAGGAAGAACATTATTGAGTTTGATCAAAAGGAGGCACAGAAGGCATCCTTAACAGACAAATGACAACTGTTCATCCCAGCCACCTTCGCATCATGTGTGACATACAGTGGTGCTTAACAGATGTTCACTGCTTGAACAGATTTGCAAAACAACATCAGTTACATGAGTGCTGGCAGAGGAGCCCAACCCTGTGCGTTTAATTACTGAAAGGCCACTTCTTTTCTTCAAGACCCAGACACGCATCAAGCTTACACCATGCAGTCTTCAGTCTCCAGGCTGAAGTTTTCTCCTTATGCTAAGAGTTTCTCCATTGCAGGAATCCAGGGGGCTGCTTTTGACTGCTGCCCACAGCTACAGACAGGAATCTGCTTCCTGCAAAGTGTTGTTTGCTGTGATAAAATCACCTCCACTGAATGTTCCTATCTTTAAGGCCTTGTTAGAAAATCGTGCAGAGCAATCTCAATGCAGACACGATCCTGAGCTGAAAGTGGCTGGCAGCAGAGAAGAGGGAGGACAGAGGCAATGTGGGGGACGGGGAATATACTGTAGGGATGTCTTCATCAGTGAATCACCATGGACACAGTACTTTACTCATATAAAAAAACCTGGATTAGTTCTCTACACATGTAGGGTATTTGAAAGACTCTGATGTTATCCAGATCACAGAACTAAGGACACATCATTATTGCTTATTCAGTCTGAGTCTGCTGACTGCTCAGGAAACATACATGTTTGCTTTGGGCTTTGTGATGTGCAAAATTATACAAGCCCTAATGAAAATTTCAAGTTGGCTATGCTCCTTGTGATTTGTCACACGTGCCTGCCGTATTTGGACATGTTGGATATGCTCCACCTGCCAGCAGCCGATGCACACAGAGGCTTGGTCCCCGGTGTGAGACTACAGAGAGATAGATGACCTTTATAGGGTGTGGCCAGTGGAAAGCCATCAGGCTACAGCAGTCCCACTTCTACTGGGGATTCATGCTCTCTAGCAGAGCTGAGTCCTGATAGGCCCTATGAGAGTGCATTAGTTTCTGTAACTGAGGGTTAAGATGGAACATTGGTGGCGGGGGAGGACTTATGGAACATATGGTGAGAGGGGAACTGGGAAAGGGGAAAGCCTTTGGAATGTAAACAAAGAATATAGAATAAATAAAAAAAATTAAAAAAAGATGGAACATAGACCTGTCTCCAATTGCTTCTACTTTGTCATGTACAGCTTCAGAGTGTGTCCCCTTAGCTGCCATGCTACGATGAAGCCAGAAAGTCATTATCAGATACTGGTGTCATGCTACTTTGATTTCCCAGAATTAAAAGCCAATAAAACTTTTTTCCTTATATCTTATCCATCCTTGGGTGTTCTGTGATAGTAACAAAATTAGATGGCTCCTCTCAAAATAATTGATCCTGTAGCATTTTTCAAGAACATTATCATTGTTTTACTATTTTTGAAGGTGTTTTTGTACTTAGCTTCTTCTAGATGGAATGTGCTTCCCTTCCACTTGAACCTGTTCATAGTCTATCTATCCCAGAAGGTCCAGAAATAGATGACTTGCTCTTTGAAACTTTCCCACTTTCCATTTAGTCTCTTCTGGTCAGAACACTTTTCTTTTCTCCACTGAGCTCTTATGACTCTGACATACTTTGGATAATGGTCACTGTGCTCTATTTTGTATTTTAGCTCTATGGGGTTTATCCCATCCCTCCCTCTGGAATACAAGCACATTTCACCAGGACAGGCTGTTCTGTGCTATGGAACTTGAATGGGCCTTGCAGCAAGTCAGCCATAATCAGAGCCAAGCACTATTCCATGAGAATCTGGGGAATCAAGTCTGTCTGGCATTACCAGGCTCTTTTTCAGTCCAGATGCCTGTTAGTGAAAAGTCACAATGGGATCACCTAAGCAAAGGGGTGGCAATGACCTTTGAACTTGGGAGAGTTTCAATTCATGACATTCTGCAAACATCCCTAAGAGGTTTTGAAACCTTTACTTAGTGAAAACACAACCCCATTTTTACATGGACTCCTAAGGCTGACATAAACTGCTGCTTTCCTTTGACCCCATTTTTGTTTGTTGTTAATGGCTTTATATAGACATTATTGATTTTCACTAAGCTAGGCATATTGAAATTTAAATCCACATTTCAGCAAGCATTGAACCCTGGATCCCATTATCCTGGCAAGGATGATGAAGGTACATCCCACCCAAAGTTCTTTTCTTTCTGCTTTTCTGAAATTCCTCCCTGCTACACACCCCATAAAATATCCATGCTCTGATCTCCAGGCAAGCTCTGCACTGCCTTCTATTGTGGTATATCAGTTTGTATTTTCTAGAATTTTACAAATAGAATCAGACAGTATGACCTTCTGCAATATCTCCTTCAACCCATATATTTGATTTCAAATGATTTACACTGTATATGGTTTCTAGCATATCAACAATTGATCGATTTTATTACAAAGTATCATTCCAGTGTATGGATATACCACATTTTGTTGATGAATGTTTTATCTTTAGATTTTTTTGACCTCCAGTTGAACCAGCACCATCTGTTGAAAAGGCTATCTTTTTTCCACTGGATGTTTTCAGATCCTTTGTCGAAGATCAATTGGCCATAGATGTGTGGGTTCAATTCTGGGTCTTCGATCCTATTCCATTGATCCGCCTCCCTGTCACTGAACCAATACCATGCAGTTTTTAACACTACTGCTCTGTAGTATTGCTTGAGGTCCGAGATATTGATTCCCCCAGAAGTTCTTTTGCTGGTGATGATAGTTTTAGATATCCTGGGTTTTTTGCTATTCCAGATGAATTTGAGAATTGCTCTTTCTAACTCTATGAAGAACTGAGTTGGGATTTTGATGGGGATTGCGTTAAATCTGTATATTGCTTTTGGCAAGATAGCCATTTTAACTATATTCATCCTGCCAACCCACGAGCATGGAAGATTTTCCCATTTTCTGATGTCTTCTTCAATTTTCCTCTTCAGAGACCTGAAGTTTTTGTCATATAAATCTTTCACTCCAAGATACTTTATATCATTTGTGGCTATTGTGAAGGGTGTCATTTCCCTAATTTCTTTCTTGGCCTGCTTATCCTTCATGTATAGGAAGGCTACTGATTTGCTTGAGTTGATTTTATAGCCAGCCACTTTGCTGAAGTTGTTTATCAGTTGCAGGAGTTCTCTGGTGGAGTTTTTTGGGTCACTTAAGTATACTATCATATTATCTGCAAATAGTGATAGTTTGACTTCTTCCTTTCTGATTTGTATCCCTTTGACTTCCCTCTGTTGTCGAATTGCTCTAGCTAGTACCTCAAGTACTATATTGAAGAGATATGGTGAGAGGGGACAGCCTTGTCTAGTCCCTGATTTTAGTGGGATTGCTTCAAGTTTTTCTCCATTTACCTTGATGTTGGCTACTGGTCTGCTGTATATTGCTTTTACTATATTTAGATATGGGCCTTGAATTCCTGCTCTTTCCAAGACCTTTAGCATGAAAGGATGCTGAATTTTGTCAAATGCTTTTTCAGCATCCAATGAGATGACCATGTGGTTTTTTTCTATTAGTTTGTTTATGTAGTGGATTATGTTGATGGATTTCCTTATATTGAAACATCCCTGCATCCCTGGAATGAAGGTCAACATGCAGAAGAATGAGAATTGATCCACTCTTATCTCCTTGCACTAAGCTCAACTCCAAGTGGATCAAGGACCTCCACATAAAACCAGACACACTAAAACTAATAGAAAAGAAACTGGGGAAGACCCTTGAGGACATTGGCTCAGGGGAAAATTTTCTGAACAGAACACCAATTGCTTATGCTCTAAGAGCAAGAATAGACGAATGGGACCTCATAAAATTACAAAGTTTCTGTAAGGCAAAAGACACTGTCAAAGGATAAATCGGCAACTAACAAATTGGGAAAAGATCTTCACCAAACCCACATCCGAGAGAGGGCTAATATCCAATGTATACAAAGAACTCAAGAGGTTAAACCCCAGAAAACCAAATAACCCTATCCAAAAATGGGGTACAGAGCTAAACAGAGACTTTTCACCTGAAGAAATTCGGATGGCTGAGAAACACCTTAAAAAATGTTCAACATAATTAGTCATTAGGGAAATGCAAATCAAAACAACCCTGAGATTTCACCTCATACCAGTCAGAATGGCTAAGATTAAAAAATCAGAAGACATCAGGTGTTGGCAAGGATGTGGAGAAAGAGGAACACTCCTCCACTGCTGATGGGACTGCAAGCTGGTACAACCACTCTGGAAATCAGTCTGGTGGTTCCTCAGAAAACTGGACATGATACTTCCGGAGGACCCACCCATACCACTCCTGGGAATATACCCAGAAGATTCCCCAGCATGCAATAAGGATACATGCTCCACTATGTTCATAGCAGCCTTATTTATAATAGCCAGAAGCTGGAAAGAACCCAGATGCCCCTCAACGGAGGAATAGATACAAAAAATGTGGTATATATACACAATGGGATACTATTCAGCCATTAGAAACAATGAATTCATGAAATTCTTAGAGAAATGGATGGAGCTGGAGAACATCATACTAAGTGCAGTGACCCAGTCTCAAAAGAATACCCATGGTATACAGTCACTGATAAGTGGATATTAGCCTAGAATCTTGGAACACCAAAGACACAAATCACATACCAAGTGATGTCTGACAAGAAGAAAGGAGTGGACACTGGTGCTAGAATGGACCAAAGCGTCATTGTGGGGGAGTACAAGAGCAGGGAGGTGGGAGGGGGTGGATGAAGGAGCAGGTGGAGGGAAAAGGGCATGTGGGACCTTTGTGGGTGGGGAACCAGAAAAAGGGAAATGAATTGTAAATATAGAATATATCCAATTAAAAAAAGTTTAAAAAAAAGGATTTTTTTAAACAGGCAAAAAAGAAATGTGGTACATATACACAATGGAGTACTATTCAGCCATTAGAAACAATGAATTCATGAAATTCTTAGACAAATGGATGGAGTTGGAGAACATCATACTAAGTGAGGTAACCCAGTCTCAGAAGCACACTCATGGTATGCACTCACTGATAAGCAGATATTAGCCTAGAAACTTGTAATACCCAAGACACAATCTACATATCAAATGATGTCCAAGAAGAAGGAAGGAGTGGCTCCTTTTTCTGGAAATGCTCAGTGCAGCAGTGTAGGGGAATACCAGAACAGGGAAATGGGTAGGGTGGATAGAGGAATAGGGGGAGGGAAGAGGGATTATGAGACTTTCAGGGAGGGAGGGTCCAGGAAAGAAGAAATCATTTGAAATGTAAATGAATATATCGAATAAAAAAATGAAAAAAAGGATCCATTTATTTCCATTCTTGACTGGATGTAAAGTAAAAGTAACTAGATGTCCAGTTCCTGCTTTACTTCCTTCAGTGATGAAATTTGAGGGAGAGTTATAATACAGATAAGCACTTCCTCCCCTTAGCTGCTTGCTTGAGAAATGAAGCCAGAACAAAAATGTCTCTTGTATGGTGAAGTTCTTTGGCTCTACTTTCATGAAATCATACATGGACTAACTAGGAACACTGCTTGGCTTTCTCTTTAAAACATCATCAGTGTTTTGCCCTCCTTTTGTAGCATGAGTAAGGATCAAATCTTTCTTCATGTCTTATCTTCGTTGGATCATAGGAAAGTTTGGAAGCATAGACTGCTTCTTTTTAGACCAGCAGTTTTCAACCTGTGTGTTGTGTCAACCTATGTCAAAAAACATTTACACAAAGGTCACATATCACATACGTTGCTTATCAGATCTTTACATTATGATTCATAACAGTAACAAGATTAAGTTATGAAGTAAGAGAAATAATCTTATGACTGGGGGTGTCACCACAACCTGAGGAATTGTATTAAAAGATCTCTGTATTAGGAAGGGTTGAGAACTACTGATTTAGACTCATCAACATCAGTCTAAAGTTTTGGTACCCTGGTAGTATAAGCATTATAGTTTACTTTTTTAATGCAAACAAATTTAATTCTAGAAAAGGTCAATTTTCTTTATTTTTTTATTTTCTACATTCTTTGTTTACATTCCAAATTATTTGCCCTTTCCTGGTTCCCCTCTCCTCATAAGTCCCATAAACCCCCTTCCCTCCACTCTTTCTCCAATCACCCCCTCCTACTTCTCTATCTTGGTAATCACCTACAATGCTGCACCAAGCCTTTCCAGGACCTGGGCCCTCTCCTTCCTTCTTCTTGGAAATGTTTTGATATGTGAATTGTGTCTTGGGTATTCAGAGCATCTGGGCTGATTCATCTTTAGATTTTAACTATTAAAAATAAAATTGCTAGGCATGTGCCAGACTCTGTGAAAACATTTACTGGTCCTTGGATAATATCTGAAAATGAAATGAATAAGTCCTACAATAGAAAACTTAATGTTTTACAGAAATTAGTAAACTTTATCCAAGATACTTATACCACGTTTTACTCCTTTGGCGTATATCTGAGGTCCCAGGTTCTCCATATGTTTGCCAACAATTGGAATCATTATTGGGTTTGACTATGTTGGCAGATATTTCCCATATCCCAAGGTGATTTAATCTGCCTGTGCCAGGATCAAATGGTGTCCGACATCTTTCCATAGACTAAACTGTCATCCACATGTCTTCTTAAAACAATTTATCTGTTCAAATCTTTGCACTGCATTTTAAATTACTTTCTTGTTTTCCTATTATTGAGATTCATGGGTTCCTCCCATATTTAAAATGAAAGACATATGTCAGATATACATTTTTACCCTAGTTAGCAGCTGGTATTGTTAACAGTCAAGAACATAGTTTTTATTTAATGAAAATTTTTATATAAGCTAAAGGATTTGGGCTTATCTTTTGGAGCTTTTTGGTTATATACATTATATATCTGATATTTAGAATCATAACAAACTTGCTTTTATTTGTGTGTTTGTTATGAGGAATTGATTAAAGGTTATTTTTATATATTCATATCCAATTTTTTTATATTTGTTAAAGATTTTCCTTCCTCAAAACCTGTTTTTGTTACCTTGTAAAACACACATGTGCACATGTTTATCTTAAAGTTGTCGTCTGTTCTACTGGTCTCCTTGCCAGCTTTTGTCTCCTTTCCATGGGGCTTTTGTTATCCTAGCTTCATAACCAGAACTAAATGAGCTATGAATATTTAGTATTTGTCTTTTAACTTTGTGACTTTTCAAAGCTGTTTTGTTTTTGTAGATTATTTATACTTCCACATCATTTTTTTCAGCTTGTATTAACTTGTCAATTTGTACAAAATAAAATGTTTAGCTTAGATCCTGGCAAAAATTTCATGGAATTCATTGACCAACCTTTGAAGCATCCTCGTCTTAATAATACGGAGAAGGGGACAGGAGAAATGGCTTAGCAGTGAAAAGCATTTGCTACTCTTGCAGAGGACCTGGATTTGGTTCCCAGCACTCACATGTGGCTCACAACCACCTGTAACTCCGGTTACAGAAAATCCTGTGCCCCTTCTTATCTCCAAGGGGATTGGGACAGTAAACATGCATTCATGCAGGCACAACACCCATATTCATAAAATAAATAGCTCTAAATTTTTAATAGAATGGATATTTAAATCCAGATAAAACAATCCTTCGTAATTTATTTAGGCTTGTTTGAGTTTCCTTCAGAATGCCTCATCATGCCCCATGCAATGTCATGTAAACCTCCTGTCAGATATTTCTTTTAAGGTCCCCCAGTGTCTCTCTTTTCTTCCCTCTTTTCAAGGATTTCATCTTGTCAATGTTTAAAGCTTTTCATTTACCTGAACTCTTAGGTGGGGTCCTGGAAACTCCTTAAACACCAGCCTGGGACAATCTTAGGGATTCTTTGTCTGTTTCAAGGAAACAGAGAAGATAGTGGATCCATTCTCTCTCTCTCTCTCTCTCTCTCTCTCTCTCTCTCTCTCTCTCTCTCTCTCTCTCCCTCTCTGCTTACTCCATGAAGTCCTACAAAGTGCCTCTTCCTAAACTTTCTTTCTTGTTGGCTTTGGTAGGAAATCCCCTCTTTCCACATGCACACACATGTGCTCACATGCACTCACATGCACTCATTCCCACTGGGCTGCCCTGCTCTGTCTCTGCACATACAATTTATTCACATTTCTAAGCCTGTTAAATCTACTTTTGTTTTTCTCTTCTGCATGAAGTCCTTCTGCAAGTCACTTACAAGCCAGGACTCATTTTTGAGAACTTGCACTGCATCAGAGTACTGGACTCTACTGACTCGGTCATTCCCTTGCACACTACAGAGCCTCTTACTAGTCAGTAAAACAAGCTCGGTGAAAGGATAACTTGCCTCTCCTCCTCCCTACTGCATCCCAAACCTAGAACAGTGGCCTGGTACCCAGGAATCCTACTAACCTTTGTTTAGTGGACAGGCGATGAAAGTTGTAATAATTCTTTAAAAGTGTGTGTGTGTGTGTGTGTGTGTGTATGTGTGTGTGTGTGTGTGTGTGTATATGTGTGTGTGTGTGTGTGTGTGTGTGTGTGTGTGTGTGTACTACCAGAGTAGTTTAGAACAAAGGCTTTCACTGCCCCCTTCAACTTCTCCTAGAAATCCCATCACAACTCCCTCCAAACTTCCTGCTATACTTTTCTACATTTTAATTAATTAACATTTAAATCCCTGAGTCCAAAAGTACTGACTTAATGCACATGGACTTGGAGGTCTTCCACTAGAGCATTGGGGATTTACCGGTGGCCACAGTCTTTCCAGCAGATGTTCTTTGTCACCCCAGCCAGTTATAGTAACCATTCCTAAACTAATAGATGGTAAAGAGGATGGAAATTTCCAAGGTTGGCTTAACCTAATCAGAATATATTTTCACTCAAACTCCCCTTCCCTCAACTGAAGGTTCCATGACGTGTTCTTTTCTACCTCTCCCCAATAACATAAAAGCTGTGAGCAGACAAGTTGCGTCCCAGTGGTTCACAGGAATAATGACACTTTGAAGGCTCTAGCAGGTTCTTGAGATATATAGGCTGAGCGCATGTGTTCCAAAGCTGTAAGAAATTCATTTCAGTCCTCCTAGATAATCTCCACATGGCTCTACCCATTTGCTAGAATGTGAAATGAGTCTTCTGGAGGCATCTGAGTTAAGCTCAGGGTTTTACTTATATGTTTCTTCTTTTCTTGTGTATAACATCTCTTATTTGCAGTCCTCCCTTCTGGTATCTTGCCCACCACACTGGTGTATGTTGTCAGTTGAAATACTGTGTCTACAAACTTCCAGAAAGCTGGCAATAGAATTTCTGAAGTGCAAACATATTTCATTTTTCTGTTTAAAAATGGAAATTTGATCAGAGTACAGTTCTTATGATGATGTATCCATTCAGAAGAATTTTCAGTTGACTCTCTTCAAAATGAATTCACACATTTTCACTAAATATTTTGATCAAAACGACTGTGATATGTTTAATTTACCTTTTGTACAACTCGAATTCACACGTAAAATTAAATTATTTTCTCCAGCAATGAGTTCCAAAGATAACCTAAATAAAGTTCATGTGGATGATATAGAAGCAGAGTCTGAAAAAAATATTCAAATCCAAAGGCATGTGAGGGTACTGAAGCTGACCCATTCAGTCCACAAGAGACGATTCTGTTCATCAGCTTCTGACCTCGCATTCAGCTTAAAATTCACCGTTAGGGCAGTATCTCCCCATGGAGATTGGCCAGCTACTACAATGAAGTGCCTGCTTCTTTTCTGACGCCTTTCTTGTTAAACAGTTGCTAGCATGCCAAGTAATTAAAAACATGAGGAGCAAAATTTGGAAATTTTGCACTGAATGCTTTAAGCATTTTAGAACTATATGCAAGTAGAAATCAGTAGTATCAATGCTTCATTTTATTATCTTTGTTATCATGTCCTGATTTGGGTCTAGTTATGAAAGCCTGTACATTTATACAACCTTTTATTGCTCACCTCTCCATTCTCCTTCCTAATTAAGTGGATCTATATATGCCTAAATGGAATTGGACCACGTAGTGTTTTAGAAAGGGTTTTTGTGTTGAAACTAAAAACGTCTCCAGCATGCAGAGTAGTATAGTTAATTAGCAGGTTATACACTAAAAGAGAAGCAAGAGGTGATGAGGAATGAGCCTTGGAGAATGGATAAGAATTCAAGGGACCCAGCAGGGAATGCAAAGTCATATTCATAGGGTTGGACTGACTATGACATGGCCAGGAATACCTCTAAATCAGTTGCTGTTCCCTGAGATCTGCACAACCCATGCCTTTTTATATGATAATTCAATGTGAAACCCCAATATCACTAGCCGACTGATTCACATGAACTTCCTCTTGCCACTACCACACCATAGAACTTTGACCTTGCTTCAGAAAAACAGATCAGCTGAATAGTGACAAACGGGTAAGTAAGAATAAAATGGACTGGTAAAGAGTGTGAAATTCAGAGACAAGAAGTTCTAGAAAGCCATGAAGATAGGCACACTGTAATGGAGAAGGATAATGCATAAATTTGGTTATCTCATGCAGATACTCACCAGAAAACACCCATCCCAGAAGGAGCACTCAATGATTTCCTGCTGTCTTGGTTTAATTTCTGTTCCTAAGATAAAATACCTTTAAAAAACAAGCAAACAATCAAACAAAAATGACTAAGGGAAGTTTATTTAGTTTTTTATTATAGGCCACTCTTCAACATTTTGAAGAGGTCAAGGCAGGACCTCTAAGGACAGCTAAGTCAGATCATATCCACAGTCAAGAGTAGAAACAGAAAAATCCATTCATACTGTTCTCTTGCTCCATTTCTCCACCTTTACACAGTTCAGGATTCCTCATCCTCCTCTCCAGGGGAATTATACCACTTGCACTGACCTGTGTCTTCTGAAATCAATTAACTTAATCAAGACAATTCCCCATAAACATGCCCATAGGCCAGCCTGATCTAGAAAATAAATACCTTATAAACTATTCCAAAATTATCAAGTTTTTCAAAGGTAACTTATGACTCCCAAAGGCAACCACAAGCAGCCTTGGTGCCATTGACTGCCCAGGGTGAGGACAGTAAGCACAGAATTTGTGAAGTCATGATAGCAGAGACTCCTCAATAATCAACACATATTTCTTCATAAAATCTACTCATCCACAAAGATATTTATCAACCAAGAGAGTGATGGTTATATGTATATAAAAGGGATCCACTCTTCCCACATCAACTAAAGTCAAGGCATGCTATTAGATGTGGGAAAGATCTATAAAGACTAAGGAAAACACCGCCTGAGAGATACTCCCTATACTGGGTTACATTCCTCCAGGTGTGGTGCTTCCAGATGCTTGGAATTAGGACTCAAGCATGGTAGCTCTGCCCACACTGGTAAAACCAACAGGTCTGAGAATACAAGAGTAAGGCTGGAAATGTCTTCTTTCATCATGACTTTCAGTGTCTTCCTTTCAGATACTCTTTCTGAACATGGACAGGAATCACACCTAGAATGCCACTAGATCTACAGCTATGTGACCACCGCCTATGCACATTGGAATCTTCACTCACATGGATAATAAGACAAAAGGGCGTCAGCACTTGTTTATGTAACCAACCAAGATCTTCATTAACAAGTAAGCCTTCTTCTGGATAGTAACAGGAATGTGCACTTTAGGGAGCCATGCTTTTGTGCCCTCATACCTGGTGATAATGGTGATTGCTCATCCACTGAAACCTAGCCCAATGTTTTGGTAATTATTTTTGTTGCTGAAACCAAACACATGACAAGAAGCAACTCAAGGGAAGAATGATACATTTTGATTTAGAGTTCACAGTCCGTCATGATAAGGAAGGGGGAGCTATAGGACCAGAAGGCAGCTGGTCACTCATCTGCAATCAGCATCAGAGAATGGACAGGAAGTGAGGCTGTGCTAAACGTCTTGATGTTCTGACCCCAGTGAACAACTTCTTCCAGTGACAGTCCACTTCCTCAGAGTCCTACAGCCTTTCAAACTGGGTGGAGTCCATGTGCTCATATACATAAACCTCAAAAAGGTACAACATCCACAAGGAGATCCGATAGATGATCCAGTTCCTTGCTCTCTATAATAAGAGTATCATACAGTCATGATCTCATTCCCAGAATATCTTGGAGTATACCATAGATGCTAACACTTGCATATGAAATATTATGAGCTATATAAGGCTGTAAGCTCAGTGCCCTGTGCATGGTACTGATGCTGGCTAGTTTCAGTGTTGTTGATATTGTTATGGTACCAGTCATTATTACTTCATGAGTGCAAGTGACACTAGGCTTCTTTGGATGCTGAAGAGGTGCTATTCACAGCTGTTTTGCTTGAGTTTATCTCTCTTGCCAAAGACTAAAGGTGGAAGGACTAAAAGGTGCCATCTCTAATATCTAAAATACCCAACCCTCAAGATTATTTCTAAAATTAGTTGGTAATAGTGTTTCTTTTCTATTGTTTTTATTATCTATTATCATAATCACTAGCAAGAATGTGATTAGCACTATCATGACATCTGCAGAATCTTAGCTCAAGAGCAAAGACAAGCAGAATTTTGACATTTTTTTGCTTCAAATACTATGACCCAATTAAGAATACAAGCTTTATTTTCATTAGCTTTAGCTGATAAATAGCTAATTGCCACTAAATATGGAAAACACATCCAAAACAGTACAATGATGGTGAGATACTGGCCATTTCTATATCACTTTTTGCAAAAACCACCAATCTGAAGTGCTTAGAAGGATTTTCTCTATGGATCACTGAGCTGCATCCATAGGAAAATACAAGATTCAAGGGACCATGTGCTGTGCAGGAGAGTGGTTCCTTGATGCCTAGAACAGCCTTTGGCTTGCTATCATGTTAATACAAAGGTGGGGTATAAAGGCACAGAGATTCTGAATAACCTGTACCAGATTATGTATGTTGTATATGTTGGAAGAACTATTTACCTAAAAATCAAACCAACAGATTATATTTACTATATGTTTGATTCTTAATAAAAAAGACTTTATAAAAAGGCTCAGAAAAAGAAAAGCACCTATACTTCAAATTCTACTCAAAAGCAAAAGTGCTGAAGGTGACACTCAGACCCCGTGGCACATCAGATCTGTGTCAGCTCTAGTCCCAGCTAGCTGCTGCTCTCACTGTGTCATTCTGAATAGCCTATCTTGGTCCCAAAGCCATCAGCAAACTTGAAATAGCTGAAGCATGTAAAAGGAGCTTAAAAACAAAGCAGGAAGAAACACTTCAGAGGCAGGTGTCGTCCCTGTGATGGGACAATGTGCAAAAGTCTGAATTCCAAAGGGGACTTCCACCAAGGCCTCAGGTCAGGAGCAAATCAAAGGCTCAGGCCAGTTTCCTTCTGCTTTGCTTTTCTTCTGGGGTGATTCATCCTGTAATGTGAGTCAAATAACTCACACGGAGTTTATTTTTGCTGTTTATTTTTGGTTATGGTAGATCTTTTTGACTCAATTGCACACTGGAATGAAAGGCCAATTTTAAGCTGCATTTTGAAAAAAGCATGCACTTGTAGGATAAAAATATTGATTTTTTGAAGCCAAATTTTGTGTGCAATTCTGACTTTGATACTCTCTCTTTGACCTTCATCGAATCTCCTAACATTTTTGAGTCTCAGCTCTAGCTTACCTTCAGGGATATGTCTAGGATTTCACAGGGCTAGTAGGAGTTTTGTTTTAAGCTATAGAGCTCAAGAGTCTCAGTGGGATGTTATATGAATATGGAGTCTTTTCATTTATAGTACCTCATTTTCCTTTTCTAAGTGCAGCTATAACATGGTAAGCATTACTTTTTTTAAAAAAGGTAATGGCCTTGAATGCAGAATATCTGATCCACCCAACCTCTGAGTATTTCTAACTGAATTTTGGAAGCAAGAGGAGATGAGATGTTTCACAAGACACAAAGAATGCCTTTGATTTTCTAAAATGTTGAATATCCTCTTAGACCTATTGGCATGATTCTCATCTGTCTTCCTTAGTAATGATAAATGATTAACCCAAGATCTGGTTCCCTCAAACCAGCTTGTGTAACCTTGAGCATAAGGTCACATGTCAGAGACTACTGGCAACTTAGAAAATTTCTGTCAGTGCAAGAAGTGTGACTTCTTGGACACATGGACCCCAGGAGAAATAAAAGTCAAGAGCTTTGAAAATGATGAAGAGGGAGGTATATCCAGGATTTTACACAAACACCCAAATTCAAGGGGAAAAATAAACAAGAACTTGGACATCCTCAATTCCTTCAGATGGCCAGTTGCCACATTCACTATTAAGATCATCTGGTCTCACAGGAGAACATGTTTACAACATTTCTTCTTATAGCTTTCAGTGAGCTAGTGAGTAAGTCAATTAACAGCAGTCACTACTTTCATTATAGATTTGATGTCTAACTTTCTACTGTCTCAGCAAAGATGGGACTCCCCCAAAGACTGCCTTGAAACATGGTCATGTCACTTGAATGCAAAAAAGAAGTACATCTGTAGCTGAAAGGTGTATTTCTGTTGTCAACAAGGGCCATTAAGGGGATAACAGAATGATGATGCAAATAGTTTAACAAGGCCATGTCTTTAATAGAACCTAGAAAAAGATCCATTCTTTAATGAAATAATGAGCTGAGGAAACATTATTAATCACTGATAAATGCATCTTTTCTTCCCTTTTGCTATCTCTGTGATACGGGAGCCCTGGACTGAACTTCAGATGAGAACCTTTGCTTCATATCAAATTAGATGTATGAACTGGATTCAATCAAAACCATTCTGGTCTCAGCATCCTCCTTAGTAAAAAAGAGATAATCATGAAGCATTAGGTTTTGAAAAACTCAGCAGTATCATACTAAGTAATAAAATTTTAGTAAATAGTCTCTATTAGTTATAATGATGAGTAATATATATTATTTAACATCTGTTCTATTTATTTTAAATGAAATATGCCAGGAAGACTCAGTGCAACTTTGCACTAACATGTGGTTATAAATTGGGTTAAGAAATAGGGCACCTAAAACAGAAATATGAGCTAATGGCCCAGGAGGAAAGTGAAGAGTAAGTCTTTAACATTTTCAAGACTCATTATTCTCAGCACATAAATGCCTCCACGGACTAAGAAGACTGAGTGGAACTTGAAAGAGTAGCCATGGGACACTGAATGCCAAATTGTGTTTCTCTGGAAGTTGTGATAAGATGCTGTCTTTACTGCATTAGGCAGGTGAGTCTTGGGGTACTAGTCAAGGCTGTTCCCAGATGGTCTCTGAGAATCAGTGTGAGGATATTGGGCATCAGTTTTCATTTGGCATAATATGAAACTTCCACAGATGTGTCAACCAATATTCATCCAGGTGCAAAATTAAGTGAGGGTAGAAGTGAGTTTATATTTCTAAGATGTTGCTTGCCAAATAAAACATTGAGCTGAGCTGGTTTAACAACTGGGAGAAGCATGAGCTACAACATACCCTGGGTAAACAACAAGAAGCAAAACATGACTAAGACCTTGTACTATGTAGCCCATGAACATTACTGGAAAAGAGTAGAGTGAAGGAATATAAGGTTCTTACACAGCAGCCTTAGCCAAAATGTGAGCTGCTCAGCCAGTAGCAGGGCTAAACTTGTCAACTTTGTGAATTCAGTATCTTCAGATCTCTCTGTCTTTGTCTCTCTCTGTCTCTCTTTCTCTCTCTGTCTCTCTCTCTCTGTCTCTCTCTCTCTGTCTCTCTCTCTCTGTCTCTCTCTCTCTGTCTCACTCTCTGTCTGTCTCTCTCTCTCTCTCTCTCTCTCTCTCTCTCTCTCTCTCAGTGTGTGTGTGTGTGTGTGTGTGTTGTTGCTGTCTATTTGTGTATTATTTGATATATTTTTCTCCATGCTTTCTGATATTGTTTTAAACAACCAAGGTAGGGAAGATTTAAAAAGACCTCGATTTTTCTTCCTTGCCACTCTTTTTTTTTTTATTGGATATATTTTATATTTACAATTCATTTCCCCTTTTCTGGTTTTTGTTTGTTTGTTTGTTTGTTTTTTTATTGGATATATTCTATATTTACATTTCATTTCCCTTTTTTGGTTCCCCACCCCCCAAAGGTCCCACATGCCCTTTTCCCTCCCCCTGCTCCCTCATCCAACCCTTCCCACTTCCCTGTTCTGGTATTCCCCTACACTGATGCTTTGATCCTTTCTAGCACCAGTGTCCACTCCTTTCTTCTTGTCAGACATCATTTGGTATATGAATTGTGTCTTTGGTGTCCCAAGATTCTAGGCTAATATCCACTTATCAGTGAGTGCATGCCATGGGTATTCTTTTGAGACTGGGTTACCTCACTTAGTATGATGTTCTCTAGCTCCATCCATTTCTCTAAGAATTTCATGAATTCATTGTTTCTAATGGATGAATAGTATTCCATTGTGTATATATACCACATTATTTGTATCCATTCCTCTGTTGAGGGACATCTGGGTTCTTTTCCAGCTTCTGGCTATTATAAATAAGGCTGCTATGAACATAGTGGAGCATGCATCCTTATTGCATGTTGGGGAATCTTCTGGGTATATTTCCAGGAGTGGTATGGCTGGGTCCTCTGGAAGTATCATGTCCAGTTTTCTGAGGAACCGCCAGACTGATTTCCAGAGTGGTTGTACCAGCTTGCATTCCCACCAGCAGTGGAGGAGTGTTCCTCTTTCTCCACATCCTCGCCAACACCTGATGTCTTCTGAGTTTTTAATCTTAGCCATTCTGACTGGTGTGAGGTGAAATCTCAGGGTAGAGTTAGAAAGAGCAATTCTCAAATTCATCGGAAATAACAAAAAACCCAGGATAGCTGAAACTATCATCAACAGTAAACGAACTTCTGGGGAAATCAATATCCCGGACCTCAAGCAACACTGCAGAGCAGTAGTGTTAAAAACTGCATGGTATTGGTACAGTGACAGGGAAGTGGATCAGTGGAATAGGATTAAAGACCCAGAATTGAACCCACACATATATGGTCAATTGATCTTCAATCAATGGAATAGGATTGAAGACCCAGAATTGAACCCACACATATATGGCCAATTGATCTTCGACAAAGGAACTGAAAACTTTCAGTGGAAAAAAGATAGCCTTTTCAACAAATGGTGCTGGCTCAACTGGAGGTCAACATGCAGAAGAATGAGAATTGATCCACTCTTATCTCCTTGCACTAAGCTCAACTCCAAGTGGATCAAGGACCTCCACATAAAACCAGACACACTAAAACTAATAGAAAAGAAACTGGGGAAGACCCTTGAAGAAATTGGCTCAGGGGGAAAATTCCTGAACAAAACACCAATAGCTTATGCTCTAAGATCAAGAAAAGACAAATGGGACCTCATAAAATTACAAAGTTTCTGTAAGGCAAAAGACACTGTCAAAAGAACAAATTGGCAACCAGCAAATTGGGAAAAGATCTTCACCAACCCCACATACAACAGAGGGCTAATATCCAATGTATACAAAGAACTCAAGAAGTTAGACCCCAGAAAACCAAATAACCCTATCCAAAAATGGGGTACAGAGCTAAACAAAGACTTTTCACCTGAGGAAATTCGGATGGCTGAGAAACACCTTAAGAATAAAACTACAAAGTTTCTGTAAGGCAAAAGACACTGTCAAAAGGATAAATCGGCAACCAACAAATTGGGAAAAAATCTTCACCAACCCCACATCCGACAGAGGGCTAATCTCCAATGTATACAAAGAACTCAAGAGGTTAGACCCCAGAAAACCAAATAACCCTATCCAAAAATGGGGTACAGAGCTAAACAGAGTCTTTTCACCTGAAGAAATTCTGATGGCTGAGAAACACCTTAAAAAATGTTCAACATCACTAGTCATTAGGGAAATGCAAATTAAAACAACCCTGAGATTTCACCTCACACCAGTCAGAATGGCTAAGATTAAAAACTCAGAAGACATCAGGTGTTGGCGAGGATGTGGAGAAAGAGGAACACTCCTCCACTGCTGGTGGGAATGCAAGCTGGTACAACCACTCTGGAAATCAGTATGGCGGTTCCTCAGAAAACTGGGTGTGATACTTCCGGAGGACCCAGCCATACCACTCCTGGGAATATACCCAGAAGATTCACCAGCATGCAATAAGGATACATGCTCCACTATGTTCATAGCAGCTTTATATATAATAGCCAGAAGCTGGAAAGAACCCAGATGTCCCTCAACAGAGGAATGGACACAAAAAATGTGGTATATATACACAATGGAGTACTATACAGCCATTAGAAACAATGAATTCATGAAATTCTTAGAGAAATGGATGGAGCTGGAGAATGTCATACTAAGTGAGGTGACCCAGTCTCAAAAGAATACCCATGGTATACAATCACTGATAAGTGGATATTAGCCTAGAAGCTTGGAACACCAAAGACACAAATCACATATCAAGTGATGTCTCACAAGAAGAAAGGAGTGGACACTGGTGCTAGAATGGACCAAAACATCATTGTGGGAGAGTACAAGAACAGTAAAATGGGAGGGGGTGGATGCGGGAGCAGGGGGAGAGAAAAGGACATGTGGGACCTTTGGGGGTGGGGAACCAGAAAAAGGGAAATGAATTGTAAATATAGAATATATACAATAAAAAAAAAGAAATATTCAACATCATTAGTCATTAGAGAAATGCAAATCAAAACAATCCTTGCCACTCTTGATCTAGACATCTGCTGCTCTGAAGGTAAGCATACTCATGTGGTGGTGATGGCAAACAATACAAACGTATTTGCTCACATATTTTGCAGGACTTGGCTGTGTCTTCTGCTTCAGGCTCTATTAAGGATTTTCAAACATAAAGTACAGAAGAGTATAGTCACACATAAGTGTGCATCTATGAAAAGATTCCCTTCTAATTTCAACCAGGTGGAGGATATAACTCCATAGCATCAATTGGCCAGAGGCTTCCTTCGATATTTTGTCACCTCACTTTCTGAAAAGGGCATTTGACAACGACAATAAAAAGTATTCCCTGTATAGAGATAAAAGCTAAGAAAGGAATGTCAGAAATCAAAATCAAAACAACAACAAGAAGAGTGCTGCAGCAAAAATCAGTATATTTAACCTGGTTATTGAAGTTCCATGTACTACTTTTGGTAGGACATATTCATTGTGAATAGACAACTATGTTTTTCTCATATGCAGGAGAAGGGACAGCATGAAAATTAGCATCTTGCGTGAGGGTTTCAGGTGTCATTTTAAAAGACTTTCCATCTTAGCCCATTCATGTTGCTATGACATAATGTACTGGGTTATTATATACTGCCAAACATTTTTTCACAGTTCTGAGAATCAGAAGTTTAATGTCAGAACTAGATTTGGAATCTGGTTCAGAGATTGCCCCCTTTCCTTGTATCTTCCCCACACAGTGGGGAATAAGCTGGCAGTCTGGGATCTCATACAATTTTGTTTGTCTTTTATCCATTGGTTTGTTTTATTTTTTAAGACAAGGTCACCTTTTGTCATTCCTGCTGTCCTGGAACCCTTTTGCCTTGAATTCACAGAGGTCTGCCTGCCTCTCCCTCCTGAGTGCTAAATTAAATGTGTATGCGACCATGTTTGTTTTATTTGTTTTAAATAAGGGCAGTTACTGCTAACCTTATTCTTAAGAGAAGAACTAGAGCTGAAGAGATGGCTCAGGGGTTATAAGCACTGACTGCTTTTCCAGAGGTGTCACAATGTATGATGCTAGCAATTATATGATTCCTATAAGTTTCCAATAAGGTACCATATATTGGTCTCAGCAGCACTTGGTTGTGATGGTTACATTTTTTTTTATCATCAACTAGATATAACCTAGAGAAACTGGAAAGAGTGAACTTGAGTTTAACAACTGCCTTCACAAGATTGGTCTATGGCCATATCTGTGGGAGATTGTCTTCAGTGATAGACTGTAGTCTCCAAGTATGAAGTGAAATAAAACCATTCTTCTTCTCAGTAGCTTTTGGACATGGTATTTATTATAGCAACAAACCAAACTAGAATAGTGGTATATCCACTAACTGAGACTGAAAATCAACTCTGTTCTATGGATAATGGCACTGACTCCCATGCTGAGGAACTGAGGTAGTCTGCCCAGGGCAAGGTGACAGAAGAACAGAAGACACAGAATCTGAAGACAGGAAGTTTCTTCATTAGCAACACACAAATATATGCATGTTCAAACACACACACACATGCACACACACACACACACACACACACACACACACACGCACACATGCACACACACACACACACACACACACACACTTCAGTATATGTAGTAAGTACAATGCTAAAATGAAAATACTTAGAATTTAGAAACAAAATGTTCTTACAGAATATTTTTCAAACAATTCTCAGGAGAAAATAGAGAGCCTTGAAAGGTTCTATTAATATGTATATATGTGTATAATTAATGAACTACACTTTCAAATTTAGAAGTGATAATGTAACTAAAAAGTCAATTGAAGGAAATGAAAATTATTTCATAAGAAATGTACAACATAAAACTTGAAAAGCCACCCAAACAAATTCTGGCTCTCTGAAAAAAGCCTGGCAGCAATTAAAATTAGTTTTTTTTAAAAAAGGATTTGCCAAAGAGAGACAGCATAAGTTAAAATATTTGTAATGAAAAGTTAGAATTGCAAAATAATCTAACTGTGGAAATGACTAAAATTATAAACAGAATGTATGAGTGCTGAGGAATACTAGGGAAGTATTCTAATAGAAATAATAAAAATGTTAAATTTAGATAAAATAGGCAAATATTTTAGCAACATGTGTAGATACATGCATATATCTCAGTATGGGTACATGGGAATCTATGAACTTTTACATGGAAGACTTATATCCGAATATCTCCAAATACACACATACTCACCTATAAAAGCCTTAATCATTTCATTTTTATAAATATAAAAACTAATTAAAAATAAATAAATAAAAATAGTATTATAACAAATTGCCAGCACCCAATGGTCTTACATGATTCTAACTAAATATTGACTACATACATAAAGCATTATATAAAACTACATCAGCATGAAATTAGATATTCCTGCAATTTAAGGCTGATTCAATATTATTAACTTATTACCACAGTTTATTATGTTAACACATTAATAGATAATATGTGGTTGTATCCACAGATATAGATAAAGCATTTAGTATATGAACCTATAGTATGAATGCTAATGTGATTTATAAATCTAGACTACCAAGCATTTTAATATGAAACTAAAGAGCATTCAAGCTGTTCTTGTAGCATTCAGTATCTAAACAATTTGTACACTCCTTTAAAGCTCATATCACACAAGTTTCTGAACATGAGTCTGATGTGTCAGCAGGTGTGTGAAAAATATCCAAAAGAAAAAAAGTACATATGAGAGCTATAAATAAAGTTCTCAGATGAGGAGACCATAATGCTCCACAAACATTTCAAAAGATGCTTACTGTTGTAATTCAGGAAACGCAACCTAAGTGCCTGATGCCCTATTTATCAGATTCACAGGTTCTAAAAGTCTATCATTATCAACTGATTTTGAGAATGTGGCTTAGCAGGAAGTCTTCCACATTGCTTACAGATGCCATTCTCTACAGATACCTTTGTAACTACTAGGCTATTGTCAGGTTTAAGTTGAGGAGAAAGTACTAAGTATCACCTGGATGGAGATCTGCACAAGGAGACACTAACCACGTGTGTGTAGAGATACAGATTATTGAGGCCAACACTGAAGACAGAATCCACAGGAAAAGCTGACGTGTGCATAGTGCAATGATCAGAATCAGGCAAGGGGATGACGCGGAGCACATCTTCTGGGAGCCCATCCCCACGGTGCCTGATTTAGTAAGTCTTAGGTAGAACATGAACATTCACATCTTTTACCATCTGCCAAATGCTGCTGCTCCTAGAATCAGTTCTGCACTCTGAGTATGTGGAGATCAGTAAGAGTGACCACCGTCCTAAGGACTTTATGTGTATTAAGCCCAGCAGTCCTTAGTGACACCTTGTGAGAGAGAGCCCTATTAGCATCTTCTATTTACACACAAGCAGGGTCATATAGTCTATTGTGGGTTAAACTGGGGGACTTAGAGAGATTGAACCTGGACCTGTATGATTGAACAAAAATTCTAGAATGGATCAGTGGAGAAAGACATTTTCAAGAAGATTAAAAATTTGGCAGTATTAGCCCTTGGGGCTTTGTTAAGAACTAAAGGTAAGGCCAGAGGACACTAAACTAGAACACTCTTGGCAGGAATAAGGCAGCAGGGCTTTATTACCAAAAGTTTTAATTTTCAAATAAAACTTTTTGTATATTATATTGAAGATTACCAGCCCCTCAGGAGGGTTCAAGCAAGAGGAGACAGCAGTTTAGTGTTCTAAAACATGGGTTTGTGGAATGGGTTGAAAGGAAAATTTCATGTTCCTCAGTGGTGTAGCTTCTGATTTATTGCTGCAGATCAAGCAAATAACCATCCACCCACACTCATGCAGACAACTCAGATTACATGCAAGGGGCCACAACAAAAACAAAGGCAAGAGAGTAGGAGGGATTTGGAGTAGGAAAGGGATGAGAAGATAATGGGGTGTACTATTGGCTGTGTCTTTCTCTCTGTCTCTGTGTGTTGTAACTATAGAAGAATAAATTTGAAACAAAAAGATGTGTGTGTGTGTATGTGTGTGTGACAAAGAGAGAGAGAGAGAGAGAGAGAGAGAGAGAGAGAGAGAGAGAGAGAGAGAGAGAGAGAGAGAAACAGTTGGAAAGTATAATGGTCCCTATTAGAGTTTGAGTTGAACTGTTTCCCATTGACTCACACTTTCAGTGGCTTGTGGCACTATTTGAAGGCTGTTAAGCGTTAAGGAGATGGTGCCTAGCTTAGAATAGGCATGATTGAGTGTAGTGTGGGGATTTGAAGGTTCTGTCTGTCTCTCTTTCCCTCTTCTTTTCTCTGCTTCCTCTTACACCGTGATTAAAAATTTCTCCATCACAGGCTCCTACTGCCACATAGCAGCCATGCCTTTTCCTCTGTGGTGAAGAAAATAACTGAAAACTTGAGCAATAAAACCAATCCTTCCTGTCTTGCTTTTACCAGATATTTAGAGTACAGCAACACAAAGGGAACCAGTACAACAGGATGACAGGTAACAGAAGCTTGGATCACATAGAGGAGAACAAACAGAAAGATAGTGAGAGATACACCTGGACACAGACACAGCAGGATCTGCAGTCTGGGTTAGAATAAGAAAGAAGTACAGGTTTAAGGCCTGTGCCCAACTCCTCACTTGGTCTTTTGGAAATGGGGACGCCAGAGACTGGAATGATGAGGAAGACAGATGGGTAAACAGGCTTCTCTAGGTGCTGGGTTCAAATCCCTTTTGAAGGTCTTGCGAACTCTTAGAGGCAGACATCTCTTTCAATAGCTTCACTCTCAACAAGTGGCTCTGACGATAACTGCCTCTGCAGAACAACCCGGCATCATGTTGTGGCTGGCATGCAAGCTTGCCTAACAAATATGGGGAGAATCTTCTAAGTATGGTGACAACGGAAGTACAGAGAATACCTTCTCTAGTGGAATTTAATTCTATGGGCACCATCACCGCAAAAACCAAAATGTCATGTTATATCCATATATATACCCATGAGTCCTGAACAAAGCAGGGACATGTGGTGGTAGAGTGGATACAGAGGACCCACCTCAGCCACGCAGCTTGGAAGCCATGGCCCTCAAAGACAACCCTCAACTTTATTTATGTCTGCAGTTTTCAGGCTTCTGTCTGGTCCATAACCAGCATTCAATGAAGATTTGCTGACGATGCAGAAGAGCATGTTCAGCAGTTTTCACTGGTGAAAAAAAAAAAACCGCTGACTATGAGATGTGCCCTGTCCATGCAGAGGATAGGGACAGTCCGCGAGACCTCATCATTGGGCCACAATGGGTCTTCCACACTTAAGAACAAAAATTCCAGTGATCTACTTAGCATCTTGAGTCAAAATAAGAAGTCATCCTGCACTCTGCAGCATACTGTGATAGAAAACGCTAAGGTTTCCCCCTAACCTACACACAGAATCACCTAAAACTCAACAAAACCTCCCTGCAATTTGTGCAATAACATGACGCCTCGAAACTGGATAATTTCTTCACACATTTCGCTGACGACACACATTTTTGACATCTTATTATTTTCAATTGTATGTTATCTCCTGGTACGATGCCATCGCAATTCTGCCGTGGCTTACTTGTCAGAAATCTGCTTAATTTTGCACTCCCTAAAACTGCGAGTGCTCTCCTGAGAAAGAGGCTGTCCCTATGCGCTGCAGCAACCAAATTCTGAAGAGGAGCAATCTGATTTGCTCTTGTGACAAGCCTAGAATTCAGTTGCTGTTATTAGATCTGTTATGCATATGGGGAGGAATAGGAATGCATGGAGCAGATGAGGAAGGACAGGGGCACGAGTGGGACAGATGGGGACTGAAAGGCATAAAGAAGGTTCAGAGGAACAGTGAGCTTATGAGAATAATGTATCACAGGCTGTGCTTTTGCTCTTGCCCAAACTTGTAGCAGTTGCACTTTCATGGATTCTTTGCTGTGTGTCTTAGCTAGGGTTTATATTGCTGGGATATCAAAAAGCCACTTGAGAAGGAAAGGGTTTGCTTCACCTTATAATTTACAAGTTCATCACTGAGGAATACAGAGTAGGACCCCTAAGGCAGGGATAGGAGCAGAGGGAATTAGAGGAGGGCTACTTACTTCCTTCTTCCTCATAGAACTCTCAGACTGATTTCTAAGGACACCAAGGACTAGGAGCTGAAGGCTGGCACTAGCAGTCCCAAATCAATTACCAATCAAGAAAATGTGCAGTACACTTTCCTCTAAGCCAACCGGATGGAGGCATTTTCTCAACTGAGAGTCCCTCTTCCAACATGACTTTAGCATTTGATTTACATTTCAAATGTTATCCACCTCCCCGGTTTTCCCTCCACAAATCCTCTATACCGACCCCCTCACTATGCTTCTATGAGGGTGCTCTCCCACCCACCCACCCTCTGCCACCTCATCTCCCTAGCATTCTCCTATGCTGAGGCATCAAGCATTCACAGGACCAAGGACCCTGCCTCTCATTGGTGCAGATACGGCCATCCTCTGCTACATATGCAGCCAGAGTCATGGGACCCTCCATGGGTACTCTTTGGTTGGTGGCTTAGTCCTGTGAGCTCTGGGAAATGTGGTTGGTTGATATTATTCTTCCTATGGGGTTGCAAACCCCTTCAGCTCCTTCAGTCTTTCCCCTTACTCCTCCATTAGGGTCTCCATGCTCAGTCCAATGGTTGGCTGCAAGCATCCACATCTGTATTGGTAAGGCTCTGGCAGAGCCTCTCAAGAGTCAGCTATACCAGGCTCCTGTCATCAAGCACTTATTGGCATCAGCAATAGTGCCTGGGTTTTGTGGCTGAATATGGGTTGAATCCCCAGGTGGGACAGTCTCTGGAGGGCTTTTCCTTCAGTCTTTGCTCCACTCTTTTCCCCTCTATTTGCTTTAGACAGGAACAATTTGGGGTTAAATTTTTTGAGAAGGGGAGATGTCCCCATCACTTCTAACAAAAAAAAAAGAAGGAGGAGGAGGAGTGCGGGAGGAGAAGGAGGAGGAGGAAGTAAGAAGGAGGAAGGGGAAGAGGAAAAGAAGAGGAAGAGGAAGAAGAAGAAGCTCAGTTGTGTCGTACACTGATAGCCATCTGTCTCCACAACAAGGTCAGAACCCTCGAAACTTGCATTTACCTAGATCTTTTTGACATTCTCACTAATGCCAGAAGTAAGTGATGGTAACTTTGCTTCCAGTAGGGTTGTTAAGGGACATTTTGCTTCACTTGAGATTCTTATCGTGGTAGCACATGAAAGACATGAGTAAAAGAGCCACAGATCTCCTTTACTAAACTTGTTCTCCTTTATCAGTGCAATCTCTAGAATTTGTTTAACTTCTCCTTTTTTGTTCACTGATGTATTTAGAACTGTATTAGCAGTAAGCACACAAATCCAGCTTGGAGAGCTAACCATTTTAAGCATGAACCAGTAGCTCAGGCTGTTTCCCCGTCCTAATATTTACTGTATTCCAGTTTCCTCATTAAAAGAAATTCTTTATGTAATTCTATAACCTACTTCAAAATCTTTCTGGTCCAGGGATGGGTTAAATGCTAAATATATTATTTCAAGAAAAAAAAGCCACCTTGAATGGCAAATCTATTAGTAGGTGACATTTCCCAGGAATTTTCCCAAATCGATAACCCATAAAAGGCACTGCGGACAGTAAGTGTGGAGGTGAACAGCTCTTTCCCTTTGTACTGATGCAAAAGCTGATGGGGTCATAGTCCAGGTCTCTGCAGAATGGAGAATGGGATCTTGCTGCAGGTTTTGTGCCTCTAAACCCCACATTTGTTTTCCAATAGGCTAGCCTCCCTCTTCAGGTGGAGCATCATAATTCCTCAAAGAAGCTATGTGGGGAGGCTGTGGGAGAGAAAAAGCATTAAGCTAGGAGTGAACAGCCACCAAGGGAGGTTCCTTGTAGGTTGAGTTTGCAGTTCTATCACATTCAGCCCCTGAGATGGGTGCCATGACCTGCTAATATGTGTTGTGTGTGCTGCCTTACAGCATGGTTGATTTAAGGAGGCAGAGAAGTTATGAGAACTGTGCAGACCCTTTCCATAACTGCAGAATGGAGGCAGCCCCAGGAGGCAGCCCCAGAACGGGAGCCTTTTCTGTAGGATCAGCATATGTTCAAATGAACTGGCCCCACAGAAGAATGACTAAGGCTTGGCTGGCTGAATCTCATCAAAGGCCATTGTGACCAGCATACAAGACAGACTGGAAAACTGGTGACAGCCAGGAATGTAACTCAAGTTGTGTTTCGGATGGCAGACAAGTTGATTCCACAGCCTGCTCTGCCAGAGGGGAATAACTAATTTTCCCTTTCTCTCTCCACTTAGAGTTTATTTTCAAAACAAGAAATCATCTTTGAGAGACAATAATAATTTGCAAAGAAGCAAAAATGCATTAAAACATAAAAGTACAATACCTAATCTTTCAGATGGTTCGTCTTTCCAGATCATGCTTTTCCAATCTTTCCTTCTGTAAATAAAACTGCAAAATAATATAAAAAGAGTATATAGAACATATACCCCAATAACAGCTATTTTTCTTTAAAATTCTTATTCATGCAAAGAGTGGCTCATTCCCCTCCTGACCCTACCCATGATGAAGCAGGCTAAATAACTGGAGGGAAATGGCAAACTTTTATCAATTAATGAAACTTACTATTGATCAGGAAACCAAACTGCTTTCCTGATTAAACGCTACTGCCGACATGGCTACATTTGGGCATGCAAGCATACAAATTCTGCTCTACTGTATGTCACAAGCATTTGAATGCTGCCTTCCCTGTTACAAAAAAGGAGTGACCTCACAGAGCGGCTGAAGTCCCATGTGCACTGTGGGTTTTACAGATAAAGTCAAGTTGTTAACAGGCCTGTCCTAGTTTCAAAATATCATTTTCAGTTCTTAGACTAGTGCCCCAACTCCCAACCCCCTTTTCAAAGCCAGAAAAGTAGTGTGTGAACCTCTTACACTGTCATTCCTCTGGTTTCAGGTAGAAAAATTCTCCTCTTTGAGAGGTTTATGAGATTAGACTGTGTCCACATGGATAATGTAAGACAATTTCTCCATTTCAAGGACTTTAACCTTAATCACATCTACAGAGTTATAGTATTTCTAATTAGGTTGGTGATGTAGCTAGAAAATGCTGTTTTTGCTAATGCAGGAGAACACCTTCTACTGTAGGATAATCATGTCTATAGCCAGTCACCTATTATGATGCACTGGAACTCCCTGTCAACATATGCACTCCATAATCCACTTAATGCATTCTTCAGCAAAAAACACTATAACTAAATCTTTGTGTAGATTTAATTATTGCCTTGAAGGAAATTACTAATGGCAAAATGGCTAGATTAAAGCATAAAACATTGATCTGAACACCATAAGTTCACTAATGAAGAAAACAGATGAATACAGCCCTATAAAGAGCAAAGTGTATGCCTTACATCCGGGATCTTATAGTGAATAATGCGGGAGCCATAGTTGACATACTGATGATGCTAGACTTTCAGCTGTCTTTTTAATTCATTTCTGATTTCTAAGAAACTATTTCCATTCCATCTGTCTGTCTTTTCTTCCTCTCTACATTTTTCTCTTTCCAGTTCTATTTTTCACTATCTATCCTTTGCAAAATTTTATTGTAAAACCTATAAGGCTGTCGTATGATGACACTTTTTCTTACACATAGAAAGCCAAAGCTGAAAACTAAGCTTCAGTTACTAGCAAGCAATACATACATGGAAAAGGCTGGACCTTCATAGTCTCATGTGATAAGAACAGGACACATTCCTCGTGTTAAACATATTTAAATACTTTTAAACATATCATAATTTTAATTTTTACTAAACTACCATGCATTGCTCTTCACCTTATAATTTTTCAAATAAGAAAAAGAAAGAGAAAGGTTAGATAACCTATTCAAAGTCATGCAGTAGAGAAGCATTACAGTCAGGATTGAGACAAGACAATCTTATCCTGGGGCTGAAGTCAACCTTCCTAATCCTTGATGACTGTTGACCCTCATTCCTTTCTGCCCAATAAAACATGATGATGTTCTCACCTTGAGTAACTCAAGGTGTAATTTCATCTAGAAATCGGGATATTGTTGGCATCTCATTAAACGGTAGCCACAATGAGGAATGGGCACCTTATCAAATATAAGCAGTTCTAGTGTGAAGGAGAAATCTGCACATATTCAGAGAGAAGACCACATGAAGACAAAGGTTGATGTAAGAATGTAGTCAGGTCACATTTAAGGCCTATTGAAGAAATTTTTCTGTCCTTGCTTTATCCTACCTACCTTCCTAATAGATATATTTGAAACCCAATATATTTGAAAACTGTTTTGATTCATTGCTTTTTCTTGTTCTATTACTATGATAAATTCATGAATCTGGTACTATATCAGTGCATGTTAGAAGCAACCTAAAACTATGTCCCTGGGCTATGGTTACTCATATTTAGTTAGAAAATGAGTAACTTTCTCTTTTTCATGATACTATAGCTGCGTCTTTACACTGAATGTGAACAAATTCACAAACAATATCATATTAAATTAGGAGAATAAAACAAAACAAACAAAAAACCCCAAAATTTACTACATTATAAAGAAGATGAGGGTGTTGTGCTAGGGACTCTACTTCAGTCAAAAAATTAAACAGAAAGTATACAAATAGGCAAGGGGGAAATCAAAACATCCATGTACAGCAATGAAATAATCTTATATTTTCAAAACTCTAAGGATTCCAACAAATGACTTTTAAAGCTGAAAAAATTTAATAAAGTAGCAGGACATAAAATAGTTTTTATAAGTAGTACCTTTTCTAAACAGCAAACATGAGCTGAAGAAGAAATTATAAAGAAAGCTCTAGTTATAATAGCTATAAAAATAAAATATATAGAAAACTTTAGTTGTAATAGCTATAAAAATAAAATACATAGAAATAAGTCCAACTGAGAGGGGGGACAGAGAGACGGAGAGAGAATGGTCTCTAGAATGAGAATTACCAAACATGAAAGATAAATTGAAATTGATGGCACTGAAAGGTGGAAAGGCCTCTCAGGCTTGTGGACTAGCAGGATCAACATTCTTAAAATAGTGACAGTGTCCCAAAGAACCTACAGATTCAACACAGTCTCTACCATAAAAGTAATGCCATTCTTTAAAGAACTAAAATAAAATCCTTAGGGGCATTAAAAGACAGAAAAGACTATAAATTATTAGAGTAAACCTAAACAAAAGAACAATGTCAAAAGCATCAGGATAGCCAATTCAAACACTAATACAGCATTCTATCAGCAGCATATCATATGGGCATAAATATAAGTGAACTGACCAATAGAAGAGGAAACCCAGAAATCAGCCAACTCAACCTTAACTAAGGTGCTGAAGGCATACAGTGGAGGAAGGACAACCACTTCATGAAACAGGCTTGGAAAAGTGGATATTCATGGAGAAGACTAAAACAGACTCCATTCTTCAACCTGTAAATAATCAATCCGGAACAGATCAAAAGGATACGAAAGGCATTAGAAGAGAACATGGGAAACACAGTTGAAAATATTTACATGCTCTGTGCTATCTTGGCTCCCAGACACAGGACGGATCTGACAGGCAGCACCAGGTACACAGAGATATCCCGAGTCTAATATCACAAAGATACTATAGAAACCATTGACTCAACAGTCAAAGAAAATGCAAAATCCAAAAAGCTTGTAAGCCAAAACATCCAGGAAATCCAGGACACAATGAGAAGACCAAACCTAAGAATTATAGGTATAGATGAGAAAGCAGATATACAAATTAAAGGTCCAGAAAATATCCTCAACAAAATTATGGAAGAAACCTTCCCCAACCTAAAGTGAGAGATGCCCATGAATATACAAGAAGCCTACAGAACTACAAACAGACTGGACCAGAACAGAAATACCTCCTGTCACATAATAATGAAAGCCCCAAATATACTAAACAAAGAAAGAATATTAAAAGAAGTAAGAGAAAAAGACCAAGTAACATATAAAGGAAGACTTATCAGAATTACACCAGACTTCTCACCAGAGACCATGAAAGCTAGAAGATCCTGGCCAGATCTCATGCAGACTCTAAGAGAACACAAATGCCAGCCAAGACTACTATAGCCAGCAAAACTCTCAATCACCATAGATGGAGAAACCAAGATATTCCATAATAAAACTGAATTTACACAATATCTTTCCACAAACATGGCCATACAAAGGATGGCCATAATAGGTGGAAAACACCAATAGAAGGAAGGAAACTACACCCTGGAAAAAGCAAGATAGTAACCTTCTTTCATCAAACCCAAAAGAAGATAACCACTCAAACATAAAAATAAAATCAAAAATAACAATAATCACTATTACTTAATATCTCTTAACATCAATGGTCTCAATTCCCCAATAAAAAGACATAGACTAACAGACTGGATACCGAAACAGGACCCTACATTTTGCTGCATACAGGAAACACATCTCAGTGTCAAAGACAAATACTACCTGAGAGTAAAAGGGTGGAAAACAATTTTACAAGCAAATGGTCTCAGGAAACAAGCCGGGGTACCAAATCTAATATCAGATAAAATTGACTTTCAACCTAAAGTCATCAAAAGCAACACAGGACACTTCTTACTGGTCAAAGGAAAGATCCACCAAGAAGAACTCTCAATTCTGAACATCAATGATCCAAATGAAAGGGCACTCTCATTCGTAAAAGAAACTTTAGTAAAGCTCAAAGCACACCTTGCACCTAAAACAATAATTGTAGGTTACTTCAAAACTCCACTATCCTCAATGGACTGATCAGGAAAACAGAAACTAAACAGGGACACAGTGAAACTAATTGAAGCTTTGGACCAATTTGATTTGACAGATATATATAGAACATTCATCCTAAAGCAAAAGAATATGCCTTTTTCTCAGCACCTCATGGTTCCAAAATTGACCATATAATTGGTCACAAGACAGAAATCAACAGATATAAGAAGATTGAACTAATCCCATGCCTCCTATCAGATCACTATGGAGTAAAAGTGGTCTTCAATAACAAAAACAATAGAAAGCCCACATACATATGAAAGCTGAACAATATTCTATTCAATGATACCTTGGTCAAGGAAGAAACAAAGAAAGAAATCAAAGACTTTCTAGAATTTAATTAAAATGAAGGTACGATGTACCCAAATTTATGGGACACAAGGAAGCAATGCTAAGAGTAAAATGCATACCCCTGAGCACCTCCAAAAAGAAACTGGAGAGAGCATACTATAACAGCTTAATGGCACAGCTGAAAGCCCTAGAACAAAAAGAAGCTAATTCACCCAGGAGGAGTAGAAGACAGGAAATCATCAAACTCAGGGCTGAATTCAATCAAGTAGAAACAAAGAGAACCATACAAAGAATAAACAAAACCAGGAGCTTGTTCTTTGAGAAAAATCAACAAGATAGATAAACCCTTAGCCAGACTAACCAAAGGGCACAGAGACAGTATTCAAATTAAGAAAATTAGAAAGGAAATGGTATATATAAAAACAGAAACTGAGGAGATTCAAAAAATTAGCAGATCCTACTACAAAAGCATATACTCAACACAACTGGAAATTTTCTAGGAAATGGACACTTTCCTAGACAGAAAATGCCAAAATTAAATCAGGATCAAATAGATCATCTAAGCAGTCCCATAACCCCTAAAGAAATAGAAGGAGTCATAGAAATTCTTCCAACCAAAAAAGGCACAGGACCAGATGGTTTTAGTGCAGAATTCTATCAGACCTTCAAAGAAGACCGTACACCAATACTCTTGAAACTAATCCACAGAATAGAAACAGAAGAAATTCTACCCATCTCATTCTATGAACCCACAATAATGCTGATAACAAAACCACACAAAGATCCAACAAAGAAAGAGAACTTCAGGACAATTTCCCTTATGAATATCGATGAAAAAATGCTCAATAAAATTCTTGTCAACCATATCAAAGAACACATCAAAACGATTATTCAACATGATCAAGTAGACTTCATCCCAGGGATGCTGGGATGGTTCAATGTATCAAAATCAGTCAATACAATCTACTACATAAACAAACTCAAAGAAAAAGAACCACATGGTCATTTCATTAGATGCTGAAAAAGCATTTGACAAAATTCAGCATCCTTTCATGCTAAAAGTCTTGGAAAGAACAGGAATTCAAGGCCTATACGTAAACATAGTAAAAGTAATATACAGTAAACCAGTAGACAACATCAAAATAAATGGAGAGAAACTTGAAGCAATCCCACTGAAATCAGAGACTAGACAAGGCTGCCCCCTCTCTCCATATATTTTCAATATAGTACTTGAGGTACTAGCTAGAGCAATTAGACAACATAAGGAGGTCAAAGGGATACAAATTGGAAAGGAGGAAGTCAAAATATCACTATTTGCAGATGATATGATAGTATACTTAAGTGACCCAAAAAAAATTCCACCAGAGAACTCCTACAGCTGATAAACAACTTCAGCAAAGTGGCTCGTTATAAAATCTACTCAAGCAAATCAGTAGTCTTCCTATACTCAAAGGATAAGCAGGCTGAGAAAGAAATTGGGGAAATGACACCCTTGACAATAGCCACAAACAATATAAAGTATCTTGGCGTGACTCTAACCAAACAAGTGAAAGATCTGTAGGACAAGAACTTCAGGTCTCTGAAGAAGGAAATTGAAGAAGACCTCAGAAAATGGAAAAATATTCTATGTTCATGGATTGGCAGGAATAATATAGTTAAAATGGCCATCTTGCCAAAAGCAATATACAGATTCAATGCAATCCCCATCCAAATCCAAACAGTTCTTCATAGAGTTAGAAAGAACAATTTTCAAATTTATCGGGAATTACAAAAAACTTAGGATAGCTAAAACTATTCTCAACAGTAAAATAACTTCTGGAAAAATCAGTATCCTGGACCTCAAGCAATACTATAGAGTAATAGTTTTAAAAACTGTGTGGTATTGGTACAATTATAGGCAAGTAGATCAATGGAATAGGATTGGAGACCCAGAAATGAACCCAAACACCTATGGTCATTTGATCTTCAACAAAGGAGCTGGAAACAGTAGAAAAATGATAGCTTTTTCAACAAATGGAGCCGGTCCAACTGGAGGTCAGCATGCAGAAGTATGTGTACTGATCCATTCTTTTTTTTTTCTTCTCATTATTCTCATTTTTCATTTTTCTCAGTATTCTCATTTTTCTTTTTCTTTTTTATTGGATATATTATTTATTTACATTTCAAAAGATGCCCAGGAATGTTATAGCACAGTCCTCTGGAAGTGTCATGCCCAATTTTCTGAGGAACCCCCAGACTGATTTCCAGAGTGGTTGTACCCTCTTGCACTCCCACCAATAGTGGAGGAGTGTTCCTCTTTCTCCACTTCCTTGCCAGCACCTGTTGTCTCTTGAGTTTTTAATCTTAGCCATTCTGACTGGTGTGAGGTGGAATTTCAGGGTTGTTTTGATTTACATTTCCCTAATGACTAATGATGTTGAACATCTCTTAAGGTGCTTCTCAGCCATCCAAGTTTCTTCTGGTGAAAATTCTTTGTTTAGCTCTGTACCCCATTTTTAATAGGGTTATTTGTTTCGTTGGGGTCTAACTTGTTGAGTTCTTTGTATATATTGCATATTAGCCCTCTGTCTGATGTGGGTTTGGTGAAGATCTTTTCCCAATTTGTTGGTTGCCTTTTTGTCTTTCTGAAAGTGTCCTTTACCTTACAGAAACTTTGTAATTTCATGAGGTCCCATTTGTCAATTCTTGATCTTAGAGCATAAGCTATTGGTGTTCTGTTCAGAACCTTTCCCCCTGTGCCCATGTCCCCCAGGGTCTTCCCCATTTTCTTTTCTGTTAGTTTCAGAGTGTCTGGTTTTATGTGGAGGTATTTGATCCACTTGGAGTTGATCTTAGTACAAGGAGATAAGAGTGGGTCAATTTGCATTCTTCTGCAGGCTGACCTCCTGCTGAACAAGCACCATTAGTTGAAAAGGCTATCTTTTTTTCCACTGGATGGTTGTAGTTCCTTTATCAAAGATCAAGTGACCATAAATCTGTGGGTTCTTTTCTGAGTCTACAATTCTATTCCATTGATCTACTTGTCTGTTGCTGTACCAATACCATGCAGTTTTTAAGACAATTGCTCTGTAGTACTGCTTGAGGTCAGGGATACTGATTCCCCCAGAAGTCGTTTTATTGTTGAGAATAGTTTTAGCTATCCTGGGCTTTTTGTTACTTCAGATGAATTTGAGAATTGCTCTTTCTAGATGCTTGAAGAATTGATTTGGGATTTTGATGGGGATGGCATTGAATCTGTAGATTGCTTTTGGCAAGATGGCCATTTTTACTATATTGATCCTGCCAATCCAAGAGCATGAAATATTTTTTCCATTTTCTGAGGTCTTCTTCAATTTCTTTCTTCAAGAACTTGAAGTTCCTCTCATACAGATCTTTCACTTGTTTGGTTAGAGTTATGCCAAGGTACTTTATGTTGTTTGTGGCTATTGTGAAGGTTGTTATTTCCCTAACTTTTTTCTCAGCTTGCCTGTCCTTTGAGTACAGGAAGTCTACTGATTTGCTTGAGTTGATTTTATAACCAGCCACTTTGCTGAAGTTATTTATCAGCTGTAGGAGTTCGCTGGTGGAGTTTTTTCAGTCTGTTAAGTATACTATAATATCATCTGCAAATAATGATAGTTTGACTTCTTCCTTCCCAATTTCTATCCCTTTGACTTCCTTATGTTGTCTAATTACTCCCGCTAGAACTTCAAGTACTATATTGAAAAGATATGGAGAGAGACGGCAACCTTGTCTAGTCCCTGATTTTAGTGGGATTGCGTCAAGTTTCTCTCTGTTTACTTTGGTGTTGGCTACCTGTCTGCTGTAAATTGCTTTTACTATGTTTAGGTAAGGGCCTTGAATTCCTGTTCTTTCCAAGACTTTTAACATGAAAGGATGCTGAATTTTGTCAAATGCTTTTTCAGCATCTAATGAGATGACCATGTGGTTTTTTTCTTTCAGTTTGTTTATGTAGTGGATTACATTGATGGATTTCCGTATATTGAACCATCCCTGCATCTCTGGGATGAAGCCTATTTTATCATGGTGAATGATCATTTTGATGTGCTCTTGGATTCTGATGGCAAGAATTTTATTTAGTATTTTTGCATTGATATTCTTAAGGGAGATTGTCCTAAAGTTCTCCTTCTTTGTTGGATCTTTGTGTGGTTTTGGTATCAGTGTAATTGTGGCTTCATAGAACGAGTTGGGCCATATCCCTTCTGTTTCTATTTTGTGGAACAGTTTGAAGAGTATTGGTGTTAGGTCTTCTTTGAAGGTCTGGTAGAATTCTGCACTAAGACCATCTGGTCCTGTACTTTTTTTGGTTTGGAGGCTTTCTATAACCTCTTCTATTTCTTTGGGGGTTATGGGACTGTTTAGCTGATCTAATTGATCCTGATTTAATTTTGGTATTTAGTATCTGTCTAGGAAATTTTCCATATCCTCCAGATTCTCCAGGTGTGTTGAGTATAGACTTTTGTAGTAGGATCTGATGATCTTTTGAATTTCCTCAGTTTCTGTTGTTATATCCCCTTTTTCATTTCTAATTTTGTTAATATGGATACTGTCTCTGTGCCCTTTGGTTAGTCTGGCTAAGGGTTTATCTATCTTGTTGATTTTCTCAAAGAATCAGCTACTGGTTTTGTTGATTCTTTGTATGGTTCTCTTTGTTTCTACTTGATTGATTTCAACCCTGAGTTTGATGATTTCCTGACTTCTACTCCTCCTGGGTGAATTAGCTTCTTTTTGTTCCAGGCCTTTCAGGTGTGCCCTTAAGCTGCTATTCTATGCTCTCTCCAGTTTTTTTTTTTTTTTTTGGAGGCACTCAGGGCTATGAGTTTTCCTCTTAGCACTTCTTTCATTGTGTCCCATAGATTTGGGTAGGTTGTACCTTCATTTTCATTGAATTCTAAAAATTCTTTGATATCTTTATTTCTTCCTTGACCAAGGTGTCATTGAGTAGAGTATTGTTCACTTTCCATGTGTCCGTGGGCTTTCTGTTGTTTTTCTTGCTATTGAAGACCACTTTTACTCCATAGTGATCTGATAGGAGGCATGGGATTAGTTCGATCTTCTTGTATTTGTTGACATCTGTCTTGTGACCAATTATATCATCGATTTTGGAGAAGGCACCATGCAGTGCTGGGAAAAAGGTATATTCTTTTGCTTTAGGATGAAATGTTCTATACATATCTTTTAAATCCAATTGGTTCAAGGCTTCAATTAGTTTCACTGTGTCCCTGTTTTGTTTCTGGTTTCCTGATCGGTCCATTGAGGAGACTTGAGTGTTGAAGTCACCCACGATTATTGTGTTAGGTGCAATGTGTGCTTTAAGCTTTAGTAAAGCATCTCTTATGAATGAGGGTGCCCTTGCATTTGGAGCATAGATGTTCAGTATTGACAGTTCTTCTTGGTAGATTTTCCCTTTGACCTCCAAGAAGTGATCTTCTGTGTCTCTTTTGATGACTTTAGGTTGAAAGTTAATTTTATCTGATAGTAGAATGGCTACTCCAGCTTGTTTCCTGAGACCATTTGCTTGTAAAATTGTCTTCCAAACTTTTCCTCTAAGGTAGTGTTTGTGTTTGACACTGAGATGTGTTTCCTGTATGCAGCAAAATATAGGGTCCTGTTTCCGTATCCAGTCTGTTAGTCTATGTCTTTTTATTGGGGAATTGAGTCCATTGATGTTAAGAGATATTAAGGAGTAGTAATTATTACTTCCTGACATTTTTAAGTTATTTTTTATATTTGAGGGATGATCTTCTTTTGGGTTTGATGAGAGGAGGTTTCTATCTTGCTTCTCCCGGGGTGTAGTTTCCCTTGTTATGTTGGTGATTTTCCCCTATTATTCTTTGTAGGGCTGGGGTTGTGAAAAGATATCGTGCAATTTGGTTTTGTCATGGAATACCTTGGTTTCCCCATCTATGGCGATTGAGAGTTTTGCTGGGTATAGTAGTTTTGGCTGAAATTTGTGTTCTTATAGAGTCTGCATGATATCTGCCCAGGATCTTCTAGCTTTCATGGTCTCAGGTGAAAAGTCTGGTGTAATTCTCATAGGTCTTCCTTTATATGTTACTTGACCTTTTCCTCTTACTGCCTTTAATATTCTTTCTTTGTTTAGTACATTTGGGGTTTTGATTATTATATAATGGAAGGTATTTCTGCTCTGGTCCAGTTTGTTTGGAGTTCTATAGGCTTCTTGTATATTCATGGGCATCTCTCACTTTAGGTTGGGGAAGTTTTCTTCCATAATTTTGTAGAAGATATTTGCTGGCCGTTTAAGTTGTAAATCTTCCCTCTCATCTATACCTATAATCCTTAGGTCTTGTCTTCTCATTGTGTCCTGGATTTCCTGGATGTTTTGGGTTACAAGCTTTGTGCATTTTGCATTTTCTTTGACTGTTGAATCAATGGTTTCTATGGTATCTTCAGTATCTGAGATTCTGTCTTCTATCTCTTGTATTCTTTTGTTGATATTTGCATCTATTGCCCCTGTTTTCTTCCCAAAGTTTTCTACCTCCAAAGTAGTGTCCCTTTGCAATTTTTTAGTTGTTTCTACCCCTGTTTTTAGATCCTGGATGGTTTTCTCAGATCTTTGACTTACTTGTTTGTGTCTTCATGTAATTCTTTAAGAGATTTTTATGTGTCTTCTTTCATGATTCTCCTTGTTGATCCACATTCTCCTGCATTTCTTTAAATGATTTTTGCATTTCTTCCTTATTCCCTTCTATTTTTTGTTCCATATTCTCCTGAATTTCTTTAAATTATTTTTTTGTTTGCCTTGTAAGGGCTTCTTGTAAGGAACTTTTGTTCCATTTTGTCCTGTATTTCTTTAAGAGATTTACCTATGTGTTCTGCTATCAGCATCCTGACCAGTGATTTTAGATCCAAATCTTGTTTTTCTGGTGTGTTGGGGTATCTAGGACTTCCTGTTGTTGGCGAACTGGGTTTGGATGCTGCCATGCTGCCTTGATTTCTGTTATTAATGTTCCTATTTTTGCCTTTTGCCATCTGGTTATCTCTGGCGTTAGTTGACCTCGTTGTCACTGGCTGGTGTTTGAACCTCTCATGACGCTGGACCTGTCTGTTGGTTCTCTACTGATGAGCAGTCAGCAAGGTGAAGACTGCCTCTGCGAGTGCTGAGTGGACCCCGGGGAAGGCAGTTCCCAACCAAGTTGGTGCACAGCCTGGTGGCTGTGGAGATGTCCCGCCAAGCTGCCCTAGCACTGGCTAGTCAATTCATGAAATTCTTAGGCAAATGTTTAGAACTGGAAAATATCATACTAAGTGAGGTAACTCATTCACAAAAGAACACACATAGAATGCAGTCACTGGTAATTGGATATTAGCTCAGAAGCTCTGAATACCCAAGACCAAACTCACATATCAAATGATTACCAAGAAGAAGGAAGGAGAGGGCCTTGGTCCTGGAAAGGTTTGATGCAGTATTGTAGGGGTTTTGCCAGGACAGAAAATGGGAGGGGATTGATTGGTGAATGGGCAGACGGAAGAGGGCTTATGGGAGATATGGGGAGGGGGGAACACAGAAAGGGAAAATTATTTGGAATGTAAACAAAGAATATATAAAATAATAAAAAAGAAAATATTTTCACAAGAAATATTTTTTGATAAAACTCTAATTGCTTTCAAAATAAAAAATAATTGACAAATGGGATTAGATGAAATTTTAAGAGCTCTGTACAACTAAGAAAATAATCTAGGTGGTTCTCAAGCTGTGAGTCATAACCCACCTGGAAAATCTCTACCTCCAAAAGTGTTATCATTCATACAGCTTACAAAATACAAATGAAATTAATTTTATGATTGAGATTCTCTACTACAAGTCACTGTTTTTAATCGCTGCAGCATTAGGAACATTGAGAATTACTGATCTAAATGTGAAGAAACACTCTATGGAATTATACACAGTATGAAACAAATATTCAGCTGACAGGGCTGTACAACTTTGAGTGAATAGAGAAGTGAGGGAAGATGGTGGAGGAGTAGGAGGAGGGGATTGTGATAAAGTGCAACATGAAATTCTCCAAGAACTAATGAAAAGAGGGGGGGTAACAGAAGGACATGGTCAAACTATTTAACTGGGCACTTTTTAAGAAACAAAGCGCAAGTGACCAAAATCATATAATTACAAAATTTAACTCTCTGAGCCATCAGGAAAATAAAAATAAAAATCACAGTGATATTTCATTTTATCAAGTTATAGAATCTGTTGTCAAACAAAACATCAATATTGGTGACAATGTGGAGAAAACTGTACTCTCCTATACTGTTCATGGCACTGGAAATCAGTACAGACACTACAGAGATCAGCATGGGGCACCTTCACAAACCTAAAAATAGAATGACCATATATGACTTCTATTAACTACTGGAGAAGATTTAAAGTTGAAACAGAGTATAGATACAAAAATACATCTGATGGCCACACTTAGTGCAGTGCTCTTCATGGCCATCAAGGTACATAGAACCCCCAGATGCCAACCTACAGTTAGGCAGATAAAGAATTTATGAGCTGCACACATCTTCACATGATGGAGGCTTATTGTGCCCCAAGAATAAAATCTTTTCATTTAAAGGAAAATGCTCAGAACCAGAGGTCATCTTCTTGCAAGAAATAAGACATGGAGAGACTTAGACCACTTTTTCTCTCTTATGCAAACATAAACAAATAGAAATCCAAAGATGAACTCAAAGTAGAAGAAGGAGACCAGCTAGAAAATAGGGGAGGAAGAGGAGAATGATATAGAGGTTTGCAAATATCACAGTGAACCCCCCTCAATTTGTACTAGGTACTTAATGTGTGTTAATACAATGATGGAACCATTACATTATAACACTGTTGGTCAATAATAGCAATAAAAGTCATACTTCCTAATGAAATATTGAATGTCTTGCATAATGTATCAAATACTTTAATGAGAAAAAAAACACCTACACTGGTTATATGAGTATACTTTCATATAACTGTGAAGTCAAAAGGCCTAACTACCTTAAATTAAAACTATTGTAATACAAAGACTGTCTGTTACAGACTTTGATGGTCTGGGTAAGTCACTTAGACACCTGGGGTGAACTCCACTCTTTAGTTGTGAAATGGGAATGTCTGCCCCACAGGAAGTTTGTACAGAAAGTGATTCAGAGTCCCTGAAAATGTGGGCATGCAGTAAATGTTAGCCCTTTGTGAGTGCCTAGGCTTTCATTGTCCAGCTAATTGGCCCAGACTCTGGAGCTGCTGTCCCCCAAAAGAAGCTCTGATGTCCCTAATGAATTAGAGTTCAGCTTTTCTCCCTCTTCTGACTCTGAACTTCAGCATGACCAGTAGCTATGGGAACAAGGAGATAAAGGCTTTTTCCTCACATAGGGTATGTGAGAAAAGAGCTGAAGGGATAGATAGCCCTACATGTTCAAATCATGTGTCATTTTTGGGGCCATCTACTTTGACAAAAGACCTGGGACTGCAAAAACCACTGATGGTGGCTGGGGTATGCTCCACTGTTCCCAGCTTGCCCTATCTCTGTTGTTCTTGGGGCGGGGTATGTGATAATATGAATAGACCCAGGGCCTTAGGTCAGAAGTTTAGCAAACAAAAGTGACATTTCATCTGGAGGATGATATGTCTCTCTAAAGTGTCATTACACAGAAAGCTCAGACAGCCAATATGTGTAGACCATGAATCCAGACTTGGTAAGCAAAGGTAATAGTGGGCTGTGGCACACATATTTAATGGGATAATAGAGGCAAGAAGCTGAGATTCTCCCAGACACATGTGTCGCAGACATAAAATAGAGCATCCTGTATTCTCCATCTTTATCATAACTCATGTGTAAGATTTGGTGAATTCCTTCACACAGGTGAGCATGGGGCCACTGAAATGGATCATTTATTTCATACCTTCCTACAGACAATGTAAAATGGCACTGAATTTCTAGTGTATCACTTTCCTCTGTGGAAAATGCTTCTGAAATTCAAGCACAGAACACAGCTTCTTATCCTGTCTCCGCTATAGGCCTGAATAAGTCTGGACTACTCCTGAGCTTAGAAACCACAGCCCTTCCAAAAGAAAGGTATTAACATTGACATATCGTTCATGGCTCTGTGAGCATGTTGTAGTTGAGTCATATAGAAAGTGAGCAGGACCATAACCACACTGCAGTCTATCTCTAGTTTGCCAACAGAGATAAAGAGATGTTCAACCAGACACTAGAGGCACAGACAACAAACACCAAATAGGCAAGACGAAGAAAGAAACTCTCCGTGTCAGAAAAATATAATAAATATTTAAAGTACATTTAAATATTTAAAATACAAAAACTAATAAAATATCTAAATATTCAGGAAAAGACAGTTCATTGAATGGTATAAGAGAAAAGGGCCAAGACACACGTAAAGGCAGGTCCATTAGAATAATTACTGACTTCTAAATAGAAACCTTAAAAGGCAGAAAGGCTTTGAAAGATGTATTTCAAGTTTTGGAAAACCGCAACTGCCAACTCAGCCTAATAGACCCAGAAAAATCATCTATCATAATTGAAGGAGAAAGAAAAACTTTCCACAAGAAAAATAGGCTAAAGGAATTTATGAACATCAAGTTAGCCCATAGAGGACACTGGAAGGACTGTTTCCAATAGAAGAGAAAGATGAAATAAAACCAGAGGCAATAAACAAATAAACAATGCCAACAGTTGATAAACAAAAGAGGACTTTAGAAAACACCAAAACCTGCAAAAAGATAAAAATGATGGGAATTAACTGATACATTTCAATAATACCTCTGGATGTCAATGGTGACAATTCTGCTATAAAAAGACACAGATGAGTAGGCTGGACCAGAAAACAGGATTTTTCATTTTACTGCCTCCAGAAATAAATCTTGCAACCAAAGATAGAAGACCTCCCAAGCAAGTAGGACCAAACTTGTCACCTTTCTAATATCTGACAGAATAGACTTTAAACCAAATTTAATCAGAAAAGATTTTTAAAAGGCTACTTAATAGTGATCAGGAGAAAATGTAGGAAATTTAATTATAGGAAATGATAATTCTATTTTTTTGTGGTAACCCTTTGAGCTTTATTAACTTCAGCATACATTTGGCATCAACAGTATTGAGCATACAGATTAGCCCATCCTATAAGTATCCTAATATACACTCACCAAACAGAAGTTCACCCAATTTCATAAATCTACTAGACAGAATAAGAGTAATCCCAACATGGTAATGGTCAGTGACACAACTCCACTCTCACTATCAGATAAATCAACCTGAGAACAAATTAAGACCAAGACCCTGGGATCAATTGAATCAATTGATGCCATAGATCTAATGGATCTAATAAATATCTGCAGTACTTTCTACTCATATTACAGAAAATACATTTTTCTCAGAAGCCCATGGATGGAATCTTCCCTAAAATAGAACAGATATTTAGTGCACAAAACAAATTTCTGCTCATAAAGAAAAATCAAAATAATTATTTTTATTCTCTGATCACAATAGACTAAGGCAACTAATCAATAGTAAGAGGACTGTTGTCTGTAATATTCAAAGCTTATACAAACTAAATAGGGAAGAGACACCTAATGGTTATACAGTATCAAATGTTTAGACCTGAAACCATATACGTATACCATGTGTGTGTGTGTGTGTGTATGTGTGTATGTGTGTTTGTTGTGTATATGTGTATGTGTTTAAAGAAAAAAATCACAAATTTGAAAAAGAGCAAGGAGAGCTACATTGAGATTTTGGAGAAAAGAAAGAAGAAAATTATATAATTATAATTTCACCCATGAAACTGAACACTTTTCCAAAGGAGAAGCACAAAAACCTAGCAAATACTTTAAAAAGTGTTCAACAGCTTCAGTCATCAGGAAAATGCAAGTTAAAACTACTTTGAGATTCCATCTTATGCTAGTCAAGTTGCTATTTCTAAGAAACAAATGATTACAAATGTAGTGAAAATATGTAGAAAGGAAGCATTTGTTCACCATTTGAGGGAAGGTAAACTTGTACAGCCACCTTGGAAATAATTATAGACATTCTTCCAAAGGATGAAAATAGAACTGATATATGACCTGAGTAACCCACGCCTTAAGATGTACCCTAGACAGTGCTAGAGAGACACCTGCTCACCCATGATCATTGTTGCTCTCTTCACAAAAGCCAGGAAATAGAAACAGCCTAGATGTACATCAATTGAAGAATAGGAGTTACAACATGCTACATACACACAATGGGGTTTTATTTAGTAGTAAATAATAATAAAATTGATAGGAAAAGATGGATCTGGAAAATTGAATGGGGTAACCCAGACCCAGAAAGGTAAGTGGAATATTTTCTCTCTTATTTGCACATTTTATATTACAAATATTCAGAATAGTGTACTTGAGTGCATGTGAATGATGGAAAGAAGAGGACTATTGGAGGAAAGAAAAGCAGATAGAGGAATATATTGGGTGTAGAGAAAGAGGGGATAAATACTGTATAGAAAGCTCTGTGTAGGGCAGGTATGGCAAAATAGCTAAGAGGAAAAGAATAGGTAAAAAAAATCAAAGCTAAAGATACATTTAAAAGCCATGTAGGGATCAACTATCTTATAAGCTTTTTAAAATATAATTTAAACACAGAGTTTGAATACAGGTACTTCCCATGAATGAATAATGTTCATCTCAGAATCCATTTAAACAAATATACCAGTGTCAGCTGTGACATGCCTCCTAACAAATTTATGGCTAGAAGACCCTAAGCCCTTAAAACAATTCAGGTAATTTTTATTGCCCTTGGTTTTCTACTGGTAATGACTTTCTAGACAAGATGCATCCCCAAATACAACAGTGGCATGACTGTTAGGAGAACAACCAACTGTTTTCTCATTTTCTCAGAGTGGTTTTGGCTTACTCCACAGAAGGGATATTGTGTCTAGTTACATAAACCAAGGGCTCAAAGTTTGAGGGAACATAAATCTTAGATGGAAAATCCTAGAACTGCAATTTTGATAAGTAATCATGTTGTCAAACTGCCTTCCAAATGCCATTTTTATAGCCAGAGAGTCATTTTGAGACCAGACCTCTTCAGAGAAGAATCTCACAGTGGTGGGTAGAAATTAATGCAGACACTCATAACCAAAGTGCCAAGACTAAATGATGAGGTATTGCTCATCCGAAAGTGGAATCACTTCTTTCAACGCTTATTGGATTCTGAAGATAATAGGTTTAACAGGAATATAAAAGCCAGAAAATGTGGATATGTGCAGTGAAAAGATGTCTTCCAGATATGATGTAGCTTTTGTACTCATGAACTGACTGCTGCTGTGATTATCTGAACAAAATCTATACAAGATAGGCCTGTCCATATTTCTTCATTGATGGAGGAGAAATCCATGTTTCTCTACTCAACACTTTTCTGAGAGACTACTGGAAGTTCATGGATGTTGGAGAGAGAGTCATTTTCTTTTTCATCTTTTGAGTTTCCCTTGTTCCATCAAACAACCTCCCACCCACACTTGGACAAGTAACTCTTATTTAACTTTGTAGATTATACACAAAATATGAGAGAAAAGTAAGAGGCATCCTTGTCTCAAGGAAGGGCACTTACAAAGAAAGAAGGGACAGGAAGAAATAGGAAGAAAAAAATGACTAATATTCATTATACAATGCATGAATCTGCCAATAAAATAGAGAAAGATGGACAATGTATCTATTACTAAACACTTGCCTACAGGGAACCATAAGATCATCCCACCTTTATAGAGTCACAGTATTCTTGGCACTGAGCACATATAGCTCAGATTTCTTATGAAGATATAGTGAGGAGTTGCTACACCTGAACAAGACAGAGTTTACTGGAAATCACATACCATTCTCTTGTGTTGTCCTATGCCATAGGCATCATTCAGAGACCACCTGTCCCCAGTGATGCAAAGGCAGAGTCCTTCATGCAAAAACAAGTCACATGAGGGATTTAATCACAATGTATTTGCCGAACATTGGGTACACAAGACTCCTTTTTTCTGGACCAATTTAAATTGCCAGGAGGAAGTGAAGAATAAACCATTGTCTGCACCAACAGTCTAGTCAGTGACTGGAACCTATCAGATAGTGAAATTTTTATATCGATGCAGGGAACTCTGCAACAGCCATGCTCCTGAACCCATTCAACTGTATCAGTCCATCAGCTATATCATCTAGCCTCATTTTGATAACAGGCTCACCTGTTGTACTCTCTTCTGCCAACCAGGACACAAGGAAGAGTGGGTAGATGGCTTTGACATAACCCCCAAGGCCACAGGCATGATACAGAAACATCTTAGACAGAGCAGACTCTCAGGCACCCAGAATTCTGACTCAAGAGATTGTCATTGAAATGTTGACTAGCTTTGAGGTCCCAGATCACAATTTTTTAAATTTGTATAAGCTAATTTACAGTCATTAGTAATGCCATTTTCCAAATCTGACTCCATGGTCACATTTCTCAGAAAGGAAGTGCAATGTCATGTATTTAGACAGAAACAAGATACTGTTATGGGGTAAGAAGGGTATTAAAAATGGAGGCATCTGGGGGTGGGGAAACAGAAAAAGGGAAATGAATTGTAAATATAGACTATATCCAATAAAAAATGGAGGCATCAATGAGAGATAGACTGTCTTTGTTATAAATTTTGCATTTGGGTCTTTACATTGCATAAACTAGCAGAATTAAAATTAATATTTCTAATTATCTATGCCCCATTAAATCTGTTTATTGACAAACACAGTATAGTTTCAAGTTCAAATGACTTAAAAGAGTAAGCAAAAGTCCAGTTCAGCTCGTTGACATCATTCTCATTGTTCCTGGAAAGGTCGCAATGCTGGACGCTTCACTGTCCTGTGAAGAAAACACCAGGCACAGGGAAGTACCATTCCTGGACTCAACTCTCTCTGTCCTCAGCACCCTTCTCAGCAATGTGCTTTCTAGTTCTCTGATCTCTTGAAAATTCTGCTTTGAGTAAAAGTACTTCAATGGAAATATATTCACTGCATTTTGTTTAAGTAGAAATAATGACTTACATAAATTCAAAATTTCTAGCAAGAACTCTCCTTAGAAATATACACAGTCTCAAGCTCTGGGTTCTAAAGATGAAAGTCACTTCCTGTGAAATTGGAGTAGTTGGATAATATACTAATCTTATTCTTCTCCCGAGTGATGATGATCTACTCCTAAATAACTGTACCTGCTTGGGAGGGTTAATGACCACAAGAGGAGACACCAAATGTATACTTTACTCCTTTTTCAGCAAGTTTGATTTATCTGTTCTTGAACCCAGAAACACTTTTCTAAAGATTAAGTGAAACTACAAGCAAACTATGTATATAAGATGTGTATGTATATATGCATACATATACAAATATATGCATACATATACATATATGTATGTACACATCTTCACACACGTTTATTTTTCTGTGTGCATATGGGTGAAGGCTCAATAGTGAACCCCATGTAAAATGTGTGCTTTCATCTTCAGACCCTGTGACAGTGAGCCTGTTTAGAAAAAGTAAATTAGAAGATTTGATTGATCTCAAAATACTATTCTCTTGGATCATCTGGTCAGATAAATCCAATATCAGGTGGCCTTACAAGAGAAAACTGGAGATAGATTTGAGGTAGAGAAGAGAAAGCACAGAGGAAACATACAAAGATGAGAGTAATGCAGGTATAAGCCACAGATCCCAGGAGCCTCTCAAGGCTGTAAGATGTGAGCGGCGGAGACTCCCTTTCAGTCCTCAGATCTCTAGCCTCTGTAGCTGGGTGAGGATACACTACTGCTAAATTAGAGAAGTTGTAATCAATTTTCATTGCAGGCCTTGAAAATAAATGAATAAATTCTAAATGATACTTAAATTCATTGATACAAAAGTTCAGACGTATATTTTTGTGTGTGCAAATATCTATACATACATAGTTACACATGTACGTGTATGTATACATAGAATACATTTGTATGTATAAATCACACACATACAAATGTGTATTGATTCTCGATATTGGTCTGGGCAATCTGTTTATATACAGTTCGGTACTGCGCCTTGGTTGCTTTTCTATCCCAATTTGTCCCAGGTCTATGAAACAATTGTGACCATGAAAAACCAGCACCTACTCTTCCAAGTGTCCACCACTGAACCCATCTACTACTGAAGGATGAAAATGTCTATCACACACTCAACCAATATTTGAGAAGTATCCATAAGGACTTCCAAAGCTTTGTACTGATTTGTCACATAAATTCTTGAGACCCCTCGTCTATGGCTATGACTATCAGTCACAATTGTCCACTTGATGAGATCTAGAGTCACCTGGGAGACAAGCTTTTGGGCATGGGTCTGCTCAAATAATGCTAACACGTATCAGTTGTCAAAGACCTAATTAGCATAATTTATTCTTTATAAATATGACACATGAATATATAAGTATTATATAATAACCATTTTCTTCTTTGCTCCCAAGATTTGGTTAAAAATCACAATATAAAACAGTGGCACTTGACAAGGCCACAGTCTCAAAAAAGTCAAATGCCCTAAAAGTTAAATCTCTTTAAAATAGCCAAAATCAGTCACTTATAAAATAAAATAAGTTATATACTTTCTCATTACAAGGAAGGAACAGGGCATGGTGACAGTTAGACCAAATCCAATAGTATCTGATGTCTTGAAACCACTCATAATCTGCTGGGCTTCAAAGCCTTGGTCAGTCACACTTCTCTGACTCGGCAAACTACAGTACACACAGATTATCTCAGAAGCTCAGGCCATCTCCATATCTGCCATTGTCTTTCATGGTTAGCCCTTGTTACTGGCATCTCCAACATATTAAGACATTTGCTACTACAGAGACAGCACAATCACCAACTCCTTTCTGGACTCTCTTCAAGGGTCCCAACCCTGCCCCATGATGCCAAGCCTCAACTGTTCTTTACAACCCCTTCAACCACTGGGTCTCCATGGCAGCTGAAGCTGCATCTTTACCCACAGATTCTCTTTTCCTCTTATGGTGCCAGCCAAGCTTCCAGGTCTTTCTGTGACCTCTTCAATCCTGCAGCTCTCATGTCAGTAAAACCAGTTACACACGTGAGGATCTTATACAGTACCAAATTCAACTGCCAGCTTAAGAGGCATTCTTGATCCCTTGGACCACATGACTTCTGTGTGCTAACCCCAAGGAAATACTTTCTAGATGCATTCACCCCCAAAATACAAATATCTTAATAATCACAGATAAGATTTCTTCAGCCTCATTTACCAGAATTGATTTTCCAAGTAATATAAAAGTAGACATTATGGGTTTATTTCATCATACAGCCTAAGCAGATAATGAGGAGAAATTAGGGTAGGAACTCAAGGCAGGGCCTGGAGGCAGGAACTGAAGCAGCAGACACAATGGAGTGTTGTTTACAGTTTGGGTTTGTTATTGAGGTGGTTGTTCTTGCTGTTGTTAGTGTTTGGTTTGTGGTTTTTTTCCTCAGAATTGCTCAGTCTGCCTTTCTTATAATGACCCAGGACCATCTTCCCATGGTGGCATGCACCCTCCCATATCAATCAATCAAGAAAATGTCCCACAGATATATCTACAATCCAGTATTATGAAGGCATTTTCTCAATTGAATTTCCTCTGTTCTTATAACCCTAGCATGAGTTAAATGGCACTAACTAATCCAGCACACATATTTTCCTCAGACTTCTGACCACCTGAGTGTGCTCTCAACTATGCCAGAAAATGTGTATGAAAACATCTATCTCATATCCCAATCTGTTCTCCCTCTTATATCACCCCCAATGGTTTGTTTGATGCTTTCTTCTCTTCATCACACATATCTTGGGAGCTAGTGTAAGAGCAACAGATGCTTTTTGGTATCAACTGCTAGAGACATCAGATAGTAGTGAATATATTTGTAGTAATGTTTCCTATAGGGGATTCTAGAAGAGCTTTGAGATACAGTGAACAGTTCTATTGTGACTTTTCCAAAGCCTTCCTTAGGAATAGAAAGATTTTTTATTACATTTATTATATTATATTTATTATGTTACATTGAATGTTTATTGCCTTTGGTGACAGGATCTAGCTGGGTGCTAGCTGGGTGAGACAGCAAAGAACTCTACATGTTTTCATTTATTTCTATATATCACATAGAGATAGATAGAGATAGAGATAGAGATAGAGAGAGATAGAGATAGAGATAGAGATAGAGATAGAGATAGAGATAGAGATAGAGATAGAGATAGAGATAGAGATAGAGGTAGAGATATTTATTTATTTCTGTATATCTTCTGACAGAAACCTCAAGTGATGGGGACAGGGGACATACATTTTTCTAACATAGAAATTTCATGAACACATACTATTAGTTAGTTAGTAAGTTAGTTACCTAAATGAACTTTAAGTTTCTCTTTGCACATTTAAAACTCATTTCTCTCTGAAGAAATAGAGTGACCAATCAGGTTAGCTGATTTTAAATATTAAACAGCACATGAGCACACACAGCTCACCTCCATCCCTTTCATTGTCTGTTGCTGCCTCTGGTGAGCTCTATCAGCTGCCCCCCAGCTCCAGCCTTACAAGACCATGGATGTCTGTCAGGGCCAAGGTTTCTGGTAGTTCCTATTCCTGTAGCCTCAGCTACAGCATTCCACATTTCTACCTTGTTCTTTAGACGTCCATGAGTAGTAGTAAGCAACCTTAGCCATCTTACTGTGCAACAGAAATTTGTGATAGGTACAGCCTCAAAAGCATCCATTATCAATGAAGAGAAGAATCAGTGGTCCTTATATCCCATCTTTCCTTCCTGTGGTTGATGGTTCTGCAAGGTGTTTCCTGCTGCTCACGGAGATATTACAATAATGAAGCCTTCCTTAGCTAACAGTGACCTTAGTAAATCTGCCATCTTGTCCTCTCTCCGAGCCTCACTCCCATCTCTTCTCCATGTGTTCAGACTTAAAACATCTTCTAAATAAACCAGCTGTATCCAGATCCATTTTATGTTCCCTGACAGAGGAATAATGAAGCTCAAAACAAGAATTGATTTTGACTCAGTTGGCTTGGTGGGAGCTAATCTTCCAGCCTCTCTTGGTAAGAAGCTGAAATTGTCTCCATATGTCTGTGGACTTACATATTCTATTGCCACTTGTGGGGGAAGGAATTACAATCCTTTTGTGAAACATTTGGAGGCCTCATCATAATATATGACTGTATTCAAAGCTGTTATAGCTATGCTTTTAATTATGTAAGAAAACTCACTCATGCACATACACATGCATGCCATTTCACATGCCAACACATGTGCCAACACACATGCATATGCACACATACTTGCAAGCACATATGCAAATTCACTTGAATACACATAAGTATATGTACACACACACACACACACACACACACACACACACAAATGCACGAGTCTCAAAAAAGTAAGCCCAATTCTTTGCAAACCCAAACACTAAATAAGATAGATTAGCTACAAGAAAATTTTGCCTTCAAAACTTTCAATTTGAACTAGAATAAAATGTAGAGAAAACTTTAGATTATTAAGAGAAAACATTCTATGATTCTAGGCCTCTGTGTGATGTACCAATATATTAGAGATCAGTCTGACACACTAGTCCATGGGACCACTTTGAATTTTGGCTTTCCATGTAAACTGCTTAACATCTTTAAACTCTGGTATTCACATCTGGAAAATAGACATATAGATCCTGAAATATTCCCTGAAGTTGACAGAGAATGGATACATTATGAGGTAGGGAAAGCAATTAGTAGAGTGCTTGGTGAGCATTAATATTCCAGGTATTTATGTCATTGATGGATTGCTCTGTACACATTACCAAAAAGTGTAGTGGCCTAGAAAGATACTCACTGCAGTTGTTGAGGGTAAAGAGTGCAGACTGCTTAGCTGCCTGACAGTGGGTGAGAGACTCTTGTGAGGTCTCAGTCTGAAATGTGCCAGAGCCCCAGTCACTCAAAGTCACTGATTCTGTCTCTGTGTGTATTTCTCTCTGTCTCTCTATTTTTCTCTGTCTCTCTATCTATCTGTCTCTGTCTCTCTCTCTCTCTTTCTCTCTTTCTCTCTTTCTCTCCCTGCCTCTCTCTCTCTCTCTGTGGAGGGGTGTGTGGGGGATGGATATATTTTCCATGCTGTGTCTATGGAATTCAGAGGAAATTTTTTTTCAGGCATCAGTTCTCTTCTTGCACTTGTAAATTGGGAAGCTCGAACTCTGTTCCTCTGGCTTGGGACCAAACACCTATACCTGCTGAGCAACCTCACTGACCCCACAGTGACACTTAAGATCATTAGTTCTCACCTCAAGAACAGTGAAGACTGAGCTGTTGATGAAGACTTCCTATGCTACTTGAAAAAGGAGCATGCTAAGTTTGGAAACATAAAGAAGTGGCAGTATGAGATATCACAGAGGAGGGGGGAGACATGTATTTGAAAGACAGCTGGGAGTACTGGTGGGAGGAAAGCATTAGATATGAGAAGAGTCATCTTGGAAAGAAATCAGGAGGAAGTGGAAAACAGATGGCACTGGTCAATACAGCGATGAGTTCAATGGCAGGGATTTGAGCCAGGGTACTCACCTGATCACAGAGGCAATGGCTGAGATCGGTTTTGGGCACAGTGTTGAGTATGGCTGTCTGACAAATCCCAGAGACAGGAAACTACACTTTGATATCCATTCACTCTGAGCAAGCCACATGTCAATACACTGTAACGGCCACTACTACATTCAAAGGCCTCTTGAGAGAACATACTATTCTGTATTGTCCTTAGAGTAGACAGTGAATAAGAGTGTGCTGTTAAAAGAGAGCTCAGTGAGCTGCCATGCCCAGCCATCTTCCTGAGCTCTGCCATCCTAGCCATGGCTGGCCACATTTGAGGCTATGGTAGCAAACAGCTTTCAGGCTTCTCCCGAGGCATGCCATCACTTCATTGTGAGAGCTTCCAACTACAATAACATAGGGAGCACAAGAGCCTCAGATCCAGTGAGAAATGACAAACTCCCTATTCCCCACCCCTAGGGTGAAGCTCAGAAGAAAATGGCAAGGTCTCCATCTGGTCCATGTGTAGAAGCTTATAGTGTGTGCAAAAATTTCCACCATAGCTTATGCCTCCCTCTATGTCCTAGCAACTTCTCCCCTACAGAAGCTTCTCATGCTGAGGTTAGCTAGACCCATCTCTTGACCCAACTATAAACCATAAGTCCCGCCTCCTTCCTAAGCTTCATTGTTCAACTCTACATAATATTCATGATGAGCTTCCAAGGTACCACAGTTTTTCCCACAGATAGCCCTGTCTACCCAGTCCCAGGTATTTTTCCTTGCCACCCCAGTCTTATCAAAATCCCTGGTCCATGCAAGGATGTGGCAAAGTCATTCCTGTTGTCCTCTCACAGCACATCCATGGCACTGAACATAAGTGACTAGTAACCCAGCTCCATTTCATAATTCCCAGAGTGAAACACATGGTGAGAGGACCAGAGATTATTCCATGGAGAATAAGATTGACTAAGGCTCAAAACTGCAGTTAGTGCCTCTGATATTCATGAACTGGTATTCATTTTAAAGCAGAAAAGGAAAAGGGGAAGAGACTATGGAAATGACTACCAAGAGGATGGAATGAGATTCTAATTGAAAATAAATAAGCTCAAGGATTATTGCAGCTTCCTCCCCCTGTGCTTGAGTTCACAAATCACATAAGGAAGAGAGCAAACACTAAACAGATTCAGAAATTGTTCTCTAGGGAGGGTGGCTTTGAAGCAACAGTGGTACACTATTGGGGAGGCATTAACACAGAAGAGTTCTATTAACCAAGTAAAGTTTCAGAATTCCTCATGGGCTGGAAAGGAGGCTCAGTGGTTAAGAACACTTACTGCTCTACCAGAGAACCCATGTTCAATTCTCAGTGTCCAAATGGTTGTTTACAACCATCTATAATTCGAATTTTGGAGGATCTAATGTCCTCTTTTGGCTCCTTCTGGAATCAGTATGCATATGGTGTGTGTGTGTGTGTGTGTGTGTGTGTGTGTGTGTGTGTGTATCTATATGTGTATGATGTATATGTATATGCATCAGATATATATGCATATGTATATGTACACATATATATGCAGACACTAACACAGATATATATACAATAAATCTCTCTAAAAATATAACATTATCCACTTTAGCATCTCCTATTTTCTGCTCTTAAGCAATTTACTGGCTTACTTAGAATTTATACCATAAAGTCTGATTATAACAATACGAGAAAGTTGACATGTGTCCAATTCTGCTTTCCAAAGATAATTTTAATCCTTGTCTGATTCTTGATCTGTATCTTACTAGGAGTTTGCTTTATTTGGCTTCCTCACTCCACATTCTAGTCTCTAGGATAAGCTTAAGAAATCCTATTGTCTAAACATACTGCATGACTTGGTATATTAGATGTTTTATCTCTGTCATAAATATCTGATGGAAACAATTAAAATTAGGAGGGGGAGATAGGGCAGAATAAATGAGCCAGTGGTTTATAGTGCTTGTTCCTCTTTCAAGGACCTGAGTTAGATTCCTGGAGCCCACATGGTGACTTAAAACCATCTATAATGTCAGTTCTACGGGATCTGATGTCCTCTTCTGGACTCTGGGCACCAGGCACATGTGACATGTGGTGTAGATACACATTTTCAGAGTACACACACACACACACACACACACACACATCCTTCTAAACAGTAGGAAGGGCTAATAATGGCTCATGGTTTCAAAGACTAATGTCAAAAGTCAGCAGACCTTGTTCCTAGGCCTATGGGGCCCAGGTGATTTTCTCACGGTGGCTGTAAAGCTGACACCAAGCAAGAGGAAGTATCTAGGGACCAGACTCACCCTTAAAAGACACACTCCTCATTTTCATCTAATCACACTATCAAGTTATAAAGCTATAAATCTATTAAAATAATGGCCTCTTAAGGTTTGATTCTACGAATTAGGACCAAGTTTTCACCATGAGGGCTGTAAGAACCCAGAATACACCCAAACTGTAAGATATAGGAACCAAACCCACAATCTCCTCAAGAATATACAGGTGAGTAAGAATTAAATACTTGATAATGAAATCATCAAGAGAACATGATTGTCTCCCTGCAATAAAATTTTGCCTATCCTAAGAACCCAGAGGGTTCTGTGCTACAATCAAAAAGTGAGCAACTGTAGATACACTAAGTCCATAGACCAGCTCATGGAGAGGTGTGTGATAGTAACTTTGGAGCCTCAAGGTACCACTGAATGTTGGGGAATGAAGGGTGAGATGCTGGGGAATGCAGTCATGGTGGATCAGAGGAAATGGTTGTCTGCACTTACTCAGAAGAACAAAGAGTAATTAAAACTGTTAAAAGTAGTTGAAAATTGCATGAATTCATTATTTTTAATTGCATGCAATTTGTAGGTAAATGGTTAGACCTGGAAAATATTATCCTGAGTGAGCTAACCCAATCACAAAAGAATGCACATGAAATGCAATCACTGATAAGTGGATATTAATGAGCCCAGAAGCACTAAATACTCAAGACACAAATAGCAAGTCAAATGATTCCCAAGAAGAAGAAAGGAGAGGACCCTGGGCATGTAAAGATTGCATCCAGTTTAGTAAAGAAACCGAGGGGGGAGGGGGAATGATTGGGGAATAGTTGGGGGGGAGAAGAACTATGGGAACTATGGTGGGTGGGAACTGGGAAAGGGGAAAGCCTTTGAAATGTAAACATAGAATATAGAAAATAAAAATAACTAAAAAAAAAAAAGAAATTAACAACTCCTGCCCTCAAAAAATATGAGGCTCCCTACCCCTTCTGCCTGTGGGTCTTGATTTTTCAATGTTAACTCTTCTAATAAACTCACCCCAGTAAAAAAAAAAAAAAAAAAAAAAAAAAAAAAAAGTAGTTGAAAATATGATAAGGTCATACCTAGAAAGAAAATAGCTAATAGACAGGGCTGAAATTGTGGGTAATACAATACCTTCTTGAATCAAGGGCCCATCCACTTTTGTATAACACCTTGAAGAGTATCTTTGTCTCTAATTCCAAACTGCTTCTTCCACTTCCTAGACAGAAGGACTTACAGGGCATAGACCTGAACCCTAGTGGAACATTACCATTTTCAGTCATGCTTTCTTCCTTTTTAAAAATGAAAATAATCATCTCTCTCCCATAATTATGATACACATCAGGGGGTTAGGCATAAACATGCACAACTGCTTACAAGAAAAATACTACTTGAAGTTTAACCCTAAGCAGATGGTGGGATCTTCCAGGACTTCTGTGGGACAATTTCCTTGCCATGTGAACACACTTAACAAATGTTACCATTGTTGCAGCTGATGCAAAGTCTACATCCAGGTTGACAGGCAGTCAGAGATTACAGTGCAGTCTGACTCCATACTCTACCCACTGGCACCTTCCACTCTCAGCAGGTGCTCTCCATTCTTAGGACTCATTTCAAGGTCCATGAGTAAAATAATCACTTTCAGTTAGGTGTAGAGAATGCTATTTTCTAATATTTTCCAGCATTGGAAAGTCAAATTGGTATATAAAGGTACACATATTTAATGCTTCCAATTTGATGTGTATATATATATATATATATATATATATATATATATATAATGTTATATTATCACTGCTTCCATCAAGGTAATAAACTTATCTACCACTTTTAAAAGTTTCACTGTTCACTTTTGTGACTTTATGTATTGTGGGTTTGAATATGAAATGCCTCTCATAGGCTTATGTGTGTCAACAATTAGTCCTCAGTGGGGTTTAGGGAAAGTTCATGGAAGCTTTCAAAGTAGAGCCTTGTTTGAGGAAGTGGGTCACTGGGTCACTGGGAATGGGCCTTCAGGTTTTATGACACAGATTCACTTCCTATTTGCTATGTGCTTCCTAACTGGACATGCAATGTGACCATCTAGCCTCGTGGTCCTGCCACTATGACGTCCATGCTTGCTGCCAGATCTTCCTGTTCACTACTATGGACTGTACCCTTCTGAGACTATAAGCCAAAATAATATATATATAAAGAGAGAGAGAGAGAGAGAGAGAGAGAGAGAGAGAGAGAGAGAGTGAGAAGTAATCAAAATAGTGTCATGACTAGCTTCTTTTGTCAGCATAACATAACGCAGAGTCACATGGCAAGAGAGAACCTCTTTGAAAAAGAATGTTGATCAGATTGGCCCATGAGTGTGTCAGTGGGACATTGTCTTGATTGTTAATTGAAGCAGAAGCGCTCAGCCTACCATGGGCAATGACACCACTGGGAAGGTGGTCCTGGGTTCTGTATAAAAAACTAGCTGAGCCATGAGTCAATGAGCAATTCTTTCATCATTTCTGCTTTTGTAGCTTCCCTGACTTTTCTCAGTGAGGGAGTTTGACCTTGACCTGGAAGTGCAAGCCGAATAAGAAACACTTTCCTTCCCAAGTTGCTCTTAGTTATGAGCTTTATCACAGCAACAAAAACCAGGCTAAAACAAGCACTACACAGTAAGAATATTAAAACCCACACTTGTTTTAGATGTTACATGTAAAACATCAGAAACAGATGAACAGGAGAGGAATGTAGCTGATAAGCAGATATCTACCTAGAAACAGCCCCGACTGCATTCCTTTTCAAACTCTGGTGTTCTTCAAAAGATATGCTTTCTATTACCCCTTTTTGTTGTAGCATGGTGAAAAAATGGCACTTATTGGGACTTTCAAGTGCTAAATATGATCTAAGTAACTTCAGTTTTCTCAACTGACACTTGGATAAGCATTATAATTTGAATGTGAAATATCCCCCATCAACAGACTCTAGCAAAAATTTCTAGTAGAGTTCGTGCTTCCATCTGCAACTCACAAGCAGAGTTTTTCCTGCCTACAGTTCTGCGTGCTGATCTGGACTTTCACCAAAATCATGTGCTTATAGCATCCGCAGACATTTTAGCTTACAACTCCTAGCTTTTTTTTTTATACTTATCTCTGAACCTCAGGTTCTAAATTTGTATAAAGTAAATGTTCAGGCTTAGCACAGCATCAACCCCACTTCTTGTTATAAATTTTCTGCATCACTTTCCTCAATGTTGCAATGAAATTCACAGCAGAAGCAATTTAAGGAGTAAAGGGTATGTTCTGGCTTGAAGCTAAAAGGGATACTACTGCTGTGACAGGGATGCCATGGAGTCAGGAACAGTAGGATGGCTAGCCACATCTTTGTAGTCAGGAAGCAGGGAGAGAAGAAGTAGATCCAGCCTATAAAGCCCTAAAGCCAACCCAGTGATCTGTTTCATCCAACAAGCTTCCACCTTCTAATGGTTCCATTACCTTCCTAAGCAGAGCCATAAATGAGGGACCAAGTGACCTCGTATATATGAGACCATGAGGATTATTTCACATTCAGACCATAATATCAGGGATGTGAAAATGTGCTGAGGAAATGTGGAATTGCCAGTAGAGCTGACTCAAAAGAGAAGTTATAGGAAGGGCTTTCTGAAGTTCATTGGAGTCCCTGTCATGACATCAAATACCCCTGTTTTCAGCCTTGGGGTTGTAGGAGTTAACATTTGCTCAGCTGAATTGCAGACTTGCTTCAGTTTAGTCTTTTCCTTGATATTCTTCTATCCCTTCTTATTGGAGTGACATGTTACTCCTTGACATTGTATATTAAAACTATGTGGCCATTCTGATTGTAAATCTTAGTGGTTACCTTGAATGCCAAAAGAAATTTTGGATTTTCTGGACATTGTTGGCACTCTCATTTCTATGGTGATTTTCAATGCTGAACTAATTACATTTTGTCATATAAGTTGGTCATGAGTCTTTGTGGATCAAAGGCAGAATGCCATGGCTTAAATCTGAATTGTCCTTCCCAGATTCATATATGTTGGGTTGTTGTTGTTGTTGTTGTTGTTGATGATGATGATGATGATGATGATGATGATATTTTCTGTGGAGAATTGAATGTAGGGACTTCCGTGTTCTAGGCACTCCCTCACATAATGCCTAGGATTATGTTCACAACACCCAGTCCCTTATTTGCAACACTATCCTGAGGTACTTTGGAACTCTCACAGGAAGAGTCTAGTTGGCAGAAGTAAGTCGTATGTGAATGGGCCTTCAAAGATCTTGACCTGCTCTCTCTGCTTCCCAGACTACCCTCATGGGAAGAACTCTTAACTGACATCCTCTCTTACTACCAAGGACTAAGCCTTACTTCAATGTCTTCCCTGATATGGTAGATTTGAACTTTAAGCCAAGAAAAATCTTTTCTCCTAATGACACTTTTGTTAGAGATTGGTCACAATGCTGCAAAAGTAACTAGTGCAATGAGGGACCTACCATAATGTTATCTCTATTTAAAGGTGAAAATACTAAGCCATCACAGTGAGCCCTGGGTCATATAGCTGGTAAGGTACAAGCTAGAATTTGAACTCAAATAGTTTAGTCCAACACCTGAACTCTGGGTACCTGATCCTACTTTTCTTATCCTGTGTTCATGATCTAACATAGTTACAGTTATCAGTTTGGTGAATAATAGTCTTATGAAGACACACCATAAAATACCAACTTCTAGATATCATTCTATGTGTACAAAGTACATCTCAGGTCTAAACATCCCCTTGCCTCTTATATGCCCAATGCCAATATGCTCCATTCCTGAATAGCTTCCTTGTACATTCATAGCACATGCCAGGAAAATGAAACATCTCCCCTCTGGCTTTTCTATTTGTGCATAAAGAAATAGTTTTATGAGCAAATCTGTGAACATAAGAGTTGCTGCAATTTTATAGACTCCAATTACATAATTTTATTTAAAAATTTAATGATATTTATAATTGCATTGTTCTTTAAAATATTACTACTACTAGGAAGTAGAGAGTGGAAATTTGAACCCTTCAAAGCTCGATAGTGAAAGGTGGCCACTGCAATCATTCACTAGGATACAGGGCTCTAGACTTCAGCCCCTAGCATCTGTAAGTCTAAACTGGTGCTTGTTATATTGTTGTTATACCAGGCATCATGCAGGTTTTAAACTTTGTTTCTTTAGGCTTTCTGAATTCATTTTATAAAGTAAAAATTTACATTACATCTCAGGCATAATTTACCTAATTAATAATTTCACTATACTGATCTCTACTGTGTTTTGGAATTGTGTGGTTATGGGGTTCTAGGAGTTACAACTCAGCCCAGCCCAAGTATAAGTAGTATGGCAAAGGCCACACAGAAAAAATGGCTTTGGGCCACAAGTCTGCCCCTCCATTCCTTGTTCTTTTCTTCTTGGCTTTGATATATCTGCTTTATAGAAAAGTATGAAATAATTTTCTAAGAGGAAAAATAAATATCAGCTCTCTGAATCAAATTTCAATAGAGCCTTTATGTTCTATGAGAAATCCTCAAGTGTGTTTACTATGTATTTTTCCCTGGAATGAGAGAAAAAAGAAGAAAGGAGGGGAGGAAGGAAGGAAATAAGCAAGGGAGGGACAAGAAGAAGACTAAAAAGTAATTGCTGTTGTTAACCATTGGAGGAAAAAAATTTTATAAAATGCATAGGGTCATTCTCTTTCTTAAGAAAAACATACATCTCTCACTGAGCAGACTGAAAATTTTAAGTAATCTATTTTACTTTGACCTGAATTTCTAACCCTAAGTTTTTGTGATTCTAATTTCTTTTGGCTAAGAAGCTGATAAGCAGCACCTTTTCTTCTAAATGCTCCTCCCATAAGCAAGACACATCAGAGGCTATATTTTCTATATATGTTAAATAATTGCATCAGTCAGAGTTCAATCAGAGAAACACTAATAAGGGAGATGTTAGCAAGTTGGAATTCTTGAGGCCCAAACCACACAGAGAGTGTGGTTCACTCAGGTCAGTTCCACCCAGGATAATCTTCACTTTGATAACCTTGAAATAAATAATGAGGGACTATTTTATAGCTTCATTCATTGCTGAGACAAATACCATGATTGAAAGTAACCTATGGAAGGAAAGGATTTATTGTGTTTACACATCCAGGTCACAGTCATCATTCAGGGGATTTGGAACAAAAGTTTAAGCATTAGCTTGAAGGCAGGTAAACTTGCTATTCCACAAAGCATTACCTCAAGTCAGGGAACTAACTTTCAACCAAGAAATATATAGAGAATATTGTTTAATGGCTAGTGCAGGTTCATGGTTATCTGACATTCTCATTCAGCCCAGGCCACCTGTCCAGGGAACTGTGCCTCCAAAAGTGGACTTGTCCAGACTCTAGCAATTAAAAATCAAGGCAATCCTTCACAGACAAGCCCCGAGGCCCATCTGGACAATCCCTCAGTTAAGACTCCCATCTCAGATGACTCCAGGCCATTTCAAGTTGAAAATTATGACAGGTTGAAAACATATTTACAAAATAATTTTACATTGAAATCCAAATAATTATATGTGTAAATAGTTAGGGAATATAAGTGAGTTAAAATATTTAAAAATTATCAGAAAAGTAGGTCAGTCCTCATGGTGCTAACCCAAGTATACTTTCTTCCAAAATATATTTCCTTCTACAAGGTGGCCCAAACTCTGCTTTCCCAGAGAAACCATTTGATGATAATACACTTTCAACAACAGTGATTTACCATGGAAATTTTCAAGAACAGTGGCATGGATTGGTCCCATTAAAGCTCACATGGGGCTTTTGAGTAGGCGTGGAATGTATCTGAATATACCTTGTTCCCTAAATCCTATGACAGGACAGGGCCTCTTGATATCAAGTACCCATGATATCATATAGACATCTTTATATCTATATTAAGCATAGCAATGATTCAGTAGATTCATAAAGTCTCAGTAAGCTAGAGGAGAGATGTGTAGGACAAAGATCTTTGTTCCAAGACTGTTTAATTTTCCTATCCACTAGGCAAGCCATACATCTTATTAATATTTATTGTTAGCATCTAATCTGTTAGACTTTTAATTATTAATTTCTGGTATGTCTGTTTATCTTACATTTTCTATAAATGTGGAGTTATTTTAAATAAATAAGACCTAACAGCTTGCAGCAATCACCATCAATGGTTAGCTTTAATTATCAACTAAACAAAACCTAGAGTCATACTCTGTAAAGAAAGCCCAAATGAGGGACTGTATTGAATTTGCCTGCATATATGTCTGTGAGGGACTGTTTCAGTTAAGTTAATCAATGTGAGAAGACTCAGGCTACTGTGACCAACACTATTCCCTAAGAAAGCTGCTGTGAATTGCCAATGAGTGGAGATATCAAGTGGAGAACTAAGCCATCAAGTGAGCATGCGCACACGTATGCATTTATTTCTCCTTGCGGTTGACCCAACAAAATGTGATCCATTATTACAAGCTCCTGCCACCTTCATTTCCTTGCCTTGAAGGACAGTAACCTAAAATTGAGAGTTAAAATAAATCCATAGTCCCCTAAGTTAATTTTTGTCAGTACATTTTTTTTATTACAGACACTGAAATGAAACTAGGACAATGATAATATTTAAATAGCATCACTTTGATGCCATTTAAAGTATGGTGTGTTGGTTCTGTTCTCAATAGCTGCAGGGCATACTGTGTATAAGCCAGTATAGCGAATAGTCACAATCCTGGGAATTCTTGCTCAGAGCCATTGAGGACAGTGCACATACACGGTCACATCTTTAAACATATGCGGTTTTTTGAAAAGTGTGTTTCCAAGCAGAGATTGTTTTTCCACGAAGATAGTTTTTTTTCTGAAAAGTAATCATTTCTATTCAATGCCAGAAGCTGTATCAAGTGCCCTGTCATATACAAATAAATTAGGGGTCGGATGGTACCTTCACAGAACTGCATATAAGGGCCATGCCGTACATGCAAACATCACTACAAAAAAAAAAGAAAAAAGACTCACATGAAATCTCAACAATATGCTAGGTTGTATGAACAAGTCCTGCACAATGGCAACATCAGTTGACATGCCAATATGGGTAGGAGAAATTGTATAAGATGCTAACCGTAGATGAAGAGCTATACGTTGACAATGGCTACTAAGAGAGGGAGAATTAGGTTCCTCCATGGACAAGTTCTCACATACATTATCATATATATATATATATATATATATATACACACACACACACATATATATACACACACACATATATATACACACATATATATACACACATATATATACACACATACACATATCATATGTATATACAATATATAATGGATACATGTATATAATGGTTATGTGTATATAATGCATATATAAATATATATGTATATATGTATATAAATATGTGTATATAAATATATTTACAATGCTAAATGGACTCAGAAGGTTGTATATACAGGTGTACATGACTAAAGAAGAGACTATGAATTTGTCACAGAGAAGAGGAGGAGGAGCTGGAAGAAGGGCAAAGTAAGACTATCCATGTATTATGTTCTCAAAAACAGCGCTGAATAAATGTAAAAAGAGAGAAAACGCAGGCATCAGGTGTGTTAACATGCTGTGCTACACTATCAGGCCAACAGGTCAGATCACAGGGGACAGGGCAATGCCGAACAATCGGAGTCTAGCCTGCTCAAAAAAAGCTGGCTTTTAATCATTGTATAAGTCTTGAAAAGCACATAATCCATGTATACCTTAGCTTTCTCCTCTAAGTGGGCTGATGGACCTATCTAAGGCCCCCTAGAGCAAGAGCCAATAATTAACAGTATGCTGCTGGTTTTGGTTGCTCCACTCCCTTTTTGAATCTGTGTGTAAGAAACTCCATGGTCAAGACAGTGAATTGGAAAGGAAGGTTACAGGGAGCCTCTAGGCTTCGATGGACCTGCCTTGTGAGCAGGTTAACAGGACTTTTGTAGTGGCTTTGCTGTTCTCTTATCTTCACGCACACAAGAACACAGTGTTCTTTCCTTCTGAGGGATGCTGTTTACAAGATGCTATCTCGGAAGGGAAGGCTGGTTCTTTTAACTCTCCTGCCACCTTCATCAGAATTTTCTGCCTCCAAACTCTGTAAAAAAAATTTCCATTCTTTATGAAGTACTCAGTCCCACATACTCTGTTACAGAACATCGCACACACACACACACACACACACACACACACACACACATTACTGAGGTATATTTTAAGATCTGTCACAGTGGTAATGGATTGTCTGAGATCTAGCAACAGGCCTACTATCTCTTCTCCAACTGAGGAAAAAGGGAAGCCAGTTCAGAAATGGCTGAGCAGGAGTCGCGTCTTCTGTACTAAGAGGATGAATCAAGGGAAGATGTCAGCAGCAAGAAAAGGAACACATGGGAGAATCGCATCTACTTTAGGACAGGGTTAATTGAAGCAAAGTCACTGTGCAGAGGCACTTGCTCACCCATTGAAATGGTGTCAGAGTCCTGATATAAATGAAGCCACTGAGAAACCTACTTCTTTTCAGGAAGAACATAGTGTTTCGCCGTGTTTTCTGTCACATGGAGGTGCTTCCTGGCTGTTTTGGACAAGAAAGCACAGGAGTATTTTGAATGCTGCCAGTCATACATTAATGCACTTATTAATACGGCTCTTTTTTAGAGGGGACTGGCAATGGACAGCCAAGAAGAATGATGTGGGAAGAGACCCTCAAATGAGTGTTGGCCTCTGGCCATTCTTCTGTCTGGGGTTGAGAAATATTCCCATAGACGCTTAAAAAAAGTTTCTTTATAGGATTTCCTGCCTGTGGTGGGGTGTGTAGGCAGACAGTCTTCTAACAGAGAAACAGAGCCAGAAAGAGAGAGAGAGAGAGAGAGAGAGAGAGAGAGAGAGAGAGAGAGAGTCAAAGAGAGAGAGAATCAAAACAAAAATGACAGCAAAGACAATGCCAAGTCAGTTGCTTCGAATACTAACTTATACTTGACTTGCAAAAACCTTTACTTTGGAACCATTTTATTTTTATTTCATTTATTTTTTGACTTCTAAATAAAACTCAACTTTCTTTTCAAGCAAAAAATCAACTAAATGTTCTATGTTTCTGTGAACCTGCCTCCGACAGAGATACTGACATATCCTCCTGTGAGTTAGTGAGTAAAACAGACCCTATAAACACGGAGGTGGGTAGGTCGGTGGATCAGAGCGTATGAAAACATGCATAATGACGTGAAGCACTGAGGTAACTCACAGATTAAAGGGGGACCTTTCAAACAGTTAGCATTCTTGCCCTTGAACTCCTCAGTAATGCTGCTGGCAAATAAGTTTCTATCCTTTGACAATAAATGATTTCCAAGGGCAGAGAGCGTATTGCTTTTCCAGACAGCCCTAGCAACTGGAAGCCTTGTGTGAGGCCAAACTGATAGTCCCTGGATTTCCCGTCTTCATATTATATTATTGCCTACATTTACTGCCACATGGGACAAACTCTGAATTTCATCAGACTCCCTTCTCGAACCTCGGCTTTCTCTTTTGATGAGAGGGTAACAATCCATCCACTTCAAGGGTCACTGTAAGATTAAATAGGAATCTGGTTGTAAAAACTTTAGTGCTCAATTGACCGGTGAAGAGGCTCACTTGATGCCTGCGTTTTCTGTATTATGCTCCATGAAGCACTCTTTCAGAAAGTTTTGGACATTGATGATATAGATTGCCATTAAGGATTTTTTTTTTTTGATTTGCAGAATGCAATGCGGTGGGACAATGTGTGTGGATTAGGCCCAAAGACTTATGTATGCTAAGCAAGTACTCTACCACTGAGCCCCAGTAAAAAGTATGTAAGTTTAGATGCAAGCAAACTCAACTAGCCTATTTTATTTTTATATTTATACTCTTTTTGGATTAATTTATTGGTTTAATTTACATCCCAATAGCAGCCTCCCCTCTATCTTCTCTCCCCAGTCCCTACCTCTCATGTCCTCTTATTTTTACCACAGCTTTACAAGGAAACCATGACAGGCCAAAGGATCAGCTAGATACTGTGATTAGAACAAATATGGGGAAGACTCAGATTCTGTCTCTCAGGAAAATCAGTAACACACTGTTCACACTCATTGTGGTGGTAGAAATGGCAGTCAGTAAAGAGCCTGTGGTTTCTTAAACTGGGAATCAGAAATCTCTCATAGATGATCAGCATTGACTCCTACCTCTCAAGGACTTAAACAAAGAAATCCCTCCCACTTTCCAATACACTGTGTGCTACCTAGTCTCACGTGAATAAGAAATTCCTGAACCTAAGAGCCACACATCTCCTTGCAGGAATTAATGTTCACACTAGGAACACTGGGTATCCTGGAGAGGAGGAAAGGCTTGGGATGCACTGGGATCCATGCAGAATGTACCATGCAAGTGGGCCAGATTTTTAACTCACAGTTGGAATGGGTTAAATATTTCTGAATCCATTACACCACCAAGGCTGCTTGGCTCTCCCATGTGGCACGAAATAGATCACAGAAAATTGTGACTCTCTAGAACAGGGTGAGGGAAGCAGAAAAAAAAGAGTGCTGGAGATAGACACCAAGACTTAACCACAAACAATTACAGCTGGAATACTGTCTTCAGAGCATAGCGAACCTGCACCTGAACTCCTGGGACTCGGAACAGGGAGTAAACTTCAGCTTGCCATTACCCAGGAGCTTCATGCTACCAGGGTGAACAAAGGTCTAATGCTTTCCTTTCTGTTCAAAGACAGAACAACTAGCTAGCAACAAGACAGTTCCCACACGGTTGTTATTGGTCATGCACTGACTACCTCTAAAGAATGAATGAACTCAGTGGCTTAAAGCAATATGAGGAGCAATATACAGAGAGGGAAGAACAAATGTAATGCACATTAAATACATGTAAACATCCCGCCCACACACATACAGTATTCCACAGCCACTGACAGTAGGTTGGGCTGTATGGTTTCTGGAAGGGTAGAAAGTAATTATTTTTCACTTCCTACAAAGGATTGGGGCACCATTCCTTCTTCCTCTCTGATTCAGTCTTTCTTCTTTAGGGACTTTGCTTGGGAAACCTTGATACGGCTCCCCATTCCTCTGCTCCCTCCCACTTCATCCTCTTCAAGAGCCTTTCTGACTCAAGGCACACACTTGCATCTGAAGTTCTAAAGCTAAGTTTAAGTGATTCTAGACAGAAAGTTTCTGTGAGTTGAGGAAGTGTCTCAACACTTTTGTGTCCTGCCTGCTCCATTTATTTGCATAAATCTAGGAATCCCACCTCTTTCTCAGCATGGCTCTTCTATCTGCTTCAGTCAAGGAGACCTTGATTTTTGTTTGTTTGTTTGTTTTATTAGATACATTCTTTATTTACATTTCAAATGTTGTCCCCTTTCCTGCCCCCGCAGAAAATCCCATAAGCCTTCTCCCCTCCCGCTGTTCACCAATCAACCCTCTCCTGCTTCCCTGTCCTGGTATTCCTCTACATGGCAGCATAGATCCTTTCCAGGACCAAGGCCCTCTCCTCCCTTTGATTTCTAGCAAGGCCATCCTCTGCTGCCTATGCATCTGGAGCCATGGGTAACTCCATGTGTACTATCTGGTTGATGTTTTTATCCCTGGGAGCTCTGGGAGTACTAGGTGGCTCATATCGTTGTTCCTCCTATGGTGCTGCAAAACCCTTCAGCTCCTCTGGTCCTTTCTCTAGCTTCCCCATTGGAGACCCTGTGCTCAGTTCAATGGCTGGCTGAGAGTGGTCCCCTCTGTATTTGTCATCTAGCAGAACCTCCCAGGTGACAGCTATATCCAGCTCTGGTCAGCAAGCACTTGTGGGCATTGATAATAGTGTCTGGGTTTTGTAACTGTATGTGGGATGGATCCCTAGGTGGGATAGTGTGTGGATAGCCTTTCCCTCAGACTCTGCTCCACACTGTCTCTGTTTCTCCTTCTGTGGGTATTTTGTTCCTCCTTTCAAGAAGGACCAGAGTATCCATACTTTGTTCTTCTTCTTTCTTCGGCATCATTTAATATGTGAAATGTATCTTGGGTGTTCCAAGCTTCTGGGCTACTATCTACTTATCAGTGAGTGCATACCATGTGTGTTCTTTTGTGATTGGGTTACCTCACTCAGGATGAAATTTTCTAGTTCCAACCATTTGCCTAAGAATTTCATGAATTCATTGTTTTTAATAGCTGAGTAGTATTCCATTCTGTAAATACACCACATTTTCTGTACTCCAGAGAACCAAATAACCCTATTAAAAATTGGGTACAGAGCTAAACAAAGAATTTTTACCTGAGGAATATCATATGGATGAGAAGCACCTAAAGAAATGTTCAACATCCCTAGTCATTAGGGAAATGCAAATCAAAACAACCCTGAGATTTTACCTTGCACCAGTCAGAATGGCCAAGATCAAAAACTCAGGGGACAGCAGATGCTGGCGAGGATGTGGAGAAAGAGGAACACTCCTCCACTGCTGGTGGGATTGCAAACTGGTACAAGCACTCTGGAAATAAGTTTGGCAGTTCCTCAAAAAAATGGGCATAATAATACCAGAGGACCCTGTTATACCACTCCTGGGCATTCACCCAGAAGATTCTCTAGCATATAATAAGAGCACATGCTCCACTATGATCCTAGCAGCCCTTTTTATAATAGCCAGAAGCTGGAAAGATCCCAGATGTCCCTTACTGGAGAAATGGATCCAAGGAGACCTTGTATATTCTGCTTATTTGACACAGTCTTTCTTTTTTTTAAATTTTCTATATTCTTTGTTTACATTCCAAATGCTTTCCCCTTTCCCAGTTTCCCGCTCATCATATGTCCCATAAGTCCTCTTCCTTCTTATACATGACATATGCACTTCACTTCAGTTCTGGGGGATAGCCTTGAGCATCCTGATGTATATCCTTGGTGACCCTGGTTATCCATGATCCCTTGCTCTAAGCAATTTTGGGTCCAATTAATTGTTCACATTCTTAAGACTAGCATTAAGTTTCAGTTCTTAAAATAGAGAAGTGCAGTTTCAAAATATCTAGAGTTTTCTTTACTTTTTTTATTTTATTATTTGTTTAATGTTGGAATAAGTAGGATTGACTTCAAATATTTTTCACATGACAACTTTTCACATCTTCTGAATGGCCTGACCTCTAATGTTCCATTATTATTCATAATTGGAGGTTCCAGTTTGTCTGTAGGGGAGTGGCTCCAGAAGCCGTGACCATGAGTAGATATGCCAGAATCTTATCAATCCACATAGAGTGCAGGAGGAGAGTCACTTAGTCTCACTTTTGTAGAATACTAGGAAAAGTTTTGTAGAAGTAAATAATTTTGTGATGCTGTTATGCATTCTACAAAATAAAGCTCTCTTTCCAAAATATCACTAAAGTGCAATCTAAGTACACTCTCGGCACATCTCCAATCAAGATAATTGCCACACCATCTCTGCAGAGAGACAGAATTATATGGGTGACAATAAATTGCTCAGCTCTCTTTGAGAATTCAGTTGAGTCCATCAAAAAGAAAAGAGAACCTAGAGTTCTTTCAATATATTGGAAAATGAAATATAGACTTATTTCATGCATTCAGGAAGAAACCTCAATTGCTAAACAGAATATTGTTATTCTAGAAGTATTTAAATGATCACATAGATCAGAGAGACTTCAAATGACAGGTTATGGAAGACAGTCCTGGGATATAATGATTTTAGAAAATAATAAGTGCACTTATTTCATCTCATTGTAACCAGGCCATTCAGAAGATATGACAAGATTGTCGTGTAAAAAATATTTGAAACCATTCCTACTAATTCATTCCAACATGAAAAAAAAACTTAGGCATTTTGAAACTGTATTTCTGTATCTTAAGAACTGAAATTCAGTGATAGTTTTAAGTACACCTTGTATAATTAATTGGATCCACAATTGCTTAGAACAAGAGATCATGGATAACCAGAGTCTCTGAGGAAATACATCAGAATACTCAAGGCTGTTCACCAGAATGGAATGCAGCTTTTGTGTGTGAGTGTGTGTGTGTGTGTGTGTGTGTGTGTGTGTGTGTGTGTGTGTAAGAGAGAGAGAGAGAGAGAGAGAGAGAGAGAGAGAGAGAGAGACTGTATATATTCCTTTCTTCTCCTAAGCAGAAGACCCAGTGACTTCATTGACACTCAAAAAAGGAGGCTCAGGAACTTAAAATGTTAAAAACTTTTTATGGATATCACAAAAGATCCTGAATTTGTGAGACCTAATTGTGGGCTAGTTGTTCCACAATATAATATTTAGTGTAAAACTCCACCTTTATTTAAAGGGAGCCTTTCCTTTTTGCCTTGCAGAAAAAGTTGGATATCTGCCAGTTAACTGACAAAGTGATTAACTACAGAATAGTATGTGCCCACCTGAGCAGACCACAAGTTACTTAACAGTAAAGAATGATATTTTATGATCCACAGGGACAAACATCACACAACACAACACAACACATAACCACAAGTATGACTTCCAGGTGGTAGAATTTATCTCGAAACAACAAATCATGCCTACTTCAAATAAATCAAAATGATCATTATAGTGAGGTGATTTCTACCTAAAATTGACTCAAAGGAAATGTAATCACTACAGTAGGAGCAAATAAGGAAACAGGCCCTGTGTACCATCTCAGGAAGGCCCATCAGATCCCATGATCAGGAGAAAGCAAAAGCTATGTTTAAAACTAGACTTTTCTACCAGTAAAATCCTGAAGGTTTAACTTTGCAAGGTGTCTTTCATCTGGCATAGTTTGGTGATACATGCATTGCACTGGATAGTTTTGTATCAGCTTGACATAAACTAAAGTCATCTGAGAGAAGGGAATATCAATTAAGAAATGTCTTCCATAAGATCAGACTTAGACAAGCCTCCTGTGAGTGGTGCTATCCCTGGGTTGGTGGTTCTGTTCTCTATAAGAAAGCTGGGTGAGCAAGCCATTGAAGCAAGCCAGCAAGCAGCAGCCTACTTCAACTTTCTGCATCAGCTCCTGCCTCCAGGTTCCTGTCCTGCTTTCTTCCCCAACTTGGCTTTTGTTCATGGTGTGTGCTGCAGAAGACCGAACTAGAGCAGTGACTAAATCCTTTGTAGGAGACCAGAATGTAATGAATTGAACCCAGGTAATTGAACATTAAGTTATTTACACTGTTGAAATTCGATTATGCTTTGATCATATTATGAATGTGCCCTGGTCCTTCTCTCTTGGGAAAAGCACTTAGCTTAATTTTAGATTTGTACAGGAGCTTGCAGCTAAAAGACTTTGAATATTTAAAAGAGATTTTAGACTTTTTAAAGAGAAGAGACTAAACTTTTAATGTGTTTAAATTTGTAAAGACAGTGGGACTTTTAAAGCTATTTATGTTTTAAATGTGAGATCCTAGGAATGAATGAGAAAGGAAAAGTTGTGGCTTAATGGTGATGTACTTGTGTGTCAAGTTGACAAGGGGTCAGATGGTATGGTATTGTGTGTCGACTTAGAGTCATCCTAGAGGAAGTAACATCAATTAAGAAAATGCTTCCTTAAGATTGAGTTGTATGTAAGCCTTTAGGGCATTTTCTTAATTAATTATTGTTCAGGGAAGGTCCAGCCTGCTATGAGTGGCACCATTGACAGGTTTTATAAGAAAGTAGGCTGAGCAAGCCAAAAATATGCTAGCTTTATAATTTGAAGTTAAACATTCTTTAAAAATAAATTATCCTGTGCAATAATGCATCCCCATTTTAAGTTTTAAATAACTCTCAAACCTTCCTGTAGCAATAGGTTCTTTATAATGGCTTCCAATCATGAGCTATGTAATTCTCCTATTCATGTTTCCATGTCGATCAGTCATTTTCAGGTTTAAATGAGGTGAGACAAACCTCGCTGATATTTAGTGAAAGCCTTTCAAATGCTGGAAGTATGGTATTTGCCTTTGTATGGTGTTTGGTCCTGGCCTCAGGATACAAGAAGAAGGACTCAGCCTTCAAGGACCCAGCTGTGCAGGGAAGAACAAAGAATCTAACATCTACTACATGTAGGGATATGTCACCAGTACTCCTTTGGCTACAGTAGCGTGTTTCTTATGCCTTCTTTGCAGGGTCACTCTTCTGATCTCTAATGTGAATTTAACATTTGTTTCCATTTTCTCCTTTACATTTGCCCAGTGTTTATTTCTTGACTAAGATTAGACTCTTCGGTAATTTTTCAATGTTGACTTATCAAGTTTAATCCATTTTGGCTTTTTATTCTTCCAGTTCTACCGCTTCTATTAGGTTTAGCTGCTGGTGGTATCACAATGTGTTGGTTTTTAATATGCTCTTTAATGATTTTTCAATCAGTGCATTTTAATTTTGCAGATCCCTGGCTGAAGCTCGTTGAAGACAGAATCTAAAAAGATAAAAAGAAAAAAAAAAAAGAAATCTTCTTCAAGCCCTAAGGTGATGGATACTGAAAAACATAGAATAAAAGACAGCATCCTTTTTTTTTGAAGGGTGTGGGAAGTTATTTATTACAACAAGAATTACAAGTGAAAGGTGCACTTGCTCAAATATAAGGATACGCAAAGAACAGAATATATAAGTATGAAGATATGTTTCATTTTTCTTCTTTATGCTTCTAAACTTTTTGCAATAAGTTTTATTTTTTAATTTTTTTATTTGATATATAAATTTACATTTCATATGATTTCCCCCTTTCCAGGCTCCTCACTCCCCACAAGTCCCATAAACCCTCTTCCCTCCCCTTGTTCCCCATTCACCCCTTCCCTCTTCCCCATTCTCGTATTTTCCTACACTGCTGCATTAAGACTTTCCAGAGTCAGGGGCCTTTCCTTCCTTTTTCTTGGACATCATTTGATATGTGGATTGTGTCTTAGGTATTCCAGTCTTCTAGGCTAATATCTGCTTATCAGTGAGTGCATACCTTGAGTGTTCTTTTGAGATTGGGTTACCTCACTCATGAACTCATAAACTTTCTCTAAGAAGTTCATGAATTTATTGTTTCTAATGGCTGAATAGTACTCCATTGTGTATATATACCATATTTTTTGTAACCATTCCTCCGTTGAGGGACATCTGAGTTCTTTCCAGCTTCTATTATAAATAGGGCTGCTATGAACATAGTGGAGCATGTATCCATATTGCATGCTGGGGAATCCTTTGGGTATATACCCAGGAGTGGTATAGCAGGGTCCTCTGGAAGTGGCCTGCCCAGTTTTCTGAGGATCCACCAGACTGATTTCCAGAGTGGTTGTACCAACTTGCAATCCCACCAGCAGTGGAGGAGTGTTCCTCTTTCTCCACATCCTTGTCAACACCTGCTGTCTCTGGAGTTTTTAATCTTAGCCATTCTGACTGGTGTGAGGTGAAATCTCAGTGTTGTTTTGATTTGCATTTCTCTAATGACTAATGATGTTGAACATTTCTTAAGATGCTTCTCAGCCATCCAAATTTCTTCAGGTGAAAATTCTTTGTTTAACTCTGTACCCCATTTTTAATAGGGTTGTTTGGCTCTCTGGAGTCTAACTTCTTGAGTTCTTTGTAATACATGGATGTAGGGTTGGTGAAGATCCTTTCCCAATTTGTTGGTTGCCATTTTGTCCCCTTGACAGTGTCCTTTGCCTTACAGAAACTTTGTAATTTTATGAAGTTCCATTTGTCAATTCTTGATCTTAGAGCATATGCTATTGATGTTCTATTCAGGAACTCTTCCCCATATCCTCAAGGGTCTTCCCCAGTTTCTTTTCTGTTAGTTTCAGTGTGTCTTGTTTTATTTGGAGGTCCTTGATCCACTTGGAGTTGAGCTTAGTACAAGAAGATAAGAATATATCAATGTGCATTCTTCTGCAAGCTGACCTCCAGTTGAGCCGGCACCATTTGTTGAAAAGGCTCTCTGTTTTTCCACTGGATGGTTTCAACTCCTTTGTCAAAGATCAGGTGACCATAGGTGTGTGGGTTCATTTCTGGGTCTTCAATCCTATTCCACTGATCTATCTGTCTGTCACTGTACTAATATCATACAGTTTTTAACACTATTGCTCTGTAGTACTGCTTGAGGTCCGGGATATTGATTCCCCCAGAAGTTCTTTTACTGTAGAGAATAGTTTTAGCTATCCTGGGTTTTTTGATATTCCAGATGAATTTGATAATTGCTCTTTCTAATTCTGTGAAGAACTGAGTTGGGATTTTGATGGGCATTGTATTGAATCTGTAGATTGCTTTTGGTAAGATGGCCATTTTTACTATATTATTCCTGCCAATCCATGAGCATGGAAGATTTTTCCATTTTCTGAGGAAAAGACAGTTCTTACCAGTTCATTTTTTTCTATTGTCTTGACAGAGAATGTAGATTTGTTGGTATAGTTTTTGCCTAATACGTATAATCTCCTAGGTTCAATACTATATAAACTGGGTAGAGCACTGTTGCCTGTACTCCTAGCATTTAGAATGTGGAGACAGGAGAATCAAAGGAGTAGAAGTTCAAGGTAATCTTTGTCTACATAGCAAGTCTTACAGCCTGAACTACTTGTCACCATGCCTCAAAACAAGAGTAGTAATAAAATAATAGTAATAATAGTGATAATAATAATAACCTGAATAGGTTCTGGTGTCCTTTATAATGAGAGTCTTTGTCAAAAGATGTTTTAAGCAGGTGCCTGTTCTCTGAAGAACCTTTCTGTTTGTATTCTGAGAAGTACAGAGTTGAACATGACCAGCTATGTTGGCTTCTAAAAGAATGGCCTTGCCGAAGTTGCAACACTATTAATTTTGATTGAGAAAAGGATATTCATACACCATCCTCAGACAAGGATGCAATGAATAAGTCTTAAACACCTAACTAACAAACTCAGGCACATCACTCTACTTTCTTTTTTTTAATTTATTTTTCTTTTTTGGTGTGTGCAGGGTTGGTATGCATACACACACTCATAAACACAGAGGACCAGAGAACATTCAGCATTCTGATATCCTGCTCTGTCACTATCCATTGTGAGAGACTCTCAGTGAACACAGGACTAGACTAACAGCAAAAAGTTTTCTGGTCTTTAGCTCTGCTCGATAGAGCACTCAGATGGCAGGTGCACTGAGCACGTCCAGCTTGTAATTCATCTCCCTGTCCATGATATATCTCTACTTTCTATAAGTCAGATTTAATAAGTCCCCAGCTATGTGGGAAATTGAATCCTTTTCAGTGCTGGAATTCTTCCTCTGCCAGTCTAAAGTTGTAAGTGATGTAGAAACAGGATGCAGAGCCTCCCACACTCAGGCCATCCTGTTTGCCATGAGGTCTGCATTGTCTCCACTGATGCAGCTCCTGGATATCTGGTGGCTTCCTGGCAGTTCGGGTTCTGTGCCGCATCAGCTGCTGGCATGCTCACTAGAAACTGCAGAACAGGGTGGGGCACTACAATGGGAAAAGAGAAAAAGTTTATCCTCAGGATAGCCACGCCCATCCAGATCCAAGTCAGTTTCCCTACTTTCGCTTCTCCCCTGTGCTTATTCCCTGGCCTTCTCTCCTTGTCCCTGTCACTTCACATTCCTCTTGTCTTCCCCAGAGAGGCTTTCCAGTGAGCCCAAACCTTGACAAAGGACAAAGATTGACATTAAGGGCTGGCAATGTGTTTTTATCTCAGAAATAAATTCTTTTCACAGTCTGAATCAGGGTCAGGGGAAGTGCAGAATGAACATCAATGAAAATATTTTAATCAGCCACCTTGGCACACTTATAAAATGTTAACCACTCAGAAGTATGAGAATGGCCCTTTTTTTTTTTCTTTTAAAAAGAATTCAGTGACTGCATTCAGAATGACAAAAAGTGCTATGGACAGGGGTAATCTTTACACAGTAAATGCATTTAATGCTGCTTATCTGCTTTACATGCAAAGATGATGAAGAATGAGCAATTTCATATTTTGTACATTGCTCATACAAAAAAATGGTACATGGAACCTTGCTCAAATGAAACAAAGTCTTCAGATCAAAGCCTTCGGATGACTGAAGCCCTAAAATTCCTAATAATGGCTCTTTCCCCCTCTCTCCTTCCTGACATTTTAAGTGTTTGTCTTATTTGTGCTGTGCTTCAGGGTGTGATGTATGTATACATGACACAGAATTGCCAGGATCAACACGTGCAGGTCAAAAACCAACTCCCGTTTTAACTACCATTTCACACAGCGATGTCAATTCTTCCTCTAATTCCATTGCCCAAAGCATATCAAGTGACTAATCAGGGACAACCTGCCTCTGTGCCCAGCTAGGCTTGGTCCAGAAAACCTATGAAGAAAAAGGGAGTAGGAAAGGACAGGCACAGGCATGGAATCAATCAAGCACATCTGTAACACAACAACCCAGAACCTCAGTTTATTATGTAAGCACAGAGGAAAGAGTTAGTTAAGCTCCACAGGAGGTCTCTGTCAGTCAGAAGTCTCAGACTGTAAACATCCAGGAGAAGAGTGCTATGTGAATGCTTTCTATGTGCCCTGTCAACATTCCACAGGGACCAGAAAGCTTTGTCAATTCCCATGGGTCTAAAGCATCATTGGTCCTTGTCAATAACATACAGCCACTCAGGGCTTCCTCAGCCTCCTACAATGGAGAAATGGTTCTCCTTATTTTTTCCCCACATTTTTCCCAGATCTCCTCCCAGTTCTTCCAGAACAACTATTTACTGGACAACATTATATTTTTGTCTTCCTCATCACCAAAGTTCACTGCCCTGGCAAAGAACAAACCAAACAAGCTAAACATGGCATGGAATCCCTCTCATGGTGGTTCCCACAAAGCTCCTTGTCTCCAGAGACTTAAAAACAAAATGACACACAGCTAAGCTGTGCTGGCAAGAGCAGGACAGGACCTGGCACTCTGTTCCTCATGTGGAGGTAGAGAGCAGTGACCAGGCAGATCACAGGCTAACATGGCCAGTCCACTAGGCTAAGGGTAATGTTACCCTGCCATTACCTTCAGCACATTAGCTGGGCGGGGCCTTCCATGCATAGCTCTCCTGGCCCTAGATCACAAACTTTGAAATCTTTTGTTTGTTTGTTTGTTTGTTTGTTTGTTTGTTTTGCATTATCCTCAGTTGTGAATTGATGACAGCTCCCACTGTTAGGAGGTAGTTTCATGGATTCAGTCATCTCAGGAACTAGTTTCACCTTGCTGGATCAAAACTGAGTTCATGTTCCCAGGACTTGGAACCCAACTTCTGTCCTGCTTAGAGAGAAGATACCGTTATCCTGTTATCTCAACCAAGTAAGGCACACAAGTCATGAATGTGCTGCTTGTCTTGACTTGATTGACTACGTGTAGCCTGCCCACTCCTTTGTTCCCTTATTGTTCTAAAATTCCAGGTCAGAGTCCAGGAGAACACCTGGATGCAAAAGGTGACTCAAGGACCTTGAAACCAGATGACCTGGATAAGGCCCCATCACCAATCTTAACGTCCTTGTGTCAAAGTACGATTAGTCAATGCAACAGTCTACCTCGGTCCCTCAATTTGTGTTCCAATCCTATTAAAATGTTGTACAATCCTCCTTTGGGATGCAGTTCAGATCCCAAACTGGCTACCTCCCTGTACGTGCAGAAAATAAAGCTTTCGTTTTTAAGCTTTTGTCTCCGAAGTGAGTTTTCTGGGTTTCCACCCCAAACCCAACACTACTATTGTGCTGAAGCCTTGGTCTCTGTATGGCAGTGCTACTTTGAAAGGAGGGGGAAACATTCATGGGTGGAGCTCAAACAGAGGAAATAGGTTATGACCTGAATTTTCTGCAGGTTCCCTTGTCTCTGGGCCCCTCCTATTTCCTTCAGTGCTTCCTGGTTCCCACGGGGTGAGTAGAGTTGCCCTCTGTGCCCTTCTGTAATGACCCTCTGTCTCATCACAATCCAGACCATAAGCCAGAACCAGTCCCCCTAAATTTGAGTTTACATCGGGATTTACCACAAAAACTAAAATTCTGGCCAGTTCCTCTACAACCATTTTAATTGACAAATTGTTTATATTGTATGAATATGAATATGAATATGAGTATGTGTATGTGTGTATGTTTCTATATATATGATGATTACAACATGTTTTGAAGTACATATGCACAGCAAATGACTAATTCAAGCTAATTGGAGCAACCTTTAACTTAACATTTACTATCATTTTGAGACACAAATTTTTAAAAATATCCTCTTAAGTTCAATAATACAACACTAAATAGAATATATTTTGACACAATGTTGGAGTTGTGTGTGGTTTTACATATCTGATAGGTATGATATTACTGTCCATTTGTACAATATTTTCATTTGAAAACAAAGCTAAGAATTCTGGGGACACAGAAATCCACAAGCCAGATATGGCTGAAGAAACCATTGTACCCAGAGCAGGCAGCCAACTGCAATTACCTTTGTAATTATCAAACATGTATTGCTTTAAAATTGTGATTTTTTTCCATTATCCCTTTTAATTTCACCTTATCGTTGTCTAAGGAAGTCACTTCATTCACTCTGAAACAGTAATGTTGGGAGCTCAGAGAGTGATTAACAAATTTCTCATGATTCAAATTCTATACAGTGTAAAAACTAGTACCCAGACTACCCTAACTACCACCTTTATACCTCAAAGGGCATGCAAGGAACGAGCTGGAATGAGCTCAGGTGTCTGGACTAGCTTCCTAGCACTCAAGGACACTCAGTGCCAAGTATCCCAGCTTGGGATGCTGTGAGCCACTGGAGCATCCTTTACAAAGTATGGAAAGCTCAGCTCCCAGGGTATATCTACAAACTGTAAGCCCTGAAATGAAGGTTGGGGGCATGTTTGTAAGGCTTTGGTTGGGTAAATTCAGAATCCACAAGGACCAGATGATCTTAGTTCTCTGTTAGTTTTCAACTTTCTAAATCTCTATGCACAGTTGGGCCTCATCAACCTAGGTAATAGGTCTCATTTCTAGGTTCCTCAGATATTAGCACTAGGATTGAGATTCAGCCAACATGTCCTACTGAGGACTCCCTAGGGAATAAGGGGATGCTTCGTTTTTAGCAACGGAGGAAGAGTCCTCACAAATAATATCACCTTTTGGAGTCTGAATTCTAAACTGACCAAGATATGAAAGCACCTCTTACATAAATGGGAGACCAGAACCATGCTTTCATTACAGGTGAAGATCCTCTTGGGTGATATAAATCATAATCAAACCCCAGAAGCCATAGATCATGCTTAGTCAGAGCAGGCTCCCTGGATAGGTGGAAGCAGCTGTACCTAACAAAACATGGAAGAAGGTTCTCTGAAAGAATTCACCCAAGAAGATGAGAAGAGGGAGGGAAAAGTGGACCCATGGACCACTTCAGAGATTATCAAGACATACTGTAAGATGTACTGTAGGGAAGAACGCAGTGACCCACAGGCCTCCCACTGATAGGAGATGAGCAAAAAAACCAGGCAGAGGTAGACATGCCTATCATTTCTCCAATAAACCCTCAATTTACAATGTCAGTGGTAGAACCATATTTTTACTGCTCAGAGAGAGAAACATACACACACAGAGACACATAGAAACAGATACCACACATACACACACACACACACACACACAAACAGAGTGAGAACAAGAGAGTGAGAGAGTGAGAGAGCGAAAGCAAGAGAGAGAGAGGGAGAGAGAGAGAGAGAGAGAGAGAGAGAGAGAGAGAGAGAGAGAGAGAGAGAGAGCCTAGAGCATTGAACTTTCTGGTGCTTAATGCCTATGGAATAGAACCTTCTAGGTTGGGAAAGAATACTGTCATGCTCAAGTAGGAAAACTGCCCCACATGTTTTCTTTTAAAACACTTTTTAGTGATTCTTCATGAGTGCCACATCCTGCACCCCCGTCCCTCTCATCTCCCCATTCCTTCATATCCACCCTTAGCTCTTGCAACACCCTCCAACAAAATAAAACACATGCATACACAAACAACAACACAAAAACATAGAAAGCATGGCATCACGGAAGCAGTCACATGTGTGACATGTGTGGCATGTCACAGTGTGACCCAAAGGATATCTCCCTGTCCATACATCTTCACTTGAAAATGTTCATTACAATGAGTCATTGGTCTGGTTTGAGATCTTTGACTTCTGTGACAACCTTAGTTTTGAACCCTCATCAGGGCTCTTTCTGGTTATCTTGTTGTCCTGTCTCATAGAGTTCCTGGAGCTTTGAAACAGAAGGACTGGTCCTTTCACACATCCCAGTAGTTCACAGACTATTTGGGGGTAGACCAGTTCAACACGCTATATCTGGGCCTGGATAGTAGCTGAGCTGGCCAACCCTCAGGCTTTCCCTTCTTCGCACCACCAGAACAAGCTCTCCACACTGCTCCAGCTAAGCTACCCAAGGATGACTATCAGCTCCCTTGCTCTCATGTTCTCTGGGCTAGCTCACCAGCACCAGACCCATGTCTCTAAAGCCAGCTCGACTTTGTTACCCAATCAAAATATGGGACCCTCTCTCCTAAGGGCTGCAGCCTCTGAGGCCTCCCACTCTCATACCCTTGGGGTTGGCTCACCTGAGCCTCACCATCAGGACCAGCTCCACTGTGTTGCCCAGGCAAGGTTCAGGGCTACAGACAGTGAGGGGGCAGGGCTAGGTCTTTGGTTCTCATGACCCCAAGGCCAGTGATGGGGTCAGCTCTCCTTCACCCTGTACTGGGGGCTGGCTCACGTAGCAGCTCCACCTCAACCTGGGTCATCACTACTGTGCTGCGTAGGCAAGGTGCAGGGCACCTGCTCTTCTTAATGCTACACTGGATCTCAAGGCTATAAGTCTAGTTCCTCCTGACTGTATCAAGTGGTGAGGGATGGGAGGGGGGCTATCAACCCTGTACCCAGATAAAGATTTATTTATTTACTTATTATATGTAAGTACTCGGTTGCTGTCTTCAGACACACGAGAAGAGGGCATCAGATCTCATTACAGATGGTTGTAAGCCACCATGTGGTTACTGGGATTTGAACTGAGGACCTTCAGAAGAGCAGTCTGTACTCTTAATCGCTGAGCCATCTCTCCAGCCCCCACATATTGTCTTAATGAAAACTCAGAACTGAACCTCAGAAAGCCACAATTGTAATCCATACCCTTGGTTGTCTCGTGTTTTGCTTTTTCCAACACCAGTAGATTCATCCTCACAGGTTGGGGACAATATTAAACTGAGTCAGAACAAAACACTATGTGGTCACCATGAAGAGATTCTGGGTTATGTTAAAACATGGGGGAAAAGAGATGAAGGTGCTCCTGTTTGAGTGGAAAAAAATAATGATCTTGTAGCACTGTTTATCAGACAACTGGAGTAACTGGTACCTGGGTCCCTCAGTAGATTTCAATTCCACACATATGGGACACCCTATGTATAATTATACCTTAGAGCCTATGTAAAAGAGTGAATGGTCCCTCCGCTAACTGTATTTTACTTAACCATTGAGTTCAGACTGACATGAATGAGTTATGAAGACATGTCTTCACCCCTGTTTCACTAACAGCAACTGAGAGAAGTGGAATTATGGGGTCCAGAGATCACTGATCGACGGGGCAAAACTGCAGTGTGATTTGTGATCTTCAGTTTCTCACAACACTCACCTTCAGGGAAAATAAGAATAAAAAAGAATTATGTGCAACTGTCTCATGATTCTTTTACCGGGTGTTACAATACAAACCCAGGAAGAAACTAATGTGCTCTGGAATTATTGGCACTGAACACAATTGTTTATTACATGTAAACACAATTATGCAGGTGAATATGTCATGAATATCATATAAAAACTCTCTAAGTACAATATGATTTTGTGCCTTTCTAGTAAACTCCTATATCTCCTCCAGGAGTCAAGGTTGCTTTTGACCCGCTAACACAGATAGATTTTACACTGTTGGAAACTGAGAACGATGCATCTAGGTTAGCTTTTAAGTGTTTCCTAAGGATTTTCCAAATGTACTGTTCACCAAGTGTCATAGATTTAAGTCACCTTTCTAAATAGCAGCTACTTAGTTCTTGATGGTACCCAAAGGTCCATCACAAAATATCGAGTTTAGATTTAGACTTTGCTCCAATTTCAATGAAATGAGTAGAGCATGTTAGAGATTGTATATTTAAGCACAGCAGTGGATTCTTGGGATAATCTGTTTCATTTGGACTTAGAAAGTGTTCATCATGATCATATTTATGGACATTGCCATATAGAAAATTGAAGATGTTGGAATTTCTGCTGGCCATGTTGATATTGTTTGCCAAATCAGAATTCAAATATCAATGGTCTGACCCTCCGCCCTTTCTCTTCTCAGTTACTTTCAGAATTGAAGACCCAAGGTTTATTCCATTTCACCTATGGCCAAAAATATCTTCACTGTTTAGATCCATGGAAGAAAGATAATTTGGAAAGAGATGGCTTAAAGCATAACCAGAATGAGATTCAGTTCTCAGAGTAAGACCATCCCAGCTAGCAAGTCTTGAAAGAATTCGCTAGCAATTATGGACACTGTGGTTGCTAAATGCAGCATTGGGCCAGGAAGAATTTGAGTTCCTGGGTTCTAATCTGTGTTTCTTTCCCTCTAACCTTGGAAACCTCTACGTACTTCTCTGTCTCCATGTTGACAGATATAATACCTGAGCAGAGAACCCAATGATCTCCAGCATGCTATAGCCAATGCTGTTAGCTCAGTCCCTGGCATCATCTCCCTAATCCTTGTCATTATTTTGTTAACATGTTTCTATCTACTCAGTCTGTGCCTTTGCTTTCTCTCATTGGCCTCTTCAATGCACCTCACATCCTACAGTTAATGAGGCACTGGGCCGTTTTCCATCCTTCAAAGGAAACACAAGTGTGAGCTGAGCCTATTTGAAAGCCCCTGATCTGCTGCACTGAACTCATGAAAACTGTGTTCATCTTACACTCCTGCCTGTTTCTGAACAAAGACATGTGCAGAGGCATCTTTCTCAGGCAGCAGGAGGTGTTGTTCATGCCCAACTGTTTTTGTATCTGTCACCCCGACGGCCTGTGGAAACATATGAGCTGATGGAGAGTCAATATTGAATGCTTTGCTTTCACTCTTTGTCTTAAAGAGGAAAGTACCGCTTAGGCCACCCTGTTGAGCTATAGATCTTCTCCCGGTTGATTTTCTTGTTGTAACAAGTATTGATGTTGAAGAGAGGGAAACAGACATAAATGACCAACAGGAGGCAGATGGCCAACTAGGAACACTGATACTTTGGTTTATACCTTAAAAAGATCATCACGGCTTCATGTCTGATTCTGAAAATGCTTGAGAACAATGTGTATCATATGACCAAACTTAAGAAGGAAGACTGTTTTCTCACCAGACACATAGGAGATAGGCCAATGCTATTTTGTTTACATACCTAGAACACCTGGGTGTTTTAATGAGTACTATAGTGGCAATAGTATATATATATATATATATATATATATATATATATATATATGTATATATATATATACATATATATGTATATATTATGTGTACATATAATATATACATATATATATGTATATGTATATGTATATATAATATATGTGTGTGTTTGTGTGTGTGTGTGTGTGTGTGTGTGTATATATATATATATATATATATATATATATTCGACAAAGTATAATCTCTGGGCTCTAGATATTTATAAATGCAGCCTGGGGAGTTAAGCTAGCATGGTGCTTATTATCCAAGTATGAGGATTCGGGTTTGATTCCCAGAACCCACGTTAAAATTGGGCATGGCAATATAGATTTGTAACCCTGGCCCTGGGGAGGTGGAGAGAAAAGAATTCCTGGGACTTATTGCCAGTCAGCCTAGCCTAATAAGCAAGCTATGTAACAAGCAAGAAAACTGGCCTCAAAACCCAAGGCAGACAGTTACAGAGGATGGCATCCAACACTGACCCCTGGCCTTCACACATATGTCCACCCACTCAACCCAGACACACTTGCACGTTTTTGTGCCCACCTACCTACCCCCCCCACACACAAAAGCACACATGTATCAAGAAACACAGAAAACTTAACAGGAGCAAATAATGCAATATAATGCACAGACAATTGCCTAGAAACCATCTATAAAGAGCTCACAGGAGTCCATTATTACTAGAGCTCAGGTTCACATGTAATGAATAAGCTGGAGAAGTTGAAAATCCTGAAATTCTTATGCTGTAAACAAAGTGTTTGAAAAGGTCAATGCTATTGGAAATATTTTCTCAGCTATATTCTAGTGCCTAGTGAAGGCTGATACTAGATAGGTAGATGGTGTCCTGATGTGCTGCCCCAATGAGCAGTGATGTCTAGAGCAGAGATGGGGAGATTTTCCTGGGACCCAGTCCTCAACCATCATCAGGTGCCACCCATGTATCTGTCTATAACAGGTAATCTACAAGGTAGAATCAATAAGAAAACAGAGCCCTCCCATCTCTATGTAGAGCCTGGGGACAAGGGAAGATTTTAGGGATTGCCTGAGTTTGTGGTGGAGATTTAGTGTAATTTTATAAAATAAACAAAATAAGAAGCAATGCAAAGAAGCTTTCTCTTCCCAAGTTTTGGCATTTCCAATCATCCATTCACATATCCATTAGTTATATTTGAGATCCTATCACATCTGGAAAATAGCAAGAGAAGCACAATGGTAGTGTTTATATATGGGTGAGGAAGGCATACAAGAGTGCATGGGCATTTACTAATGGCAACAGTGCTGTTCATACTTGTTCTTATATTACCAAGCATAAAGAGTATTAGATTATTACATTAGGCCTGCAATGCATACTTGTTTGCAGTAAAATATTAAACAGCCATAAATTATGAGTTGAGAGAAAGCAGAGGAGTTATTTGACCAAGCTAAGTCTACAGAACACTCTGGGGATGAAGCCACGAGAGGCAGGGCATTTAGGAGAGGGACACTAAAATACCAGCAAAACTCTGTGTCTTATGCTTGTGCTGCTTATGTCCAGGATAATGTATTATATTCCTGAAGTTTGCTAAGAGAGTAAGTCTCAAGTGTTCTCATTATAAAAATCAGGTAGCCATGTGAGATGATGGATATGTTAATTAGCTTGATTGTGGCAATAATTTCACAATGTATCCATAAATCAAAGTATGTCTAGTTCTTAAGCAGGGTCAATTTTTATTTGTCAACCTTTCATCACTAAAGCTGGAAAAATAAAAGATATAGTATTAAATGAGCATATAAAAGCAGTGTCATATTATAAAGTGTTAAGCACACGAACAGAAATTTAATCATTGCAAAATCATTTGAAGGAAGGTCATTCTGAGAGCCATAGAGGAGTGACTTTCTAAGGCTAGCCTGGGTCAGAGCCCTTCCTGAAATCAATGACTCTGGGAGTGCTCTCAGAGAACAGAGGAAGAGAAGAGAGAATGGGAGGGAGGGAGGATGGCATTTGGGGGTCATGGTTAATGCAGATTTTCCATCTTTCCCTGGCAGGGTATTACTGATAACCAAAATTCTCTCCCCCGATGCCAATACTTCTCTTTCTTTGACTCTGCTAGATATAGAGAGGGACTCATGGGAGACACCTCAGCCACCATTGTAATACATACCATCCCCCTGTGTTCTACACCCACACACAGAAGATCACATGTGTTGGATCTTACATGTGACAGGCTTAGTAAATGCATCAAACCTGATCCTTATTTTGTCACATTTGCTCACAGAGACTGTTTTGGGGAAAGGTATCTTGCCTCTCTTGGCAGCAATATGCTCTGTGATGCAGGGAGTTAGTAAGAAAACAAGAACGGTTGATTCTCTGGACCATGTTCCCATGGTATCCTCAACCCCAATTGCTCTTAAAACTCTTCCTCCCTCTTCTGTGCTTCTCCCCTGGTGCTTTGTCTAGGGTTTGGCTATAGATCACTGCATCTGTTCCCATCAGTTGCTGGGTGAAGCCTCTCTGGTGACAATTTACTCATAGGGCTCACAGAGACTGAAGGAGCAAACATGTCTGAGCTAGGTCCTTTGCATATACATCTTGATTGTATATCTTGTTGTTAAGGGTCTCCTAATAGGGGTGTTTGGGGTGTCTCTGACTCTTTTTCCTGTACCTGGGACCTCTTTTCTCCTTCTGAGTTATTTCCTCTAGGCTTGATATCAGGGTTTGTGCCTACCAATACCCTTCATCAGACTATAAATCCTCTGTACCAGACACCAAATTGCAGGTATCTAGTATTTTTTTTTTATTTTCCTGTTTTTGTTTTAATTTCAGCAGGTAGAGACAAATTATTCCCTACCTTGGTCTATCAGAAGTGTTACTAGCTGTATGGACAAAGAAAAGCCTTGTCTAACTACAGAATAAAAGTCTCACCTATGTCCATGAGCATCATGCCAACACTGGACACTGGGGTGGATGGAAGCACCTAGCTAAATGAAGAAATGGGCCCTATCTGAGTTTTTCCTTCTTCAGGCAGTTCCCAGCCTCCTGGTGATCTTACCCATGGCTTGTATTTTCAGTGACTCTATGAAGCACACCCCTGACTGTGTGACCTCCTTCCTCATTACAGGGACAATCAAATGGCTTTCATACTCACAGTGTGATATTATTGCTAAACTCAGGAAACTCCTATGTTTGCCCTGTGAACTGCTACCTACAGCTTGACACCTCAATAAAAAGCATATAGCAAGTGAAATTAATGTATATATTTATCTTATGGCAAAGGTCCACACAGTGCCTGGGAGCCTTTTATTTCTCCTTTTGAGTACACATGCTTAAGGCTTGATCTAGTCCTTCATGCTAAAAAATATCAGCTTTCATCCTATCTGGATATTTTTATGATAGAAGGAAAAAAAGCTTGTATTTAAAGATCAAGCTTTACCCTCTGCTCCAGAGGACAAGCATGGTGAGTTTCTGTGTTTTTGTTGGCTTGGGAGTATGAGCCTCTTTCATCTACTCATAAATGCTGAGTTTTATGTTCTCCCTCACCAAGGGAGGTGAGAGTATCTTACTGTGGGTCCTGGTGGGGAGTTGGAGGAGGTCAAACAGAGATTCAGAACTCTGTGTAAAGGAGGACAGGTAGGAAGGCAAGGTCATGCTATTGCAGTGCTGACTGGTGTGCTGGATACTGTGTTAAGGTAACTGCCATCTTATTGGTTCATTTAGTAAAACAACTAGCTAAGCACATTAAAGAGGTCCAAGTCCATATGAAAGCAAGGTGACATGTGATAGGCATTAGGAACCCCTTGAGTGTAGTCTATATTTGTCTGTATCTCTTCTTTTTTATCTCATGCATGAGCGACCAGCTCTTCATGCACAAAAACCAGTTCAAGATGATGCAAACTGATGGTTCTGCCATGAAGTCTGAGCTGCCCATCTTCTACTTTCCCAGATTTCTTTGTGATCTTAAGGCAGCTTACATAGGTAGCCTATTTGTGAGCTGAGGCTAACCTGGATAACAGTACAGAACTAAAATCCAAGTAGCTGTTTTTCCCTGTGCCTATATTTCCAAGGGTTAGTCCATGAATTGTTAGATTCCAGGATTGAATTGGGTACCAGTCACCATGGTAGCAACCACCATCCCATAAGCATTTTGTATGTTTTTGTAGTCTCCTCACTTGCTTCTATTGTTTTTGTCAATTGTTTGGGATGTTTAAGCTTTCTTTCTCTCTTTTTCTAGATAAAACCTAATGCAGTAAATTTGTATAGTTGTCAACTTGATGGGTATTGATCTAGTGAGATTGTTGCACATGCATACAATATATCTTTATTAAGTTCACACCCATTCTTCTCTCCAATTCCTCCATCATCTCTACCATCACAATTTCCTCCTAACTTCATGGGGTTTTTTTCTCCTTGACTAGAGGTAGGATTCATGACCACCCCTCCTTTTCCAGTCTAGAATCTGCACAGATATTGTGCATACTGTCACAATCTCTTTGAATTCATATGTGCAACTTCCCTGTTGGGTCCTGGAAATGTTTTCTTGAAATCATCCTCCAGCTTTGATTCTTGTAGTCTTCTACCACCACTACTGTGAAGCTCCCAGAGCATAGACAAGAAGGATGTGATATGAATTTTCTATTTAGGGCTGGCCATTTCACAGTCCTTTATCCCCTACACATTGGCCAGATGAGGATCTCTATACTAATTGCTGTCTAGTGCAAGAAGAAGCTTTCCTAATTAAGGTTGAGAGATGCACTGATCTATGGCTATAACAATAACTGATTAGGAATAATTTAAATACCATCTACTTAGCAGAATGATAGTAGTAGGTTCTCCTCTGAGACCTGTGACCTTTCTAGCCACATTTTCTTGGCCCGATTAACAGTTCCAGAAAACTGGTTTCATCTCATGAGATGGGTCTTAGTTGGATTCCATTTAAAAAATGGTTGTTACTCCCATAATGTGTCTTACTGTTACGCCAGTGAGCATAACTTGTGAGGTCAGTTCTTCTTGTAGTTTTTGGTGTTCACAGTTGGATGAGATCTGAGGTTAATGATTCCTTTTTCCTGCCAGGAACATGCTTATCACTTTCTAGCAACAGAAAAACTAGCCAGCATCATAGATTTCAAAGAGAACAAACTGGGGAAGTGAAAAATCTGAATGATCAATCCATTGTGTAAGCATGTTAGCAGAGGTGTAGTTTTCTCAGTTATTAAATGAGAATTGAAATTATCCATTGTTTTTAACACACAGCCGACTTGAGCCATTACCCCCAAAATCCTTACCGATCATAACCTTATAGTTATATGCAAGAATCAAGCCAAGGAGTTTTATTGTGTGAACCAGACATCTTATTAGCCAAGAAAGGATGCAGGAAATTCTAACTATTCTTCGGACTTTCTTCTAGCATCCTATTATTAAAGCTGAGCTCTAAGGAGCTCCCACTGTGCCTTCATCTTCTTTGTTTGCCACTTTGATTGCTTGAAAGCTGTTTAGTTTTCATTGAAACTGTGTTCTCCTCTAGAGTGGAATGATTAGAAATCTGTACCTGGAACTCATATGGTCCATTCAGTGCACCTTCAGACACATTTACAACGGATAAATACGCTTGCTGCATATGCGTGCAGTTCTTAGTTCAAAACCCTCCAGAGCCTACCTAAAAGCTGACAACTGTCATGCACACAGGTAACCCCAGAGCTGTGGGAAGAGGTTAGAGCTAGAAGGATCCACTTGAATGTTCTGATCAGAGTGCTTAGCTATAAAACAGTGGGCTCCATGTTCATTGATAGACTCTGCCTCAATGTAATGAAAAGGGGCATGATAGAGGAGGATCACCAATTCCTTCCTCTCATCTCCGACCATGCCCACCTGCACATACATGTGCCTATCCCTACACATGTACATCTAGTGGTTTTCCTAAGTATTTTCATTAAAATATAGAAAACCACCTAATTGGAAACAAATCTCAGTTAGTTACCCTTGACTATGTGATGATTTGTAATTGGTAAGTGGTCACTCTACAGATACATATTTTTCATGGACCAAAGTGTCCACTACATACAAATTGGCATTACAACTTTAAACCAATATTTGATATGCTTCTTCATCTCTCTAATTCAAAAATGTACTACCGTGATTCAGAACAAATTTGCCATTTTCTTGCTTTAAAAAAATGTGAAAATTTAAGTAAGGGAGCTTGATTTAATAGAACTTGATTCAATAAGCTTTAGTGAACATCTTCCATGTTCAGTGTTTTTGGGACATAATAAGAGAAAGAATAACTGCTATAACCTTACACATACTAAAATAGTTTAAATTTTTTTAGTTGCCTGCAAACACATCACCTAATTTAACCCCAACAACTGCCAGGAGAGCCCAGCAACTGGTCTCATATACATTTCAGGGATAGGAAAATGGATGTGAAGGCAGGAGTATCAAAATTGATGTGTCGCGTATGATATCTTTAATTTCATATTAGACATTTAAAATGTTTAATTTTCTCACCAAGCCTATGATTTATTGATTACTACTGTTTTATTGAGAATAAAGTTAAACATCAGGAATTTAAAAGATTTGCCCAAGGTCATATGACTAAAATGATCTCAGAGAGCCTCACCCTGATTGTAAGAAGCAGTGTATTATGCCAATGGGACATCCAGAGATGAATGCCAAGTGAGACCTGAGGCTGATCCCAGCCTTGCTCAGATAAGCTATGTCAGAAAATAAGACAGCAGGACTCTATCGCTGACCACAGTCCCTCTTCCTCCCCATAGGAAGTGTGACTGTCACTCCCTGTCATTATTCAACCTATCACAATCAGACTCGTTTGCATCTTCAGACACTGCCTGATGCTGGAAGTTCACAAATCACTCATTATCAATTCCATCATTTCTCTAAACATCTTGGGGTCCTCTGCAATATGAAACCATATAATTTATAGCACCTAGGAGGTGTGGTCTTTTGTAAAAATGATTTGCTCTGCTTACTCTGTGGAGCAAAGACATGACACCAAGGTGAAAAGAGCAGGTGTTAGGTGTCGATGGGCAAGCCACTTAGCATTTCCTTGAGCTCAAATTTCCTTGGCACTGTGGTAGAATTACAGGAGAGCATAAAGGACAGATTTCCCTTGGGAAATCTCACCACTAAAGTCCCCACATCTGGAAAGCAGAGGTAGAGACCCTAACTACAGAATATCATATCATAATGAAATATCACTCCAGAGTAAGGTAGAAAGACGTCTGGCAGAAGAAATAGAGGGAGTGTGTAAAGAGAAGCATAAACTAATGAATTCTTGCCAGCTTACATGCTAGTCTAAGAGTTGGCCTCCATATCTGGAACTCCTGGGTAAATGCCTTCTCCAGGTCTGAGGTTGTAGGCTTGTTCCAAGAATTATTCTCAGCTCTAGGCGCTGGGCACAGTCAAGAACTCTCCTTGATAAGGATACCACCTTGGTTTCTTGGGAGCGGCATGATAAAATAATTAAGATTCGTGAAGCACGAACAGGTACACTGACTCCCTGCGGTTCCCTAGGCTGAAAGAATAAGGCGAGGATATGCACAGACTTGGCTCTTTCTGTGGTCCCTCTGTGGCTTATCGTGCCCTTCTTCTCCCTGGGTCCTCACACCCTCGCATGGTCTACATTTGGTAGCTGCCCCCTCCCACCCTCCTCATCTCATAAGGACACCAGGGACATGATGAAGACACAATAGCTTTAGGCAATAATTACCTTTCTAAGGACTCTTCCAAACCCATTCAGATTCAGGAGAACTGAACAGTGAGGCTTTAATATAAATTTTGGAAGGCAATTCAGTCCACAATAGCAGTGTGAGTTAGGAGTGACATGCTGGGCCTTCACTTTCGCATCCATGAAGTGTCGATAAATGTCATAATAAAGTTGTAGTGTAGAGATCAGAAGTACTGTATCCAAGGAAACTGAATGCAGCAGGTACAATGGAAATAGCATCTTTCTGTCACTCAAGAGATTGTAAGTGGGAGAGCAGTGCCCAGACTCAGCAGTTCCCCATGTCACAATCCAAGCTTTCACTAACCTTCTAGGTCAGGCTCTGCTTCCTCAACAGAGGGATTCTGGGATTTAGCCCCAATTCATGACCTTTGATACTTCCTTTTGCAACATGTACTAGCATCATGAACCATAGTCTGGAAAAGGGCTATGGAAAATAATTCAGAGCACTGAATGCACTGGAAACCACCTCCTCAGATGCTCAGCCTCTCTTGGTCCAAATAAGCTATATAACCCACCTTGAAACAAGGGGACAAGAAAGGATGGCCTTGGAAGTGAGTGCTTCTCCTAGCAACAGTTCTCTATTAGTCTTAGAAAAGCATAGCCAAACTAGGAAATGTAAATAGAAGTATAATGAAAATGACTACAAAGGGTTTTTAAGAAAGCATAAGATCATGGGTGACAGAATGGTACATTGCCACTACTAGATTTGAAGAAACTCAATAAAGGAGAGGAACCTGGGACCACTGTGTTTGTTGCAAACAGTTCCTAAAAGGAAATAATAAGACATTTCAGCTCGACCATGATCAGTGAAAAAGTACCCAGCTGTCCTCAATGCACCAGCCATCTGCCTTGCTGCCTATCTATACAATGAAGCATCCGTGCTGAATCATTGATATAACATGTTTGTGGCATCCTTGGGGTTCTGGGAGCTAGACAGAGCTGTGGACAGAAAGGCGAGGTAGACTAGTACAGCAGATTTTCTATATTCTTCAATAGGAAATTTAAAAAAAGGCCGAGATTCTTAAGAGGCTCCCAAAGGCAGCTCTGTTCCTACTTATTTACAACCCTACCCTCTCTTTTCCAGAAGTCCAGCAGGAGATCGGGAATAAGGAAATCTGAAAGCTGTATGGCAACCCTGGCTCTGTGGTCATGTATGCCTAGCATTAGGGACTCCTTGGTGCATCTACTTTGCTTTCAGAATGCTGTAAGGTGGGCATTATCATCTCCCTGTTAAAAGAGCTCTGACTTCATGTCCTTCACCCCCCAACTTTTCCTACAGCCTTTCAGAATCTCAGTACACTTCCCAAACATGAGAATTTCCAAAATCTCAGAACAGGGAAGACAAGCCATGCAGCTGTAAAGACTCTACCAGAGATGCCCACACCCAAACCCAAAGAGGTTTGTGCCTTGTAACAAAAGATTGGACACACCTTCAAGTATAATATATCAGGCATATGCATAAGATGAGTAGTTTAAAGGTTTTTTATTTGTTTGTTTGGTTTTTTGTTTGTTTTTCTCACCAGTTACGTTTTTAAGTTAGAAACCCAGATAGGAAGATAAATAAGTCTGACAGTAGGCTGTGAAGCACAGCACTTACTTCATTTATTGACCCCTTCCCTCGCTACACACACACACACACACACACACACACACACACACACACATCTATCTCATACACATGTTTCAGCTGCCTTGACATACCCATACACTCTTTCTCGAAAGCACAAGTTGGGTGGAATCCAAGGAATGACAACCAAGGTTGTCTACTGGGCTCCATGTGAACATGCCCACACATGCCTGTGTTCCCACACATGTAATCATGCACACACATATACCCACAGACACACAAAAGAGCATGTATAGAGACCACAGCTGGAAGCCATCTTCTTAAAACTCAAATTCTTATTTCTTTGCATAAAGACTCAGGCTGACAAAAATGTATATGGACATCCTTGCTACTATTGCAGGGAAAAAGATTACAATAATTAAAGTGTCATGGATCAAATTTGACAGGATCGGTGACAAGAGCTTCTGTTAGCTACAAATGAAGAACACGTGTAATTAAGAGTAAAATAAGATCGATAAAGGTTACACAAACCTCAGCTGCAGAAAAGACTCTGGTGTTTTTTTTAAAGCAATTTGAAAATGAGCCAGCATGTCAATAAGGCAAACATTTATTTTTAGTAGATCCTGGAATCAGCACACTTGAAAGTCAAAAGAGTCCACAGTTGAAGATTAAAAGGAAATGTGGATGCACACATCCACAGAGACAGCATGTGTCTTTGGTTGATTTCTGAACTCTGGACACAGCCGTCCCCAAAGAAGTCAAGTAGAAAACATGACGGCAGCGATCGAAAGGTTACTGTTAATACTTCTTTGAGATTCTCCCACTTTCATATTTTTATTCGTGTGTGTGTGTGTGTGTGTGTGTGTGTGTGTGTGTGTGTGGTGTGGTATGTGCACATGTGTGTACCCCTTGCACATCCCTGAGTACATTTAGAGGGCAGAGGAAGAGGTGTCCTGTTCCTCACCACTGTATTCCCTTGAGACAGGGTCTGTCACTGAACAGGGAGCTAGGCTGGAAGCCAGCAACCCCAGAGACCTCCTGTCCCTGCCCACCACCCCACACTAGGGTACTGTCCCATATAACCACTCTTGTTCTACCCTGTGGGTTCTGAGGATTGGAACTCAGGTCCTCGTGGTTGTATCGTAAGCTTGTTTACACCCAGAGAGAGCTCCAGTCCCTGTTTTCACCTGTTATGCTAACATCAACTCTGATCTTCTCTACTTCTTTTCTTCTGATCTTTCCCTACGTGATTTTCCTCCCTTGCTCCCCAGCAGAGCACCTTTAAAGCCCATTTGGGTGCCACTGTGTCTAGACTTTTGAAATCAGACAAAAACACATACCATCACCCTGACTGATCCAACTACAGTAGCATTTTGTCTGCTACTTTGGGCTTGTTGATCCTCAAGTGTGCTGATTCCAGAATCTGATGCTGGTCCTTCACACCAAGATCTTTGAAGGACAAGGCAGAAAGTTAATAACTCCATTGTGTTAATGTTCTAATGTGAGAAGGAAAAGATTAAATAAATAATGAAATAGAATCAGGTTTACATGTTTTCTTAAGTTGTAGCCAGTTGACATGATAAACAGCATAAACTGGGGGAGCACTTGAGAAAGGCCTGCCTGGAGAAACTGCATTTAATCTGAAAGAGACAACAGTGGGCAGTCACTTCTGTGTTGTTTCTTTGTTGCTTTGGTTTGTTTTTTGTATGGCTGCTCTAACTGGGTGGCACTGATACGGTTGCTTAAGAGACAGAAAAGGCATTTGGCACACGCCTTGGGCTAGAGTCTGACATCTTTATGAGGGCAGGGTGGATACCTCTGCTCCTCAGAGCCTGGTCCTGGTCTGTTATCCGGAACTGGGTGACTCTGATTTCACACAGTGTACTCAGCTCTCTTCTTTATATGCCCTCATGTTGTCTAGTCTATGAATGTCTGTATCCAAATGCCCTTTAATATAAAATCCCAGTCACACTGGAATAAAACCACATACACATACACCAGTGGTTAAGCCTTAAGAATCAGAAGGACAGTATTTATCCCATACTGATAGGCGGTACTTACTATGAAGGGAAGGAAACACCATGCTCAAAGGCCAGGAGACAAGTCAGGATTTGTGAACACACAGGATCCTAGAGCATTCTCTCATTCACTCAGGGGTATCCATGCCTTATACACAGTCCTAAAAGCACAAAGAAGAGCACCAACTCAAACTCAGGGACTTTGCTTCAAGACCACAGATGCTTTAAAAGTCAGCACACAGGACACGTTCCTCTATTATTTAATGTTAATGTCAAGAATCTACAGATGACAAAGAACATATGTCTTCCTAAGGCTGGGTTACTGTGCTCAAAATACTCTTCATTTCCATATACTTTCCTGAGAATCTCACAATTTCATTTTTACAGCTGAATAAAATTCCATTGTGAGTATATACTTTCATTATCCATTTCTCTGTTGATGAACGGCTAGGCCGATTCCACTCCCTAGCTATTGTGGATAAAGCCCTGATAAACATGAATATGTAGATGAGTCCTCTATGTACCTCTGCTTGGGAATGGTGTAGATAGGTCATATTGTTGTTCTATTTTTAGTGTTTTGAGAAACCTCCCTGCTGATTTCTGCAGTGGGTCCACTCACTGACACCCACCACCACCACCACCAACAGCAGATACATGTTTTTCTCTCCCCATATCTTTGCCAGCATTTGTTGTCATTTGTTTGCTTGATGCTCTTCTGACTGGGATGGGTGCAATCTCAAAATAGTTCTAAGTTGCATTTCTCATTTCTCAGATAGCTCGAGATGTCTCACTTGCCTGAGCTTTGTCAAGATCAACACCCATCCCTCTACCAAGCATTATCAAGAGTCTATTCACTTCTTGCCAACATCCTGTCCAAGGCAGGAGTCTGTTTTTACTTGTGAGAGGTGCATTCCAAGACTCCTGGAGCATGGTAAGAGATTATAATAGTCACTTTCTGTTGCTGTAATAAGACACTATGACCAAAAGTGACCTAAAGTACATAGAGTTTATTTTGGTTTTCAACTCCAGAAGAATCACACAACATCGTGTTGAGGAAGGCACGGCAAGGTGGAAGGAAGCTGGCATACATATCACATTTTTTTTTCACATATGCATCAAGCAGAGAGAAAGAATAGGAAGTAGGGCAAGACTGAAAACCTCCAAGTCTATCCTCAGTGACATAATTTCTCCAGCAAGTCTCTGCCTCCTACCAATTATATTGACTTCCCAAACACTGACACCGACTGGAGACTAGGTGTTCCAATATGTGAGTCTATCCAAGACAATTAGCATTCAAACTACCACATAGATCACCAACTAACATTAAAGACAAACAATTATAAAATAAAATTGCAATTAAAATGATCTATCCCCAAATCTCACTCTCTCTTCTTCCTTTCTTTCTCTCTCATTCTCTCTCTCTCTCTCTCTCTCTCTCTCTCTCTCTCTCTCTCTCTTCTCTCTCTCTCTCTCTCTCTCTCTCTCTCTCTCTCTCTCTCTCTCTCTCTCTCTCTCCTTCCTCCCTTGTGTGCCTTTCTCAAAATATCTTACTATATTGCTCTGTAAAAAAAGAGAATGTTTTAAATAAGTAAAGCTTTTTGTGTTCTCAACAAACTCATATCTGCGCTGGGCATTGTGCGATATGCCCAAACTCCGAATGATATGTCAGAGGGATACTGGGTTTGAGGCTACCCTGAGCTGCAAGACCTTGTCTCAAAACACTATCAGCTCCCTGTGTGCTCGTGTAACTGTGATCCTCATTTGGTGTAAAGAGGCAAATGTACAGAGTGTCTTGATGGCTTGGTGGCATTGCACATAGTTGGGGGTTGTCCAAGGCCACATATCTAGTCCTTGGTCTAAGCTATTTCCTGTCATTTCTGTGGCCATATTCACCTCTTCCTCTGGGGCTTGCAACAGGAATATGGTAAGAGGTAACATTGCCACTTCATAGCTGTGCCTTAGGACTCAGAAGTTTATATTTTCTTATGCTTGGAACAGGATTCTGGGTGAAAGGGGGGCAAAAGTAGCCACAGAAATACAGTAATATACAAGAGGATGGAGACTATTTGACAGCTGTGGGCCAGATGATGGCCTATGGCCCCAACTTCAGGTCACCTTTGTGTTCCGGACACTTCTCATCAGAAAGCACAGAAAACATATCCAACCCATACAATCAGGAAAGAACCATGGAGCTGCCATTTTAAATGCCCCATGCTTCATTTTGCAGCCATCTAAGTCAAAATGGTGACAGACAACTCGGGACTTTTATAAAAGGCAGCCACTGTTCCTGGCTTTAGCTGAAGCAATGAATGAATGTCACAGACTTGGGCTGAGTCACCTGACTTCTCCACTAGCAACGCCATAGTCTGACTTTATCACTTGGAAGCCTGCACTCTTTTCTTCATGCCTGGCGCCTTTGCTGTATGATCCTTCTCGCCTCTTTCCTGTATCTCCTATCCTTATCACCAACATTGTCTTTTCCATGGATGCTCAAAAGACTGAAGAACTAGTTTCAGGCATCCATGTCTCCTCAGAGAAATCAGGTTGGGCTTTTCAAAATAATACTGCATGATGTTACTATCCCACACAGTGGCACTAAATCAAGGTAAGCTGCAACCCTCTGATTCAGTCCAATACCGCAAAGTGCCCTGTGACTCCTGTCACCATCCTGCTCACTCCTCCCTATGACCAGCTTCACATGCTGCCCCCTCCTTGCCTATTCCCACCTGCAGCTACATTCATCTTTATTCTCATATCCATCCAAAGGTCACTTTCTCCAGGATGCTCTCTGCCCACAAAGCTAAAAGTATTTCATCACTCTTATTTCCCATCTTCCTGTGTTTTTGTCTTCCTATATATTCCTGTGTGAAATCCATATCTATATCCATATCCATATTATACCTGAACATAATTAAACATATAAACTGCATTTGTCTTCAGATATACACTGTAAGTTTGATGAAAAAGAGGACTTTGTGTTCTATTCATTTATCTTCCACTACTGGGAAAAGTAAAAGCCCAAAATTAAGATTGTTGTTTCAACATTCCCTAAACATATTCCATGAGTGTGTCAGCTCACGTTAATGATTTGAGGATATATCTGATGATTCTACTTAGCAGATGGGGATAGAAGGAAGTCACCATACGTATCCTTTTCAATTCTGAGCAATCCACTGGTTCCATACCACATGAGTCTTAGCTTCACCTCTCCTTTGGGATTGTCCATCAATGGTCTAATAAGGAAGGTCCCCTACTTTGACACTGCCATGATTAATGAGAAGATGCCTACCTCAGCTCCCTCTGAATAGATCTAACCTTCAGTTCATCTTTTGCACCAAGCACAGGGAGTTAGAGATGAAGAATAACAATCTGGGCGATGTCACCATGGAACATGTTGAGATTTGGAGGTTTTTTTTTTGATGCACTCATAGATGCACAGGGGCATTGGAGGAGTGGGATACCAACCCACAAGCTCCTTGCATGTCTCTAAAGCCAGCCTTCCCAGTACCTAGCCACTGAGGGTAAGCTCTCAGCTACCTCTTCCTAAGGAGGAGAGTCTGGCATTCTTCTATGACCTGAAGAATTTTGCTCAAAGTCTTTAGGTAGCATTCCTCTCCCACATATGAGAGAAGCCATTCCAAAGAGCACATTAGTAATGTGCCATTCAGTCTGGTCTCCACCAGTCACAGGTTACCTTTAGCACTTGAATGCCACTAGTTTTAATGTAGCTGTGCTATTAGGTATAAATTAAACACATATTTTGAATACCTAGTAAGAAGTGAACATGCTACTTATTCCATCCTTAAATTAATTCCAAACAGGAAGGTCATACATTTTGAAAGTTTTGGGAACATGCAACACATTATTAAATTATCTTCACCTTCTTTATTAATTTCTAGGTTCAGCTATTGGGATGTTTAAAACTGCATAAATAGCTGAAATTTGTAGCTCATACTGCTCTTCCACCTGTTGCCACTGTGACAGGATCGTCATTCTCTTTCACTGACCTCAAGCAGAGTATGGTTTTCTGTGCTACATCACGAATGATTGTTCCACCTTCTCTTCCTGACCCTGTCTGTCCTCAATAGCATAAATGAATGCTCTGTAAAAGCCGCCACTCCAGGCATAGGTTTCAGCTGACTTGAAGACTGTCAGCTGTATCCTGGAAAACACTTCCCTTTGTGGAAGTCTCACATGACCTCCATGGTCATGTGACACACTGAGTCCTTTAAGAAACCCTCAGGCAATTTTTCCAACTTAATCATCAATATTCTGGTTTTCTGTATAAACAGTAAGTTGCTTGTAAATCACAGATTCTAAAATCTCAAAAGCCTTTTTTATGGATATTAATATTCTTATTATTCTTATTATGCACATTTGTTATTTAATTGATGCTATCATGAAATATCAGAAGGAGTAGACACAAAGTCTATCAAGGAGAATGGGAATAAAATCCAAATACATTAATGATCTGGGAAATCCTAATATTTCATGCAGCCTTGCCTGAAAAGAAAACATTAGCTGCTAATTAGCAGCTCCAAGCCCCCACAAAGGAGAACTGCCTTGCCACACTGGAAACACAGTTGCTCCCTACATTAATGTCTGTGTGGCCTTTTCTACAAAGCAGCTCATTGAGGACAGTAATTTATTCATCCCACATGTCCCTTGGGTCAGGCTGATGCAGCCTTTTGTGTCTGCTTCTAGTCAGTGTTTGAGTGGGGCTGTCATGCAGGAGCCTGGTGTTGCAAGCCTTCCCTTGTCGCCCTTCTTAGAGATCCAGGAGCTGAAGCATCTATTAGAGTTGGTACCTGTGCAAGTCCATTTGAGGAGGACAGAGACTCTTGTGTAGGGAGGGGTTCCTGGGTTTTGCAGGAACTCACATGATATTCCACAGAACACAAAGCAGAACCAGAAAGACAGAACTCTAAAATACCATCTTCAGTCTTTGAGGCTCTGTGTTACAATAACAGTTCTATGTAGTCTCTTTACCAATTGCAAGATAGGGTGGAGTCCTTCCTTAGCATGCTCAACAGCCTGGCTTCCATCCCCACCACTGCTTCTTTATATGTATGACAGGGATAATAAACTTTGGAAGATGTGCCAACAGGACAATGTACTTTTTTAAAGTGAAGAAAGTAAACCAAAGCAAAGCCCTCCTGCATCAAGCCCTGTAGAGCACAGGGACAAAGAGCTGAGGATAAGAAACTAATCTGAGAAGTGAAAGCAGAAAACAGCTAAGTGGGTATCAGAAGTTGGACTCTGCCCTCCTCCTCCTAGTGCCTCAGAATGCCACTGTGTCTAGCTAGAGATGGAGTCTTTTGATAGTTGATTACGAAAGGATTATAAGGCTAGTCCAGGTAGCCTGGAGTTATTATAAAGAGGAGGACATTTATTAAGACTCAAGCATTTAAGAGATGTCATCCATTTGCTAAGAACATCAGTTTCAGAAGGAATTAATCTTTGTTTTATGAAATAATTCATTTCTGTTGGTTGAGTCTCCCAGATTGTGGTACCTTGTTAGGTTAGCCCTGTCAAAGTATCATGGTAGAAAGAAAGTGACAAGAATGGGAGGAGACCACACAGGTACCTTCATTAGCAGGTCTCAGTCATACTGCGGACTCCTGGAGAGATCATAAGACATGATGTCAGTCTCAAGGATGGAGAAGCTGGAGTTTTTATCCATCAAGTTCCATCCACTATTTGCTGCAGATTAGAGTCAAGGCATTAGACCTTGTTCTGCTCCCTAGTAGGCTGGTAAGTCCTAAAGTCATGGACTCTTACGCAATAGCAGTCATGATCCTTCAGAGCAAAAGGCATGTGAGTAGCCAAGGTGCAGGTGTAATATTTGAGACATCTTCCACCAAGATGCTCAGCTTATAATGGTTATTCAAAAGTCAAGGCATCTGATGCATCTCATATGCAGTAATAGCCCTGTCCTACACCCTGGGATTATCTAAGTAATGGACATATCAAATTCATACCATACTTCAACTTGGAGCATGGTGCTGTCAGAGAAGCTGAAGCTGTCAGAGATGATAAAATATACAAAGGAAATGAAGTAGGACAATGAGTCTAGCTGGACACCAGGCCGCATCAATGTGTGAGGGCAAAGAAAGAGACTAAAAACCCTATCAGATAGTTCTTCACATTGAGGAAGAATGGATTGATTTACCAAGGAACACAGGATTCTAGGGTGATCATGAGTTTGGAATACACCAAAATGTATTCCTGGAAGACTAGATTATAGACAGGGAACCCTGAAGAACTAAAGGGAAAAGACACCAATTCAATTTTTTAAAGGGCAAAAGAAAGGCACTCTGAAGGAAGTGGCCTTTAGCTGGTACAAAATTATCTTCTGATATTCTGATGAGTTTCAGCCCTCTGGAGGAATAAATAGTATAGCTGAGAAGAATGGGGGAATTGAACTTATCTCCATAAAAGCACCCAGTCAGCAGACATTTACTAAATATCTTCCATGATTAGACCCTTGGCAAATAATTCAAGAGAAAAATATCTCCAGACAGGTTCCAGAGGGCTTCAGTCACATTTCAAAGCAGGGGAGACCTGTACCCAGAAGACATTGCAATACCATCAACAATATCTTGATTGCCACAACTTAGAAAACTCCAGGCTTATAATGGGTAGAAGCTGATGATGCTGTAAAAATAGAATTTGAATGATAGAATTGTCCCTCAATGGAAGTATGATCGAAGTGAATAGAGTTTCATGTGCCAAGGTTGAAGTACTCAAGAAAGGTGGGGATGGTTGGCTTCTATTCCTTCCCTGCAGTATCGAAGTCTACTTCTTTCCTTGTCTGTAGCAAAGACACAAAGCATTAGAAGAGAAATGAATACCAATTTATTCATGATACATGCTGAGTTACTTAAAGCCCCTAGTTGCTTATTAAATACTAGAGTATTGCTATTATGACCTCACTTTCTCTCTTTGTCAAACTAAGCTGAATATGAATGTGTAATGGGGACAACATAAATAGCAGCCAAACACCCAAGACACAAGGTTGACCCTCAAGTTTTCCACCATGCACAACTTCAGGCACTCAACCTGTAAAATCAAGCCATTACTCCCCTCTAAATTTAAATGCATCAACTAGATTTAGAAAAACATTTTATTCAAATATTATTTAAAACTTTTACTAGTATTGAAAAGTCTGTTTAGAAATTAAGACAATTCCCTCAGCAAGGACTCACCATAAACAAATTCTCAGCTCTCAATACAGTATCTTAAGCCACTGAAATCACAGAAGCTTCCCATCTCTATGGCCAATAGAGAGGATGGTTTATTTGTCAGAATCTATCTTTATAATGTTAATACAAATGTCAAGTACTTATTATAAATCCTTGTTGACTGTTAATAAATAAATTTCCATTTTGGAAAAAAAAAGAAATTTAGAATCATTTTTGTTCCATTTTAATGAACCAACTTAATTAATATATTTTAACTAGTTAATTAATGGGTATCATTGCACGGGATGTCAATAAAATCATCGGTAACAAAGTTGTCTCGTTGATGGCACATTTACTTAGAAGGAGGGTTTGCAGCCTTCTCACAGATGGGTGGTAGTAGATTGAACTAGGATCTCCAAAGAATGAGTCCAGCAGTAATATTCCACAGCTGGGAATTCACTCATTACTGTGAATGACCCTTGTGGTGAACTTTACCCTGCATAGCTGACTGCCTGTGCGGTATTTCTACACAAGAGCTAATAGACAGTTCTAATGTAACAAGGCCAAAGCCAAATCGAGTTCCTTTCCTGGGACAGTGTTTCTCCCCTTAGGCAGCTCCATCTCAGCAAGTGACAGCTTCATTCATTAAGTGGCTTGGGTCAAGAACCTTGGAATCATGCAGGATTGCCTTTTTCTATTAATATCACTCAAATTCGATTCATATGTGTTTCCTCCAGACTCTCATTTAAAAATTCCCTAGAATCCAACCATGTCTCTAATGCTGTATGCTGACCAACATGCAAGTTCTCACTTGGCATTTCTTCTTCCCTGAAGAAATAGCCTTATAGGCTCTGTGTGCTTCCAGCTTTCTTCCCTACAGAGAAAATAGCTGGGTTTGCCAATTTGCCAGTTCTCCATATTTCAGAAGTTTTCTTCATTTCCCATGTCAGTGGACAGAGGTCTACTCTTCAGACATACTAGGCCATTGATTTCTAAGGGTCTTTGTTTTTCTTCCCTTCTCCACCTAGAACTTGCTCTGTCCTATTCATGCTTGGCCCTGATACAGTACCGGGTATATAGAAAAAGCTCAGAAAACACATGCTCAATAGATGAAGCATGAGCCGTTTATTTGGTTTGAGAAAATGCCACTAGCGACCATTTATTTATTTATTCATCAGCAAAATATTCATTAACTAACTACTGTGCCACTGACTGCAATGTCAAACACTGCCAATACACTAAGGATATGAGGGCAAACATTTTGAGACTCCCAATGTGTTAGAGAGATGAGTATTAAATAGACACTGAAATAAACTTAAAATTTATTTTATTTTATTTTATTAAGATGGAAATAATGATGTGCTGAGATAGGAAATAAATGAGCCTCTGATAATGCATTCAAATATTGAAGCAGAAGTCTTAACCATGAAAATAAGGAGCTGTGTAGTGATCTGGCATGAAGGAAAAGCTTACCCACAGATGTTGAAGTAAGAAGTGACTCAGTAGTATATAAAAAGCAATGGAAGAGGGAAGCAATTGACCAGTGAGTTAAGGAGAATGAGATGATGTCCAGAAGGGAAGGCAAACATTAAGGTGCCAAGGATTGTTTGTTCCCAGGTGATAAGGAAGAATCTCTTCTACATCTCTGCCCAAGCACCAGATTACCAGTAACCTGGTAGTTGGGAATCTTTTTTGGTCTCATTGGCTTCTAGGAATGTTTAATTTTACCTCTTCTTCATGTAGAATTCTCCTTGTGTATATGTCTCCATTGTTTCTCCTTTTATAAGAAAATAACAGAACTATGGGACAATGGCCCTCAGTAATGACCCTGTACTAGAATGACCATATCTGTTGAGATTTATCTGCAATTATGGTCATAATTTTACTCAGTAGAAGATGGAACTTTGACATACATATGTTCAAGGGAACATAATCTAATCTTTCATAAATGGATTGTGAAAGAGTAAAGGGGAAAAAGACAGTTACCAGAACTTAAATAGAAGAAGAAACAAATGAAAAATAAGGGAGTTACCCAACCTCTGAGATTCAAAAAACAAAAAAATAAAAAAAGCAAAACCAAAAACAAAGCCAAAACAACAACAGCAGCAGCAACAACAATAACAAAATCACCCATGATTTAAAAGCTGTGTGATTGACCAGTGATGGAAAGACTGGGGAAGAACAGGTGATCTATCATAAGCAGGTGTGTTCTGGCATGCCTTTAAAGTATCTAAATTGGCTTGTCATGCAGGTGGCAGACTATATGAATCTGAAGGTAACCGTAGTAGTGATGAGATAGAATGTTTTGTTCATCAAATATCAGTATCAGGAGAAGTATCAGGTTGCCTGAGGTTATCCAGTGATAGAATGCTAACAGGAAAAGTGGCCCAGGACTACAGAATTACCACATTTAAGAAAAAACAAAAAAATAAAAAAGATCTCACGAAAATGAGAACCATAAAATTTTTGTGCTATAATAATAGGAAGTTCCAGAAGGAAGGGTGAATTTACCTGCCATTCCTTCTGAGAGGTGTAGAGATGCATACAGGCAGAGAAGTTCATGGAGCCAGAGAACCTAACAGACATAGTGAACCCCTGGACAAAGTTCTTTTCCTGTAGTGATGGAGCAGAGGCCAAGCTGGAGAAGACAGATGAAGTAGAAAAACAAGGGTCTTCTGTGCTGTTTTAATTAAGAAATGCAATCAATGAGGCAAATTATGAATTGAGGTGGTATTTCTTTCTTGACAGATGAGTGTGCTTTCCTGAGAATGGTCCAGGAAAGCTGAAAACAGTAAATGAAGCAATTTCTATCATTCCCTAAGTCAAACTAGGGAATTTCTTTTCAGTCCTGAGATATCAGTAGTGATGGTATAGACAGTGATTGGTAGTGGAAATACTCCATTGTGATCTAGTACCCACTTGTTATTCAGTAATTCATGAGAGCAATAATAATAATTTACTTCACAAATTACCTTTGAAGTTTTAGAAATGTCTGTGTTCCTAACTGTGAAATACATATAAATCCTGTTATATGTGTTCTTTTTCTGAAATGTTACAAGTCCAGACTCCTTGATGCCAAGACCCCATTGTAGAAAGCAACATCTACACAATTCATTGAAGATAGAAAAGTCTATCTGTTCCTATATAGAACTTTCACCCATACATTTCAGTGTCTTTTGTACAGGGATGCACTCTGCATGCTGCCATAAGAGAAACATAAACACCAAGTCAGCCACAAACTCTTTGTTCTATAATTGTGTAATTCCTGCAAGATTTGCTAGGGAAATGATCAAATATGGCTTGTGGGAGTGGGTAATCAACCAATAACTGATTTGACTTAAAACCCCTTCCAGGAGATGGCGTCAACACAGCTAGGGTATCCAAGTACCTGAGACTAGACAGTCCACTGTCCTAGCATAAAACCAAATAACACTGGTCTAAATAAACAAAAAAGAAAACTTGTGGTGATAAAAGATTCCTATTGATATCCTGCTATAATCATCAGTGCCTTGTTTAGCTATCATCAGAGATGCTTCCTCCTGCAGCAGACGGAAACAAATATAGAGAAGAACAATATGCAAAGAGGGAGAGACTTTAGAACGTTCAGTCCTACATGGGAAATCCCCATCAAATTTCTTCCCTCAGAGCTTAGGGAAGCACACAGAAGAGACAACAGAGTGTATGAACCAGAGGGAATATAGAATATCAAGAAAACAAGGCCCTCCTGATCAACTAAGCAAAGCTCACAGGAATTCACAGAGACTGAGGGACTGAAGTAGCGTGTGCAGGACCTGCATGGGTCTGCACTAGGTTCGCTGCAAACAGTTACATCTTCCAGTTTAGTGTTTTTATGGGATTTCTGGGTGTCTGAACAAGCAGGTCTCTGATTTGTGTGCTTTGTCTTGGGCTCTTTTCCTTCTGTTTTCTTTTTTTAATTGAAACTAGATTCTTCTTTTGTATACCGCATCCATTCCACCGGTTCCCCCCTCTACTCCTCCTAGCTACCCTGCCACAAACCCCCTCATCCAAATTCACTCTCTCTATTTCCCTTCAGAAAGGAGCAGGTCTCTAGGAGATAACAGCCAAACACAACAAAACAAGTTACAATAAACAAGGCAAAAAGGCCTCATAGGGAGGCTGGACTAGGCAATCTAATAGGTGGGGGGAAAGACCCAAGAACAGGCAAAAGATTCAAAGAGTGTGGATCATACAGAGAGACACTGTTTGAAAGGCTGAGAATAAAAATACGCATGACTCTGTACTGTAGAGGCTCAGGGACCATCACAGAAGAAGGACTGGGAAGAATGAAAAGCTCTTGGAAAACATTCTGTGAAAAGCTAGCCACAGGATGTAGCACGGCCATGAGACACTTGAACTCACACGACTTGGATTATTAATGCAGGACCTCTATAACCAAAAACACTAAAAGTTCCAGCATGGATAGAAGGCCTCCCAATATTCTACCCCTAACTAAGGAGCTATGGGAAGTGGAGGGCTGCTGAAGAAGGAAGAGTCCCTTGACTTTGAGTGGAGGTAGACAGTGACAGGTTGCTCATGCCCTGGTGGGTAACTATGTAAATATGGACAAGGGCAGCAATGACTGAACTTAGTGGATTATAAAACAAACAACAAAAAAGGGCATGAAACAGAGAAAAAAATGAAGAGACATTGAAGCAGGGGCTGAAGGAAGAGATATGACCAAGATACATTGGAAAATGTATAGAACTTTCAAATTTTTAGTTAAAAAACACAATATGAAAAGAGGACGCTGTCTTTTCTATCTCTGCGTCTCTTACTATGTTTGTACATGCATGTATGCGTGTGTGTGTGTGTGTGTGTGTGTGTGTGTTCTAAATAACCTTCAGTGTGATTTAGCATGGAGGAACTTCATAGGCAAGAAGAAGATAAAATATAATGGCACTTCTGTAGTAACACACAGAAATGGATATTTAGTGACAATCTTGGAAACAGTTCATTTGGCGATAATAAAATTATTTGTGTTTGTATTCAAGACTCTATACTATTTAACCTTTACTTTAACTTGTATAGAGCCTTGCCTGAGGAAAAATCAGAAGTTAAATAATGTGAACTGATTTTCTAATAAAGTTTTACTATTTTAGTTTAAAAGAGCTAATAAGCATGATTGTCTTATTTTCCTTGCGCAAATTTTCTTGTTTTCCTTGCTTCTAAATCATCCCTCAGGGTTTTAAACAGAAACCACAGATCCCTGGAGGCAGCCAATAGATTTCTAGCCCAGATCTAACCTCAAATGAAATAATTTTAATAACAACAATATTCATAAAAGGTCAAAAGAACTACCTCTATAATTCTCATAAATTCGTTCAAGTAAATACTAATGGTATGCTGATGTAGAAATTGGTCCAAAAACCACCTCTAATCCAGAGAGAAAATTCTTCTCTGCCTCTGTCCATCCTAAAGCCTGCTGAGTCCTGAACTCTGTGCTTATTATTTGCCAAGTGATAAAGTTTCTCATTTTACACAGTGTCCCCCAGTCTTAAAGAGACTCTTGGTCTGGCACCATTAGGTCAAGGTCAAGCTTCATGTTTATTTCTGAGAGAAGTTATGGGTAGGAATGAACAAGATCAAGTTAAATGTTATAAATGTTATGATATTCTCTGGAATTAATGAGGAAAGGCAGTTCTTCTTTAGACAGTTCTACCTCTAGACCTCTCCATAAGCTATAACTTCATGGACTGGTTGAGCTTCCTTACAACATGGCAGCATCGAATCAATGCATATGATTATATCGTAGCTCAGAAGGGCACCCACCAAAACTAATCCAGGTGCCAGATGCAGCACAGAATGACATGTCCAAATGAGACTGTCAGATCACTCGATGTATCTTGTCTTCATCACCAGTTGTCATCTATCTTGTATCTGTACCTCTGAGCATCTGAGTATTTCACACATTGAAATTAGTAACAACTAGTGCCAGAAACTGTTACCAGCTAAGATTGAATATTTCCCCCTTGAAAAACACTCCCTCACCTTGCTAAGAAAGAAAGAAATATGAGTAGGAAAATAAAACTCTATGTGATAAGAACGTGACTTTCCTGTTAATATTTCAGAACAGGTGTAGACAGTGACAAGTGCTGTGGTTATAGGTGGCTCTGTCGCCACTCCGTCAGCACAAAGCTCATTCCTTCTGGACCTGGGAGAAGAAAGTTGAGTGAGTTCACTGATGTTAATCCTAAATACACAAAGTAGCTTTTATAATGGGCAACAAGATCAGACTTCCAAATATCGCCATGTGTTCAGTGGCTTATCTCCACAGCATCCAGAAAAATGAAAGAGAAAATTTTGAAGCTTATTTTTTTCAGGAAATGGAAAAAAACCCAGCAAGCTATAAATGAAAGTAAATATGAAGGTTCAGAAGTTTGGAGGTTTTGAGGTTTTTTTAAACAATAAAATAAAAAGGAAGTTTGCTTTTGGGTAAGAGAGGATGCTAGAAACTGTAATTAGATTTGTCTTTGGTTGTTTGGGCTACAGAAACAAACTACCGCTGATTCAGCATCTTCTAAACAACACAAATACATTTCTCATGGCCATGGAGGCCGGGAAGCCTAAGTTCAGTGCTCTGTCAGATTTGTTTGGTGAACAACCCGAGCTCACATGGTGGAAGGAGAGAATGGACTCCCGCAAGGTGGACTCCTGATCTACACACATGCATAGCCACCCCCAAGATAAACATCTTGTTGCTGTGTGCTTCCATGATGCAAAGAAAAGGCATCTGTTTGTAGATTCCTTGTGAAGCACTAAATTGTAGCTTCAAATGTTATCAGCTTAGTGATCAGATCAACATTCATGGTTAAATATTCATGCGACCTAAATTGAATTTGAAAGGCATTATCAGTCTTTGAGGAAGTTACCAGAAAGACTGGTATGTGCCCAGGATGGCATGAATGTGTGTGGTACTGTCTGATGAACTGGGGTCCCAGGCTGAATAAAAAGAGAAAATGGGGAATTCTGTTGGTTAGCAGAATCCACCTTCCTCTGCTTCCTGACTATGGACACATGCTCTTGTTTCCATCCTGCTATACCAGACTTGATGTCCTCACACTGTGAGCTGAAATAAACTCTTCTTCTCTTAAGTTGCTTCTTGCTGGGTATTCACCACAGCCGGGAGAAAGTAACTAATTCAGAAAGTATTGATTGCTGTGACTAGGTGACTAGGAAGTTTATAGGTCCTTAGGTTTGGTTTGGAGGAAGAATTTGAAAGAGTTGGGAGCTGGAATCTTGAAGAACTTTAGATTTCCTAAAAGCAGAATTTAATGGGCCCACAAAGAGAGAAATGCTACTAGAAATGCAGACAGCAGAGGCCAGTTTATGGACTTCCCAGTGGAGAATGAGGTGGTACTGGGAAGTGGTCAAGAGGCTTTGCATGACTGTATTGATGATAGTCTGGCTATGCTTGGCCCACACACTCCAAATATTAGGAGGAATGAAGTTAAAGGTAAAGAAGTAGAATTTTGGGTGAAGCATGTTTAAAGATAGTGTGATGTCTAGGCTGGGTACCGTTCTTGCTCAAGCCTCTTACTGAGATCTCCAATGAGATAGACAACTGGGGAGCGTGGCAAGGGAAGGCGCATGAGCAAATAGAAACTGCTGCAGATGAGCTTGTTGCAGAGAGAACAGCTGTAACTGTTCAAGAGAGTGAGCTTCTTAAAGGCAAACTTTCCTCCGCACTGTGGAGCAAGGGGAAAGGTGTGCTGGAGACAAGACCCTGCCTACCAAAGGCTCCACTTGAAAACCTGTCAAGTCAATTGAAATGTGGAGGGTCTCGATGAAGAATGCAGCTGAAGGGCTCCATGCTGGGAAGCCACTGCCCAGTTTTAGCTGCAAAGGCACAAGGAGGCCTCCAGCTGTGGTAGAAGGAAGTTAGACTACATGATCTTCTAAGCATGCAACATAGGAGAATTGTGAGATCGTGGGGGATTTCCACCAGGTTTCTACCAAGTAGGTGATGCTTGACAGTCTGTGTTGGGGTGGAATTTCCCATGAGTGAAGATGTGAGACTGAAAGCTAAGTCAAAATGGAGCCCCAGGTTTTTGAGATGCCATGACTATGGGACATTGGCTGAGAAAAGTTTCAGGTTAGAATATAGCTGGGACAAGAGAGAGTACAGACATAGTATAGACAGATGAAATAGAGGAACAGGGCATCCAAAAGCTTTTGGAGCCAAGGCTATGCCATCAAGGGTCTTTGATGCCAAAGAGGAGCTGCAGAACTCAATGTTTGTCTAACTGGGTTTGGGTCCTATCTTTCAGTCTTAGGATCTTTTTCTGTTACTATGATAAATACTCATTCAAGATCAACTCAGAAGAGGAATGGTTGATTCCAGCCCAGAATTCAGGTGACAGTCCGTTATAGTGGGGAGAATCATTGCATCAGAGCGCATTGTAAACACAGTCAAGAAACAGCAATGAGTACATGCTGTTCAGATCATCCATGTTTAGTAATGCACTATTCACAATAGCCATGAAACATAACCTGGCCTGGATTTCCTTTAACAGATGACTGAATGAAAAATGGGAGGCCAGGGAGATGATTCATGGGATAAAGGTACTTGCTACAAAGCCTGGTGACCTAAGTACAATCCTCCGGGACCACATGGACAAGAGAGAGCAGATTCCCACAAGCTGTCCTCTGGCCTCACACATGGATACTTACCCCCAAAATAAAAATAAACAAATGTTAAATTTAAAACTTAAATATTAAAAATGTAATACATATACATGTGTGTGTATATATATGTGTATGTGTGTATGTATATATATGTATATATATATATATATATATATATATATATATACATGTGTGTATATATATATATACAGCAGAGTAAGGTTTATGTGTATACACACACACACATACATACATACATATATATATATATATATATATATATATATATATAGAGAGAGAGAGAGAGAGAGATGAATTCTACTCAGCTGTAAAGAATGAATTCTTGAGTTTTCAGAAAATAGATAGAAATATTGATAATCATATTAAGCAAAACAACCCAGACTCATCAAGACAAACTTTGTTTTCTTATGTAGAATCTAGATTTATGGATATATGTATGTAGCACATGATAGGGGTCTAGGAAAGGGGAAGATAAAAACTGAAAAGTGGGGAGGGATGAATTATAAAACAGTAATGACGAACAGACATTGTGAAAGCAAAGCAATGACAGGGCAGAGCCATGTGGGAGGAAGGTGAATAAGAACAGACTATAGTGGCATATATGTATGGAAATGCCATATGAAGTCTAGTTATGTCATATACTAAATTAAACAGATTTCAAAAAAGGTTGCGGGCCAGGCCTAGCCCAGTGTCTCATGAACAAGTACACACATGTGTGCTGGCTTTGCACAGCACAGGACAACACAACAGGAAGCAGATAGTACTATGGGGATTACCCAGGGCTAAAAAGAAAACTATGGGTAGTTGTTGGTTAAACAGTCTAAAGTTTCTGTTGTAGGATGGACAAATCATAGACTTTACTATTCAACATGGCAATTGAAGATAATAATACCATATCTCATGCATATAATTTGCTAAGTCTTGTGCTTTGCAAGTCCTTATGTATGTATGCATATATGCATATATGTATGCACTCCAACACACACACACACACACACACACACACAAAATAAGTATTTAAGGAAATGGATATGTTTAGCTAGCTTGATGATGACGATCATCTCAGAATGCACAGCTGAATCAAAGCTTCTTAAACAGTATAAATATATGGTGAACTTGTCACTGCATTATCACTGTAAGGTTACAGGAAATGTTCCTTTTCAAGGGTTCCATGGAATGCAGTGGGGATGCCACAATGGAGACATCTTCTGTTAAATAGAAATAGAAGTCGGGCTCTTTGAATTACAACTTATTTGATTTATGTATTCTGGGAAAGACAAACGTTAGTGGAATAAGATGTGTGTTGAATATTGCCTGTTTCCTATAAGTTGAAGTTTAACTATCACTGAGGTACCATTTATACTTAGCACCATCAAAAAGGGATTAGGTCATGGGGCACTCTCCTCCTTTGGATATCAATAAAGTTCTTTTTTATTTTAATAAAGTTCTTATATGACTGGATTAGTTAACTCTAAATTAGCAATTAGCTTGTGATAAATAAGGCTGACCTTTTTGCCTTGTCTACACACACACACACACACACACACACACACACACACACGTCACCTTTCACTTTTGACCATGAGTTAGAGTAGCACAAGAGTCTCACCAGAAACACAGCAGATGTCTGCACATACCCCTTAGTTTCACAACTTCCAGAAAGACTACCCAAACAATCTTCCTTCTTTTCTTCTATTCTTTATGCATTTCCACTGCTATTCACACATAATAATGGCATTTCATTTAAAATCAAGATTCTCCAAAAAACCTAAAAACTTCTAACCTAAGACAGAGAACATGTCAGGGTATTGGGATAGAGTCAACATACATCTGAAAAACCTGATACGGGGAGATCAAAGCTGGGAAAACACAAAAGCCTACCTTGGTCATCTAGGCTTGGGGGAGTGTAAGACAATGTTACAGAAAGCATTTGGAATCATCAAGTAGTTCTTCTGAAGCTGACAATACTAAATGCAAGGAGAATAAGTAGAGTTTGGTTTCAGGCATGGACTGAATTGGGTGATCTCACAGAAAAATATGGAAATAAATCAGAATGTTCCTAGAGGCTTTGATTGCTGCATGTCACCTCAAAACTTAGATGCATGCAGCTGACCAAGGTTTCCAGAAGGTGATGGCTAGAAGACAAGCACTTCTGTGTAAGGCACAAATAAGCATGAGTATAAATAATAATAATAATAATAATAATAATAATAATAATAATAATAAAAATAAATCCTCTAGAGTTCAATGATCTATGAACTGTATAGACACTATAGGACTCCAGAAGAAGGAATGTAACTACCCTAAGGTCATACTTAGGGCACACTTGCTTTTCCATGGGGCACCCACTCATACAGCAGAGCACAGAAGCATGAAAGTTGCTTCACAATTTCAGATAATGTCCCCAGACTCTACTCTCCACTGTGTAGCCAGGAGCGACCCAATCATTTCATCCTTCTCTGACTTAGGTTCCTTGTATTTGAATGGAAGAAAATAGTCTGTTTCTGACAGGAATGTGGAAATTAAAGATATGCGAGATTGTTGGTTTTCTCTTGTGTTTAGTAATTTCTTTCTGCTGCATGATGCTAAATAAAATTTGCAGTAACACTTTGCCGAGAATCCTGGCCCATGCATTCTAGAGACTGGGTGCACCTTCAAGCTCCTGTGTGATGCATCTACCCCAGGCCTTCCTGTGTACAACACCTCTGACATGGGAATCTAACTGTGCCAGCAGTGTATATAGCCAGAGGGTGACTTTACATGAGATCTGGGCCAGGGAAGCCCTTTGATGCTCCACATGAAAATATAATGATTGGAATAAATATTTTTTCCACCACAATATCAGCAGACTATGAGATATCATTTGCATACCCCTGATGATCTCATTATACACGATTTTATCTCCCCTTTCAGTCTGTCCCCAGTTAATTGGGTCCTATGGTATTAAGCTGTCTGAAAAAAGCATCTTTTTTTTTCTGAGTCCCAGAGTTTGACTTACAAGTGAGTTGGTGCTGATAAAGTGATATTATGTGCAGATAGAATGCACAGGAAGCTTCCTAGAGACTTTATCTCTTTCCTTGATATCTTTTAAGTCAACTTTTGAGGTTTTATCTGGTTCTGCAGGACAATACTTAAAAACACTGTAATCCTAATGTCACCTCTTATCCTCATTAGCCTAATTCAGTTCAACTTCCCCATTAAAATGCTCCTGTCCCCGTGAACATTTGGCCTCCATGCCTTTTCGTTTCCAGCTGTCAGCTTGACAAACAGCCTCTGTCTATCTGCCTTCCCATCTTGCAGCATCAGCATAATTGGCCCGGCATGCTTCGTGTGTGCAGAAGCCTCTCCACCACCTCCAACAAAAGGTGCAGAACTCACAGAAAAGCCAAGGAGCCAAGCTCAGCAGATGGTTCCTGGGAACTTCATCAAAGCTAGCACTGGCTGAGAAAACAGGCATGGAATGTGTGCTAAGATGCCCTTCCTGAATGTGTGCCCATGGGCACAAAGGCACCTAGCCATGTGGAAGCTAAGGCAGGAATCCAAAGGAGAAAAGAAGGGAGAATGTCACCCCTGTGTGTCTCTCTGGCCTGGCTTTGTTCAACTAATGAAAAGTACGCCAATCTCTCCAGAGTTTCTTTGGTTTTGATTCAGAGCTCATAGCAATATAGAACACACGCTCATACTACCTTAACTCAAGTTGGTCCTGTGGTCTTCTAGCCCACTCTTTTTTTCCATCCTCCTGCCTCACTGCCCCACCTCCATTTGTACTCTTTCACCACAGCCTTTACCCTTTAACTTTCTGTTGTGCTATTACCCTCCCTAGCCACTACCAAAAATCCCCACCATTTTTAAAGCTCAAGAAATCTTGTTTGAAACATTGTGAAATACCTGCTTTTGAGTGTTCCTCTTCTCCTTTACCAGGCCAATAGCACTTGTCTCCCTAAGCTCGGCTTACCTAGGCAGCTTATTTGTCAATCCCACTCAGAGTGTGTCCTTTTTGTGTACTCGGACACACGCCTGAATTTAGGTTCTTTCTAGAACATGCCACAAGGTGTTGCAGTGTGCATGTCTCTTCTGCCTCCGTTCAGACCCCATAGATCAGCCATCTCTACATCTTTAATGTAATGTTTGCATAAAAGAAGATTTACCACAGCAGCAGCCATGTGCACAGTGATCTCATTGCATGTGAATCTGTGAGAAAAAGCTGAGCAAGGGTGTTCAAGTGGGGATGAGGGACACATTGAAATTGGAGGCCACTCTACCAATGATTCTCAGTCCTCAGTCGGTAGATCCCAGTCCTCACATGCCACGCACTGTAAAAGAAGTCTTGTTGACTGAATGAATAAACACTTGGAAAAGCAGATGAAGAATGAAATGAATGAATGCTTTTGGCTGAATTTATTGTTACATCATTAAGTCTTTCAAAAGAACTAAAGGATGTGTTCCAACTAAGATATCAATTCAAAACTTTGGTAGATATCAAGAAACAACATATTAATGCAAATCTCTCAATGTAGCATATGACTTAAAAAAAGACACAGCTATATACTTGGGAAGGACAATTTACATATAGTACCAAGCAGAGGCACCAAGACACCTGCCACATATCTGATGCCTAATCTTGACTCTCAACTTGGCTGGATCTGTAGCATCAACTAAGAGATACATTGCACACAACAAAGGGCACACTTGTTGGGGGTTTTCTTGATCTGATTATTTGAAGTCAGAAGACTCACCCTAAATGTGCGTGACACCTGCTGGTGACAGCTGTATAAAAGGGGACTCCAGGGGAAAGCTTTAGGTGTTTCCTCCTTGTCTTTGTGTCTCACTGGCAAGTTCATCTGCTCCCTCCCTGCTTCAGCTGCTGTAGTCTTTACTGTTGCAGTCCTCTGATTATATCATTACCCAGTTTCTTCAGGTTTCCAGCATGGACTGAAGACTGGTGACTCTGCAGAAATCCTCCAGGTTTTCAGCACCATGTTCTGATTGCTGAGACATTCAGCCTCCTGGAAGAAGTTACCAGGTTCTTAACAACACCAGCATGATGCCAACTATTGTTTGGTGCTCCAGTCCATATGCTGCTACTTTAAGACCTAATACATACTTTTAATACATACTTATTAGATTTGTTTTGTTCTTCTAGAGAATGCTGGCTAATACATCATCTCATAGAGAAGATCATTTTGATGTGTAAATTTATTGATACTTAAGTGTTTGACCCCTGTTCTATACATCCCACAACACTGAATAAATATCTGGAATTTATACTTAATACCACCAACACTTTCCAAGACCATGGGTGTGCAGGGAGTGTACAGCTCAGCTTGTGTCCCACTGAAAAACAACAGCAAGGAAGCATGGTGAGCTTGAGTCTCGCTCCATCACTTTCTGGTAGACCTGCATCAGCACCCCTAACACAGTGGCAAGTATGCCTCATTCCATTTATCCCACAAGGTCGCTATTCTCAAAACAGCAATTAAGCAAGAATACCACAGCAAACAAGTGCTTTAGATAGACAGTACTGCCTCCATTTTAATTATTTTCCATTTTTAAAGTAAGCATTCACTAATCAGCTCTAGGGGGGGGGGAATATCAAAATGCATCTCTCTTCTGAAGCCTGTTTGCTGAAAGAGAACACAGGAGTGTAATTGTCTGATGAATTGCATGTCCTCTGCAACAATGGCCAGAGAGCTCTTGTACATTTCTGAAGCCATTTCTATCTCCATATTTTTTTTTGCCAGCGTTGAGAATCTATAAAAGCCAGCTGCTAGCTTTGCCATCATTTTCATGAGAGTGCAGCAGACATGTTCACTGTAACCAGAGTTTTTCCATATGTTCATTCACTTGCCAAATACTTCTCAGTTTGTCTATGTTCTAACCATATTCATGGCTGGGCATTTAAGATGTTACAATGAGCTTAAAAAAACATGTTGTATATTGGCCTTTAATAAAACATATAGTGGGGCTGGAGCATTTGAAGAAAGGATGCATATCTAAAATGAAAATGAGGAGTTACAATCTTAATATGCCAAAGATCATGACACAACTAGGGGCTTGGCTAATTGTCTAGCCTGGGATTTCTTCTTCCAGATGAGCTGAAGGAGAAATCATTGTGACAGACAATTCAGTGAGGAAAGGGTACCAGTTTGGCTGGCAGAACCTGTGACTGCCCCAGGGAATAAAGAGTTTTATCCTACTTATTCATCCATACATTTAATTAATCACATCTCTTCCAGACTTCAGGACCCACACACCAGTGGCCCACAGAGGGAACCAGATTTATTCTCTATCAGAGTGCCTACCCACTCACCCCACTTCATTATGCAATTCCTGACCCCAGCTCCAATACCCGCTCTACCCAGGTCCCAGCTCTGTCCAGCCCAGAAGGTGATTAGCTCCTGGGCCAAAGGTGACCAGGTCTCTTTATTTGTTTTTAATCAAAGTAAAGTGGTTTTAATCACAAAGGCCACACTTTTCCTCATATATATGATTTTGTGAGATTTGCCTCCCAGTTAACTATCCATCTGCCTGCATTGGCCACCAGTAGACTGACAATCCAGGATAGGGATAAAGGAATTAATAAGGGGTGGGGGTGGTCCTCAGTCTTGGTGATATCGTCCAAGGTAGAGCACAAAGCAAGAGGCTTGGTTTAGAATCTTAGAATATTAAAGTAAACATATCCAATGCTGACCCTGGACCCAGTGAGATGATACCAACCAGTTTCCACTTGCTAGAAATCCAATCTTGGTGATTGATACTTTGCTTAACAGACTGTCTGTGTCCAAAGCTAACTCAGCAATGAACCTATTCATAACCTCCCAACAGGGCATGAAGAAATGCCCTAAAGCATAGAATAAGTCTGTCCTGATGTAGATGGGTTGCCTTAAGCCAAGAAATCCCCAAAGCCTGAAAGATGCATCTGTGTTGCAGGAACAAGATTAGTTTGCTACTAAAGCTATTTGTTTTATGTCCAGTGCCTAGCAATTCACTGTGTGTGTGTGTGTGTGTGTGTGTGTGTGTGTGTGTGTGGTGTGTGTGTGTGTGTGTGTGTGTGTGTGTGGTGTGTGTGTGTGTGTGTGTGTGTGTGTGTGTGGTGTGTGTGTGTGTGTGTGTGTGTGTGCGTGCGCGTGTGTGTCTAGGTCAGAGGAAAACTCTGAGTCTTTTCTCCCCTTTCACCACATGAGTTCTGGAGAAGCTTAAATCCTCAAGCTTAGCAAGAAGTATTCTTATCCACTTAGCCATCTTGCCAGCCTTACTGATAGCTTTAAATATTGGAGGATCTTATGTTCATCAGCTCAGGTTTATAGCCTTTCCTCCTAGTCATGAGATATTGACAAGAATCAGAGTAGTAATCTTAACCAGTTTCTCAGTAAGAACTCAGAAGCTAAGCTTGGATGTGTGTCAGGGATCCATGCTGAGCATCTCGGCAAGCCAGGATCCATCCTCTCCCCTACCTTCATGGCATTGTCCTGCAGGCATTTCCCCAGTGTGCATGTTCTCTCACTTTAACAAGGTCCACCTTTGTCCCTGTCTCTGAAGAACTGCACAGAGAGAGGAGGAGTATACAACTAAGTCAGATGACAAAATTATATAGCACATACAAGCTCTCCCTAAACTAACTGGCTAATGCATATCATACTAACTTGCTAAGTTTTCATAGTAGTATAACAACATATAGGTTATTATCATCCTCATTTTAGACAACAGATTTCTGAATCAGAGGGGTGCTATAATATGCAAAGCGAGGGAAAATTGGGGTTCTGTAGGTTGCACCTGAGCTATGTAGTTTCATGACCTACATACCTTATACACTCTCCATGTTGGCCAGAATTCGGACAGCTGGTAGTACTTACAGTGAGCCTTAGGCTCTTGTTTGGGTTTGTTGAATCACGGGCTTGATAGAGGTTTTAGCTGATCACTTCAAGCAGGAAGTACCAATCACTCAGGCAGTTGAGAAAGAGGGGCTCTGGGAGCTGAAGTATGGATTTGAATGAAGGAAAAGGTAGAATCTCCCAGGAACTACACAGATGAGCTGCTGTCAGCTCTACTGCCACTGCAGATGGAGTAAGCTTCTGCAAGGGCCCTAGGCAACTGACAAGTAAGTTTACAGATGTGTTCTTCCTACCAGGCTTGTTCAATATGATGACTGACTAAAGTATAAGATGTCCAGGATGGTGAAAGTCACCTTCTTTATCGATGGAGACATTTCCAGTGAGGACTGATGTGTGGAACAGTACACAAATGGGAGTGTCCAGATGGAGAGAAGCCTGGAAATCCAGATGAAGAGATGATGGGAAAAAGCATGCATGAGTTATTGTCTAGTTACACACATCATCTACTGACCCCTCAGACTCCAGCTTCACCATGATGCCATCATGGTGAAGATGTCACTATGATGACATTTCAGCCTCTTATTGAAGCCAAACCCTATCATATGAGCCAAGGCAGAAATCCCCTTTCCTAGTGTATGCATGCAGTCTGTAGGTTCTGCTTAGAGAACCCTGAGAGGTATACTCAGGCCAGTTCACAACCTCAGTTTGTCAAATGGCTCTGGACTCTGCCTAGATTTGTTCTTATACCTTTTGCGGTTCTTTATGAGTTCCCTTCCATCTCTCTGTCAGTGCCTAACTCCTGTCTCTTTGCTGATCTTGGCTTCTCTTGAAGACTGGAAACACTACTTAAGCATTACTATATCTGCAGGGCTCCCTAAGGGTTCTATAAGCCCCCCCTGGGCACCCTTGCCCAGTGAGGATGAAGAGTTTTAAGTCAGGATATTTATTCTGTATATGCTTGAGGGGAGATGCATGACACATTCCTTGAAGGGTACCCAGGAGGGGACAGGCAGTTTAGTGTGCCTCAGGAAGGAACAGCCTGTACCCAGAAGCAAATGAAGGATATGAAAGTTAATTATGCACTTATCCTGGGCCAGGATTCTACAGAGGCCAAGTGTGGTGATTTTCATACAGACTTATGGAGAATAGGGAACTGGGCTGCAGGGCTGATGATGCCTACGGCTCCACACCCAGTATGTGGATTGGCGTGGTTCAAGTTCCTTACAGTTAGTTTCTGACTCTGTAATATAAGATGTGGAAGAGTGGACTGTGCCACTAGATCAAAGGCTCGGCTGTCACAGATATTTAATAGATTGTAATTAATACCCAGAATCACCTTTAACTGGGGGTGAGCAGGTAAAAGCTTATGCTGAAAAGGGTGTTTTGCAGATCAGTGTCACTGTCTCATTTTTCTATGAAAGCAGAGTCCTACCCCAGATGAATCTGAAGGTTTCAGCTCTAAGAACTATGATAAGAGCCTGGGTAGAAACAACGAACTACAGCCGCGTCTTCCCTTTGCATAACAGCACACTCAGACTAAAAATCAAGATACCTCTGGATATTTACACAGTGGGGCAGGTTCCATTTTTTCTACTGAAATGTCTCGGACCTGCTTCCGGAACTCACGAGGATAGCTTCAATGATTTTCTATTTGCATAGTGCTCTGTGAAAGAAAGCCATCATTGAGAAGATTGATATTTACAACATTATGTTGATTATTATGCTTTGAGACCACTTGTTCTTAACAGGTATATGGGACACAGCCATGAAAGGTCCTCCCTCTACTTCATAAAAATTAAGAATGTCAGAAATTCCCAGAGTCATAACAGAATCCACATACTTGGCTCTCTGGTTAATCTGTTGGCCTCAGAAAGCTAAATAACATCAGGCAGGTATGACTATGTCCATTTCATGAGAGACAACCGAGGTTCAAGGAATTCAAGAAAATAACAAGAATTTAACCATGTCCAAAACTCAATGTGAACAAGTCAGTTCTCGTGTTCTCATTTTACTCATTAGAGATGTGGTTTGCTTGGAACCAGAACTGAGTAAGACCCTCCCACCTCTGAGCATCAAGATCAGAGAGATCTGAGTAGCATACAGAAGGCTAAAACCCTGCATGGCTGTAGGAGAAGACTGCAATGGGTCTGTATTCTTTGAGCTCTCTGTTATGGCAAGGTCCCACTCACATCCATGAGCAGACCTCAATCCTACACACATTTCTGGATGTTCGGGCTCCATAGAGTTTACCCTGTAGAGCTTTTAAATTGTCAGGGGTCCTTAATTATTTTATGGAAAAGATACTTTACTGGGTAGGCTTCTTAGATTCCATTTTGGATTAGATCTTTTTAAACAGTTTCATTTTCTTTTTTGATTCACATAGTGTCTATATTCACGTGTGGTGTTTCAACACACTGGAAGCATGTGCTGATAACTAATTCCGTATTTGCCTTCTGTTTCATTTATTCTCACAGTTCCCCTATGTGAAAGCCTTTTGTTGTTTTATAGAGGGAGAGACTAGAGTTGAGGGAATAAATCAGCTGTGTGTGTTGGAGATATTGGATCTCTTACTTTTAATTGTCTGTTCCTAAGCCAAAGTTCTCTCTGGCCCACATCACCAGCCATCAGATGTACTCACAGGTTTATTTCTAACTATGCCCTACTGTTTATTCATTGCTTCTGGATCACTCAATTCTAAAAGCTCATCTGGAAATTGCATGACAAGAATGGGACATTCTGCATAAATATGATTTCCCTTCTTTCATTCTAAAAAGTTACAAACACCTTTATATTGAGGAGTTCGAGGGAAGAAACACTATCAACCCAAAGAATCATAAATGAAACAAATACACAGTATAATGGAAATGAAGAGAACCACTGGGAATCCATCAGTACAAAACAGGAAAAGGCCTGATAACTGTCACCATGGTAGCTGACTTGTGGCTTAGTGGATAGCAGTAAGCAAGCAAGAGTCAGCTCCATGTCACTGGGAGAAAATATAAAGGCTCAGAGAGAAGCTGGGAGAGACATCAGAAATCATTCTAAGAAACCGGGCAGAAGAAAGTTGATCATCATGTTAACCAGGAAAAGTCATTGTCAGGTGGAAAATTCTAGAACTTCACCACTGATTGATCTTTGCCACTGGCTGAAATCATCCCAGAGATGAGCCAATTGCAGGCTAAGGCTTAAGCCGTGCTGTGGTTCTGCCAAGAGCCATTGGTATAAGTTACTAAGAGGGGTGAGGTTACACTGCTGAGGTGTGGCTTTGTCTCAGGGAAGTGGTCACATGTAATAAAGGGGATTGGGTTGCACAAACTCTGACTCCACACAGATGACTTGAGTGGCTTTGGTGGAGAGACAGCAGGGACATGAATATCTAGCACAACAACAGGGACTAATGCCATAGAGAAAAGACCCATAAACAGGTTCCACCCCAAATCTTAAACACAGGAGCCCTATAAGCACTATACATAGTACTCTTTCTATTGTCTTGCAGTTCTCACAGACTTCTTGAGAAAGTTCTTCATCCATTGTCTATAGATGAGCCTAACCCTGAGGCTGAGCACAGTTAAGTAACTTTTGCAAAGTTACACAGGTGGAGAAGATAAAAATTAAATTCCCATCTGTCTGGCTCCAAATGCTGTTACTTTCCCTGGTGGAGAGAAGATGTCATTAATTAATGCCAAATTCCTGTATTGCCTTCCAAGCAAGCTGCCACCATTCTTAGTTCAGTGTCCCAAGGAAGTTCTTCAACTTGGCGGTTGAAAACACTGGCCTCAGGCTTTCCACAAACAAATGAATACATTAAAATATAGGGCCTTCCCGACTTTACTGAATTAAATAAACTACCCTGCCTCTGTCTCTCTTCTACAGAACTTAGCTTCCCAACGCCCCCACCCTGAAAAGTGAGGTGTAATCTCTGGGTCATCTCCAAAGTCTTGGAGAAATCTGAAGCTGGACTGAAATCACAGGACCAGATCAAGGTTGTCATTAGCAAATGCACCCTCAGGTGACTGACTGGCAACAAGTACCAGACCGCAGGCCAGATTGCAGGATAGAAACATGATGCGCCCCAGGCACTAAACCCAAAATCGTATGATCTATTGGAGAAATGCATACATAAACCAGCTTTGATAGAGTCCAGGACCAAATGTTTTACAAAGTGCTATAGGAAGACAGAGGAAGTTCATGCTAGACAGAGGAGAGGGTGACTGAGCCTAGACTTGGACATTGAAGGGGACTATACCAGTGGGAAGGAGAGATTAGAAGCTTGGGTATTGGGGCTGGGGTAGTGTAATTGGAGTCATGGACCCTCATGGCTAGACTGAGCATCTAGGAGAGGAGAGGCATAGGGCAGGTGACTTCAGTGAAACTAGAGGGGTGGGGCAGATGAATGCAGAAGAAATTGTGATTGGCTTTGTCCTGCATAAGAGGAAGAGGAAGACAATTTGTGGGAGGCACGTAGCCAAAATTCCTATCAAATCCATAAAATAATCTCTTAGTAATCTCTTCCAGGCAGATAGTATCTTAATTAAGTAATGAATCAGCCCATTTATACATTTGTACCTACAACACTGCATTTTATTCTACGTGAAGAACAGTGCTTGTACCTTGCTCTCTGTTCATCTTTGTATTCTTAACAGACTTAACAGAGAACTTGGTCAGTAATAAGGAACTAAGCAAAGGTGGCAAACTTTGCAATGAGAAACAGCTCTCGCTAAGCACAGGAGAGGGGTTTCAAGAATGCTATTTTGAGGCTGGAGAAATATCTCAGTGTCTAGAACACTCATTCCATGCATAAGTCAAAGACAGTCAGTGTATGTGAATGCTGCATTGGGCACCATGTCTCATCCCCATGTCTACAGCCATACGCATTGTTGAGTTCATATGGCAGACCCTGAACACATTGAGTGAAACAGAGAAGAGGAGATGGGACAAAAAGCAGAGTGCTGATGTGTGGTAGAGGGCTACTATTATGAAAGGGAGAAGTGATACAGAAGAGGCATTGGGCTGGGAAACTATAAAGATAGCATATATATCAGAGTTGAAGAATGAGTAACAGTTCCATGCAAGATGAGCAAGTGGAAATCTTGAATTGCCTTGTTTGCTTTACATCTCTTGCTTCTGTAATCTCATCTGTCATTTCTTTTGCCACCTATTATTTTTAATATCTGAAGATGACTAAAATCCAGCAAACATCTAAGCACACCTTGTTATGGTGCCAGTGTGATTGTGAGTTTCTGGAAACTTGACCTCATGTGTAAGGACTGCTGGGAAGGAATAATGGGCAGATGATGAGTCCTGGGTCTCTTGCTTGAATGGCAGGTTAAATATCCAATGACTGAGTTTGTTCTCAACGGTGATTGTTTTTTTATAAAGCAAGCCTCCTACCAACCTCTTGGTTGCTTCCTGGAGTCAGGATTTCCTTTCTACTTCTCTGCCATGTCTAAATAAAGCCAGAGAGAGTCACTGCAGTGTGGAGAAAAATGTTTAGACTCTCCTGCTACCAGCATCATGATTAAGCCTCTATTCTTCTATATTTCACCCAGTATCACATATTCTGTGAAATCACTACAAAATGTGCTTAATTCTGCATGCTAGTGTGTTAGGATATATGACAGACATAATTATTTGGGGGCTTTTCTATAAATGTGTTGAGTCTAACTTAAGTGTGGCTTCCCTACAATCTTATTGTCTAATCATATCTTCCAGATTGCATTTTTACCTGATTAAATCCTTGCATGTGGGGGTTTCTCAGATCATATGAGTTTATACAATTCTTCTTGTAATAATAATAAAAAACACTTGATTTTTGTTAGGTAGAAATCCCATTTGGGGAGGAAGTCAACACTACTGACAGCTAACAGAATGGACACAAACCATTCTGTGTACTTTGCTAAGCAGACTTGTCTGTGGATGGCTGATAACGGATCACACTGAATCAATGGTTACCACAGTCATCACTCTGGACCTTCTCACACCTGATGGAGGTGGGGGATGCTGCCATGGCTAGGTCCAGTTGACCGAAGCTAGCAACTTACCGAAGGTTCAGCTAAGAGATAGAAAAAGGCATTCATGATGCTCTTTGATTCTGGTACTAGACAGATCTGAAGTTTTATCTAGCCCACTGGGGTCTTCAATTACACTGAGGCAATACATTCCTTTTCACTCAGAACACTAAATATCCCACCTTGTGCGGTTTATAATTTTGAAGGGCCATTTCTCTATATAATAGAATAGTATTTGGTCAGCAGGGAGCCTACAGGCATAGCTCTAGTCCTTTGTATTGATGAAGAATAAAAGCCTTGAATGTATAGTCTGCTCCAATTACCTAGGGTCCTGTCATGTTCCTAGTGTCAACACCTATTCTGTGAGCTTTTGGCAATGCCTAATAATTCTTGTTCTGTGTTAAAATGCAATTGATTATATCTTTTATGCTTTCTCTTGAGAAACATTTTCAAAATGAGAAAAGTAATGCATAAGACTCAATTCCTCTATGAAAGAATTTATCTCTTTGTGTATTCCAATTAAAGTAAAGAGGACATATTGTTTATTCATCTAATCAGCTGATACCAACTGTTTATTCTAAAGATGCAGCATGAAACTTTGATTTAAGAAAGCTCTGGTTGTAGGTCCAGACATCATGGCTAATAGTATGAAGTCTTGAGCCTGTTACTTAATTTCTCTAAGCCTCATTTTTCTATTTGATAATGAGTTCATCATTACTGACTTGTAATTTTGTTTGGAAGATTCCAAAGCATCTTTCCTTAGCATGTTCAAAGTATTGGTCATTCTGTAAGCCAAATGATCTGCCTGTGGAATCCACTCAAGGCAACATCCGAGTCTTGCACAACTCAACATAACAGACTGAACTGGAGTAGAAACAAGTACTATCTAAAACCAGTCCATGTATGCTGCTAGTGACTGGGATATGACTGTGGTTCTGAAAAGCAGATGAGAGAAAATTAACTTTAAAAAGTTTAAAATGGGATAAGAAGTAATACAAGCAGAAAATAGTCTTTCCAGAAAAAAAGAAATGAAGAAAGGCAAAGGAGTCACCTTATATCTTTGTTTGGTTTGCTTGAAAGAAGAGTTTATTTGATAAGGGTCTTGTGTTGGTAGTACCTTTGGAAAGTGATTATGGGAAGTCTAAGGGAAGAAGATGTAGGGTACAAATTAATATATGTTCCCAATCCCCAACCTCCCAGTGGTGATCAATGGTAATCTGGGGGAAAAACTTGTGTGTGTGTGTGTGTGTGTGTGTGTGTGTGTGTGTGTGTGTGTGAAAGAGACAGAGACAGAGACAGAGAGACAGAGACAGAGAGAGACAGAGAGACAGAGAGAGTGTTATGTGGAAAATATTGTATGCAATATTGTCAACTTTGACTTAAACATGCCCTTGTTGTCTCTCTTGCACTTATATTTTTTCTATATTCTTTGTTTACATTCCAAATGATTTTCCCTTTCCTGGTTCCCCCCTCCCCATAAGTCCCATAAGCCCTCTTCCCTCCTCGCATTCCCCAGTCAACCCCCTCCCACTTTTCTGTCCTGGCAATCCCCTAAACTGTTGCATCAAGCCTTTCCAGGACCAGGGCACTCTCCTTCCTCCTTCTTGGGAATGATTTAATATGTGAGTTGTGTCTTGGGTATTCAGAGCTTCTGGGCTAATATCCACTTATCAGTGCTGCATTCCATGTGTCTTTTTTTGTGAATGAGTTAGTTCACTTAGGATGATATTTTCCAGTTCCAACCATTTGCCTAAAAATTTCATGAATTCATTGTTTTAATTGTTAAGTAGTATTCCATTGTGTAAATATACCACATTTTCTGTATCCATTCTTCCATTGAGGGACATCTGGGTTCTTTCTAGCTTCTTTCTATTATAAATAAGACTGCTATGAACATAGTGGAGCATGTGTCCTTATTGCATGCTGGGGAATACTCTGGGTATATATGCCCAGGAGTGGCATAGCAGGGTCCTCTGGCAGTGTCATGGCCAGTTTTCTGAGGAACCGCCAGACTGATTTCCAGAGTAGTTGTACCAACTTGCATCCCCACCAGCAGTGGAGGAGTGTTCCTCTTTCTCCACATCCTCGCCAATACCTGCTGTCTCCTGAGTTTTTAACCTTAGCCATTCTGACTGGAGTGAGGTGAAATTTCAGTGTCCTTTGCCTTACAGAAACTTTGTAATTTTATGAGATCCCATTTGTCAATTCTTGATTTTAGAGCATAAATTATTGCTGTTCTGTTCAGGAACTTTTCCCCTGTGCCCATGTCCTCAAGGGTCTTCCCCAGTTGCTTTTCTATTAGTTTCAGTGTGTCTGGTTTTATGTGGAGGTCCTTGATCCACTTGGAGTTGAGCTTAGTACAAGGAGAAAAGAATGGATCAATTCGCATTCTTCTCCACGCTGACTTCCAGGTGAACCAGCACCATTTGTTGAAAAGGCTATTTTTCCCCCAATGGATGGTTTCTGTTTTCCTGATTAGGCTATTTCTGCACCACTGGATAACTGGGTTTCCTCTGGCACAGATTATTGATGTGCTGCCCTACTCTTGGGTGCTTTTGGAGCCCTGGTGTCCCTTGCCCCAAGCAATGTTCACAGATCACTCTGTAGGGCAAATGGCTCAGGACAGGGCCGGGACATAGATGGCCCACAGATCTGCCCAGGCCCTAGTGGGCTGTGTCCTGAGTGATGTCAAACTCGGAATATCTCTGTGAACCTGGTGCTGCCTGTCTGCTACTTCCAGGATCGAAGATGGCAGATGCTGCAGGGACCTTTTCCAAGTGCTGATCACTCTGCAGGACATGACAGCAGCATGCAGCACAGGACAGGGCTGGCACACAGATGGCCCACAGAGCTGCCCGGGCCCTGGTCACAAGCAGAAGCCTGGCGGTCTGTGTCCCAAGCAATGTTAGATTCGGGATATCTCTGTGTACCTGGGGCTTCCCGTCTGGTCAGACCAGAAGCCAAGATGGCACCCCCTCCAAATGCCGATCACTCTGCAGGGCAAATGTCCCCCGGCAGGGCTGGCACCAAGACAGCCGTAGAGCTGCCCAAGTCCTGGGCACAGGCAGAAGCCTGGTAGGCTGCGTCCCAAGCGATGTTAGACTCAGGGATATCTCTGTTTACCTGGTGCTACCCGTCCGGTCAGACCGGGAACCAAGATGGAGGAGACTCGGACTACACTTATATTCTTAATACTAAACTGCATTTTAACTGCTTTAAATGGAACTGAACAGTTGGCCCTTATTAAACAAATACCAAAAGAATAATGGGACAACAGAAGGTATGAACAAGTAAAGTGTAATAGGAAAAGAAGAGGAGAAAGAGGGCAGACACTGAGCCTCTTACCCAAGCTTATAGAATGATCCCAGGAGCGACACAGAGAAGATCCAGCAAATAGATGGTTGGCTAAGGGAAACAGTTTAGGTGGGATGACGATAGAAGGGACCATTGCATAGAGTTCTCAAAGTGGGAAGAGAGGTGGGAAGTCCCACTCAGGAACCTAAGAGCATCACTCAGAAGGAAGTGAGGAAGACTAACCCACAGACCATGCCTGCTCTCTGTCATACATATAAGCTGAAAAAAGAACCGTCAATCTCAATGGGGATTGGGTTTACTAGAGGTTGGGAAAGATGGAGGAGAGACAGGGTAGAGGGAGCAGGTAACAAGTATACAAACAGATATAAAACTATCCATACTCCATATCTCAGTGGTGCAGGACCATTGTCCACTATGACATGAAGCATGCTTGATGTCTGGCTGGAAGAAAGGAGCTCAGAGGCTACAGACATGAAGCAATAGAAATGTAGAACACTCTGATTTTATCTGTTCATATCATGTACATACATAAAAAAAATCATACTAGGCTCTATGTAAATCAGTGTAGAGTTGTCAGCATGGGGGGAGCCGTCTCTAGAGGCCTGCACATTAGATACTCCAAATGGGCCTTTCATATAAACAGCTTAAAGGAAGAATGAGACCTGGAATGTTTAGAACTCAGTTTTGATCATCATCATCTCTATTGATCACTGGCTCTGTTGGGTAAACAGTGAGAAATAACACAGAGATATAAAGCACGAGTGACTGGGATATCTAAAGGATAAAAGGACATCAAAGACCACTCTTCAAAAGGAGGACCCAAAGAGCCCAGCACCGAGCCTGAGACCTGAGCGATTCCCTGGAGCCAGCGGTAGAGATAGGTCTCCATCATTAAAAGAGCAACAAAAGCACCACTTTCTCTCCTTATCCTTTTTAAACTCTCCTTATGGCTCGACCAAAAGTGTCTTGGTGCGATGCTATGTGAAGCTCGCAATGGCTGATGCTGGCGAGATCCTGAAATGATAAAGCCGATGCTTCAATTTTAACTCAAGCTCCCAAAGGTGAACAGTTTGAAACTGGGTCTTAACTGGAAGATCGTCTTCTTTGAAGTCAACAGTTGAAAGTTCAATATGAGGCCCAGCTGGCGGTGGGGAAGCCGGAGGGTCACCCAGCGTCCCAGGTGCTCAGAACCATCCGGCGGCGGCGGCAGAACCAGGTACCCGACACAGCCCGAGCTTAAGACCTTCGGGGACTCAGGCCTGGAGTGGGAATTGGGCACAGAATAGCGGGTGCACTCTGCACTCGCGCGCGGGGCGGACCCCGAGCTCCCTGCAGGCAGCTGCCATATTGCCTGCAGCTTCCCGCCCAGCTGGCGGTGGGGAAGCCGGAGGGTCACCCAGCGTCCCAGGTGCTCAGAACCATCCGGCGGCGGCGGCAGAACCAGGTACCCGACACAGCCCAAGCTTAAGACCTTCGGGGACTCAGGCCTGGAGTGGGAGTTGGGCACAGAATAGCGGGTGCACTCTGCACTCGCGCGGCGGACCCCGAGCTCCCTGCAGGCAGCTGCCATATTGCCTGCAGCTTCCCGCCCAGCTGGTGGTGGGGAAGCCGGAGGGTCACCCAGCGTGCCAGGTGCTCAGAACCATCCGGCGGCGGCGGCAGAACCAGGTACCCGACACAGCCCGAGCTTAAGACCTTCGGGGACTCAGGCCTGGAGTGGGAATTGGGCACAGAATAGCGGGTGCACTCTGCACTCGCGCGCGGGGCGGACCCCGAGCTCCCTGCAGGCAGCTGCCATATTGCCTGCAGCTTCCCGCCCAGCTGGCGGTGGGGAAGCCGGAGGGTCACCCAGCATCCCAGGTGCTCAGAACCATCCGGCGGCGGCGGCAGAACCAGGTACCCGACACAGCCCGAGCTTAAGACCTTCGGGGACTCAGGCCTGGAGTGGGAATTGGGCACAGAATAGCGGGTGCACTCTGCACTCGCGCGCGGGGCGGACCCTGAGCTCCCTGCAGGCAGCTGCCATATTGCCTGCAGCTTCCCGTCCAGCTGGTGGTGAGGAAGCCAGAGTCAGCCAGTGTGCCAGGTACCCAGACCCAGCCGGAGGCCGAACCAGCCTCCCATCCAGCCAGTGGCAGGGAAGCTGGAAACCGGACCCAGCCAGCTTCCCAGCAGCTTGGGACCAGCAGGCGGAACCAGATAACTGAGATATCCCAACTTTAAGACCCCTGGGGAAACAGGATATCAGACAGCGAACCCTGAGCAGGAGCAGTGCAGAGCAGCCGCCCAACAGGCGGAACCAAATACCTGGGATATCCTGAGGTTAAGACCTCGGGGGACTCAGGCCACCTGTCAGCAATCTGTGAGCAAGAGCCCCGCAGGACAGTGATTCAGGTATCCCAGTCACTGGGAAATAGCCTTACAACCCCACAGGAGGGTCAAGCACCAGCTAGTATCTACAGGACCAACTAACACCAGAGTTAACCAGATGGCAAAAGGCAAACGTAAGATCGCTACTAACAAAAATCAAGGCAATATGGCGGCATCCGAACCCAGTTCCCCAACAGCAATAAATATTGGATACCCCGAAACACCAGAAAAACAAGACTCAGATCTAAAATCACTGGTCAGGATGCTGATAGAGGAACACTTAGATAAATCTCTTAAAGTAATACATGAGAAAATAGATCAAAAGCTAGAAGCCATTGCAAGACAAACACAATTAAATCCCAGATATCTCAACACACCAGAAAAACAAGACTCAGATCTAAAATCACTGGTAAAGATGCAGATTGAGGATCACTTAGATAAATTTCTTAAAGTAATAGAGGAGAAAATAGATCAAAAACTAGAAGCCCATACAAGGCAGACACAAAAATCACTTAAAGAAATCCAGGAGAATATAGAGCAAAAAGTGAATCCCAATAAGGGGGAGAAACAAAAATCACCCAAAGAAATACAAGAGAACATGGGTCAACGAGTAGAAGTCATAAAGGAGGAAACACAAAAATCCCTTAAAGAATTACAGGAAAACACAAACAAGCAACTGAAAGATCTGAGCAAAACCATACAAAATCTAAAAACAGAAGTAGAAACAACTAAGCAATCGCAAAGGGAGACAATGTTGGAAATAGAAAACCTTGGGAAGAAATCAGGAGTCATAGATGCAAATATCAACAATAGAATACAAGAGATAGAAGACAGAATCTCAGATGCTGAAGATACCATAGGAACCATGGATTCAACAATTAAAGAAAATGCAAAATGCAAAAAGCTGGTAACCCAAAACATTCAGGAAATCCAGGACACAATGAGAAGACCAAACCTAAGGATTATAGGGATAGATGAGAATGAAGATCTACAACTTAAAGGGCCAGCAAATATCTTCTACAAAATTATGGAAGAAAATTTCCCCAACCTAAAGAGAGAGATGCCCATGAATATACAAGAAGCCTTTAGAACCCCAAATAGACTGGACCAGAACAGAAATACTTCCCGTCACATAATAGTCAAAACCCCAAATGTACTAAACAAAGAAAGAATATTAAAGGCAGTAAGAGAAAAAGGACAAGTAACATATAAAGGAAGACCTATCAGAATTACACCAGACTTCTCACCTGAGACCATGAAAGCTAGAAGATCCTGGGCAGACCTTATGCAGACCCTAAGAGAACACAAACTTCAGCCAAGACTACTATACCCAGCGAAACTCTCAATTGCCATAGATGGGGAAACCAAGATATTCCACGACAAAACCAAATTTGCAAGATACTTATCTACAAACCCAGCCCTACAAAGGATAATAGGGGAAAAATACCAACACAAGGGGGGAAACAACACCCCAGAAGAAACAAGATAGAAACCCCATCTCATCCAACCCAAAAGAAGAGAACCACTCAAATACAAATAATAATAACAATTCCCAAAATGTCAGGAAGTAATAATTACTATTCCTTAATATCTCTTAATATCAATGGACTCAATTCCCCAATCAAAAGACACAGACTAACAGACTGGATACGGAAACAGGACCCTACATTTTGCTGCATACAGGAAACACATCTCAGTGTCAAAGACAAACACCTCCTTAGAGTAAAAGGCTGGAAGACAGTTCTACAAGCAAATGGTCCCAGGAAACAAGCTGGAGTAGCCATTCTAATATCAGATAAAATCGACTTTCAACCTAAAGTCATCAAAAGAGACACAGAAGGTCACTTCCTGCTTGTCAAAGGGAAAATCCACCAAGAAGAATTCTCAATACTGAACATCTATGCACCAAATGCAAGGGCACCCTCATTCGTAAAAGAAACTTTACTAAAGCTTAAAGCACACATCGCACCTAACACAATGATTGTAGGTGACTTCAACACTCCACTCTCCTCAATGGACCGATCAGGAAAGCAGAAACTAAACAGGGACACAGTGAAACTAATTGAAGCTTTGGACCAATTGGATTTAACAGATATATATAGAACATTCCATCCTAAAACAAAAGAGTATACCTTTTTCTCAGCACCGCACGGTACCTTCTCAAAAATTGATCATATAATTGGTCACAAGACAGACCTCAACAAATACAAGAAGACCGAACTAATCCCATGTCTCCTATCGGATCACTATGGAGTAAAAGTGGTCTTCAATAGCAAGAAGAACTACAGAAAGCCCACATACACATGGAAACTGAACAATACTCTACTCAATGACACCCTGGTCAAGGAAGAAATAAAGAAAGAAATCAAAGACTTTTTAGACTTCAATGAAAATGAAGGTACGACCTACCCAAATCTCTGGGATACAATGAAAGCAGTGCTAAGAGGAAAACTCATAGCCCTGAGTGCCTCCAAAAAGAAACTGGAAAGAGCATACACTAGCAACTTAACAGCACACCTGAAGGCGCTGGAACAAAAAGAAGCTAACTCACCCAGGAGGAGTAGAAGAGAGGAAATCATCAAACTAAGGGCTGAAATCAATCAAGCAGAAACAAAGAGAACCATACAAAGAATCAACAAAACCAAGAGCTGGTTCTTCGAGAAAATCAACAAGATAGATAAGCCCTTAGCTAGACTAACCAAAGGGCACAGAGATAGTATCCAAATTAACAAAATTAAAAATGAAAAGGGGGATATAACAACAGAAACAGAGGAAATTCAAAAGATCATCAGATCCTACTACAAAGGCCTATACTCAAAACAACTGGAGAATCTGGAGGAAATGGACAATTTCCTAGACAGATACCAAATACCAAAATTAAATCAGCATCAAGTAGACCAGCTAAACAGTCCCATAACCCTTAAAGAAATAGAAGGGGTTATAGAAAGCCTCCCAACCAAAAAAAGTACGGGACCAGATGGTTTTAGTGCAGAATTCTACCAGACCTTCAAAGAAGACTTAACACCAATACTCTTCAAACTATTCCACAAAATAGAGACAGAAGGGACACTGCCCAACTCATTCTTCGAAACCACAATTACGCTGATACCTAAACCACAAAAAGATCCAACAAAGAAAGAGAACTACAGGCCAATTTCTCTTATGAATATAGATGCAAAAATACTAAATAAAATCCTTGCCAACCGAATCCAAGAGCATATCAAAACGATCATTCACCATGATCAAGTAGGCTTCATTCCAGGAATGCAGGGATGGTTCAATATACGGAAATCCATCAATGTAATCCACTACATAAACAAACTAAAAGAAAAAAACCACATGGTCATCTCATTAGATGCTGAAAAAGCATTTGACAAAATTCAGCATCCTTTCATGCTAAAAGTCTTGGAAAGAGCAGGAATTCAAGGCCCATACCTAAACATAGTAAAAGCAATCTACAGCAAACCAGTAGCCAACATCAAAATAAATGGAGAGAAACTTGAAGCAATTCCACTAAAATCAGGGACTAGACAAGGCTGTCCTCTCTCTCCATATCTTTTCAATATAGTACTTGAAGTTCTAGCGAGAGCAATCAGACAACATAAGGAAGTCAAAGGGATACAAATTGGAAAGGAAGAAGTCAAAGTATCATTATTTGCAGATGATATGATAGTCTACTTAAGCGATCCAAAAAACTCCACCAGAGAACTTCTACAGCTGATAAACAACTTCAGCAACGTGGCTGGTTATAAAATTAACTCAAGCAAATCAGTAGCCTTCTTGTACTCAAAGGACAAGCAGGCTGAGAAAGAAGTTAGGGAAATAACACCCTTCACAATAGCCACAAACAACATAAAGTACCTTGGCGTAACTCTAACCAAACAAGTGAAAGATCTGTATGACAGGAACTTCAAGTCCCTGAAGAAAGAAATCGAAGAAGACCTCAGGAGATGGAAAAATATTTCTTGCTCCTGGATTGGCAGGATCAATATAGTAAAAATGGCCATCTTGCCAAAAGCAATCTACAGATTCAATGCAATCCCCATCAAAATCCCAAATCAATTCTTCATAGATCTAGAAAGAGCAATTCTCAAATTCATCTGGAGCAACAAAAAACCCAGGATAGCTAAAACTATTCTCAACAATAAAAGGACTTCTGGGGGAATCAATATCCCTGACCTCAAGCAGTACTACAGAGCAATTGTGTTAAAAACTGCATGGTATTGGTACAGCAACAGGCAGGTAGATCAATGGAATAGGATTGAAGACCCAGAAATTAACCCACAGACTTATGGTCACTTGATCTTTGATAAAGGAGCCACAACCATCCGGTGGAAAAAAGATAGCCTTTTCAACAAATGGTGCTGGTTCAACTGGAGGTCAACATGCAGAAGAATGCGAATTGACCCACTCTTATCTCCTTGTACTAAGATCAACTCCAAGTGGATCAAGGACCTCCACATAAAACCAGACACACTGAAACTATTAGAAAAGAAACTTGGGAAGACCCTGGAGGACTTGGGCACAGGGGAAAAGTTCCTGAACAGAACACCAATAGCTTATGCTCTAAGATCAAGAATCGACAAATGGGACCTCATAAAATTACAAAGTTTCTGCAAAGCAAAGGACACTGTCAGAAGGACAAAACGGCAACCAACAAAGTGGGAAAAGATCTTCACCAACCCCACATCCGACAGAGGGCTAATATCCAATATATACAAAGAACTCAAGAAGTTAGACCGCAAAGAACCAAATAACCCTATCAAAAAATGGGGCACAGAGCTAAACAAAGAATTCTCACCAGAAGAAATTCGGATGGCCGAGAAACACCTTAAAAGATGTTCAACATCATTAGTCATCAGGGAAATGCAAATCAAAACAACCCTGAGATTCCACCTCACACCAGTCAGAATGGCTAAGATTAAAAACTCAAGAGACAACAAGTGCTGGCGAGGATGTGGAGAAAGAGGAACACTCCTCCACTGTTGGTGGGATTGCAAAATGGTAAAACCGCTCTGGAAATCAGTTTGGCGGTTCCTCAGAAAATTGGGCATGTTACTTCCAGAGGACCCTGGCATACCACTCCTGGGCATATACCCAGAGGATTCCCCTGCATGCAATAAGGACACATGCTCCACTATGTTTATAGCAGCCTTGTTTATAATAGCCAGAAATTGGAAGCAGCCCAAATATCCCTCAAAGGAGGAATGGATACAGAAAATGTGGTATATTTATACAATGGAATACTACACAGCAATTAAAAATAATGAATTCATGCAATTTGTAGGTAAATGGTTAGACCTGGAAAATATCATCCTGAGTGAATTAACCCAATCACAAAAGAATGCACCTGAAATGCAATCACTGATAAGTGGATATTAATGAGCCCAGAAGCCCTAAATACTCAAGACACAAATAGCAAGTCAAATGATTCCCAAGAAGAAGAAAGGAGAGGACCCTGGGCCTGTAAAGATTGCTTCCAGTTTAGTAAAGAAACCGAGGGGGGAGGGGGAATTATTGGGGAACAGATGGGGGGGAGAGGAACTATGGGAACTATGGTGGGTGGGAACTGGGAAAGGGGAAAGCCTTTGGAATGTAAACATAGAATATAGAAAATAAAATTAAAAAAAAAAAAAAAAAAAAAAAAAAAAAAAAAAAAGAAAGTTCAATATGAGTTGAGCCATCTTCAATTTCCAAAACTCAAAGCTAAAATTCCACAGGATCTAAATAATACCAATATAGGTCATATGATCCAACAGGAGCATAATACCAATATAACGTCACACTGATGGTTCAAAGAAAATGAGCTTTGTTTCATGCACAAATTCTGAAAGATATTGTATTTATACAATTACCCCTAGTTTTGGGGTACATAGTATATACGAAACAAGTGAAATACTTGTATTAAGACATGGATCCCGTGCCTAGTAGATTTCACTACTCTATGCAAAGTTTAAAAGTAAAAAGATAAAAATACAAATCTGACCTCTGAAACCTTTCTTTTCACAAGTGTTTTAAAAAGGAAACAAGCCTATTCATAAACATTCCTATACCCTGATGATTTCGTTTGATGGCACATTCAGTGACAGACCCAGAGAGTGGGAACAGTCCATCAAACCACAGAAAACAAAATGATATGCTATTTAGGGGAAATTTAAAGAGATAATAAATCCATTGAAAATCCACCAAATGTTACCCACCAAATGGTAACAATGTTATAGAAGCTCTAATATAGAATGTTTCCCTGAGAAATCTTACTAGTCCACCATCTATGCAATAATGTTACTACCAATGTGGACTTTAAATGTGTGTATAAGTTTCATAAAAGTACATAGTTTTGTTCTATGTGTTAGTCAATGTACTATTCTTGCCTAGATGTTAATTTGAAGATAGTGCATGGTTGACATTCCTTGACACTAGCTCATCAACGTAAGTTCATTCAAATGACACATTCAATAATTTTAATTTTTGAGATTGTTGTAGTTTGTATCTCTAATACATTTGGCTTCAATATTTAATCTTTCTTTTTAAACAGAATTAGAATGTTCAATGACAGGTCTGTGAGATTTTCCACTCCTGAGTTATCTTCTCTGTCTTGGTGCAAAATTATATATAAAGTTAATCAGGAGTGAAAAACAATTGTGAATTGTAGATGCTAATACAAAATAGAATCAAATGTCAAAGAACAACAGGAAAATGACAAAAGTTCCAGTCCTTACAATAGCAGAGGAAGTCCAGGGGACAGTGCTTGATTCCCTGTCACTTGTGACAATGCATAGACACTTGTTCCAAAGCAACAGATTAAACGACCTCAGCATCTGTCGCCCAGTCACTTTCTGATACTTACAGAGGAATATTATTAGAAGGCCTCATCAATTTCTGTGAAATTTGTAATTGCCAGAATCAGCAGTCTATGTGGAAAAATGTGTCTACTGTACAAACTTCTTTTTTTAACTGACACATTCTTCAAGTTGTTTTTAAAAGTCACTGGAAAGCATCCCAAAGACAAAATAGAGAACACTGCTATTTATAGTATCTGTTTCTTATGAATTTGTGGCAAGTGTAATCTTAATTTTAAAACTTTATGCATACCCATTATTTCATGTGAACGGAAAGATTAATTAAAATGCATAGAAGATAAACCATCCACTATCAACAGACATGGGTAAATTAGGCTATGATAAGAACTGAACAAAAATGTTACAAAGAGTACAAATTTTAGTAAAGTGCTTGACAAGTTTACACATATACTACATAGGCTAGTTAGGTTGTACATCGTCTATGTTAAGATGAGAATTGTGATATACTCTAGCTTCAGTTTGGTTTCTGTTTTGCCGATTAGATTTATGTACATATTTATAGACTCAAAAAGGAGGCAGGGCGGTGGCTAACCTTACATAATTCAAATGTGCTCTTTTAATGCAGGTGCCAAATGTCAATCCATATCTCTATATGATCATTTACTAAATTCTAATTAATCTGTATGTTTTAGTTAATTGCTTTGCAACACAGAACTAATGACTTTCACCACTCTGTACAGTAGTGAGTCTCACAAGGCTCGGGTCTGCATCCATTCACTTGTTCCCATGAGCAAACCTGGGAAGTGCAGAGCCCTGAACTTCAGTTCAATCCTCACTGTTATGTCATTGGTTTTATGTTGCACATTCTTCACTTCAAGAAGCCCTTCTTATCTCAAAGGCTAAAAGATCTTCTATGAGGTCGTCTAAAACTTTTATTGTTCAGTCATTCATATGGCAGTCTTTAACACCAGTAGAATTGATATTTTATGGACAGAGTAATGTAGAGGTTTTATTTCTTTCTAACCCAGAGATCCAGTACCATTTTTGAAATTTAAAGCACCGATTTCTCCACAACCATCATATCTAGGTTATTTGTGAGCTCTTCCATCTGACCACTGTCAATCTGTCCTTAGCTAATAGGGTTAGCCATCATTCTAACTCCATGATATTTCATAGGATCCATAAAGGTCAGGCCACCTGATCCACTTCTCTTTATCTTCTTGTCGCTTATTGACCTTAGCACTTCCAATTATCGCTCAGGTCTTAGCTTATCAAGATCTATGGAATGTTCTATTGGCATTCTCACTGGACTTGCATCAGACCTACAGCTCAATTTGAGAATATATTTTATACATTCATAGTTCTGAGTCCCTCTGTCCAACCTGCAAGGTATTTATTATCTTTCAATGGATATTTTAACTTCTACCATTTTAGACCTGCACAAAATATGTCAATGGACTGACATACTACTACTAGATGTTTTATGTGGCCCTATCTTTCTCCCATTGTTTGGTCTTCTCTTCTGGCTAGGACTACTGTGCCAAAACTGAAAGACATTTGGTCATCGTGCATTAGGACTTCCATTCAAGAGCTTCCAAATGCCAATTACAGTCCCCATCTCAAGCAACATCATGAATATATAGAAGCTACATTTTTATATTAATCATATAACTTTCCTTCAATTTTAAATTTTATATTGTTATGAGCATATTTGTGTATGAGTTAGTGTATGTGTGTATGTGCATTTGTGTGTGTGAGTATATGAGTGTGTGTGTGTGTGTGTGTGTGTGTGTGTGTGCTTATGTGAGCACACATGTGAACATAAATGGATAACTGTTTGGAATCAGTTCTCTCCTTTCACCTTTAAGGGAATCAAGGTGTCAAACTTGGGTCATCAGACTTTTGAGGCAGACACCTTGCTCAACCATATGGCCAGCCCCTCATCATATAATTTTCTGTATGCTTTTCATATGGGCGATCTGTCTTACTTAAAAATAAAATTTGAAACAAAGCTGGAAGAGAAAGAAATGTAAATTAGTGAATTGATGGGGAGAGATACTTTCAAGTGTCTAATCATGAAAAAGAGAAAGAGTTAAGAGAAAACAAACACGTGACCAGTTCAAGGCATACTAACTGAGGCTAGAAAGTTCCAGGCAACCAGAGAGCTTTTCAAGTGAAACAGGGAGCAGAGCAATTCTTTTTACTCCAGGGAGTAGAGTAGAAAAAAAATTTTTGGATTTTTTGGTGACTGATAGATCTGTATTATTTTTTTTAACTACTTCAACCTTCACACACACACACACACACACACACACACACACACATACACACACACACACACACACACACACACACACACACACACGGAACACCACCATGCTGAGTAAAGGACACATATTTGAAGATAATGAGAAGCTGGCACTTGCTCCTGGCAACATTCCTCAGGCCCAGTGGCCAGATCAGAAGCATCTGCTGTACAAACATAAGACATATCTGGACACACAAGTGATTTATCTGAGAAATGAGCATGTAAAAATGTGGTATATATACACAATGGAGTACTATTCAGCCATTAGAAACAATGAATTCATGAAATTCTTAGAGAAATGGATGGAGCTGGAGAACGTCACACTAAGTGAGGTGACCCAGTCCCAAAAGAATACCCATGGTAAACAGTCACTGATAAGTGGATATTAGCCTAGAAGCTTGGAACACCAAAGACATAAATCACATATCAAGTGATGTCTCACGAGAAGAAAGGAGCGGACACTGGTGCTAGAATGGACCAAAACATCATTGTGGGGGAGTACAAGAACAGTGAGGTGGGAGGCGGTGGATGAGGGAACAGGGGGAGGGAAAAGGGCATGTGGGACCTTTGGGGGTGGGGAACCAGAAAAAGGGAAATGAATTGTAAATGTAGAATATATCCAATAAATAAAAAAAAGAAAAGAAATGAGCACGTAGGGAGTTGTAGAGTCACGTGGCTTGTTATGGAGGGAAAGAGGCTTGGGGATTGTGGCTTGGTCCTGAATACCTTTCTAGTACTACCTCCCACCCAAATTCTCCCTGGCTTGCCATTGGCTTATTGAAGCTTTCCAAAGCCACTAGGATCTTACAAACTTGGTCCTCAGTGAGTGCTTCCCTTTACGTAAGTGCCATACATTGTGTCTCTGAACTCTTGTGGAATTTTGATTGTTCTGCTTAAGTATTATCTTTTATGTGCAATTATTGTTACCACCTGTCTACCTTCTCCCCAAGAAAGATCCACGCATCAATGTACATATCTTTTGCCTCTTGTAAGTACCTCTGTGATCGAACCTTATTCTGTCTATATGATCTTCTTCTAGGCTCTGAGATCCGCTGATCACTTACTACTACAGTACCTTATCTGCATTTGTGTGTGCCAGTGCTTACTGAGTTTTGCTATGTTTTAGGAAATGTGACAGGCCCTAGTCAATAATCATCACACAACATATACCGAAAATGTCCTTTCTAGATTTGAATTGCAAGTGGCCTTCTAAACTGGATACAAACCAAACCCAGTCTCTCATAGCCAAATCCACTGTTCTTTGCCACCCTTATAAGCAAAATCATCTTATAGAGTTTGATCTATGTGCAAGTGGCCATCACCTTCCAGATCTGGTGACAGTGAGTTCCTTAACATTTTTAGCACTGTATTTTTGGAGTAGCAAACATCTCTCAACCAATATTCTCAAAGAATAACTAGAGAGAGGGCAGCTCCATGCTGTGGGCAAAACTGCCTCCAACCCAGCATTGCTAGGCTATGAGGAGCTATGGCTCAGTAGAGAGTGCTTCTTCATTCATGTGTCCCCCCAACTCCTCCTTCCTTTCTACCTCTTCTTCACTTCATTTCTTCCCAGAATGTTTACAAGTGACTAGACTATGTATGTCTGTGTGTGTTTGTGTGTTTATGTGTGTACTTGGGTCTCTGCAACCAGGCCTGTGTATGCAGGTGCATGTGTGTGCATCCAAATACATACACATATGTCTGTTCATATGTGTTTGTCTTATGTGCACGTTCCTTTTTGATAAGTCCGATGGAGCAAAATGTATTTCAGATAAAAATGAATTTATTTCTTTCTGGCTCTCCAAGGAGCACTGGAGTTCATTGCTGTAGTGGCTCAGGTTACCATGCTACTGGATGTGAATCCAGATTTAGAAAGGATATCTGAACACCTCTGGCAGATGCTTTCTCCAAGGCATGACATATTTCAACTTGGAATCATTTCTAAAAGCCCAGGGCATGATATGAGGATGCCAGTGTTGCACTGAGGGTTGAGTACTAACAGTCACAGGTAAGGTACGCCAGGATGGGGGTATTTTATTATTTCCTCTCATGTTCTAACTTAAGAACTGAACATGTTGTGTGATGTCCCCAGACTTATCTGAAGCTTTTTTTCTCGTTCTAGGAAATTGAAATCTCATTGTTCATAGTTTGAAAAAGAGAGAGAGAAAGAAGTGTGAGGGAAAGGGAGTTGACCTTTGAGAGTCCCTTCCAGCTTGAGCAGCTGGCTAATGACACTGACAGCATAATAGCAGTGTAGTGATTGTCCAGCATTTTCTAAGCCTCAAGCACAGTGACAGTCACTCCATGTGAGGTGGTGTACCTGGCGGCATCTTTCTGGGGCGGGGGCTCTTGTGAGCTACAGTTTGCAAACAGGAAGGTGGGAGGGTGGAGAGGTTAAGGAGCTTGCCCAAAGTCAAAAATAACAGAGGCAAAGACTAAAGGCATGCCGGTTCTTAGAAGGATGAATGTCTTTTTAACCATCACCGGGAAACAGAGGCATGCAGTGGGCCTCTTACCACAGGGTTGGGAGTGGGGAGAAGCTCAACGCAGTGAAGGAGAGGACATTGAGACAGACCTTGGTACAGCTGTAAAACTGTGGTTTCATTACCTTTCGGTGTATTGATAAGGCAACTTCATCAAGCTGAACTTTGAAACTCCCCATACTTCACCTTTTATAAAGTGATAAGAAGCAGAGAAATACTTCTTTGTAAAAGGAAGAAAATATCATTTCAAGCAATGCTTTGACAAGGAGAAAACATGCTCTGTTCCCGCATCTCCCATTTAACAGACTGTGGGCCTCACATCTAAGAAAACATCTGGCCAGTATGGATATGGCATTCCAAGCACCCTGTGAGATACTACAAGAAAACTGGGCTCTGACTGTCTAAAAAGTCTTAAGTGGTATCACTGCACCCCAAGAAAAGTGATGCAGTGGTAATCTCAAATAAAAATCAGGAAACTGGGGAACTGGGAAAGGGGAAAGCCTTTGGAATGTAAACAAAGAATATAGAAAAGAAAAAAACTATACTAAAGAACTGCAAAAGAAACAAGAAAATAAAGGTTAAGGAGTGATGAATAAGGGCTTCAGTAGGAGTAATTAAAAAGATATAAAATCATTAATGATGCTGGCACAACTTTGAATATATTAAAAGTAACTGAAATAAAAAAAAATCAAGAAACTGTCAGTCCTGCCCAACCACCCCCCACCCTGGCTTGTCACACCTCAGAGCACTCATGCCATCTTTCCATACTGAAGGCAACGGATTCCTGCTGATTCCTACTTGTGGTGGCAGATTTGGGGGCTTGCAAAAAAGAATTGCCGAGGCCTGCAGTTGCAATGTCTATGAGCCAGTAAGTGCTCAGAGCTGGAATTAATTTCTGGAGAGCCAAAAAGAAATCAATGGCCTATTTTGTTTGTTTGCTCACAATATTTGTGGGAATATCTCATAAGCAATGTCAGTTCGTCCCTCGGTGACTCCACAAGCAGGTGTGTGTGGGTTTGAAAGGGCTTTGGTATTGATACACACAGAGCCTGCATGAAAACATAAGAGCCTTCCTATGTTCCCAATCACTACATCTATGATAGGGCAGGAAGTTTCTCTCCACTTTTATGGTACAGAAAGTGAAAGCTCTGGAAACCTCTTATTTGTAAATGCAGGTAAAGATTCAAACCTGAACCCCCAGTGTACACTCATTCAATATCTGGGAATCTAGTCTTTTCTTTTGAGGGGAGGATGAAACAAAGCAGAGTGAAGTGCTCGCAAGCCTCGGGATCTGTGGACAATTGTGTCAGGATATGGTCCAGAGTAAGGGCAGGAGACCTTCATGGCCTGAGAAGGGAAAGGGTGGAGCTCAGCGGCCAGTACCTCAACAGATTCCAGCTTGCATGCATTAACCTCTCTGGGTGCTCATGTAGTTAACATTTGGCACATCCTCTAAGGCACTGAAGAAATTTCCTGAAGCTATTGCATGGCTGTGTATCATATTAAAGTGTGTTCCATCAAAGGCGAAGGAGTTCACAGTTGTAATCCCAGCGCTTGGGAGGCTGAGGGAGAAGGATCACAAGTTCCGAGGAAGCTTTGATCTAAAAACAAGCAAACAAGCAGCAACAAACCCAAGGGCAGAGCACTTGTTTGACCCAAGAAGGTACTGGATTTTATCTCAGGGATATAGAAAACTAACAGAAGAAGAACAATAAGCATTATTTGAGATTATATTATGGTTTTTGCAATTACTGTCCAAATTGTTCCTTCCTCCAGGATAAGCACTAGTTATATGTATTTAAAATTCAAATTAGGAGTCTGCACAATGCTCATTTCATTTCATACATGCACATATTAATTCTCTTCTGCATTGTTCTGGGGGGAGCAAGCACTTTTCTTTGAGGCAGATCTTCGTTCATATCTTCTCCTGCACCAAGTCTCAGTACTCTCTTTGACTCCTGTGCATCATTCACCTTCTAGAAAGGAGAAAGGACATTCCATCCAGCACTGGAAACTTCCTGTGCATTGTAGTTAAGACCAAATGTGCTTGGAGAGATTAGATCGATGTTAAAATGCAAAAATACATTGTGATGGTTTTATTACTCTGACTTCTGGGAAAGTTAGCTCTTAGACCAGAAAATCCAATGTCAAATACTCAAAGCAACATAGGTAAGCCAATGATAAAAGGAGCCTTTCAGAACAATTCAAAACTTGTTTATTAGCATGCATGGGAGTGTGTACACTGGAGTGTATACATGTGTGAGTGTGCACATATGTGTGTATGGGTACATGTATATGTGCATATGTGTATGTATGTATCAGTGCATCTATAAGTACTTTCATGAGTGTATGCATGTGTGTGTGCATGTGTGTGCAAATATGAGTACATCTATGTTTGTGTGCATATGTGTATATGTTTGTTACTATTCCAAAACCATAGATGAACCTGAGATTACTTAATGACCTCCAGCTTTTATTTTCAGGAAAGGAGAAGGAAAGGGGCTTAGACTATTGAATTTAAGTGCAGTAAACTTTGCATATTCAGAGATAAGCCTTAGAGGCTGTATGTATTAGAAACCATTACCATTGAAAGCATTACCACATGTTTAAGAGAGAGAAGACTAGGAAACAGGTGTTCATACTGTCGGCTAAGCATCCAAATCCTTATTTCTTCATCATTTATCCAGAAATATCTGTTGCCTCTGGAAAGTTTTAAATATGCACACGTAGAAAACTAGAGTTCATTTACATATAATTTAGAGTGCAGTCTGCAGAGAACTGGAGATGCTCGGTCTCCTTCCCTTGGTCTTTGTTTCTGTTTCACTGTGCTGTGTTTTTGGAAATATGTACCAATTACAGACGATTTCTGAGAGATTCAAAATTTAGCTATAACACAGGAGATTGGGGATGACAGCTTAAATAACAGCTCTGGCCCAAGCCACCAAAAATAGCAGAGAAGCCCAGGATCTATATTTCTATGTATTTATTGAAACTGTTGACCCACAACCCAGTGACAGTCAAGATATTGTTTAAAGTGGGATGTACAGATGTGTCTCGGATGTACTGCAATTAACTTTATATGTAACAACACAAACACACACACACGCACGCACACACTCACACATTAACAACTCGTACTGTGAAGTGTGGGAGGAAATACTACAGATAAGCCTCTAAAGAAGATGAGAACCATTATGGGTAAATACTTGAGATCAGGAAAGTGCTCATTCTAAGCACCCTTTTCTTTAATACAGCTACAACATTTTGTAGAACCCTGAGATTATGCAGGGGCATTTCAGCCTGCCATCTTTACAACCTCAGCTGAGAATGTTCCAACACTCTCTTTTCTGCCCTTTGAACCTTTCAAAGATGGGCTCCATGATCTGGAATTAGGTATGTCCCGAAACATGTCAAATCTTTCTGAAACCATGACCTAAAACTGGGCATGCTCAGAAATGGACCTGCACTGAGTCTCCCTAAGAATGTGCTTGCTCTTAAACTGCTTCCAGACATGAATATGTAACTTTCCAGAGGAAGATCCACAAGCCTCTTTGTTGCAAATGAGCTCAGCTCTCCAGTTCTCTCCTTTCCTGTTGCAGGCAGTACACTTTCCCGAACCTCTTATGGGCTAGCCAAGGTTCTTTTTCACTTTGTACTAAGCGAAATGTGAATCATCCACAGCATCTAGTTACAGAACAGGTGATGGTTTCTTGCATTTAACCCCTAAAACATAGGCCACAAAATGGAAAGGCACAAATAGTACTATATTGAATGTAAAAGTGTCTTCATATCAAGGACAATCAATCAACAGATTGAAGAGGTAACAAGAGAAACAGGAGGAAACACCTGAAAAGTTCTGTATCTAATGAGTGCTTAATATCCAAGATATAAGAGGAGCTCAAACAGTTAAAAGATCAATACAGTAAATAATAATCCATATAAAAGTGAAATAATGACCTGGATAAATCATTCTTAACAATGGCCAAAAATTCTATAAAAATCCACATGACTGTGACTTGAATTTGAAATGTCCTCCATGGCTGCATATTTTAATACTTCTTGCCTGACTGGCAATGCTACTCTGGGAGACTTGAGACCCTCTATGTTTCGTTGGCATGCAGAATGTAAACGTTTCCAGGTCATGGACTCCTGCACCAAGATTCCAGAGGAAAAATAAAAGCCGGAAGGACACCACATACAAAACAGGGTCAGATTCGCTTCTGGAAGGTCTTAACCAGGCTGTGTCTGAACATGTGAAGGTAAAGCCAGAATTGCAACCAGGATCCAAGAGTAGTAAAAGATGCTAGAAACATGGAACACAAACCAAGGCAAACAGCAAGTGTCCAGTGGAGTCTGAGCCGTGAAGAAGTGATGTATAACAAAGCTACCCGACACTGAAATGTAGCCACACGTCTGATGGAGCTCAGTTAAGATCATGTGGCACAGGTGCTGCTGGAAGCATGATGACCAGATTTAGTGTTTGCTGGCTTGTTATCATTCTGTCACATCCTCTTGTCACTCTCCTCTGGAATATAGATGATTATTCTATGTCATTGCCTATTGGAAATTCACATGTTTGTTTTTGACTTTACAGGGACTCCCAGCTGAGAGGGGAACAGTACCATCAGAAGCATAAAGACTACAAAGAATCTTGAATTGGACCACATGTGTCATGAAATATCCATAAGATTTGGGGGACTAAGGGCTGAATGTGATGGCTTAAGTATGGAATGTTCTCTATAAGTTCATGCTTTAAACTCTTTGTTGAGATACTGTGGAACCTTTATGAGATTGAGCCGGCTGGTGAAGCTGAGTTACTAGAAATAACTCTATGGAGTATAGTTATAGCTCAGGTCCTGGTTCTGATGCCCCCTTGTTGGTTGTGATATGGAGACCCTTCCCCACATGCTCTCATGACTTTGAGCCCTGTCAAGCCTTGCTCACCATGATGGACTGAAGCCCTTTGAATTTATAAACCAACAAGCACTTCCTTCCTTTAGCTCCATGTCAGATATTTTGCCACGGGGATACAAAAATAACAAATAAATCAGAGACTGCCAATAAAACTACAGTGAGATGTCACCTTATGTCTTCGTGAATGACTATTATCAAAAAGATGACAGATATGTCTCAGAGAATATGGGCAAAAACAACCCTTGCAGACGATCAATGAGAACATAAACTAGTATGTTCAAAATGTAAATATTGTGGACATTCTTTAAGAGGTTAGAAATCTAGTTACCATGTGTGAGCAAGGTCAAAGGAAAGAAATCTATATGTCAAATAAAAGTCACATATTCTATGTTATCCTCATGCCAACACAATGATTCAAGGTATTGGGCCCCTACATTTTCCTCCCATGGCTTGTTCACCTCTGTCAAGGACAGCTAGTATATTCATAGTGCCTAAGGTCTAATTATAAAGTTCTGTGTAATATTCTTACTGATTCAATTTTCCATGGTTGAACCTTAGTGTGTGTGTGTGTGTGTGTGTGTGTGTGTGTGTGTGTAGGAGTGATCAGTATGCACTGGTGTATACTTGTAGTGTCCATAGCTTAATTCTGACTCAGAGGCAAATTCATCATCATTTGACATTATACTAACCTCTACTTTCCCCATAGACATACGTCCATGAACAAGTCTCTGAGAACATGATAGCTGTGGTTGACCACAGGAACATATGTCCTGGTACTTACAAGAAGCACTCAGATGTGGTTTTCTGATCTTAGTCAGAGGGACTAACTATCTTTTAGTATCTACTCTTTTCCGTGTGAAATGACCCTAGAGAAATGCAAATACTTTGGCGAAAAAAAGAGAAGCCTACCAAACACTGGGCAAGAATGTCATGTTATGAATATATGGAATTGGGTGCTTCACTCAGTATGTTCTCCATGCCTGTGAAGTTATGGAACTATAAAACCCACAAAATAAAGGCTTATATAACATAAGAACCATATTCTAAGTAGAATGATATGTGTGCATTAGGTTAGGTTCAGTCAATTACATAGAATACATGGAATCAGGCTTATCAGAATTAATAGGCTTTAGAAATGAAGTCTGTCCTAGCCAGACTTACTGTGATGGAGTCAGAGCATACATGGAAGTCCCAGAAATACCACACAGAGCTGCAGAATCGCAACCACAGAAGAGGTTAGTGCAGAATTATCTAGGACAGTGTTATGTCTTCCTGGATCCACATCTGTGAATTTACAACAAATACCTGACAGGAGACAAAGGCTAGATGCAGCATTCATTGGGATGAGTAGGAGAACAGAGAGATAGAAATAGAGCAGGGAGCCCATTGCAGGGCACAGTAAAACTGAGGCTGCGGGCGACCCTTCATCTGGATCTCATCTCTTCTAATCTTAAATACCCAGAGGGTAGCAGATGTAATTTCACATTTAACCTCATTTTTAAAGTTGATTTTATTACTTGCAAAATTATGTTTATGTACATGTGTTTGTATATAGGAACGTGCATGTGAGTGCTGGTTCCCACAAAGGTTGGAAGCATTGGATCTCTCATACCTGGAGTTACAGGTAGTTGTAAGTTACCAAATGTGGATGCTGAGAGCCAAATTTGGGTCCTTGGCAACCACTGGGTCATTTCTCACTTTAACCTTCTGACATGTATATACATGCATTTTCAACTCCCTAAATCCCAGAGCTATTGTAGGAAAGGGATGTTGTACAGATACTGACACAGTAGCCAAATCACAAAGTTTTCTAAGTAGCCTCCTGGTCATCTAGAATGAGGGGAGTGCAGTAGAGTATATGTTTATTACATAAGCTGTATTATGAGTTGTGCATATTAATGGGACTTGCTCTACAATAATGAAAAGCCCGAATTCTACCAACAAAAATCTCAGAATCTAGCCAATGGGGGAGAACACTGCATAAGAGCTGTGCAGTTAGTGCAGGGCCAGCATGGACCTGGGAACTTACAGACCACTTCACCTTGTGCTCAAGCTAGTTCAAACAGTGCTTGAGATATGAGTTGCTATGGCTTTGCAACTATCAGGCTTAGACAAGCTCTGAGGAAGTTGTCATAGTCATAGCTGGTATCATCATCACCATTGTCACTGTTTGTATGCAAGTTAATATGGCTTTTCCACCCAGTCATGTAAGGCAAAAAAAAGAAAAAAAAAGCTGAAAAGAAAAGATTAGTTACAAGAAAAATTAGCACTCTGTAACCTCAACAGTGTGGGACCATCTCAGGATATATAAAATATAAGATTCTCTGTTTGGCCTGCAATATCTGGGCTGGTCACACAGAAACTGTGGTATATAGTCTCCGACACATCTCTCCTTGTCAGTGACAAGCTCCAAAGCCATTTCTTCCATGGTTTTTCTGTGTTCTGTAGACATTTTATGAGGCCCATTTTCACCCTAGATACTAATGTTCCCATTATTCGCCTTACATTCTACACACAGCAATATATCCACTCCCTGAGTCCAGTTTGACTTTTTAGCCCTGTGCTTTCCATCTGTCAGAAACCCTTTTCAACCTGCTTCTGCTGGTGACCTCTAGCATCTTTCAATACCTCAGCCTTGAGAAGTTGATAGGCATTGGTTCAGGGGAAGAGAGTGTTTCAGGAAACTGTCTTACTCAACTTCCAGCATATTAGATGATATTTGGGCTCATGATTCTCTCCCAATAGGTAATTCCGAGCATTGGTCTGTATAACTGTGGAAGGGTACAGAAGGATGTGAAGAATCCGAAATCCGTCTATTTTTCTTTCGGAGTTCAAATTTATGCAAAGCCTAATAGATCAAAGTGACCTTGACCTGGGGCATAGGAGGAGATGAACAGCCCAAATAGAGGGACCCATTGAGAAGGGCAGGATGAAGGCTCTGTGTGCACTGTCTGTGCACATCCCAGCAAGCACCTGGACTAGAAACGTTCTGTGTTTGTTAGCTATTGACTATCTGTAAGGGCAGCGGTAGGTAGAGAGTTTCATTGTAATGTTATGTTTCTAAGGATGCACCTGTAAATCTAAAACCTCTAAGCAGAATCAGTGAGCAGGAGCCCAAGAGAAAAGTGTGTTTGCTTCCAATATAGGGATATAGCAAAGCCTGGGAAATTGAGATGCGAATGGGGAGGGGCAATGGGCTTTCAGGGTTCTCAGCTCCATAGGGGATGAACTGTGCTGGAGTTTTGCAATTGCTGTAACAGAGCAGGAGGGATGGCCCATGCAGTCAGCAGCTGCAAGGGTGAACATCAGGGATGCAGCTGAGGTTCACTTCTGCAAATAGCTTTCAGTACAAACAACCCCACCAACAATCTAAGATAACAATGGACAGAAACCAGGAAGTACGATGATGAACTCTTGCTTTATGGGTTAAGTAGGACTTCAAGCCACCCTCATCTGACTCTATAATAAAACTGATTGTGTATTAGGTTGTTCTGCCCTCATGGGGTTGGAGGCTAGAGTTTCAGAATAAGTAGGGGACTGTCAAGAATCGAGATATAGGGAGATGGAGCTCTGAGTTACATGAAAGGTACTCATGGGAACTTCTATAAAGTCCTAGAAGGTAGGCACTATTGTGTACATTTTATTGAGAAACCCAAGAAGATCTACAATTCCAGAAGTTTATACAAGGTCTCTGAAAAGGCCAGGAGCAAAGGGAGCTCTTGTGAAATCAGGGCTATTATGCTTTAAAAAAAGAAATGGAGACACAGTCACTGTAACACACTTTATGTTACCAGAGACCTCCTGAGTGGTGAGACATGAGCAACAAATATGGAAACTTATAGGAAGCACAAGTTTTTTCTCAGCCCCATTCTCTTCCGATTCTGGCAAGTCCCTTCTAGAACTTTCCACCCTTAGCAGAATAACACAGTTATAAACTACATGCTCTTATTTGCTTTATGCTGCAAGGCACATTCTTATCTTGTGGGTTTTTCTCTAAATATATATTCTCAGTTATAAAATTAATATTTTGTTTGGATTAAAACTATGACAAGCTAAATTTTGTAGAAAATCAGAAAGAAGTATAGTTGCTGGATGGTGAGAGAGAAAATCCACAACAATGCCTTAGGAAGAGCCAATACTTCAGATATTTTATCATGCTCTTTACTGTGTTCTTTCATTTTGTATTCACAGCAATCTTGGAAGATAAACACTACTATCTACATTGTAATAGTAAAGCATGGGGAGCAGGTTATTTAATTCTTTTCCAAGCATCTAGGACAAATCAGTATTGAAATCTATTATTAACTCTAATTCTAAATCCCTTTATTAACCAAGAGCCTATACATCCAACTTAAAATTAAAGCAGGAGGCATTGTCTCATCCTTGAAGGTGACAGAAAAGGTCAAAGTTTGCCAAATCTCTGTACCCAGTACCTGGACAATGCCTAAGGCGGAAAGGGATCCCTTCCTGCCAATGCTTCCTGAGCTGCCCCTCTGTCATCTCACCTGCTTGTAGAAATAAACATTGCTAGTGTTTTCAATTGTATTCACACTGGTAAAGGTCGATATAGTATGAGAACAGGCAGTCTCTTGACTAAACTCAAACCTGCTAGACCTGAAAGATAGTCAATCTGCCTCTAAAAGGTAAAACCAGAATATTTTGTACCAATAATTTGGCATGTTTGCATGAACCCCTGACACTTCAAAACATATGACTCTTTGTAGGCTTTTGTCAATATTTAGTCTAAAAGCTTACATATGTAAGAGTGTAACAAATATCTGGTGTTCACACAGTACCATCAGCCAAACTCTCTCTCTCTCTCTCTCTCTCTCTCTCTCTCTCTCTCTCACACACACACACACACAAACACACACACACACACACACACAAACACACACACACACACACACACACACACACAATTGCAAATTTCAACAGCAAATGGCAAACGTAACATACATATCCAGATATATTTCAGACCTTAGAGCATGAATGAATATGGAATGGGCCCAAATGATCTTAATACACAGGGACAGTCACCAACTGCAGTTTGAGTATGAGATGGAAGAGGGTGAAAATGAGAAAGGGGCAAAGAAATGTTAGAGGGTGTCTTAGTCAGGGTTTCTATTCCTGCACAAACATCATGACCAAGAAGCAAGTTGGGGAGGAAAGGGTTTATTGAGCTTACACTTCCACACAGCTGTTCATTACCAAAGGAAGTCAGGACTGGAACTCAAGCAGGTCAGGAAGCAGGAGCTGATGCAGAGGCCATGGAGGGATGTTCCTTACTGGCTTGCTTCCCCTGGCTTGCTCAGCCTGCTCTCTTATAGAACCCAAGAATACCAGCCCAGAGATGGCACCACCCACAAGGGGCCCTCCTTCACTTGATCACTAATTGAGAAAATGCCCCACAGCTGGATCTCATAGAGGCACTTCCCCAAGTGAAGCTCCTTTTCCTATGATAACTCCAGCCTGTGTCAAGTTGACACACCAAACTAGCCAGTACAATTGACCCCTTGTCAACTTGACACACCAACATATCACTATTAAGCCTCAACCCTTACTTTCTTATTCATCCCCAAGATCTCAATAATGTAAAAAGTCCCACAGTCTTTACATATTAAAAGTTCAATCCCTTTAAAATGTCCAATATCTTAAAATTCAAAGTCTTTTAAAAATTCAAGTCTCTGAACTGTGGGCTCCACTAAAATACCTTCTTTCAAGAGGGAAAAATATCAGGGCACAGTCACAATCAAAGGCAAAACTCAAACTCCAAAGTCTGGGATCCAACTCACGATCTTCTGGGCTCCTCCAAGGGCTTGGGTCACTTCTCCAGCTCTTCCCGTTGTAGCACACACCTTGTCTTCTAGGCTCCAGCTGCTTGTACTCCACTGCTGCTGCTTTCCTTGGTGGTCATCGCATAGTACTGGCATCTCCAAGCCTCAACTCTTTTGCATGACCCCTTCAGTCCTGGGCCATCAATTACAACTGAGGGTACACTTTCACCAATGGCCTTCCGTGGTCTCTCAGCGTACCAAGCCTCAGCTGTTCTTCATGATGCCTTCATGCCTTCAAAAGCAGTACCACCTGGGTGACTCTTACACAGTACCAAGTCCTGCTACAGCACGAGGCACAACCTTGGCTATCTGGAACACACTCTCTGTGCTCTCAGAAAACACATCCCAGAAGATTTCACCTCAGTGATGCTGGTCTCTTCTTACTCACCGCTAATTTCTTAGCTCCAGCTAACCAGCATCAATAGTCCCAGTAACACAACGGCTCACTTTAGAGGTTCTGGTATCTTGTTACTCACAGCTGATTCTTCAGCCCCAGCTAACCAGAACCACAGAGTCTTCATGGCCCTGATAAGAGTCTTTAATTTTCCCTCTGAAATTTCACAAGCCAGGCCTCCATCTTCTGCACTGATCTCAACATAATCTTCCAAGCTCCTCCACAACATCTCAGAGAGGTCTCATCACTGAATGGACCATCTAGCCCAAAGTTCCAAAGTCCTTCCACAGTCCTCCCCAAAACATGGTCAGGTTGTCACAGGAATACCCCACTACGCTGGTACCAATTTGTCTTAGTCAGGGTTTCTATTCCTGCACAAACATCATGACCAAGAAGCAAGTTGGGGAGGAAAGGGTTTATTGAGCTTACACTTCCACACAGCTGTTCATTACCAAAGGAAGTCAGGACTGGAACTCAAGCAGGTCAGGAAGCAGGAGCTGATGCAGAGGCCATGGAGGGATGTTCCTTACTGGCTTGCTTCCCCTGGCTTGCTCAGCCTGCTCTCTTATAGAACCCAAGAATACCAGCCCAGAGATGGCACCACCCACAAGGGGCCCTCCTTCACTTGATCACTAATTGAGAAAATGCCCCACAGCTGGATCTCATAGAGGCACTTCCCCAAGTGAAGCTCCTTTTCCTATGATAACTCCAGCCTGTGTCAAGTTGACACACCAAACTAGCCAGTACAGAGGGCCCTGGAAATAGAGAGCAAACAGCAGAGAAAAGCACTATGCACTTTGCCATACATGATAAACCTCTTTTCATTGCAAATAACATATGGTAAATCAACTGAGTTACCTACAAGTGAGAAATACATTATGCGAATAGAAGGCATATCTGTCATGCCCTCTAGAAAGCATATGCTCAGATGCAATGACATATACTGGCTGAGGTTCTATGGGTATAAAAGACAAATTTATAACAGGAACATGTGCCTGTTCATGTAAAAACCAACTATTGCCCTTTCAGGATAAAAGGGATTCAAAGCTGTTATCTCGCAGGCAACAAGGGCTCCGCTGGTGGCCTCTGATGATGGTGGGGTTAAATATTGAAGATGCTACATTATCCAGGAATACCCAGTGACTAGAGTGGTTTGTTCCAGGCTGCTTGGCTCCATCTAATGCCTTTAATCACTGGCTACCACTATTCTAAATGACCCAAACCAATATGTTTGAATTATTGTCTCAGGTTTTCATTTCCATGTCTTCAAATAGAGGAACAATGTGGCTTAGGCGGGTCATAAATTCTGTTCTGTGTTGCTAACTTTGGCATTTCTGTGACCACAATAGCTGACAGAGGAAAGGCTTGTTTAGGTACCGGCTTCAGAAGTATTCCTGTCCCCCATGGTGAGGAAGGGAGAGAAACAGAACTTGCTCAATCAGTAGTGGTGGTAAGGGTCAATTGGTACATGCCAGTGTACAGAGAAGCAGCTAGGCTGGGTGCAGCTTATGTCCAGGCATCAGGGACACTCAGTGGCAGCATGACTTGAGGTCAAAGAGTATAGGCATCTGTTCTCCTATAAATTACATGCTTACAATGCATATGGAGTCTCTCTTGAGCAATCTCCACTTGGTGCCTCAGCCATCCTCAGCAGTCACTCAGGATGCCAAAAACTTCCATATTCGAAGATCTGTATCTCCACTTGGGTTTCACCTACCTAACTTCATGCATAGCATGCTTAGGGACTCCCTGCAGTGAATATCAAAAGACTGTATTGCCTGGCCTCACTGACATTGCTGTTCAACCTTGCCTCCATGACCATATAACTTGAATTCTGTGTGCCTAAAAAAATCATTACAATGAAGACTATGTGAAGTATTGCTATCAGCTTGAGAGGTACCGGGTGACCCTTGGCTGCAGCAAACTGAGTGTGCCTGGGTGAATAGACCTTGGAAACCTCTTTCCTAGGTACTCTGTGGCTCTCTGTTTTCTCAAATGTTTATGCCCTGTACTCTTTATTGCAGGTGTTCTTGCCTTTGATATGTCTGTCCTAGTCTTCAAGAGCAAAGTAGCTGCCTTTTCTTTAATTTTATAACTTTAATAATTATAATTGCTTAGTCTACCACTAAAGACACTCCTTTATGCCAAACCAAATATTTTCCCTTCCTTCTGCTCTACATTTTCCTTCCAATTCTTCTTTGTTAAGATTTATTTGTTTATTTTATGTATATGAGTACACTGTCCTCAGACACACCAGAAAATGGCATCAGATCCCATTATAAATGGTTGTGAACTACAATGTAGTTGCTGGGAATTGATCTCAGGTCCTCTGGAAGAGTAGCCAGTGATCACTGAGCCATCTCTCCAACCCCTTCTCCAAATTCTTACTATACTGGCTAAAAGTTACATGCAAATACTCTGCCACAACCTGAATGCTATGCTGTCTCAAAATTTCCTTCATCAAATTTATTTGGGTTCATAATTTTAGAGAGTTTTCAATCCATGCTGGTGACTCCATCATGGTGTCTGTCTACAGCATGGGAGTTTGAACAGCAGCTGTGTGCGTAAGGCTAACCAGGAAGCAGAAACTGGTGACTGAACCAAGAGATGGGCATAACCTTTGAAAGTAGATTTCTTGTTGCCTACTTCTACCAACTATGTCCCATCTAGGAAAAGCTCCACAGTCTCCCAGCATAACCCAACCTATTCATCAGGACATCTCCAAAACTTGAACCTACTGGGGACATTTCAGGTTCAAATCCTAACACTTGAACCACTGAGGAAAAATTAGAGAGTACGTGTGCAATGCTCTAGCGTGCACAGCTTCAGTCTGAGCAAAGAGTTCTAAGAAAGGGGAGAGGGTCATGATGGATTTCCAAAAGCACACTGCCTATCTTATCATATCATAAGGTCAGTCACCTAGGTATTTTCTTGTCTATCCTGTGGGAGTGAGTCATGGAGGTATGCCACCCAATCTCCAGAGACAACCTGCTGCAAGGACTAAAGCTGGCTACTCCAGCTAATCACTGTGAGATCAGACATGGTATCATTAGGGATCACAACCCTGGGGTACTATTAAAATCAAGGAATGTGGCTTACTAGGGTTGCCAGAGATGGGTCATTTGGCAAATGTAGAATCTTTGCTTTGGTCTGGACCACCAATCACTAACCAGTGTTCCCTCAGAGCTGTCATGCTATCTAAGGCTATCTATCCTACATGATCAGACTGACCTTCCAAACTGCAATACCCTTAAGTAAATACCTTCTAACTGCATGTGACATGAATAGACAAATCTGTAAACAATGTTGACAGTGTAAACAGCTGTATTTTCATCTTCTGGGAGTATCATTATACATAGCTTTTGACTCTCGGTTTTTAGGGGTTTCTTTACCTGTAGAACACTACCTTGCCCAAAATAGTAAAAATGATAACATGAGAACTATAAAAGTCAGTCACCTCAATTCAACTCTGAGTAATTGTTTTGGTTTTTGGGGTTTTTGTTGTTTTGTTTTGTTTTTTTCAAGGGTTTCTCTGTGTAGTCCTGGCTGTCCTGGAACTCACTCTGTAGATCAGGCTGACCTCGAACTCAGAAATCTGCCTGCCTCTACTTCCCAAGTCCTGGGATTAAAGACGTGTGCCACTACCACCCAACTCTGAGTAATTGTAAAGGCCATTCTAGCCCCATCTGAACCTATATCTGCACTTAAAGTAAGAAGACTTTTTTCTGTCTCTCTTGGGCTAGCTACCCAGACACCACTCTCAGAGTGACTTTCGGGATGTAATAAACACAATGTTCCTAAACTCTGCCTTAGAATCTGCTTCCTGGGAAGCCAGTCTGCAGCAACGTGTTCCTACAGATGGGACATCTACCTTAGGCAGAACTAGAATTCAACTAGAAAAGTTTAATTACACATTTTAAATATTCTATCCTTTCATAGCAGAGAAGAAAGGGAACGGCTGCAGATTGCTGAAAATAAAGTAGGAAGTCACTTTTGCTTAATCAGGAGCCAGCAGGAGGCTTGCACCTGAGTGTGTCAAATGATACAAACTTCTGAGCAGGGTCACTGAAGGACAGGTAAGAACACAGAATGTGAGCAAGCACCAGCGTGGAGACAAAGAGACACCCAGCAATAGTTACAGGAACTGCAATCAAATGCACAGTGACTTGAGACAGGCAAAGGCAAGACATTCCTGAGACACTCTATACAATGACATGTATTAGTAATGCTTTTTATCTTTTCTGATTTCTATTTTAATTTGCATTCTATGTTCCTAGAGACTTAGGAACATAAAACTTAGTGTAGCAGCCATGGTATTGTTTGGTAAAGGCCTGTTTATTTTCCTTTTCTTTCCAAGTTTCTCTTAAGGCCATGGTAGAAATGTCCATTAATAAATAAAAGAGAAATATCTAGACCCTGGATCCAACAAAAGAAATAAGTATAAAAAGACTTCAACTGAGTAAAGAAATTCATTCCAATACTAGGATATAGACCCAAGAAAGCTTCCTCAACAAGAAACATCTTTGTAGACTAGAGAGATGGCTCAGCAGTTAAAGGCACTTGCTTCTAGAGGACATGAGTTCAGTTCTCAGGACCTGTATTGGGTGGCTCACAATTGCCTCTAGCTTCAGGCTGACCCAACACCTTTGACCTCCATAAGTACAAATATATATACACATACAGACAGACACAAAACCTTATAAATAGTTAAAATAATGTAAAATAGCTTTCAAAATAAATGAGATCTCCTATAAAGAAGACAAAAGAGGAAAGGGAGGAAGAGGTCAGGAAGAGGAGGTGAGGAGGAGGAGGAGAGGAGAAGAAGGGGAGGAAGAGGAAGGGGAAGGAGAGAGGAAAGGAGGAGGAAAGGAGTGGGAGAGGAGGAGGAGAGGAAGATGAGAGAAGGAGGCAACAGTATCTGTGCTATAGGGGCAATTCTTCACAGAGGCTCTAGCTCAGCTGAGCTGCCTGGGCTCTGGGTGTCTGAGCATCTATAAGATGGCTTATGTCTCAACTCCACAATATCTTTTATTATGATGTAAAGAGGGATTAATAGTGGGAATTAAATGAAGCATTGTACATAAGAGACTTAGACTAATATCTAATCCATTGCAATTTCTTGAAGGCATTAATTATCCACCTATCCTCTGCCTTCTATTTTCCCATCTCCTTCAAAAGTACTTATGTATCTGGAGAGATGGCTCAGAGGTTAGGAGAATTTACTGTTCTTGAAGAGGACCCAAGTCCAATTCCCAGCACCCATGTCAGGCAGCTCCCAATTGCCTGACACCAACAAGTTAGGATATCCACTGCCCTCTTCTGGCCTCTGCAGACTCCTACATTCATGTGCAGATATCCATACACAGGTATACAAATACATATAAGTAAAACTAAAAAAACACATCTTAATAAAGTATTTATCTGCATGGTTTATTTTACTACTATCCATAGAAACTATATGAAAGTTCCCCATAGAGATTATATCGCCATCTTAAGAACAATTGAATTTGTCTGACTGCTGTCTCTGTTGTAGTTAGAACTTCTATTACTATAATAAAATACTATCATCAAAACCAGCTTGGAAGAAGAGGGTTTATTTTAGCTTACAACTCTAAGGTCATACTCCATCAGTGAGGAAAGTCAGGACAAGAACTGAAGGTGGAAATCCAGAGGTAACTATGGAAGCCAAAGCCATGAAGGAACACTGAATACTCATTGCCCCTTCCGGCTTGCACAGCCTGCTTTCATACACAGCTCAGGACCATGTGCATGTGGGTGGGACACCTCCCTCCCTGTGGACTAGGCCCACCCCCAGCAATAATTAATCAAGACAGTGGCCTTCAAGCTTGCCTGCAGGCAATCTGATGGAGGCATTTTCTCAGTTGAGAGTCCTTCTTCCAAAGACCCTGACTTGTGTGAAGTTGACAAAAAGAAAAAAATAACAAAAAACAAAAACAAACGAACAAACAAAAGAGCTGAGCAAGATAATTCCTGATCCATCTATCTTCAAGATGAGCCAGTAACCTGAAGCCCTGTGGTACCTGGGAAAGCCTCCTGATCCTCTGGAACTTAGCATATCAATTCAGGAATGAATTAGTATTGAAAACACCTTCAGAGCTGAAATCCTCTGTTTTTATCTTCCCTGCTTTCTCTGTCAAATAGATTAATTATCAATGAATTGATAGTCAGTATAACGGTAATCGGATGTAACTTCTTCTGTAGAAATACTCAAACTTGTTAAGTCTAGGTTCACACCACCGAAACATAATATTATGCTGTCTTCAGCACAGTGGCTGACCAGCACCATGTTACACTCTCTGTTCACTCTTGTCTCCAGTACAGATAATGCTTGCTTGGGCCAACCTCAGACCTGCCCCTCCCTTGAAGAGGACAGTAGTGTAGAAATATTGGGGACCACAGACAGGAAGACATTTAGCACAAGCATTTGCTGACACTTGTTCCTTATGGCCTAGAGATCATTTCTGTGTTGAGAGTTTCATTCTTCTAGAGAAACCTTTTTTACTGGAAGTATGGAGTAGGTTAGGGTCAAAGTATCCTGGGCTCTCATTCATCCCTGCTTCAGGAAGTCCACTCTGCTGCTAACTTGTTTCCTTTGCTTGTTCCTCGGACTTCTTTGCAATGTAATTTGAACAGTGGTTTAAGGAGTTAAGCATCTAAAAACTCAGCCCTGGAGAATGTTTCCACAGACACAGCCCTCATGATAAACTCTGGCAGCAGCTACCAGTATTATGCATTGTTACGAACAAAAGCCCACAGACCTCAGAATAACAGGAAACCTTAGCCTCCAATAAGTCATAGAGCATGACTTAGAGGCAGGACATCTGGTCATAATACATACATTCTTCCCACTATGTCTCAGTGAAGTCTTTGAGATTTGGTAAGAACAGAAAATTCTGGATTTTATAGAGATACATTTCGCAAGCTTATTTGAGATTAATTCAGCTTTTAATAAACCCTCTCTCTAATAAAAATAATGATGATTTCATGCAATCCCTTTGTGTTAGACATTATGCACTGCACTTGCCATAAATTGGCTCATTTAGCTCTATTTAATCTGTCACCAAAACGCATCAGAGGAGTGCCATTATTGGACCTGGGTCCCCTTTAGCAGATGAGGAAAATGAGACTCGGAGAAGTTGAGATGTGTGCAAAGTTAAACAGCAGTTAGTGGGTGACCCAGGAGTTGATCCTGAACACTCGGACTAATTAAAGCCTATACTACGTGAGAGGGAGCCCGGCTGAGCTGAGCTGAGCTGCTGGTGCCTCTGAGACACACAGCACCCAATTCCCATACTCACTCGCAGCCCCTGTGGTCGCACGACCTCTAAAATAAAGCCTAGCATAAAAGCAACGGTACAGCCATGATAGATTTTCATATGCAAAACAGTGTGTTCAGAAATGAAAATTTATTTGGGATTAGTTTTACACAGGGTCAGAGTTCTTAAGGAAGCGCATAAAACTGCACTGCATACCAAATCTTTAAGAAGATAATTCATGCGAGCCTTAGAGAGGTTATTGAGAAAAATCACAGTGAATACACCCCCACGACAAAGGTAATGCATATATCATCATGGTCTTAAAGGCAGGGGCATATTTTTCTGGAAAACTAGCCCGTGCCCTTGACAGTGAGCTTCACGCCAATGCCTCTCTGGACGTTGAGGGACAAAATCTGAATATTACAGAAAAGCAGGAGTTATTCTGGAGGGTCCGTGGTTTATGGATGTGACTTTTTGTCCATGGTAACCGAGAGCATAAAATGTAACCCTTATCCCAATTCCTGCACTATTACAATGACACAGAGGAGAAGCTGGAGAAAGAGTCAGTAGAATGTGATGTATTTTCTGACCTCAACCCCCCAACCCACACTTCTTGTAAATCATTCCCTTGTAGAACACTGGTGTGCGGGTTTTGCTTTCTCAGAGGATCTGTGCTGTAGTATTTAAAGCATGGTGCAAAAGAGAAAAGGAAAACCGAACAGATGCTGCTGAGAGAGACTCCTAGAGGTGAGTCACAGCCAGGCAGTTAGGTGTGCCGTGCGCCTACCAGGTAGAACCTTGTAAACAGGCTTTCATTGCACATGAGGTAAAACACAGCCCTCCAGAGAGACATTGTCAGCATCATAAAATCTAATCTCCTGCGACAAGGCCCAGGAGACCTCTGCTGCCTGTTCACGCAGCACTAAGGTAGAGAGGTAACCTAGGTATGAGGCTATCCCAGCTCTGTCTGACATGCTATGTTTTCTCTTATGCTGAATCAGCTGCTGGACATCAGTGTCGAGAACAGAATCACCGTGACCCCACTGATCTTCCAGAGAGGTGGACCAGGAGAGGAAGCATCCAGAACACAGAGAAGTGCTGGGCTTCTTCTGCAGGCTTATAAGCTTTCGAAAGATGCTTTTCTCAGCCTCGGGGGCTGGTCCTTTGGCTTGCTTTAGTTGGGATATTTTAAGCACGGTGATAATTATCTCTCAGGGTTATTGTGAAGAAAAAGAAAACATGAGGTGCCTTTAACAAAGTTGATCTGTAAATTGAAAAGAACCGTGCAATTATTGGCTGTGTTGTGCATCCTTTAGATGTATGTTAAGACAAAAGCTGCCTACAAAATACGTTATTCCATGAAAAACAACATTTCAGCCTTGCAGTGACAAGCCAGCACCGGGGAGGGTTCTGATGAGGGAAGAAGGGGTGTGGAAGGTGGTTGGGAAAGCTGACATTAGCCAGGCTCTGGCCTCGGGAGGATACAGTAAGCTGACATGTGAAGTGTTTGGAAGTGTGCCTGGTTGTAATGATGTCAGCAGAGGTTAGTTACAGTCGGAAAGCTCTTTAGCTTTCCTGGACATTTATTCCTTGGGTATGAAATATGGGCCAATGTGTCTTCTCCTTTGCAGGATAGTGAGGGAGAACTAATTGATCATTGATGTTCCATATAAGAAGGGTCACAGAGTATTATAAATTTACTATTAGTGCTCTTTTTCATTGAGTTCTATGTTTTTATACAAAAAAATGGAAAGGAAAATGCAATACATACATATATATCCATACAAACATATACATGTACTATATTATTTTAGCAACATGAAACTGGTGCCAAATTAGGTGCTTCGCTTTGTACTTATTTTAATTTTTAAAGTACCTTTCTTTATCCTATATATGAAGTAGGCGTACACAGAAGTCAAAGGGCAACTTATAGTTACTCACCAATAGATCCCAGGGACTGAGCTCAGGTCCCAGGCTGCCAGTAAGCACCTGGACACTCTGATCCATCCCCCAGGCCCTGTGCTCCTTTTACAATGATGTGATCTATTTTAATAAAATAAAGAGACTGTTCACCCCAAAGCCTGTGGGATGCTTCACGTGATCACACAGAACCTCTAAGTAGTCAGTCCTAAGGGTCAGGAATTCAGAGGCTGGTACTGGTGATAGGAAAAACAATAATGCTACACTCAAGAGAATTGCTAAGACTTGGGACATGCACACAGCCTCTGAAGCTAGCCACGCATCAGGCTGCACACTGCACAGTGCAGAAGCCCTCCTTCTCCTTCTCCCAGGACGTTGCGACCACTGCTTTGAACCACAGCTAAAGGACTGAAACTCGGCCTTCAATCAGCATCCTGTAAGCAGTGGTCCAGGTGGCAACCCTTCACTGTGAGAACACAAAACCTGTCACAGGACCTGGGCTGAAATCTCTGCAAAGACTCTTATTTGGGGGTGGGGGTACGGTGATTTAAAAAAAAACTTCATTAGCCATTCTGAGCTTTCATTTAAATTACTGTAATGACTATTGGAGCTTTCTCTGAGGTCTGAGTTATTTATACCAAAACCAAGGTGCACCTACTAGGTACACCTGCACATAGTAGGATCTTTGCCAACTTTACCTCTGTCCTTGACTTCCTTTGTGTCTTAGCTATCATGATTCCACTAAAAAAAAACAATTAAAAATGTCGTAGTCCTAATAAAAACACTTAGATTTGCATAAACCTTAATACTTAAATTCTCTTGATATTTTAATTAGAACATTGAGGGAGCTGTAGCTTGGCTCAGAAATAATCCTAAAGCTGCAGCTGAAACACGATTCAGTAACTAAGCTCTTAGAATTATAGTTCACAAATGTTTCCTAAGACGTGAGTTGTGTAGAGATGGCTGTCATGGAGATAGACACCTTTGTTTTCCATGCTCTCAGGTTTTAATATGAACGCCGGGAGCAGAGCAGCATGTGCCCCGACTGCATCCCAAGTACCAAGAAATGGCTCATGGCTTCCAGCCCCACCCCAATCCCACCACGCGCCTTCTTTCTTCAGCGTGAATGAATGTAGGTGTGCGTCCACTCAGAGACTAAACAAGATAATAACATGCCACAGGCAAAACGTTCTGCTAAGTGCTGTGTGAAGAGAAATAAACAGCCCGGGAGAAAAGAGACACAGTCAGCTTGAGAGCACATCAGAGTAGCTGTTTCAACATCAGAAAGGCTGGCGCTTAACCCTCACTTTCACTGAGGTTTCTAGCTGAAGTCTGCAGCGGCTCCTTAAACCACTTTGTTTGGTTACATGTGATGTATGAAGACATACATCTGCTCCTCAGATAAGGCACGTACATCCTACGCCAGAATACCAAGAAGGGGGTCAACTTAAAATCTTTTCTCTTTAAAAAAATTTTCGGATTTATTTTTTATTACATTTATGTGTAGCCACTTATTTTATTTTGTCTGCATCACATTGCTGCACGCTCCTAGAGGTCAGAACAGGGCACTGAACTCCCTGAAATCGCTGCTACGGATGGTTGTAAGCCACCACGTGGGTGCCGGGAACCGAATCCAGGTCCTGCACAAGAGCAGCAAGCGCTCTTTAGGTGCTGAGCCATGTCTCCTGCCACAGCCTAAGCTCTTAATCCGAGTAAGCACCAGTCATCGGGGACGACTGTTAATAGTCCCATCTCCCCATCTTAGAAGCTGTATGGACAGAACACTCTGCAGTTAACCTGGAAAGAAGTTGACAGATATTTCCTGTGAGCAGCTACCCAGCAAACTCTTCAGCACTGAGGCCTGACAGAAATAGATCAGGACATCTCAGTCCCACTGACAGATGAAAGCTGCCACGGGCAATATGTAAACAAATGGCCACAATTGTTGCAAAAACTATAAGACAGGAGGCAACCTATGGGGGAGAGTCTGCTAACTTCTGCTCTGATGGAAAGGTGGGGGCTTGGGATGAAATGTCGGGTCTTTGTACGCAGCACGGCGTACACAGAGGTCAAGTCTAGTACTGGTTTGAGCCTCATTTTGTCAACCTGGACTCTTCTGAGTATACAGTCAGGGGCTGTAGGTCACTTTCTGTGAAAGAAAATGCAGAATACCGAAGCATAGGGATTCTACAAGCCCCTGTAACTCGATGCCCCCTATTTTCATCAACTGAGAAGGGAATTAGCGTGCTAATTGTATGTTTTAATGCTCATGGGTTGCAGTGAGAACTCTGAAAGCACAGGCAGTGTGTCAGGCAGTGACACCCTTAACCGCAGGAGCTAAGATGTGTGTAGCATTTAGGATAATGTTACCCTTTCCAACTCTCTCCTAGGACTCTCTCTCCATGGAGTCGCAAACAAGAGAAGCAGCATGGTGGGTAAGGAGGTCGAATTGGCCTCCTGAAAAAAAAAATCAACTGTGATACAGCACAAACCAGCAAAGTTAGACAGGAAAAAAAATAGTTAAGCCATCCCTACATCACTGTAAATGAAAAGATTGATACTTCAAACAGACTTGGTATTGAGAGACATCGTTGTTTGCTCTCTGTTATTTAGCCAAACTAAGCCCAGCAGAATGGGTACAAGGAAAGGACACTCGATGGTGCTATTTTAAAATTCGTGCTTTTGTTTTCCTCCTCTGTGGCCATTTCCATGTCCTTCCTCCTGTCCTGTGCGGTGTTACTATGTGAATCTACAGGTAACACAGGTAGCACTTAAACTTCATACCTCTGTATTTGGTGGTGATGGGGCTAGGAGGCATTCCGGAAGCCCATTCTTGGCATTGATAGCTATTGTATTTTCCACAATGCCAGCATTTTCTTTAAGTTCACCTTGTGCAGTAGATGGTTACAATGTAACGACCCCAGTGTAAAATGGAGAGGACTTAGAATGGCCTGCAAGCATTTTGTTAGGCTCACCTTGCAACTTTAGTCCAGGAGTGTGAGCCAGAGAGCCTCTGTGGTGTTCCAAGTTATACCATGCTGCTGATTTGTCTACTAACATTTCTTCCTTCTGTTGGGGATGCTATAAAAAGGCAGTCCTTTCCCCCACCTAACTAAGAACAAATAATAAAAGAAAACCAAACACCCTTCCTTGGGTGGGCTGCTCTGGCAAGTTGGATCTCACCAGATTATGGAGCCAGGTGGATCTGCTTCCCAGACTTGTGTTCTAGATTAGACTTGGCCAGATCTCTTCTTTCTTTAATTCCCAGAACAAAGGCATATATCTGCTTAGCATGTCCACTTCTTCCTTACAAACATGTCAACCAGGTAAGAGCATACGGCCAGAGGGGCAGAGAAAGGCAACATCTGTTACTGAGAATGCTTTCTTACTCTCAGCAATCCATTGTCATTGATCAAGGATCCATACATCCATGGAGACCTCAAGCAGGCAGAGCCTCACTGAAGTATCAAAACACTTAAGAACCTGATAATGTGGCCCTCCCCCTCTCAACAGATCTGTCCTCCTAAGAACCATGTGCAAATATTATCACTTATCTCTCAACGTCTTCTCCCTTCCTTGTTCAGATCGACCTCAGCTTCCTCATTCGTTGCACGGAACACGTTCAGCCCACTTATTGACATGTTCTATAAATCACACTTCCCCTCATTCCAAGAATGGTGACTGATGAGAGTGTGCAGAAAGACAGAAAGGTGTGGAGTCTGTCTGTCTGCTATGGTGCAACAATGTGTTTTCTCATTTGTTCTTTTAACTAGATCTTTCAGGGGCTTCTGTTCCCATCTGTAATGAACCAATCACAAAAATAGCACAAAAATGCCCCATTTGAAATGTGATTTTATTAGGGGTGAAGGCAATGTAATGACATCCCACTTGGAGTTGGACCTGCCACAGCACAAATTTTCACCATTGGATTTGGTGTAGAGTGGCAGGCCTGTCCTAAACCATTCTGGTTATTATCTTATTTTCTTGGACATGCTTCTCCATCCTGTAAACAAGTTGCAAACACCCCCTTGTGGGAGACCACATGGGACTTCTTCCGTTATTTTCTCCTGGGCAAAGTATCAAAGAAGTGAGGACCCAGCTGAGGTTAGGAAGTCCTCCCCTCAACCTATTAGAGATGAGCCTGCTAGTTCAGATGACGTTCCAAACCAAACTACAAATACAAACTAGCAATGCCTGCTGTGCTAAGCATTCAATTTTAGATGGACTAACACCTATAGACACTACCCAGTGCTCTCCTGCAGACAGGAGGTACAACTGGGTACCATGTAGCAATACTACAGTTAAGAATGGCTGGCTGTGTATGTGCATACATGCATATATGATGTATGTAACAGGATATACTATTATACTGTGTAGTGCTAACCAAAATGGCCATCATTGTTTGGGTAAGTATAGCCTATGATATTCACATGGAGACAGAAACACTAGAAAAAGTATTTCTCATGATGTGATGATGTGTCCATACCCTTTCCTGTACCATAATAATCCTTGGAAATGGCTTTGGACCTGGGTGGAAGGAAGTGACAGGAAGAGGATAAATGAGACATGGATAAATAGGGCAGACATAGCAGGCTTTGTTATTCAGCTCTTCCTTCTATGCAGAGAGCTGCCCCTAACCCACCCTTTGCAGCCTTCCCTACTCCGTTCCCTTTAAATGTTTTCCTTAATCCAAGCTGCTGTACCCTGCTAGAGTCCAAAGACAGCCAATAGAAATGCAGGGGGAAAAAAGGAGAAGAGAAAAGCAAGGGAAAAGAGAAGATGTTAGATTTAAAAATGAGCTCTTGGCTAAAACATATATTTTACATCAGAAAATGCACTATCCTAAAACAAAGTACATACAAAAAAAATCTATTGAGGTACACATGAACATAGATTAAAACAAAGTCTGCTTTGTTCTTGTGTTCTTGTGATTATTCTGGAATTGTTCACACACACACACACACACACACACACACACACAGACACGGGGATAAACCCATCCGATCGCAGGTTGCTAGAGAAGTCATGAGCAAATGCACACTGGAAGTTTCTGATTTATGTAGGAGGTTTGCAGCAAACAATTCACTGTTGTTGATTAAATCACTGCAAGTAGATTAAGTTCTGGTGGTAAAAGGGGTAAGGCAGTGCAATCCATTTCTGCTTCCCAAAGCACTTATGCACATGCATCTTAAGCCAAGGCATTTGCCAGATAAGCAGACTCCAAACAGAATCAGGAACGAACTTGGAATCTTTGAAAAAAAAGCAAAGAATATGTCCACATATTCTGTTTGTCTCTTTCCTTTTATCTACCAAGAGTAAACTTTTTAAAAAAAAAATGAGATAAATTTTTCTGTCCACCAAATAATTTTCCAATAGTTTATACAACAAATTGGGTAGCAGGCAATTAACTGGTCTGGCCTCATCTTAATTAATAATTCATTTAGGAAATGTTTATTTCTCAATTATACTCTGATAATATTACTGCACTTTAATTGGTTTCCTATTGCCTAAAGAGTTGGTTAAAATAATTACAGCAATGTATTACCATTTATTAAAACGGAGGAGTGCTGGGTCCTCCCTAGGACACTCTCAGCATTGGAACAGCATGGCTATATGTGGTCACCACTCATGAGTCACCTGAGCTCATGTTCTAGCTTTCTCTTCCTCACCCATTCTTAGACTTGCTCTGTAAAGAGATGGGGTGATTCTAATTCTCATTGTGTGTTGTTAACATTCAACACACAAACACAGTCAAGGGGTTTCGACCATTTTCTGCCATACACACAGCAACAATAATGTATTAGCTGTCACCAGTTCCTGAATGACATTCTGGGTCTCCAATTTTCAAACCCTTTGCACCACTTTATATGTATTAAGAGTACCTTATTATTTCTCATTTTAGTATCATCATGGAGAGATATACCTTCATATACTTATGTGTACATCCTAGATGAGCTTAAAACAAAGACTCATATCAGTGAAATAATTTGCCCAACAGCACTTTACTAGAAAGTGAGCAGCAGGTCTGTATATGGGGATCCATCTCACATGCTGTGTAAAAAGTGTTTAGCAGGAAGACCTATATATGGAGATCCATATGTATATGGGAATCCATCCCATATACGGACCTGTTCACTTTCTAGTAAAATGCTCTTGGGCAGATTATTTCACTGATATGAGCAGGGGAGGGAGGATGGGATAGGGTGTTTCTGGAGGGGAAACAGGGAAAGGAGGTAGCATTTGAAATGTAAATAAAAATATCCAATTAAGAGAGAGGGGGAAGGGAGGGAGGAAAGGAAAAAGAGAGAGGTGGAGAAGAAAGAAAGAAAGAAAGAAAGAAAGAAAGAAAGAAAGAAAGAAAGAAAGAAAGAGAGCAGGTCATATCTGGCCCATCTGACCTCAAAGCATGTGGCTGTTCTCTATACTATGTCTTAGCTATTGACTTTCCCCCTCTAAGACCTCTCTATTTAGCTAGTATTCTCAAACTAGTGAGAGGCAAGCAAGGTTTTCTGTAGGAATATGACCCTGGCATGTTTCCCAATCTTCTGCTCTTATGTCAGAAAACCCAGTGAAGGAAACAACCACTTGGGATTCATCAGATCCCCAGGATTTATGTTCTACTTCAAGGCTTAAAGCTATGCTAACTTGAAACTTGAATTATTAAATCTTACTACCCTCATCAGAGAAAAAACGCTTACCCAGTAGAACTTGCTCAAGGTTGAATGAAATAAGCAGAGTTTAGCACAGAATGAAATAATTGGAGAGTACCATAGCATTTGGCAGAAAGTAAGCTCAGGAAAATTCTGGAATGAGTTATTGCTTAATGGTACCTTTCTGACTCCACGTAAGGATCCCTGAAGACCAGAACAACAGGCATCAGTCAGCTACATCCAAAGTAAAAGTGTGATTTTATTTGCTACAAAATTATACAAGTGAGGTGGACCACTCATTTTCAAAGAGGAAATGACTTAAATTGAAGGTAGATGAGAAATATACCCATTGGAAAAAATGTCTGTACTGGACTGTTCTCATAAAAATCTTCTGAAATCATGTGTAGAAGGGATGCTTGCTCCTTATCTCAAGCAAAAGAATTTAGTGGGTCCCTGAATGACTGGACTTGTGTGTGATATAGTCTATGAAGCATGTGATCTTCAGTTGAGAAAGATAATATTTGAGGTAACTGTGCCAAGGACTGCCTACCTCAGATATCCTAGCAGAGGACAAAGGAGAAATGGTGACCAAAATCGAACAGGGGTTTTCCAGGATTAACGAGAACCCAAGAGGAGGGGGCCAGCCTGGACTTCATAAGAGATAGATTTCTGAAAGCTCCAGATAGAGAAGTACAGTTTGGAAGGGACAGCCACAGAAGCAGGCAGATCCCCTCTGCTAAGGCATCTGTGCAAAAAGTGTTTACCAGGAAGACCTAAATTGTGTGTCCAAACTCTACCTAGAAAAAAAAAGAACCTCAATTAAGAAATCACTTCTACAAGATTGGCCTGAGGGCAAAACTATGGTACCTTTTCTAGATTAATAACTGATGTGGAAGGACCCAATCTACTGCAGTAGGGTCACCCTGGGCAGGTGATCCTAGACTGTATAAGAAAGTCTACAGAGAAAGTGATATAGAACAAGTTAGTAAGCAATATTCCTCCATGTTTTCTACTTCTGCTTTTGCTTGAGTTCTTTGCCAGATTTTCCTCAAAGATGGGTTGTGATTAGGGTATGGAAGCCAAATAAATTGTCCTTCACCAAATTTACCAGATTTGCTCTACTCTTTATGGAACTGATACATCACATAGAAATAGACAAAAAGCAAGCATTACTTAGGAACTTGCAAAGCAGGGTCTTCTCTACCAAAGATGGTATTTCCATTAACATTGGTCTGGCTGAAGGAACAAATGGCTCTCTGTGGTGCCTGTTAGCATGGGACTGAGCATAGAAACACAGAAATAGAAAGAAAGACAAAGTAGTAGACTGAACTTGCCCCAGTGTAGGGGAATACCAGGCTGGGGAAGTGGTTGTGGGTGGTTGTGTGGGTGGGGTAACACCTTCACAGAAGCAGGGGAAGGGGTGAGGGGAGGGGGGTTCCAGTGTAGGGGAATACCAGGCTGGGGAAGTGGTTGTGGGTGGTTGTGTGGGTAGGGTAACACCTTCACGGAAGCAGGAGAAGGAGTGAGGGAAGGGAGGTTTTCAGAGGGGAAACCAGGAAAGAGGATAACATTTGAATTGTAAATTTTAAAATCTAATAAAAAGTTGAAAAAAATAGAAAGGAAGGAAGGAAGAAAGGAAGGAACGAAGAAAGGAAGGAATGAAGGAAGGGAGGGAGGGAGGGAGGAAGGAAGGAAGGAAGGAAGGAAGGAAGGAAGGAAGGAAGGAAGGAAGGAAGGAAAGAAGAAGCCTAGATGTCAGCATGTGCATTAAAAAGGCACCACAGGGGGGCTGGAGAGATGGCTCAGCAGTTAAGAGCACTGACTGCTCTTCCAAAGGTCCTGAGTTGAAATCCCAGCAACCACATGGTGGTTCACAACCATCTGCAATGAGATCTGACGCCCTCTTCTGGTGTGCCTGAAGATAGCTACAGTGTATAAAATAAATAAATAAATCTTTAAAAAAAAAGGCACCACAGATAGGGGAGTGCTGGCTTTTGTCTAAGCATCAAAGTTTTGGTAAATAGAGTTTCCTTTGGATTTGATAGCTACCACTAGCCCACCCATATTGAAGATGTCCACCTTGGACTATACTGTAAAATACTCTGAATTCATTTCTCAGCCAGATTTTGCTGTCAAGGTCAGTCCCATAAGCAGTAGTATAAATCTGTTCCCAGTGCACTTGTTTCCTGTCTTGTAACTCAAATTTGTCTGAGTTAAGACAGGAACAGAACAGTGTAAGAATGAATCACCAAAATTTGGGGAATGAGATGGTGAATACTAAGGATGATCCCTGAATGGGAACCATGGGCAAGTGCACTGCCACTGTGACCCCCAGACTTGGTGCTTGTGAGGTTCTGAATGTGACCTGCTTCTCTACTGTCTATGTCTGGTCTGGCATCTCTAATCTATTTTTTGATTCAATGGAATCGCTTACTACTATGTGACATCTTTCCATGTTCACTCTGTGCTATGCCTTCCCACAACTTGTGATATATTTTTTACTCACTTCCATCCAAAAGGCTTTCCTTGAGATGAAAGCCATTACAACACTTGTCATAACAAACCTTGCAACATGCAAATCTCCTCTGAAATGCAAGTTCTCCTTTATCATTTCAGATGGTCCCATCATGTGTTGATGCTCCTAACAGCACTTCTCCTATTTGCAATGTTCAATGTTTGCTGAAATCAGTTAAAATAAAGCAGAGTTCATACTAAAATGGGTTTTGGAAGGACTGTGATAAGGGACATGCACCTGTTAATGGTTTCAAAGAACTCACAGTATGGATTTTTCTCTTGTTGCTTTCTTTTTGTCATGTAACTCTTTTATTCCCCAGGTTTCTGGATACCTCACAACTACAGATCAAATTTGGGGCATGTGTCTAAAAGCCCGGGCCATACCTAGCCTCACCAATCAATGAAAATTATTTCTATTTCCATGTTGACTGAGAATAAAATAACCCAAAGGACATGTCACATGCTTGCAGGTTCTGCGGCAAGGATAAGACCCCAATGGCCAGTTATTTCAATTAACATTTGAGTACTGAAGTACCCAAGAAATCATTTAGAGAAGTTTAGGGCTTGAGAATGTTCTATAATGGAAGAGTAACCTTTCACCTTAAGGTAACCATGCCCTTAATAGGTACTTGTTCCCATGAGAGAAGTTATGCAGTAAGGGCCCCAGCTACACTTGGTAGCTTGATACCCTGAGTCACACACATCCTCTGTTATTCCAGTTTTCTTTTCTTTCTCTAAAGTAGGACTATTAAGAATCAGAATGTCAACCAACTCACTGGGAGTTTTTGAGGACTTAGGATTGTAACATAAAAAAAAAAAACAGTTTATAGGCTTCAAAATATATCTACTATTGCTTTTTAAATATTTAATTATGTATATTATTAGTGTATGTCTGTGTGCCTTCATGTATATATATGTAGCATGTGTATGCAGAAACCCACAGAGTCTAAAGAAGTGTACAGATACCCTCAAATTATAGTTACAGGCATTTACAAGTAGCCTTCAATGAATTCTGTGTTAGGTTCATTAGCCTTTCTGTATCCTTGTCTTCCTTGTGAATATAATGATGATCATCAGAACCTAGATAATTGAAATAATGCTTGACACCATAAACTTCTCCATAAAATAGGAAGTTAAATCTATTATCAGCTGAGATGAGAGCATAGAGGAACACAAGAGCCAGCAAAGCCTTGTGGTCTTGGAGTCCCAACTCCCCCACCACACACTGATGATGCCTGGTACCTCTTCTGCCAACTTGTAGGAATATGCAGGCTATAGGGAAAGGATGAGAATAGGACATGTGGTATGCATGGCCTAGTTAGATTCTAAGATGTTACAAAATGCAAAAATAAATCACAGTAGTGAAGCACAGCTTTAACCTCCGTGAGAAGTCAGATAAAGTATATAGGGTAGTTAATGAGAAATGTAGATGTGAAAGCATAATTGACTGTCATCCCAACTCCACCACAGAATTAATTTCTCTCCATGGTGAAACAGAATTACATAGAGATACCCATAGAACAAGCAAGATAATATTTGACTTCAAGAAGAAACTATCACCACCTCAACCCCCCTCACACGCTATAGCTATGGTTTTTCTGTATATTCTACTTGTTTTCATATACTATGGAACCTAATATTAATAACAAAAGCCCAAGAATGCTGGTTTAAATCCTGTCTCTTTTGCATGGTAATCCTCCTTAAAGGAAGTTATTAAACTCTCACAACCTTAGTAAAATGGGGAGACCTATACCTCATGGGGTCTAGCACAAGAGTAACACACATGATGAAGCTATCAGCTTCATTTGTTCTCCTGCTTGAAACATCCAGGGGCCAAGTGAAAAGAAATAAACACTGATCCCCTTTATTCTGCCTGGCTGGAGACATTGGGAGTCAGGGCGCTGATAAACATGTTTTGTCATTCAGGCTTTGGGTTTAATATGTGCTCAGGGCAAACACAGTATGAAAAGTTAAGTTGGAAAGGGCCCTTGTTTTGATAGCTTGGAATTCCAGACACATTTTGCAGTCCGGATTGCAGGAAATCATGCAAGCACAGTGACAGAGAAAGAATGAGATGCCTTCTCAGTGGAGGGTACTCTACTTTTGTCTCCACAGGAAGCCTGCTTTCCAGGAGTTGGTCTAAGAAAAGAGAAATGCAATATGTTTCTCTGAAGAGGACTCAAGCTTTGTCCGTCACTGAAATCTCAGAGTTTGAAGACTGAGAGTCAGAAGCCCTCTCTCCTAACACCTAGAAAGCCTAGGGTCTCAGTGGAGGATGCACATCTCCATCCCTGTCCTCTCACTTAGGTTTGACTTGCAACTCATGAGCCATACACCAGACAAATAGTCTTCAGAGAGCAGGTTACAGATCCAGAGCATAGGCAAGCCATTAGGATTCAGCAATCAACAGAGTCCTTGATTTATACTTAATTTTAGCTCACTAGTATCTACATTGTATTCTATAAATGAATTATATATAAGCACAGTAGCAGATCTATTTAATTTATAAATAAGTAAATAGTTTTATGTACTACAGATCTGTTTAGCTTCCACTGTACACTAATGACAAACTAGTAGCGATATGTACTCAAAAGTCACATTTCTGGATGATATATATTGAAAGACTAAGCTTTAATTCTTTGAACTCCACCTTCGTAGCAAAGCATTTCAGCAGTACAGAAAGGACTGAGAAATACATGGAAAACCCATGTCTATATTTTTTTAGCTTTTTAATGATTTTTTTTAATGAATTTCACATCATGTGCCTTAATCCCATTCATCTCTCATTTCCTTCATATCTGCTCTCTACCCTTGCAACAACCCCCGCCAAAAGAAAACAAAAACAGTTTAAATTTAAAACAAAACAAAAAAATCATGCCATAGAATCTGTGGTGCATCAATGTGGCCCACAGTATAGCCTTTTGGCCAAATAGTTTTACTCTCTAAGGTTCATTGCAATGAGTCTCGGGTGTTGTTCCAGGCCTGTGGTTTCTGCTGCACTATCAATACTGGTTACTCATGGGGACTCCTCTCAGATAACCTTGTTATTTCTCTTTGTCGTGGAGATCCTGCAGCTTCAGATCTATAGGACTAGCCCTTTCATGTGCTCCAGCACTTCATAGATGGAGTAGATGTTGGGATGGGCCAACTCAAAACCCTGGCCCTGAGTCTGGGTGGTAGCTGAGTTAGTAAGTCTACCCACTCTCTTGTGCCTACGCCATCAAGGCCAGCTCTCCCACTTTGCCCAGGCAAGGGTCAAGACCAGCTCTCCCATGCTCATACCTTGTGGCCAGGTCTCCTGCACCCATGTCACCAGGGCCAGCTCTCCCATGCTACCCAGGCAACGGGTAGGGTCAGCTCTACACAGTCCTCAAACATCAACATGGTCCCAAGCACAAATTAGGGATGTCTGCATGGCCTTTGGTGGTAACATGAGCTACACACAGCAACATAGACTCCTGCTGCTGCAAGGTCATAGACCCAGGCATGACAGCATGGTCCAGGACATCACCATACCTCAAGCTATCCATATCATACTGTTCCTGACCAGTCTTACATCTCCAGTTCTTCCTATCTTCCTAGTGCAGACATCATTCCACTTTTCTTCTTCTCCCTTCTCTCCATCATATACTTGCTCACTGTAGTAGTGCCTACCCTACCTGCATCATGAAACAGTGGGAAGGAGGCCTCTTAGGTGTCTTAATGTACATGGTTTGAGCACATGCACTGGGCATTGTTTTGTTCCTTGCACTTGGGATGGAGAGATCTATGACCTTATAGAGAAGAAAACCCTATGAACACCCAAACAGAAACCATGTTGTACTTTCAGTCTGAGAATTATAATTACAATATCATAAGAGCAAAAAAAGAAATGATTTTTTTAAGAAAGCTAAGATACGTTTTTTTAGTTATTTTTTTTATTTTCTATATTCTATGTTTATATTCCAAAGGTTTTCCCCTTTCCCAATTACCCCCCCACCATATGTCCCATAATTCCTCTCTCCCCCCCCCTGTTATTACCCCCCCCACACACACACACGATTTCTCTGTTCTGGGTCTATAATACTGGATCCAATCTTTACAGGCCCAGGGTCCTCTCCATTCTTCTTCTTGGAAGTCATTTGACTTGCTAATTGTGTCTTGAGTATTTAGGGCTTCTGGGCTCATTAATATCCACTTATGAGTGATTGCATTTCATGTGTATTCTTTTGTGATTGGGTTAGCTCACTTAGGATGATATTTTCCAGGTCTAACCATTTACCTACAAATTGTATGAGTTCATTATTTTTAATTGCTGAGTAGTACTCCATTGTATAAATATACCACATTTTCTGTATCCATTCCTCTTTTGAGGGATATCTGGGCTCCTTCCAATTTCTGGCTATTATAAACAAGGCTGCTATAAACATAGTGGAGCATGTGTCTTTATTGTATGCAGAGGAATCCTCTGGGTATATGCCCAGGAGTGGTATGCCAGGGTCCTCTGGAAGTGACATGCCCAATTTTCTGAGGAACCGCCACACTGATCTCCAGAGTGGTTTTACCATTTTACAATCCCACCAACAGTGGAGGAGTGTTCCTCTTTCTCCACATCCTCGCCAGCACCTGTTGTCTCTTGAGTTTTTAAGTTAAGGCAAAGGACACTGTCAGAAGGACAAATCGGCAACCAACAAAGTGGGAAATGATCTTCACCAACCCCACATCCGACAGAGGGCTAATATCCAATATATACAAAGAACTCAAGAAGTTAGACCCCAAAGAACCAAATAACCCTATCAAAAAATGGGGTATAGAGCTAAACAAAGAATTTTCACCAGAAGAAATTCAGATGGCCGAGAAACACCTTAAGAAATGTTCAACATCATTAGTCATCAGGGAAATGCAAATCAAAACAACCCTGAGATTCCACCTCACACCAGTCAGAATGGCTAAGATTAAAAAAAAGAAATGATTTTTGAAGGTCAGGAGCAAGACCTTCAAAAATCCAGGAGCAGGATTTGGTTAAATAAAAGGGGGATCAGACTGAGCTGTAAAGAGGGAAAGAGAAAATTTCCAAATCTGAACAGGAAAAAGGAGAGAATGGGGAACAATATAATTCTAATTTTCAAAAATTGACATAGGGCGGACACATTTGGACATCCACATAAAGAGAATTGGCATTCGTAAGTGTATGTTGGTTGAAGCCACAGTAGCTATGTTCTGTATTTATACTGTACAAGACTGTATCTAAGAGTGACTGAAAATGATAACAATGTGTAACTTGTCTCTTCTGAAAGCATCATTGAGCAGGTTTCAAACACACTTTGATTCAAAGATAACAAACTCAGAATTCCAGCTTCATTTTCTCTTAGAAATGCTGAACTCTGACTCCTAATGAAGCTGACTTCCAACTACCACTGCTTATGAAAACGAAGGCATCCTGCTACACTCTATACTATTTACAAGCAGAACAAGCTCTCCTGTCCTTGAAGCCAAATGACACAGACTCTGATTGTGCTAACTTAGATCACATCCATAGTCCTCAATTAGATATCTCACACACACACACACACACACACACACACACACACACACAGAAGGAGTGAACAGGAAGTGGCTTTGCCAAAGCACATGGATTCCCAAGTAGGACTGAAGGTGTTTCAAACCAGATGAGAGAGATCAAATATACCAGGGCAGGAACCAGAGGTCTACCATGTTTGCATATGGTCCTCTTTGTGCTTGGACAAGGAAACATGTTGATTTTTGCATTTATGCCAAAGAAACAAATTCCTCAGAGCTGCTTCATTTTTGTAGTATCCATTCCATCCTGAAATTGTCGACAAGGTTTTGTCCATTTCACTGCATCTAGTTTCAATCCATTCACGAGAACACAGCCAATGGTATCATGTCCACTGACACTCGCCTACCTGAGGAAGGAGAACTGTGCTTTCTTTGTGTTGGCCCACTTTCTTTTCCCTCCGAAACCAGTTTAGAAACTTGAGAATTAAGTTGCTAAAGCACATCCCAGATCACTATTTTATTCCTGACCTTCTATCTCTGATTATGACATTGTTATCTTCCCTGCTGAGAAATAGATACTAGCTTTATCTTATAGAAAGCTAGCACCAGTTCCTAGAAAGAGAACACATGTATAATCAGCATTTAGTTCAACCAAGATTGCCTTAAAGGCACTGGGGCTTTGAACAGAGATGAAAAACATCTCTCAAAAATGAGTCTGAGCACAGCAGTGTTAAGCATTATAGAGGCTACTACGGTTCTGAAGCCAGTGGTTCCCATGAGCAGGAGTCAACTCCACAAAAGCAACTCATGGCTTCCACCCCCACTCCAGAGACTCATTGTATATGTAGGACCACTATCTCTCCTCTGTACCACACTATTCTTATCTCAAGGTTGTCTGACATTCAATAAATATTAAATGTGGCAATAATAATGATGATGACCGTGTAAATAAATAAAATGAAATAATCCTTTTAAATCCTTTCCAGATGGTCTGTATTAATAATTTCATAATAAGGGAAAAGTCATTTCCTGAGGTTAAAGGGAATGTCTTCTGGCCTCCTCACAGAGGATTAAGTCATAGTCAGCTTTCTAAGGGAAAATGAGAAAAGCTCAGATAAGAATGTTCCCAAGAATCATGAGCCCCAGGTGGAAAGCATGCCTATGGTATTCCTGAGTTTGGAAATAGAACACTATGCCAAGTAGCTCCAGATGAAACAGATGTGTGTGCAACATCTGTTAAAGCAGGCCTGAAGTCATGGGCATGATCGACATTGTTTGTCACTCTGAGCTGTGAACACATCTCCATTATCATGGTCTCTATGTTTGAACAGGGTTCACTGTCCTCAGTCTTGATACATAGTAGGTGCTTACTTGGTGGTTGTGAAATAAACAAGTCTTGTTTATGCTTTAAATTTAGCCCTGTAAATTGGGACCATCTGTATGCATCCTCCCAGTTGGAGAATGCAGACCAAATGAGGACTGTCATACCATTTTCAGGCAAGAATTACAAATTACTCCATCATTCATGCCAGTCCCTATGTGAACATGTTGTAGCTGATTAGTGATGTCTGACATGGACATAACATATACATGGAACACCAACACTGCGCCAGAAAGTGACCATCATATTTAAAAGTCTCTCTTATCTATAGTAGAAGGATGAGTTTGGCAGCAAAGCCATTAATGGACTAATGATCCATTGATAATGTCTGAGTCTGCAGGACTTCCTTACCAGTGACTCAGTTGAAGAATAATCAGGCAAATTGCAACTACTGAGAATTTGTTTATAATTACTTTCAACTGGAAAAGATAAATTAGTCTACAAACACCTAATACATGCAAGCACATGATCTTGGGTTATGAGAGGATTCTCAAAACCCAGAAGGGGAAAATCCCAGAACTCCAACTAGCCAGTACTTGGCATTCCACTATTACAGAGACACTTGTGTATGCATATGAAGAGACAGACTTCAATGGAAATGAGACCAAGTTTGACCTGCCATTGACATTTTAGTTGGCAGAGTACACACTGAACTCCTTGGCACATAAAGACAAACTGCAGCTTTGGGTAAAACACCATCACTGTTCCATTAGTCTACATATCAGTAGATCCCTCTTTTGTTCCTGTTCCCTGACATAGTCACTCTCTGACTTTCCATTGAGACTTACTGCTCTTGAGTAGGGAGGATCGCTGCTTTAAAAAGATACCCATCTTTTGCATTCCTTAGCTTCTGATTCAGGTCAGGCCAAAGAGGAGCCCATCTGGGAAGTAAGAAATTTCTGCTACTGAATCTCTACCATGACCTCTCCTTTTTAAGCTAGCTATAGTCTCTGATATATGACTGCCCCTCCTGAAACACCCTGCTCACTAGCAGACCTTCCTGCCTTTGGGTTATCAGTGGGCTCTCCTTTTCTAACTCCTTGCTTCTCACTCTGGCCATTGTGTTGCACTTTGCGGTTTACAACTATTAGAATGATCTTTTTGTTGGTGAAACTTGACTCTGAATTGCTGTGTGCTATATTTCCCTCTGACCCTAGAAGTATTTAGGTATTTCTCCTATGGTCTCAAACATCATCAGCTCTCCAGCTTTGCAGTATCTGTCTCCTTTGTACAATGACATTGGTAATATGACCCTGCTTGGACTCACTGGAGCTTCCCACAACATGTACAGGCTCCATGTGCTAGACATTGTTAAGAATTCTTTGTATACGTGCTAGAGATATTGACAGTGGTTAAGCTCACTGGTTGCTCTTGTGCATGACCTAGCTCTGTTCCTAGCATCTATATGGTAGCTCACAACTACCGGTAACTTCAGTTCTGGTCGAACCAAACCCCTCCATGGCTGGCAGGGACTCTAAGCTTACATATAATGCACAGACAACCATGCAACAAGACATCCAAGCATAAAATAAAAGCAAGTTCATGTTAAAAAAGAATTATTTGTATAATTTTGACAATAATCATCTACAATATGTATTTTTGTGAAAAATTCTTTTAACATTTTTTTATTCCTCAGCATTACTTTCTGCAGAGAAAAAAATGTTTCTTTACAATGAAGGAATGTTGCTCCTGTCAAGGGGATGGATAATTGTTATGTCTGAAAATAGTTTTGACTTCTGCCATAGAATAAGGAGGTACTCAGATCAATCCAGGGACAGTGCTAAACACCCTTGGTGCACAGGACAGTTCCCTGTGACAAAGACCAATCCATCCCTAAGCAGTACCCATTAGTATTATTGAGTCTGAGAGTTCCTGTCCCACGTATTTTGTAAACATGAGCCTATAAATCATAGCTGTAGTGATAAGATTCCAAACCAAATCCCAGTCTTGTTTTGGAATCTTTATCTGTAAGGATTTCAGGTCAGTCATATATAGAGATAAGTTTTTCAAATTCTTTGAGCCTCTGGGGAATGCAGGCAATGAAATCAAAGCATGATTCCCTCACCTTTGAAGGTTGACATGAACATTAAATCGATGGTGTGGAAGGAGTTGTACCAACTCCATGTTCCATCAGGAAAAAGCATGCCACAGTTCTGTCAACCACAAGATAAAATACACCTTTTCCTACTCATGGTTAATGAGACTAAACATGTTGAAACAGCAGGTTCTCATTACACAAATCAAGATGATTGCCCAAACTCTCCTATTAAGACTCTAGAGAAAGTCTGCGTCTTGGCTGCTAGTGTTTGTGTTTTACATGTGCAATAAGGTCCAAGCCTACAGAATTTGCTCCCCCTTCACATCTTTTTTAATAGTTGTATTTCCAGCTGGTTTTTATTTAAGGCTAGGCTTTTGATTTCTTTTAAATCTGGGCCTTGATCCAATTTGGCTGTCAATATTTCAAAGACTCCCCTGGAAGATGGCTCCATGCCAACCAGGAGATCTGGTCTACCCCTCTGAGAGCTTGGTGAGTACACTAGGGTTTCCAATGTATATGTACTGTGGATCTGAAAGTATCAGTCTACAGGGATACTATACAGGGCAGTGCAGACTCATGAAATATTAGAATCACTAGAGTTTATATCATTAGCTGAGTTAAACTAACAAGTGAAAATCCTGAGGCTTAGAAAATGGAAGTCAATTCTGAGACAGAATCTCTGCTCTAGAGAGTCTTTTTAACTTCAGTGCTACACAGTTATCCCATTCTAGGGCTGAAGCATTAAGATAAACTTCTCCCCATTTTTTTTTAATTTCTCATTGGAACTGAACATCTACTAAGTCCTTTCATGTTATGTTAGCTTTACCCTAGCCATAATGAAACCTTCCAACCAACACATGTGCCACACTATTGTGCATTTGGACATTTGGAAAGTCTGTGGAAACTAGTTTAATTCTATTCTTTCTATTTGGTGTGTGTGTGTGTGTGTGTGTGTGTGTGTGTGTAATCATCCACTTTCTTCCATCCACTTCCCTATGGTATACTTTACCCTTGGCATTTATCGCATTCTTTTAATCACTCCAGAAAAGGTTGTTATGCTTCCCTTGCCCATCTCAATCTTTTGCCCCATCACCAAAGAACTAATCCTCATACTTTCTCTGATGTCCCATCCATCAATCACTAACTTTTCAGTAGCAACCTCTGAAATCTTTCTCCTCCCTTCAAGCCTCATTCAGTATAAATATGACTACATAAATTTTAAGTTCTACAAGAGAAAGTAATAGTCTAAACAAATGCTAGGGTGCCAGAAAGACACCAGGAAAATATGAACAGACTATATCATGAAAACAATTGTACTTAATCTTTAATATCTTACCATGAAAGGATCTCCTACAACACATTGAGAAATAATTTTTAAAATCACCAAGAATAGGAAATTGAGTTAGCACTGTGCAGGGGCAGTTCTGAGAGAAGCAAGTGATCCTCTTAAGAGTGTGGCCCACTCCCAAATGAAGACAAGTAAAGTAAAACTTCATAAAGGACTTGGAGGGGCTCCCAGGCTTCTGGGTCCCTCCCAGGACCTGGGCAGCTCTGTGGTTCATCTGTGTGCCAGCCCTGATGTGGGTCAATTGCCCTGCAGAGTAATCAGCCCTTGGAGGGGCACCCTGCCACCATTTTCACTCCCAGACAGACAGGACAGGCAGCTCTAGGTACAACGAGACAACCCCTAGTATAACATTGCTTGGGGCAAAGCACGCCAGGGCTCCAATGGCACCCAGGAGTAGGACAGCCCATCAACAATCTGTGCCAGGGGAAACCCAGTCTTTCAGACAAGCAGAAATAGCCTTGCAGGCTTACAGGAGGTTCAAGCACCAGACAGTGCTTAACCAGACAACAGGACAGCCTAACACTAAGGATAACCAGGTGGCAGAAGGCAAACTTAGGAACATTACTAACAGAAATCAAGGCAATATGGCAGGATCCAAATGCAATTCTCTAACAACAGCAAGTCCTGGATACCCCAACACACCAGAAAAACAAGATTTGGATTTAAAAATCACTGGTCATGATGCTGTTAGCGGAACACGAGAAGGGCATAAATAAATCTCTTAAAGAAATACAGGAGAAAATGGAACAAAAGTTAGAAGACCATACAAGGGAAAAACAAAAATCATTTAAAGAAATTCAGGAGAATATGGATCAACAGATAGAAGCCAATAAATAGGAAATGCAAAAATCACTTAAAGAAATACAGGAGAACATTAGTCAACAGGCAGAAGTCATGAAAGATGAAACACAAAAATCTCTTAAAGAATTACAGGAAAACACAAACAAGTGAAGGAACTGAACAAAACCAACCAGGATCTAAAAACAGAAGGAGAAACAACTAAGAAATCACAAAGTGAGACAACTTTGGAGATAGAAAACCTTGGGGAGAAATCAGGGGTCATAGATGCAAATATCAACAACAGAATAAAAGAGATAGAAGAAAGAATCTCAGATACCAAAAATACCATAGAAACCATTGACTCAACAGTCAAAGAAAATGCAAAATGCAAAAAGCTTGTAAACCAAAGCATCCAGGAAATCCAGGACACAATGAGAAGACCAAACCTCAAGATTATAGGTATAGATGAGAGTGAAGATTTGCAACTTAAAGGGACAGCAAATATCTTCAACAAAATTATGGAAGAAAACTTACCCAACCTAAATAAAGAGATACCAATGAACGTACAAGAAGCCTACAGAGCTCCAAATAGATTGGACCAGAACAGAAATACCTCCTGTCACATAATAATCAAAACCCCAAATGCACTAAACAAAGAATCTTAAAGGCAGTAATAGAAAAAGTCCAAGTAACGTATAAAGGAAGACCTATCAGAATTACACCAGACTTCTCACCAGAGACCATGAAAGCTAGAAGATACTTGGCAGATCTCATGCAGACTCTAAGAGAATACAAATGTCAGCCAAGACAACTATACCCAGCCTAACTCTCAGTCACCATAGATGGAGAAGCCATGATATTCAATGATAAAACCAAATTTACACAATATCTTTCCACAAACCCAGCCCTACAAAGGATAATAGGAGGAAAACTCCAGTACAAGGAGGGAAACTACACCTTGGAAAAAGCAAGATAGTAACCTTCTTTCAACAAACCCAAAAGAAGATAAGCACTCAAATATAAAAATAACATCAAAAATGAAAGGAAGTAATAACCACTATTCCTTAATATCTCTTAACATCAATGGAATCAATTCCCAAATAAAAAGAAATAGACTAACAAACCAGATACATAAACAGGAATGCTGTTTATGTATCATTTTGCTGAATACAAGAAACACACCTCAGTGTCAAAGATAAACACTACATTAGAGTTAAAGGCTAGAAGATAATTTTACAAGCAAATAGTTTCAGGAAAAGAGCCGGGGTAGCCATTCTAATATCAGACAATTTTACAAGCAAATAGTTTCAGGAAAAGAGCCGGAGTAGCCATTCTAATATCAGATAAAATTGACTTTCAAGCCGGGTGTGGTGGCATACGCCTTTAATTCCAGCACTTGGGAGGCAGAGGCAGGTGGATTTCTGAGTTTGAGGCCAGCCTGGTCTACAGAGTGAGTTCCAGGACAGCCAGGACTACACAGAGAAACCCTCTCTGGAAAAAACAAAAAAAAAATTGACTTTCAACCTAAAGTCATCAAAAAGGACATAGAAGGACACGTCTCACTGGTCAAATGAAAAATCCACCAAGAAGAACTCTCAATTCTGAACATCTATGATCCAAATGCAAGGGCACCCTCATTCATAAAAGAAACTTTACTGAAGCTCAAAACAAACAAACATTGCACCTAACACAATAATCATGGGTGACTTCAAGACTCCACTCTCCTCAATGGACTGCTCAAGAAAACAGAGACTAAACAGGGACAGAGTGAAATTAATTGAAACTTTGGACTAATTGGATTATATATATATATATATATATATATATATATATATATATATAACATTTCATCCTAAAGCAAAAGAATATACCTTTTTCTCAGCACCTCATGGTACATTGTCAAAATTGACCATGTAATTGGTCACAAGACAGACATCAACAGATACAAGAAGATTGAACTAATTCCATGCCTCCTATCAGATCACTATGGAGTAAGAGTGGTCTTTAATAGCAATAAAAACAACCGAAAGCCCACATAAACATGGAAGCTGAACAATACTCTACTCAATGATACCTTGGCCAAGGAAGAAATAAAGAAAGAAATCAAAGACTTTCTAGAATTTAATGAAAATGAAGGCACAACATACCCAAATTTATGGGACACAATGAAAGCAGTGCTAACAGGAAAACTCATAGCCCTGAGTGCCTCCAAAAAGAAACTGGAGAGAACATACACTAGCAGCTTAAAGGCACACCTTAAAGCCCTGGAACAAAAAGAAGCTAATTCACCCAAGAGGATTAGAAGACAGGACATCATCAAACTAAGGGCTGAAATCAATCAAGTAGAAACAAAGAGAACCATACAAAGAATCAACAAAACCAGGAGCTGGTTCTTTGAGAAAATCAAAGAGATACATAAACCCTTAGCCCAGACTAATCAGAGGGCACAGAGACAGTATACAAATTAACAAAATTAGAAATGAAAAGGGAGATATAACAACAGAAACAGAGGAAATTAAAAAAAAATCATCAGATCCTACTACAAAAACCTATATTCAACACAACTGGAGAATCTGTAGGAAATGGACAATTTCCTAGACAGATACCAAATACCAAAATTAAATCAGGATCAAATAGATAATCTAAACAGGTCCATTGGAAAGGAAGAAGTCAAACTATCACTATTCGCAGATGATATGATAGTATACTTAAATGACCCAAATAAACTACACCAGAGAACTCCTACAGCTGATAAACAACTTCAACAATGGGGCTGGTTATAAAATCAACTCAAGCAAATCAGTAGCCTTCCTATACTCAAAGGATAAGCCAGCTGAGAAAGAAATTAGGGAAATAACACTCTTCACAATAGCCGCAAACAATATAAAGTATCTTGGTGTGACTCTAACCAAACAGGTGAAAGATCCGCATGGCAAGAACTTCAGGTCTCTGAAGAAGGAAATAGAATAAGACCAACAAATTGGGAAAAGAGCTTCACTAACCCCACATCTGACAGAGGGCTATCCAATGTATACAAAGAACTCAAGAAGTTAGACCCCAGAAAACCAAATAACCCTATCCAAAAATGGGGTACAGAGCTAAACAAAGAATTTTCACCTGAAAACATTCGGATGGCTGAGAAACACCTTAAAAAATGTTCAACATCATTAGTCATTAGAGAAATGCAAATCAAAACAACCCTGAGATTTCACCTCACACCAGTCAGAATGGCTAAGATTAAAAACTCAGGAGACATCAGGTGTTGGCGAGGATGTGGAGAAAGAGGAACACTCCTCCACTGCCGGTGGGAAGGCAAGCTGGTACAATCACTCTGGAAATCAGTCTGGCGGTTCCTCAGAAAACTGGACATGATACTTCCGGAGGACCCAGCCATACCACTCCTGGGCATATACCCAGAAGACTCCCCAGCATGCAATAAGGATACATGCTCCACTATTTTCATAGCAGCCTTATTTATAATAGCCAGAAGCTGGAAAGAACCCAGATGTCCCTCAACAGAGGAATGGATACAAAAAATGTGATATATATACACAATGGAATACTATTCAGCCATTAGAAACAATGAATTCATGAAATTCCTAGAGAAATGGATGGAGCTGGAGAACATCATACTAAGTGAGGTAACCCAGTCTCAAAAGAATACCCATGGTATGCAGTCACTGATAAGTGGATATTAGCCTAGAATCTTGGGACACCAAAGACACAATTCACATACCAAATGATGTCCGACAAGAAGAAAGGAGTGGACACTGGTGCTGGAAAGGATCAAAGCATCAGTGTAGGGGAATACCAGAACAGGGAAGTCGGAAGGGGTGGATGAGGGAGCAGGGGGAGGCTAAAAGGGCATGTGGGACCTTTGGGGAGGTGGGGAACCAGAAAAAAGGAAATGAAATGTAAATATAGAATATATCCAATAAAAAAAAGAACCCAGTGAAGAGGGCTGGGTGACAAGAAGGTGATGGGTCAGTACAAAAGACAGGGATCTATAAAGGCTGTTTGATATTTCAGAGATCCCTGAGCATTCACCATTCACTTATGGAAGAAAATGATGCTTCAGCACGTCTTTTTAAATGAATATTATTGGCACCCCTGATGCCTTCATTAGGAATCGTTATTCAGGGCTGGAAAGATGGCTCAGTGGTTAACAGTATTTGTTGCTCTTGCAGAGGAACCAGGTTAGAGTTCCAGCACCTACAGGTGGCTCACAACCATCTGTATCTATAGTTCGAGAGGATCTGATGTCCTCTTCTGACCTCAGTGGCACCAAGCACACATATAGTATCACACATGCATGCAGACAAAATACTCACACAAATGAAAATGGCTGAGTTGTAAAAAAAAAAATAAAAAAAGAATTGTTCAACATCATTAATCATTAGGGAAATGCAAATCAAAACAACCCTGAGATTTCACCTCACACCAGTCATAATGGCTAAGATCAAAAACTCAGGAGATAGCAGGGGTTGGCAAGGATGTGGAGAAACAGGAACACTCCTCCACTGCTGATGGGATTGCTAGCTGGTACAAACACTTTGGAATCAGTCTGGCAGTTCCTCAGAAAACTGGGTATGACACTTCCGGAGGATCCTCTTATACCACTCCTGGGCATATACCCAGAGGATTCCCTTGCATGCAATAAGGACATATGCTCCACTATGTTCATAGCAGCCTTATTTATGATCGCCAGAAGCTGGAAAGAACCCAGATGTCCCTCAATGGAGGAACTGATACAGAAAATGTGGTATATTTACACAGTGGAATACTACTCAGCAATTACAAACAATGAATTCATGAAATTTTTATGCAAATGCTTGCAACTCGAAAATATTATCCTAAGTGAAATAACCCAATCACAAAAGAATACAAATGGAATGCACTTACTGACAAGTGGATATTAATTAGCCCAGAAGCTAATTAATTGTCTGAATACTCAAGACACAATTAACATATCAAACAATTCCCAAGAAGAAGGAAGGAGAGGACCTTGGTTCTGGAAAGGCTTGATCCAGCATTGTAGGGTATTACCAGGACAGAGAAATGGGAGGGGTGATTGGGGAATGGGTGGAGGGAAGAGGGCTTATGGGACTTATGGGGAGTGGGGAACCAGGAAAGGGAAAATCATTTGGAATGTAAACAAAGAATATAGAACAAAAAACATCACAGAGTATCACCTTAAATCTAGTTTATTCACAGAGATGTCATCATTTGATAATACCCACATGGCAAAAACCATTTTTACTCATTGCTGACAGAAGCTCGAATCAGAACAGCTTCAAGGGAAAAATGGATAACAATCATATTAACTTTAACCTCAAGCAAATTTTGAGTTGGCAACTTCAGTTTTAGAAAGTTATCCTGAAGATATTCCTGTGAAATGATGTACATTCCAAAGTATTCAGTGATGCTTGTTTTTTATTTGCTTGTTTTGTTCTCTTTTGGTTTAACAGCAACTCATTGGATATAATGGCCTAAATCTCCATTAATATAAAATGGAGCAAATTAAGCCAGAACCCTCCCTTTGCTTCACATGAGGCAGCTGTTAACAACAGGCAAGGCAGCCCTTTATGCCAATTTGGAGCAGACTATTATTTGTAATAAATGGAAAACGATGGATGGAGAATCTTGATTTCATTTTGTTTGCATTAGGGAAAAAAGTTAAAACCTGTGCTTGGGTAGTTCTGTGTACATGGCATGTGTAATGTATGCCACAAGACGTTGACCAGCTTGCATGCCTTTTAGAGGAATAGTGGTGAGCACTGTCTGCTACCTAAGGGGGAAGGGCAGACTTCTTTTGTCCTGTTAACTCTGTAAAGTATATCATCTTAAAGATTGGGTTTGAGACTGAAAGAATTGCCTAGAACACTTTACAATGGCCTGTACCCACTGCACAAACATGCAGAACTGGGTTCAGGTCCCATGTGCCCACATAAAATGGGACATAGGAGTATACACTTGTATTTCCAATGTTCCTACAGTAAATTGGATGAGAGGTGGGAGACAGGGGAAATCTTCAAAGCTCACACACAGGCCAGATAGCCTCCTCTACTTAGCAGTGAAAAACAAGAGTCTCCTTTGAAATAAGACTGAAATTGAAGATGTATCCCCAAGACTTTCCTATGACTTCTACATATGTAGTATGGCACACTGACACTTGGACTAATATATCCAAACCTGTGTGCTCACACATAAATACACAGAGATTTTTAAAAAGTAAATTATATGTAATAAGATGAAGAAGTAAGCAACCAAATTAGACACTTCCCCACTTTAGTGACCTCACTACCTTAGATGAATTTTCTTCACAACTCCATCTCAAATTGTTCTCTCTGCTTACTATATGCCCTTTCTGCTGGAACAGAAGGCAAATAACAATCCATAAATTCCTCCTGCAAGCCTACTGTGTGAAGAACAAGTAGAAATCTCCAGGACTGGATGCAACCCCAGTGGGAAACCATGAGTACCTTGGCGAGATGATGACCTTTCACCTCATGCTGAAATCTTTGCCCATTGCTACCATGTAGTAAGCGAAAGTCTGTGAGGTCAGCCTACCTCACCAGCTGTTTTCTTTTCTTCCAAACACTAGATGGTCTTTATACCACAGATGATTTGCATACAGTGTAAAATGAGTAAATATAAGGACTTAGTGTTAAAATGACAGAAGCCATAGAACTGAACCTGCTCTTTGGTATCTCTACTGGAGGTTGATCATATATGTTTACTATATACCTTATATCCTGGACTCACGTGGATTGTTTCATAATTGTTTAATAATAATAATAATAATAATAATAATAATAAAATCACAATAATAATAATGTGTTCTACTAAAGAGAACACCTCCCTGCTTTCTTCCTACCACACTCTGTCTCTATAGTCACTGAAATCCACTGCCTGATATTCTCAGATTTGAAACCACTGTAAGATATTTTTCAAGAGATAGTGATTATTCTATTTTAAATCATTGTGTAAGTAAACAATGTGATGGCAAAACAGAAGAGAGAGAAAGGATTTTTTGTACAATTTTGCATGTGTATATTAAGCAGACTGACCACTCTCACACCCACATTGTAGTGTTGGGTTGTTGTTGTTGTTGCTGTTGTTGTTGTTGTTGTTGTTGTTGTTGTTTGGTCATTGTTAGGAGCAGAATGGCTCTTGTTTAATACTCCATCTTGACCATATCAGAATATCTTTAACAAAACTACAAAACAAAGTTAAATTATACTATTTTTAGAAACTAGAAAATTGATTTTTCTTTATAGCAAACTAAGAGTTACATATGGGAACGAATGTATGGTTAAAAGGAGCCAGTTTTGTGCAAACAGAGTTTTGGGGAGGTTGCAGGGAAAACTACAGTATATACTCTAACTCCATTACTCAGAACATATTCAAGGGTTGTGTGGTCCTATATTGCAATGGTGCTCTGGGGACTGGATTCCTGCCTTCAACATTTCCCCTATTATATTTTCTTGGTGTTGATCCTTCTCATCCTTCAGGACTTGTGTTTTTGTGCTTAGTGTTGTTTGGTTCCATTTGGGTAGCTTGGTGCTGGCAGCTTCAGTCTTTTGTTGCATACCACTCTTGATACTGGGAATTTTATCTCTTCTCATGACGATAAAGGTTACAAGGGAATAAATCATAAAGTCTCCCCTGTGAGCAGCATAAGGTTTTGATTTAGCAGTACTGAATCTATCACCTTTTGCTCCCACTTTGTGGGGTCCCTCCACATCTCTCATGCAGAATACAAAGCAGTCTGTAACAGTGTGTGCATGCAGCCTACTCCCCTACATTAGACTGGCAGTGATGACCCACAGGGTAAAACAGTTCACTGACATTAAAAAAAAAGAGAAGTGGTGTCAAAGACCATGATTTTTTCTAGAGTCTCATTTACCCACTATAAAACCTACTGCAAGATGCTTGATGCTCTTGGAAATAATTTTCTTCATAACATTAGGGATGAAAATTTTTATTCTGTATAATGTTAGCAAGAATCTCTTTATTCTCTGTGAAACTTTTATTGAAAACTCATAGAGAATGTACTATTGGCTATTAAAATTATTAAACAAAGCATGGGAGTTCAGGATATAAGGTATATAGTAAATATATAAGATCAACCTCCATGGAGACACCAGAAATATCTTAAATATCTTTAGGAAAATGTGAACATATCCACAAGACCCTGAAGAATGAGTAAGACCTGATTTCCTTGAAAGAATAGAAGGACATGTATTTCTTCAAGGTCTGTTTATTGAGCAGTAGCTATGTCTCAGACAGCATTAATATGATAGATGGCCACTAGCACAAGACTGTAAGCCCTAATAAAAGTTGCCTTATAAGGGGGAAATATACCCAACACAGTTAATGTGTAAACACATAAATCATATATACTTATAGATAAAGCATTACTGAGAAACAGAATAATAAAATGTGACAGCAGAACATTTTTCATCACTTTTAGGAGAGCGGGATTTGAAATTGTAAATATGGTGGCTGTGACCATAGTTGGTTAAAAATCTTAATAAGATGAAGAAAGAACAGAATATAAACAGTGAGAATCCCATGAAGAGTTTAGTCTGGGGCATATTTGAAAGTAAAGTTGTGAGGCTCAAAGTTGGTGATTTGTGAAAGTTCTTGGAAGCAGAAAAAGCTCTTTATTGGATATTAACTTGGAATCAATTAAATATGTGAATAGAAAATCCGTGAACTCAAGGAAGAGGTTTGGGCAGAAGAGGAAATGTGAAGGGATCAGGATGTGGGCAGGTTTTAACTCCAGAGCCTGAAGGCCTGGAGAAAGAGCCAGAGAAAAAAAAATAAAACATTAAAATTAAAAAATAAATAAAACAGAAAAACTAGGCTGATCTTCAGATGATACCAACTAAGTAACTAAGGAAATGACCGGGATCAGCACATGGGTTGAAAGGGGAGTCCATCAAGTTGCTGTGCATATGTAAGCTACGCTGGAGTGGTACAAGCTGAGGAGCTCTGTAGGGTTCCAGTAAGAGAGGATCTCCCAGCAGAGGAGGAAGGACCCTGCTGGAAGCTCTAGAGCCGCTGTGGCTCTGCCAACACCCTCATCTTAAACCCCGAACACTCAGGCTGGTGAGAAGAAGCTGTTTCCACACACTTTAGATACCTCATTGACACAGCCCTGGGAAACTCACATACTAAGCTCAGTGACCCCCTAAAGCTGCTACTGGAAAAGGCTACGGGAATACTGGTATATAAAATCTACCCTGTGGCTTACAATGACAAATTCTTTTAGGGTCTTAATGTCAAAATACATGAATGGGTGGGAAACTTGGAAGGGTGCACAGGCTTTAGAACATCACCCACTCTGTCCTTCCTTCTTTCCCACTTTCTGATCTATAAAGCAAATGCATGTAGACACTAGACAGGTGAGGTAATGCAGACCAGTCTTAGAGAGTTCTGCAAGTTCTCCATGATTTCTAGCACAGAGGTCTCTGGCAAACATTCCAGTGGAAGCCATTGTTCTTATCCCTAAGATTACTTAGGCCTTCACATAACCACTAAGTCACACATTGAGGCCTCATAAGGCTGTCAAAATGGGCAGCACGCTCAGGAGTTCGGATACTGTGGCTGTGGGCAAATGCATAAGTTCAGAGGAGAAGAGGTAAAGAAGAGTTAAAAGACAGAGGTCAGACATGTCCCCTCTCACCCTCATCTCCCTGGAGAGGAACTGGTAACCTATCCTTTTGGAAATCCTGGGGAAAGAAAGAGCTAAGAGTTCTGGTCTAATAACGATGGGCTTAAGTATCAGGCTAAGAGATTATATTTCAACCCGCCAGCAAAGATGACTTCTAGCTAGGGAAATCTGAATTTCCATAATGCTGTGCAGCTTTTAATAGTACCCAGTGGGCACAGATAGTTATGGTGCTTCTTAAGTCTAATTACAATGGAGTCTAAGCCAAAAAGCTCCATGTGAATAAGCATTTGACTCCTAGCCTGAGCGATACTTAATACAAAAAAAAAAAAAAAAAAATCAGAACAAAGCACAACATGCAGACTCCTTATTGCCCCCTTATCACCAAGAACAATTTTGATCTGGGCTTTGGAACGCCCATATTCAAATTCTAATGCTAACTTTCAGCTCTGAGATGACCTTGAGCCAGACTCTTCACCCTTTTAACACTCCATATAGAACTCAAACAAAGACTGCTACGTTCGCTAAAAGATCACCTGTCTGCGCTGATTGTGCATTCAATACTCTCTCATCTCAATCATCCTGTCTTTTATTCTTCGAATTGTACTGATTTATTACAATTAGGCAGCCATCAGATTTCTATGTGACTATATGAGGATGTCTTAGTCTTCCTGTGGCTGCTGTAACAAAAACTCTTACAACAGAAATGTCTTTCTCATAGGTCTGGAGCCTTAGATTTCCAGTGTTAAAGTGCCAGCAAGTATGCCATCTGTTGATTACATTTCTAGTTTTACAGAAGGCACCATTGCATTGTTTTTGCACATGACCAAGATGGAAAGGGATGACTTGCACTTTTGGGTCCATTCAAGGAAATTAATCTTGATCATGAGAATGTTATTTTCCTTGTCAACTTTGACTAGATTTTGAATTGCCTCTGGGTAAATTTTTTTCCAGAAAAGTTTAACTGGGGAGAGAAAATCCACCATGAATGTGGGTGGCACCATTCCATGGGCTGGAGCCCTGCACTGAATGAAGAAAAAAAGCAAGAACTAAGCATTACTAGTCCCTTTCTGCTTCTTGACTGGATATAACATGCCCAGCTCCTCCTATTCTCAAAGCCTTCCCTGCCAAGGTGGTCCTTATACTCAAACTATATGTGTCAAGAATGAATAACAACTTATCATGAATAGAAATGGAATGGAAAAAAAAAGCATGGAAAGAGTTTGAAGGCAAGAGGGAAGAGTAGAAATGATTTAAATACAATAGTCATGCATGAAATCTCAAAAAATAAATAATTTTATATTAAAATTTTGATAATTAAAGTCTTTAATAACTTTGTGAAGTAGGCATTGGTGTGTGCAATTTGAGAATTACAGAGACTGAAGCAAAAGTGGTAAAATAGCTTTCCCACCTTAGCTGGGGAACCAGGTTTGTGATCCTATCCAGCCCCCTGAATCTTTCTCTCACATCCTGACTGTGGTGCTTCAGTTGGAAGGAAAAAGAATTGGAACCAGGAAGACACAATGATCCGAGTCTCCACTTCACCAAAGAAAGGGTGGACAGAACATGAAGTTTCTGACAATGCCATTCAAGACCAAGGCCAGCCTGAGAACAACAAAAAGAGGTATTAGGTTCACAGCTGAAATAAAAGAAAAACTCAGTCTCCTACAGATAAAACAAACAATTGCTTAAAATCTGAAATGGTTCCACCTGATACTCAGGAAATAGGTGTCTACATTTGCCATAATTTTATACCAAGCCCATGAATAGGAAATTGATTCTTGCTTAGAGCAAGAAGGCTTTTTATTTTTGGCTTTTTCTTTGCAATTCCAATTTCATTTCATTTAGATGTTGGCTACCACAAGCTCCTCACCCCTTCCCCTACTAATAGTTCTGCATTCTCATCATAACTGCTAGAGAAGACAGGGTTACAAGGGACCAGTGCCTTTCTATATCTGACCATCCATGCCTAATCTACCAGACACCTTTGAACATACTTTCTTGTTGATTTTCACATTATATTTTTAATATAACTAGATTATTAATATTACCATAAAAACCCAGGGACCTTGGGCATACAGTTTAATGAACCTTTAACTTTTATAATCATATATACATTTTTGATGTTTTTTAAATTTTAACTTTTGCTCATTATTAATATGAATAATTAATCTATTAATACTAAATAAATTATTAACAAATAAATTGTTGTTGTTTGTTGTGTGGGGTATGCAAACTATGGAGTGCTTATAGAGGTCAGAAAACACATCTGTGAAGTCAGGTCTCAGCCTGCCTTTACATAGCTTTTAGGTCTATAACTCAAGGTATTAGTTTGTGCAGCAACTGTCTTTTTGCTTCTGATTCATCTCACCAAGGTCAAATAATTTGTGAGTTTGTTGAGGTTTTTTGTTTCTTTGTTTCTTTTGTTCCTGTATCATTCTAGAACTGGACAGGGACTTGTTAATTGAGCTGTGTCCCTATTTAAGACACAGTAGGACTTACTGATTCAGAACTTCAGTCACTCCTTCCCTGCCACCCACAGTGCCACCCTCTGGTTATCCCTCTAGTGTGTGGTTTTCTTTATTTCTTTTCCTTCGCGTCTGTTTTATGTGTCCTTGACCAATATAAAAAAAGGCGGTTTACAGCGTGACCCTGCTGTGTCTGTTCTTTCTGGTTTTACACCCATGAGGGATTCATTGCTGTCCGTCTAGTCATTAATTGATGGACATCAAAATGGTTTTAAGTTTTTCCAAATTTTTTTATTTGTTTGAACTTTTGATACCATGACTCAAGCTATGACTGTTATGAAAGTTCTCTCATAGTCACATGGTCATGTCTGTGGAATAAGAATATGGGAAGAAATTGGTGATTATAATGTTGCTGTATATTAAGCTTTATAGCAAATTTCTATAGAGTTTTCCTGTTCGACATCACTTCCCTGCCAACACTGTTATCAGTCTTGTTGCTTACACACCCTCCCTAAAGGTTGATATTGTGTGTCTTTTATATTCTAGTCAATCTATTTTGTTCATACTAATATATCATTCAGTCTATTTTATGTTCATCAGTGTAGTCAATATGTGCTTCTCTAATATCTAACCTTGGTAAGTGTCTTTTCTTGCAATTATTGAACCTTGTATGTCTTTTTTATGTGGGGATCTGGCCTAGTCTTTGTTCACAATTTTCAAAGTTTTTGTCTCTTTATTTTTGAACTGTAGGAACTGATTACATACTAGGAATATAAATCCATTCCCAGATACAGGATTATAAATTATTTTGTTCAATTTGTGCCTTGTCTTTTCATTTCTTAAAGTTACTTTTGATGAGCTGAGGCATTCATTTTTAACAAGTTCAGCCTGCCACCTGATTATCTGCTTTTATGACTGAATGTTATGTTAAGAAAATCATTCCTAGAGTAAAGACACAAAGCTCTGGGCTCTCAGCTCTCACACAGGATCGTAGCATCTTGCTACATTTCTGGTGTGAGGCATGGCTTGAGTCTCTCCTTTCTCCTTTCTCCTCTCTCTGAGAAAGGGTTTTAATGTACCCGAGAGTGGCATTGAAAGAGCTGTGCAGCTGAAGATGTCTGAGTTTCAGATCCTTCTACGTCTACTCGCAGTGTTGAGAGTCATAGCCAGGATTGCCCACAGGCCACACCGCATCTGTCCAGTTCCCCAGGCTAGTGTGCATGTTCCCTGTGTTAGCCCTGAAAATGCTGTGCTTTCTTTATTAATGTGCTTTAGGACCTCAGCCAAAGATTCCTTAATCTATCTTCCCTCTCACATCTTTTTTGATTTACTTACAGGTCTTGTTTATGATGATTGTATACATTGTGACTTCATGGTCTCAAAATCACGAGTTTTCTTAATGTGTTCTTTTTCAAGGTAAATTTTAGGGTGGACTTGTGTCTACAAATCCAGTTTTGTAGAGAAACCGTGGGGGGAGGGGGGATGATTGGGGAATAGTTGGGGGGGAGAGGAATTATGGGACATAGGGAGGGGGGAACTGGGAAAGGGGAAAGCCTTTGGAATGTAAACATAGAATATAGAAAATAAAAATTAAAAAAAAACTACAATAGTTCTGAATCAGATGGTTAATCCTTTCAAATCCATACTTTGAAAGGATTAACGTCCATACTGAGCCTTCTAGTCAAACAAACAAGCAGACAAACAAGCAAATAAACATGCACATATTTAATCACATCTCTGTGCCCTCTCCACAGCATCCCTGGCTTTCAGCATATAGATCTTTGTACACTACAGCAGATTCATTCCTAGTACTAGTCTATTTAGTGCTAGACTGAAAATTATTGGGGTTGTTAATTTTCTTTCTCCAAGTGCTACTTACAAATGGACCCAGACTTTCTGTTTGCCATTGCCTCTGCCTCCTGAGAACCACAATTCATTAATCAAGCCTCAGGATTTCAGCCTCTTTACGTTCTTTTATAGTTTCTTTAAGAATGTATAACTATACAACCAGGTCAATCAATAGGTAGTTTTGTTTCTTTTTCTCTTTATTTCTATTTTCTTCTTTGTTCATTTTTTTGTCCAGTTGTGCCAATCACTGTATCGATCAAGAAAGTCCTTTGGCACATCTTGGAATTGAAGCTGGAGGGGGATGAATTCTCTGGTTTTGTTTATTACCAAATGCAGACTTTTTCTACTATTGTGAGGTGGAATTGTGCCTCTCAAGATATTTTTTTTCTTGAAAATATTTGAAGCTTTCCATTATACTATCTTCTGACTCCCTTTGTTTGTGGTGAGAACTAAGCTATCACTGTGACTGATATTCACTGTGACTGATATTCACTTATTTTATGTCTTCTGTATACTCTGGTATACTTTTAAGGCAGTGAGTCTCAACCTGTGTATTGCAATCCCTTTGGCAAACCTCTGTCTCCAAATATATTTATATTAGGGTTCATAACAGTTGCAAAATTACAGTTATGACATAGCCTTAAATGGTAATTGAATGGTTGGGGATCACCACAATGTGAGTACCTGTATTAAAGGGCCATAGTATTTGGAAGGTTGAGAATGACCTTTTTAAAGAATTTTCTTTTTTTCACCACTTATTACCCAACACTGACAGACCACACTTTTGTTTAATTTGCACTTATTTGCCTAGGTATCACTGAGATTCCAAAACAGTTCAATGAAAATAGCCACATATATAATGCTTACATTGTCAGACCCACACATTAAATGGGGATGAGAAGGGATAGAAATGTGTGGTGGTGAGACAGACAGAAGCCTCCTTAGTCAGGGTAGCCTCTCAACAACAGAGTAAATATCCAGTCTTGAGTACCTGCTGCTTGAGGAACAAGGTCCCACTGTGCTTAAGGTGAAAGAGGGCCTTCCTAGCATCCTTTCTATTCCTGGATTTCTGTAAGTCCTCACTTTGAGCAATGTTGGATAGTCTTAAACAATGAACACTGCTGGAGTTGTGAGACAGAAGCCATTTAGTAAACATTTACATACATCATCTGCTGCTAGAGACACAATGCCTGAGGTTTGTTGGCTTTAAACTCTCCACTCACGACTTAGTGTTCACAATCTCTATTTCACCCTGGGGTCATTCTAGCTTCTCCCAAATGCTTCCACACCCTTCGCAATATTATTACCTCATACTACTGATGATTCAGAATAACTTTTATTTCTCCATGCTATGACTTACATCTGTGGAAACTTCATGACTGGTACTGCTACGATGTTAGATCCCTGCTCTAGAAAAGCAAGGGCCATCATGAACTCCCAATTCTCCTCATGTCCTTCCATTCCTGTCTATTCCATGTCCTTCCTTATTATTGACTCCGGTTTTCCTTTACAAGGGCTCCGTGTGGCTTCCAGAAATGACTAGATACATGCAGCACAGTAGAATGGAACATTCATGTATTCCAAAATAACCTTCTCCTTGGGAGAAAACCTCAACATAGGGTAGTCTAGACCTGGGGTCTAAGCACACAGCACCCTCCTGAGTCCAACACCTATGATAATTTTGAGGCATGATTTCTCTCGATTCTGTTTTCTGCATTGAGATTTCAATTGCTTCAAAAGTTTCTTACTTCCCTACAAATTCTTGCCCTCCTTATCTCTTCAAATGTTTCTTACTTCTACACATTCTTACCCTCCATATCTCTCTTCCCTGCTCTTATTGTTTCCTGACAATAATAGGCAAGAGTGATTAGCATTTGGTCTTTGTCTCTGTGTGGTTCCAGCAAGTCAATAGTTGTATTCATCTGACATGAAAGATTATCAAAGCATCAGTTCTAAGGACAGTTTTAGTGCTATCCTGGCTAATGGGATACATGCATGTTGATGCAGAGAGACAGAGAGTTCACAGGCTCTCAGGCACAGGCTCTCAGGTGGTAGCTTCGTTCTAAGCAGTGGTCACTTTAGTGAATCACCAACTGCTGCTGGACCCATATCTCAGTGTAAAATGGCTTCTATTGTCTTAGCATCTGAGCATGAGACTTTGCTTTAATTTGTATGTGAAACACTACTTCCTGCCACCATGGCATAGTCCTTCTATCATGCTGCCTCCAGCTGAACAAAAAAGTGCCTCGCAGATAGGAACAGAAATGATCAGCTGGAGACAGCTTCTCCCATCTCTCAGGTTTCACTTCTTGATTCCATAATGTTTAAATGCTTTTATTTTCTTTTTAACATTTATTTATTTATTTATTTATTTATTTATTTATTTATTCACTATACATCCTAATTGCTGCCCTCCTTCCCATCCCCCCCCAGCACACAATCCCTAGCCCTAGCCCTATTCCCTTCTTCTCTGAGAGTGTAGAGGCCCCTCCTGGGTATCCCCTCAGCCTGGCACATCAGGTCTTCAGGGATAGCCCCACCCTCTCCCACTGAGGCCAGATAAGGCAGTCTAGCTAGAAGGACATATTCCACAGGCAGGCACCAGCTTTAGGGAGAGCTCCCACTCCAGCTTTTGAGCAACCCGCCTGAAGATTGAGTTGCACATCTACTAGGTATATATGTGGGGTTCTATGACCAACCTGTGTATGCTCTTTGTTTGGTGTTTCCATCTCTAAGAGTCCCTAAGTGTCCAGGTTTGTTGGCTTCTGGGGAGTTCCTATCCCCTTCAGGGCCCTCAATTCTTCCTGCACCTCTTCTATAAGAGTCCCTGCGCTCCATCAAATGTTTGACTGTGGGTTTCTGTCTGCTTTAGACAGCTGCTAGGTGAAGATGCTCAGAGGACAGTTATGCTAGGCTTCTGTCTGCAAACATAACAAAGTAAAATAAAAAGTGTCAGGGACTGTTGCGTGCCCATAGAATGAGTCTAAATTTGGAACAGTTGTTGGTTGGCTATTCCCTTGGTGTCTTCTCCATCCCCATCCATGAATTCCATGTAGACAGATTAAATTGGGGTAGAATGTTTTGTGGGTGGGTTGATGTCCCTATCAACTCCAGTGGGCTTCCTGCCTGGTTACAGGAGGTAGCCTCTTCAGGTTCCAAATCCTCAGTGCTGTGAGTTTCAGCAAAGGTGACACCCATTGATCCCTGGGAGCCTTTCTCTTCCCAGGTCTCTAGCATATCCTCAAGATACCTCCCACCCTCTCACCCCTGCCAGCTGAAGATTTCCATTCATGCTCCTGGCCCTCTAGCACTCTTTTCTGTCTCTCCCCATATCTAATCCCATTTCCTGCACTGTCCCCTCTCCTATCCAGTTTCTTCCTTCCATCTGCTTCCTGTGACTATTTTATTTGCCCTTCTAAGTGATATTCAAGCATCCTCACTTGAACCTTCTTTGTTGCTTAGCTTCTTCAGATTTGCAGTTTAGTGTACGTATCCTGTACTTCATGGCTAATATCCACTTACGAGTACATAACATGCATGCCCCTTTGGCACTGGGTTACCGCACTCAGGATGGTGGTCATAATGTTGTTGTTTTTAATGGATGAATAGAATTCCATTGTGCAGATGTGCCTACAGGACATCTAGGTTATGTCTAGTTTCTGGCTCTTATGAATAAAGCTGTGTTATAGCTGAGTAAGTGTCCCTGTGGGATAGTGGAACACTTTTTAGGCATATGCCCAAGAGTTGGATAGCTGGATCTTGAGGTAGAACTATTTCCAGGTTTCTGAGAACCCATAAACTCTTACTAGAAATTTGTTTCTTACTTACTAAAGCTAGATCTGCCCAGCGCAAACCATATTCTAGTCACCCTTAAAAAGTATTGAATAATTTTTTTCTGGTTCCTTTTGGTAATTTCATTCTAGAGGATGAAGACTTTATTTGTTTCAATTCTCCATATCTCTCTTATAAAGACAATGACAGATTTTTCTGTAGAACATATTCTGTCAGCCCACTGTCTCTGAGAACCTTAATTTTCTCCATGCCCCCTTTGTGTGTAAATTAGATCAATTGATTTAAGTCTTGGGTTCCTTTTTAATGATTTCACTGTACAAAAACATCAAAGACTGATGGATCCTTGGGCCAAGAAGAGGATCCAGAAGCCCAGAGCTTTTCTATGGGTCTGAAGAAATCAAAACAAGGCTGCTGCATCATTTATCCTGAGTCAAGTGGGAACTCAGCACTGTGATGGGAAATAGCAGCCAGGGTTCCCTAATGCCCACTCAATGGTCTCTATGCCTAACAAAAGGATAGAGGGTATAAAAAATTGTTCATAATGTATAAAGAAAAATGAAAATTTAAGAGAGGCTGGAAACAATGTATGCATTCATTCTACACATATTTTGACTACAAATTATTTAATAGCCATTTTCAAGATACAGGAGAGAGAAAAATAGGAAAAAAATTCCTCATTCATTAAACTCATATTTTAATAAGTGAGCCAGATAAGAAATAAAGTCCAGAAATAAAAAAAAAAAAAACACCTGTGTCAGGTGTGCTAAGTGCCACAATGAGAAAATAATCAGAGAAAGGAGGTCAGGAACTAAGAGAGATGAGGCCAAGTGTAATTTAATTAGGGAAGCTATTAGGAAAAGCCTCTATGCTGTATTGCATTTAAGCAAATGTGGCATTGTCTGCCTCACTATCCCCGAAGGGGGTCGTCTTTCTCTTGTCTTCTAATCCTTTGCTACTCATTGTCAGGGACTGTGTCTCAATGAGAACTTTTGGGACCTCCCCTCACTAACAATCACGTCACACATGGCATGGTGATGAATTATGCTTATCATGTTTAGAAACTATTTCTTGGTTGGTGTTTCTCTCTTCCTCACTAGTCTTAATGAAATTATGGGACTACTGTGAACTGGGTGATTCAAGCCTTTCTCTGAGACCAGGATGAAAGAACAAAGATGCAGGTTAAAATGGTGGCCCACGTCTGGCCCAGGGCTAGTCTTGAGGCTACATGACCTGTGGTCATGTTCTCTACCTGTGGAGGGGATTGGGGCATTGCCCTTATGTGACTGATGGCCCCAGAATTATGGAGAGCTGAGGCCTCATTTCAGCAGCCTGGCATCTAGGAGAGCATGGCAAATACCTACTGTTCCTTGCAGGATCACCTGCTGGGTCACTGGAGTTTGAAACCTAGCTAGACCAGAAACCAGGCTGCCTTTAATGGCTCCACACAAAGAAAACATTAGGCATGAGTCCTTGTCCAGGAGTAAACATGGCAAAATCCAGTCCAGGGTTGGAGCCAAAGCCTCAGAGGAGTCAAGGTTGCAGTTTCTGGAGGTCTTACTCTTCTCCTGTGCTGTGGTTATCAGTCCTGCAGCAGCTGTGTCTGATGTACCCTGTGTTCTTTTGGCCAGCATTGTTTTTGTTCTATGCTGACCTTCATCACAAACACGCACACACTCAAATAGTATGTCCGAATCGGTGCTGCTTAATAAATATGCTTGGCATTAAGTCATCAGCATATGCAAGACTGCTTGCTCTCAGCTGTTCCATTTGTTCATTTATTTTTCATGCCCAGTCCTCCCCATCAACACACCCTAAAGGGTTAGGTCATAGGACAGCACCTGTCTTTGCAACCTTGGAATATCTGCACCCAAGATAGTAGATAACTCATAGCAATTTGGAGGTGTTGGTTTAAGGAATGACTAAGTGAAAGGGTGGGTGGATAAATGGAGCAGAAAGTAGAACCACAGAACAGATTATACTTAGTTGATAATCTAAATGTAGTACTATTTTTTATCGATGTGCACTATACATGATGCTAAAATTGAGTCTACTACTCTATTCCATTCTGGCTGGAGCTTGGTGACTTGTTTAATCAATAGAGGATGGCAGATGTGACAATTGGTGCATCTAAGGGTGTCGTTTAGAAGGTTTCTACAGCTCTTGTTACAACTTGACCTGGGAAAAGACTGCTGTCTTGTGAAGACAGACCATGTGGAAAAGGAAACCCAACTAGCTCCAAGCTAAGGCAATGTGTCAGACCTGTCTCTGTGGCCATCTGGCTGCTACTGCATGAGTGAATTCAAACTAGAACTGCTCAGCTGAACCCAATCATCTAAGGAACGGGGGTGTGTGCAGCACTGGTGCCTCAAACAACTGAATTTATGGAATTTTGCAGTAACATAGTAAATTACTAGAATACCTAGGTGAGAAAAATAATTATTGTGGATTCATAGTCACTTGATGCTTGCAACAGCCACAACAATATAGAGAAAGCAGATGTGAATGGCACATTGCATAGGTAAAGAAATGCTAGTGAGTGGGATCTAGGATAAGAATCCCAGCCTAGACTTACAGGGGTGGCCAAGGTATTAAAAAGTGAATGAGTTGAAAACAAAAGAATTTATATATACAATGAGTATAATATTTTTCTGCATTTTTGACTTTGACTTCAGCTTGAGCTGAGAATGTACAAACTAAGTAGCTTTATCCGAACTGAATACTTAAATCTTAAGATTACATATCAACTAGGAGTAAAAATAAAAGTAAATAAAATTTCTGTGTACCTGGAATAACACTGTCTGTGCCTTTTACTCTGTATAGCATCTTGGAAGTACATCCTGAAATTTTTGCATCTTCCCAGCTGTTTCTGGACTTAATCCAATCATTTAGTAACTACCAAGAAGTCCAGCAGAGCAAAGGTTCAACTCTTCTCTCTGTTAATTAGTCCAGGCAGTTTAAAAGGTCCCAGCCCTGAAATTCATTTCATGTGCAGTATCCCCAATTAGGTCAAATCTGTCTGAAATTTCTAGAACCACAACTTAGCAATCAGTGGAGAGATACACCAATGTAACAAAGGCCAAGTTAGATTTTCTTCAGTGGTTCCCTCAAGACAACACTTCAAAGTCTTTTTAAGACACAAAATTACGTTTTATATGCTTTGTGAAAATAAGTGTCCAGTTTTGAAAGATGTACTAGGGAGCAAATGCTTTCATTTGACTCTATTCAATAACCTAAAGAAAAGAGCATTCCTACATTTTCTTATCTTTTCTCATTTCCCACATTTTTTAATGAACTTTTCACTACCTATCAGTCTTTTCAGTGAAAAGTTCCACTCTGGTGAAGATGGGCTTAGCAAAGGTGTCACGCTTTGTCCATTTGCCCAATATGGCCACATTGATTAAATCTACTTTTCACTAATACATTAGACGGTTAAATTGGCTTCTCAAGGCCAGGTAGCCAAACTGGTTTGTTGGAAACAGACTGGACCTTAAATCCAGCAAAAATCACATCAATCATGAAGGAACTGAAAGGTGTATTTGGGGATGTCTTCCTTCTACAACACCCTCACTCCATATGGAAGGACCTAGCAGCTCCTGGAGCCATTCCCTCACGGGGAAAACTCTGTCTTCCTGCATCATCTAGTATCAACCCCTCCCTATCTGTACTTGGCAGGGCAGAAAAATGGGTATTTGGGTTTTGGTTTGGAGTTTTGAGGCAGTTTCACCTTTGCACATTGGCTTTCTCAGCAATCATGTGTGACTGAAGAAGAGACTGAAACAGGGCTTCTGCCAGTGAGCCTGAGCAATGGGCACAGCTGGCCAGAATACAGCCCTGCTTCCCTTTGCTCCTGAGCTGGAACCAACCCCAGCATTGGCAAAATGCAAGGCACCACATGTGACTGCATAGGATAATATGGAAGGACCAGACTCATGGCCAGACAAGTCATGCTGCTAATAAGAGAAGTCCTCACATCTCCACACATATACTTAACATTGCTATTTTCCATGAAAAATGGATACCAGTGATGGAATCTTTTAGTGTTGTATTGGATCTGGCTCTCACTTTTCTCTAGCTCCTTTAAATACTGACTCTTGAAACCAATGGACATTAGCTTAAAAGGAGGATAATGAGCCTTTAGAGATCCTGCCTGCAGTCTGTGCAAATGATCCATTACACATGTGATACAATGTTGACCTCTTAGTATCTTAAAGGCTGCAGAAGGCAGCTAAGAAAAAAGTATATAAAGTGGACAGTCTTGCAATTTGAAGCCTTGGCATTTATCTGCTTTCTCTAACAAAATGTTCCATTGTTGTACATATAAACTACACATCTTCATGACCTATTTGAGATTTTAAAAAATATTTTTTTGCTAATCTTGTGTCTTTATTATCCTATTGAGCTGAAGAACCTACTTCAATAGTAGGTGTGTGTGTGCGTGCGTGCGTGCGCGTGTGTGTGTGTGTATGTGTGTGTGTGTGTGCACGCGTGCTTGCATGTACACAAGCATGCACATGTGTGTGCATGTGCATGTTTGTAGGTACATAGTTTTTACATGTATTGATGCTAACTATTGCTGGATCTTTTGTATGTATTATAGGCTCTTCTATGACACAAACCTTTAAAAATGGCTTATGAAGATGAAGTTCTCTAAATTAGAATTGTCAATGATGCTAACCAAGTTTAATGTTTCCACATTTCTAATTATATTATGATTATTATCTTCATCAAAGACAATTAGACACCATAACACTGGATACCCCGAGCAGTGCCTCATCATGATTAAAAAATATTGAGCATTGACTAATTCATAAATAAGGATGTAACTTCTAAATTAGTTGTACTCTTTTATAAGCTTCATGAGTGTTGTCCATTAAAATTCTTCAAATGCTTTTGCTCTTGATAGTTTTGTAAAAGCTTTTGACTAATTGTTATCTGTTAACATTCTGCAGAAATATTTCTTCTTACAGAGGACATGAAGAACTTATTGAGAAGCTATGACATTACCCACAGTACAAACAGAATGGACTCTGTGTATGCCTGACTTCAGGGCCACTCCCTCTACAGTTCTTAGTTGCTCAACTGGGTTTACACCTGTTTAATGCATGAACTCCTTTATATCAGTCATCACCTGCCCAACATGGGATCATATCAGACCAATCTAGACACATCAGACCCTGATGATGAGAAAGAGTAAGGCAAAAAAAAATGATAGGTGTTTGATCAATATCTTCAAGAATATAACTCAGAGACAAAAAGGAAGGTTGTCAAAATTGAATTGAAGTAAGTCATGAAGAATATGATAGCATTTGCTTATAATCCCAACACTTACCCAATAAACTAGAGGATCATATATTTGAAGCCAACTTAGGCTTTATGGTTAGACCCTGCTGAAAAATATAGATTTTTGCTTGAGCCATCCCTTCGGAAAATTACTAAAAAGCAAGAGGTTACATGGTTCCTACTTGCATTTCTCATATTTGTTCCAGGCTTTAACATATTCCACCTCACAAAGTGCTAAGTAGGGATTAGTGAAGTATGTCTTGCTTAGACAGGGAAATATCTGAAGAGTGTCCCTCACTTTGACTATTGGAATATTGAAAAGCTGGTGGCGCACGCCTGTAATCCCAGCACTTGGGAGGCAGAGGCAGGTGAATTTGTGAGTTCGAGGCCAGCCTGGTCTACAGAGTGAGTTCCAGGACAGCCAGGACTACACAGAGAAACCCTGTCTTGAAAAACCAAAAAAAGAAAAAAAGAAAAAAAGAGGAATATTGAAAAGCAGACCCCATGAAAATGGAATTCCCCCAGGAATCCCATAAGGGTAGAACAGAAAACTGAAAGGTTTCTGCCAGGGAGAAAACTTTGCTCACACAAAGAGACTTACAATTTTTCAGACAACCTTACAGGATAGACAGTTGGAACAGACTCCCAGACCTTAGCACACCTGACACTATGGTGGAAGCAACATTCGGACTTTAAAACCAATCACATAGGCCCCAATACCTGCCAAAATGGGAACAAAGACCTGGTCCATTGTTCCAGAAAGTTCCTGTGCTGGCTAGTTTTTTTGTAAACTTGACACATACTAGAGTTATCTGAAAGGATAAAATGTCATTGGAGAAATTTCCTCCAAAAGATCCAGCTATAAGGAATTTTCTTAATTACTAATGTATGGAGGTGCCCAGCCCATTGTGGGTGGTATTGCCCTTGGACTGGTGATTCTGGGTTCTGTAAGAAAGCAAGCTGAGCTGCCACGGACCAACACAGTCGGGACACACGTGGGAGAATCAGGGTCTTTGGTATGCAGGAAGACACTGGTCATGGAGTAAAATGACAGACAGACACACACAAGATCTGAATGCGTTTGAATGCACTTTACTGTTCTGAGGCAGGAACTTTTATACACACAAGTTGGTATTACATTACTGAAGAAAAAATGTATCCAGTGAAATGTTTACAAAGAATGGTTACCATGAGTATCTGGCACAAGGAAATACAAAATCAATCAGGTATGAACTTCAGAGAACACTTCGTTATACCCCTAGGGTCCCTTTGTTCATGTGCAGTCTCTTTCTAATGTCCTGCTTCCTTCTTGTGAAACTCCCTCAGGCTCACTTTGAAACTTTACTTAACTGATGCTTTCCATGTCACAGTGTCAAAGCCACCTAACCGTACAAATTATATATACTGTTGGGAGGTTAATTCTTTAATGTATTTAGGTAATAACTATATAGCTGATCAAAAGCAAAGCAATGGATCTCTAGAAGATAAATCATGGCCAGTGCTGTAGCTCAAAGAATAAACTCTCAGTGAATCATCACGCCTGGATGCTCGCACCTCCGGCTATCAGGGACATCTCGTAAGTAAAGGAACAAGTCAGAGAAGGGTCACACAGACAAAGCTTGCCATGAGAAATTCAGCTCAGCCCTATCTCCGGCCAAGGAGGCCCACAGCGACATCCATCTTGGACAGCCCTGCCATACAAGACTTTTCCCAGTAAATATCACACAGCTTCCGCCGGGATTACAGCTTAGCTGTGCGAAATTACGGTGTCCAAGAGGCTCATGTGATACTGAGCAAGCCATGAGGAGCACACCAGTAAGCAGCACCCATCCATGTCTTCTGCATCAACTCCTGCCTCTAAGTTCCTTCCTTGTTGGAATTCCTGTGCTGACTTCTTTCAATTATGTATAAAAAACTCTGCCCTTCCAATTATCTTTTTGATCATGGCACTTTGTAGCAGCAATAGAAACCTTAACTAAAACAGTCTCTAAATGTACTATCCTTGTGTTTTTTGTTTCCGTAGCTTTGGCTCTTGATAACTGAGCTGTGACTATCAGAATGTAGATTTTGTGCATAAAAGACAATGGGCTATAAGCCTCAGGGCTTCATGATTTGGGCAAGTACCTAATGCAAGCACCAGTCAGCAAGAAATATATTCTTTTTGTTTTAGGAATGTCTATGAGGAGGTCTCTGGAGAGTTTAACTCACAACAAATGATGGCTCAACTATGGAATAATGCGTGGGACCACAATTTGACTGGAGGGACAAAATATGACTACAAACATATATGTAAAACTTTGGTCTTCTACTTAAACCTTAACCTCAACCTCAAATAAAGTATTCCAAAACAGGTCTGGGGTAGGTGGGGGAATCACTAGACCTCTTTAAGTTTTTCTCAATTTGGCCATATTTAATACAGACTTTTCTGCATTTCACTTAGAAATGAAGATCTATGTTGGACTGTATCATGGTATCATTTATTTCTGACTGTCATATAAAGCCTGTTTCACAATAAAGGTAAACTCCTTACTTCACAAACCATGTGGAATATCCATTTTCTACAGTCCCTGCTATGATAACCACTCAATTATGAGAAATTCTCTCCTCACGGTATCTATAAGAACTAAACCAGACAAAGGACACACGGATTGGCAATGCAGCCAATCCAGGTGCTAGCAGGTGTCCTGCTATTGAGCAAAGGCAGGGTTGTCAAAGGAAGCTGCTGCTCAAAGCCGTAGCAGGTGACATATTAAAGAGTACATGCCAAAATGATGAATTACCTATGATGTGGAGACAAAAATAAAGGGCAAGAAGGGCCTTCTGTCTGCAAGGGGAAGTTGAATCATATATGAAATATAAAGTGGGGTCACCATGAAAAAATGAATGACATCATTCAGGAAGAAAAAGACAGAGACAATAAATGGTCCTTGGATAGTGTTGACAACTAAAGGTTCCTTAGACTTCCACACCTCAGTCTGGTTCCTGTCTGCACGTATCTCCATAGTACACTTTCCACTTATGGTGGCTGGAATGGGCCCCATTCCCTTGAAAACATGATGCTAATGTGTTTTGGACTAAACACTGTGCCTAGGCCTGCTTTAAGTAAGGCTGAGAGATGCTGCTCGACAATTTAGAGAAGACAAAAGAAAGCCTGTTCTTCTGAGTAGTCTGACGTGCTACTTCTCAATGTCTACAGAAGTCAGACCCCCAACCCAGCTCCCTTTGGAACATATAATACCGAGTGAGTAAGATGAATTAGTTAGGATACTTATCCCACCAGATGCTAAGCCCATGTCTGGATCGCTCAGAATTCTACTCAGTGTTTGATGCAGAAATCAACGACAGCCTCGTGGCACGGAGCCTTCCACCACATGCCTTTATCTCTCTTACACACAAGTACTTTCCACTGCTGATGTCCATATGTGGCCCTTTCCAATCAACATGCTTCAGAATTTGATATTCCTCTACAGGCTTGAGGATAAGATTTTTTTTTGACTATTGTTTTTTCTTAATTTTTTTGCCCCAAATTAATAGCAGTCTTGATTTCACCTTGCCATGAAAGCAATATAGGCTTATTACAGATCATTTGAAAACTATAAAAAAAATGAGAGTAGGGAAAAATATTCCAGACTAGAAACAACCCTTATTAACAGTATAACACACTCTGTCTGATTTGCTTTTTAAAACTATATTCTTAAATTATTTGATTTTTATTCAACATTACCTCATGGATATTTCAAAGTTTGATGAAATGTTTTCAAGACATTAAGCTGCTACTAAGTGGCATTATGAATGGGGCACACAATTTACTCAAACATTTCTCTATTGAACATGCAGAGAGAGTACCATCCATCACTGCCTGCCAGTCTTGGATCCCACAGGATGCCAAGGAACAGAATATCAAGTGACACAGTAGGCCAGGGGTTGAGAAGGATCTCCACCAACAGCCTCCTTTCAGAAACTCCCAGGTGACGAATGACTCGGGTTATCTCCAGCAAACTTCCGAGCATCCTGTGTATCAGCTCCCTCATCTCTAAAATCACAAGGAAAGCTTTTACTCTGTAGGTTGTGGGGAGAATTGAATTGAGTAACATCTGAAAAACAGCCTGCAAAGGTGCCCGACCTGTCCAATCACAATTATATTGTTGTCCTATCAAGGAGAACAATGGTCTCTTTCCTATCTTTGGCTTTTAGTGAACAGGCCCCTTTAGTCAAATCATCGGCTCTAGCTTCCTTACTTTAAATGCATTATCCACAATGAGAACAGGGGGGACATACCATGGCATGCTCCTTTTGACATATGCTTCTTATCTTAGTGTTGGGGTTTGGTGACTGTTTATAGGATGAAGCCCCAGGTAGGGCAGTCTCTGGGTGGCCTTTACTTCAGTCTCTGCTCCACATATTGTCTCCCTTATTGCTCCTATGAGTGTTATGTTCCTTTTCTCAGAGGAACCAAAGCACCCTCACTTAAGTCCTCCTTCTTCTTGAGCTTCTTATGCTGGGTGAATTGTAACCTGTTTATTTTGAGTGCATATGAGGTGCGTTCTTTTGTGATTGGGTTACCTCTCTCAGGATGACACTTTCTAGTTCCATCCATTTGCCTAAGAATTTCATGAATTCGTTTTTTTTAATAGCTGAATAGTACTACATTGTGTATATATACCACATTTTCTGTATCCATTCCTCTGTTGAGGGATATCTGGATTCTTTCCAGCTTCTAGCTATTATAAATGAGGCAGCTGTGAACATAGTGGAGCATGTGTCCTTATTACATGTAGGAGCACCTTCTGCCCAGGAGTGGTATAGCTGGGTCTACAAGTAGTACTATGTCTAATTTTCTGAGGAATCACCAAACTGATTTCCAGAGTGGTTTTACCAGCTTGCGATCCCACCAACAATGTTTCTTTTTCGCATATCCTCTCCAGTATCTGCTGTCCCCTGAGTTTTTCATCTTAGCCATTCTGACCAGTGTAAGGTGGAATCTCAATGTTGTTTTGATTTGCATTTTCCTGATAACTAAGGATTCTGAACATTTCTTTAGGTGCTTTAGAGCCATTCGAGTTTCCTCAGTTGAGAATTCCCTGTTTAGCTCTGTACGCCATTTTTAATAGGGTTATTTGATTCTCTGGAGACTAACTTTTTGAGTTCTTTGTATACATTGGATTAGATACATTGGATTAGAGGATTTATGGGACTATGGTGGGGGGCTGGGAAAGGGGAAAGCCTTTGGAATGTAAACAAAGAATATAGAATAAAAAATGAAAAAAAGATATTTCCCCAATTTGTTGGTGGCCATTTTGGCCTATTGACCATGTCCTTTGCCTTACAGAAGCTTTGCAATTTTATGAGGTCCCATTTGTCAATTCTTGTTCTTAGAGCATAAGCCATTGGCGTTCTGTTCAGGAACTTTTCCCCTGTGCCCACGTGTTCAAGATTTGACCCCACTTTCTCCTCTATAAGCTTCAGTGTGTCTGATTTTATGTGTAGATCCTTGACTTGACTTGGACTTGAGCTTTGTACAAGGAGATAATAATGGGTCGATTTGCATTTTTCTGCATGCAGACCTCCAGTTGATCCAGCACCATCTGTTAAAAATGCTGTCTTTTTTCCACTGGATATTTTTAGCTCCTTTGTCAAATATCAAGTGACCATACAGTGTGTGGGTTCTTTTCTGAGTCTTCAATTTTTTTTATTGGATAAATTCTTTATTTACATTTCATTTCCCTTTTCCTGGCTCCCTGGCTTCCCATCCCCCAATGGTCCCATATACCCTTTTCCCTCCCCTTGTTTCCCCCCTCCTCCCCTTCCCACTTCCCTGTTCTGGTATTCCCCTACATTGATGCATTGACCTTTCCAGATCCAGGGTCCACTCCTTTCTTCTTCTCAGACATCATTTGGTATGTGGATTGTGTCTTGGGTGTTCCAAGATGCTAGGCTAATATCCACTTATCAGTGAGTGCATACCATGGGTATTCTTTTGAGACTGGGTTACCTCACTTAGTATGATGTTCTCCAGCTCCATCCATTTCTCTAAGAATTTCATGAATTCATTGTTTCTAATGGCTGAATAGTACTCCATTGTGTATATATACCACATTTTTGTATCCATTCCTCCGTTGAAGGACATCTGGGTTCTTTCCAGCTTCTGGCTATTATAAATAAGGCTGCTATGAACATAGTGGAGCATGTATCCTTACATCTACAAATGGTGCTGGCTCAACTGGAGGTCAGCATGCAGAAGAATGAGAATTGATCCACTCCTTTTTCCTTGTACTGAGTCTTCAATTCTATTCCATCGATCTTCCTGCCTGTCTGCATACTAATACCAGTTTTTATTACTATCACTCTATAGTAGAGCTTGAAGTCAGGGATGGTGATTCCCCCAGAAGATCTTTTGTTGTGGAGAATAGTTTTTGCTATCCTGGGATTTTTGTTATTCCAGATGACTTTGAGAATTGCTCTTTCTATATCTATGAAGAATTGATTTGGGATTTTGATGGGGATTGCATTAAATCTATAGATTGCTTTTGGCAAGATGGCCATTTTTACTTATTAATCCTGCCAATCCATGAACATGGGAGATCTTTCCAACTTCTGAGACTTTCTTTGATTTCTTTCTTCAGAGGCTTAATTTTCTTGTCATATAGATCTTTCACTTGCTTCGTTAGGGTCACACCTATGTATGAAATATTATTTGGAACTATTGTGAAGGGTGTCATTTCCCTAATTTCTTTCTCATCTTGTTTATCTTTGAGTAGAGGAAGGCTTGTGTTAAGTTTATATCCAGCCACTTTGATAAATTCATTTATCAGCTTTAGTAGTTCTCTGGTGGAAGTCTTGGAGTCCCTTAAGTATACTATCAAATCATCTGCAAATAGGGATAGTTTGACTTCTTCCTTTCCAACTTGTATACCTTTGACCTCTTTTTGCTGCCTGATTGCTCTGGCTAGGACTTCAAGTACTATATTGAATAGATAGGAAGAAAGTGGGCAGCCTTGTCTGGTCCCTGATTTTAGTGGGATTGCTTCAAGTTTCTCTCCATTTACTTTGATGTTGGCTACTGGTTTGCAGTATATTGCTTTCACTATGTTTAGGTATGGGCCTTGGATTCCTGATCACTCCAAGACTTTTATCATGAAGGGATGCTATATTTTGTCAAAAGCCTTTTCAGCATCTAATGAAATGACCATGTGTTTTTTTTCCTTTAGTTTGTTTATGTAGTGGATTACATTGATGGATTCCCATATATTGAACCATCCCTGCATCCCTGGGATGAAGCCTACCTGATCATGGTGAATTATAGTTTTGATGCATTCTTGGATTTGGTTAACCAGGATTTTGTTCAGTATTTTTGCATCAATGTTCATGAGGGAGATTGGTCTGAAGTTCTCCTTCCTTGTTTGGTCTTTGTTTGGTTTAGGTATAAGTGTTATTGTGGCTTCATAGAATGAATTAGGTGGTGTTCCTTGAGTTTTTAGTGAAAAAGTTTGAAGAGTATCGGTATTAATCAGTATTAACTCTTCTTTGAAGATCTGATAAAATTCCCCACTAAATCCATCTGATCCTGGGCTTTTTTTTTTTTTTTTTTTTTTTGATGGTAGACTATTAATGACGGCTTCTATTTCCTCAGGGATTGTGGGACTATTTAGATGGTTTATCTGATTCTGTTTTAATGTTGACAACTGGTATGTATCTAGAAAGCTGTCCATTTCATCCAGGTTTTCTAACTTTGTTGAGCATAAACTCTTGTAGTAGGATCTGATGATTTTTTTTAAATTTACAGTTTCTGATGTTATGTCTCCCTTTTCTTTTCTGATTTTATTAATTTGGATACAGTCTCTGTGCCCTCTGGTTAGTCTGGCTAAGTGTTTATCTATCTTGTTGATATTTTTCAAAGAACTAGCTCCTTGTTTTGATTCTTTGTATAGTTCTTTTTGTTTCTGTTTGGTTGATTTCTGCTCTAAGTTTGACTATTTCCTGCTGTCTACTCCTCTTGGGTATATTAGCTTCTTTCTGTTCTAGAGCTTTCAAGTGTACTGTCAAGCTGATAGTGTAAGCTCTCTCCATTCTCTTTTGGAGGCACTCAGAGCTATGAGTTTTCCTCTTATCACTGCTTTCGTTGTGTCCCATAAATTTTGCTATAATGTGCTTCATTTTCATTAAATTCTAAAAAGTCTTTAATTTCTTTCTTTATTTCTTCCCTGACCAACTATTGTTGAGAAGAGCATTGTTCAAAGTCCACATGTATGTGTGTTTTCCATTACTTTTGTTTGAGCTTAAGACCAGCCTTAGGCCATAGTGATCTGAAAAGATACATGTAATAATTTCAATATTTCTGTATCTGTTGAGGCCTTTTTTGTGACAAATTATATGGTTAATTTTGAAGAAGGTATGACAAGGTGCTGAGAAGAAGGTATATTATTTTGCTTTAGGGTGGAATGTTCTATAAATATGTTTGATCCATTTGGTCCATAACTTCAGTTAGTTTCATTGTATCTCTGTTTAGTTTCTGATTCCATGATTTGTCCATTTTTGAGAGTGGGGTGTTGAAGTCTGTTGCTACTAAGTTTCCAACCCAGTTCCCTAGTGAAAGAAAGCTAAACTCACAGGTTAACAAAACAAGCTACAAGCCTAGACTGGGCAGGCCTCCCACTACTCTGTTTCAATCTATTTTATCCCCTACAACTTGCAGTTTCTCCAGGCCGGGAGCTTCTCTCCCTGCCGCCTCTCCGTTTCTCTTTATCTGTTTCTTTCTCCCCGTTTCTTCTCCGTTTCTTCTCCTCTCATTGCTCCTCCTCCTCCTGTTTTATACCCCATAGCTCCTCCCCTAGACTCTGCTCCTTCCACTTTCCTCCTGCCCAATCATTGGCTCAAGCCTTTATTTGAAAAGTTAAGGTGGGGAGATGGTTCACAAGGCAACTCCTCATCTGCAGCCCCTCTGAGGAGTGGAATTAGCATCCAAAAAAGAGCCCAGGGCTATCCACAACAGAAGTCTCCCACTATTATTGTGGGGGGGGGGCAAAGTGTGCTTTGAGCTTTACTAAAATTTCTTTTATGGATGTGGGTGCCCTTGCATTCAGAGCATAAATGTTCAGAATTGAGAGTTCATCTTGGTAGGCTTTTCCTTTGACCAGTATGAAGTCTCCCTCCTTATCTTTTTTGACAACTTTTGGTTGAAAGTCAATTTTATGTGATATAAGAATGGCCACTCCAGCTTGTTTCTTGGGACCATTTGCTTAGAAAATTGTTTTCCAACCTTTGATTCTTTCTTAGTGATTGTATTTGTCACTGAGTTGGGTGTCTTGTATGCAGCAAAACGTTGGGTCCTGTTTACGTATCCAGTCTGTTAGTCTATGTCTTTTTATAGGGGAATTGAGACCATTGATATTAAGAGATATTAAAGAAAAGAGATTGTTGCTTACTGTTATCTTAGTTAAAGGTGACATTCTGGTTATGTAGCTATCTTCTATTGGGTTTGTTGGAAAATTACCTTATTGACTTTTCTATGGTGTGGTTTGCTGCCTTGTGTTGGTATTTTCCACCCGTTATCCTTTGCAGAGCTGGATTTGAGGAAAAATATTGTGTAAATTTGCTTTCGTCATGGAATGTCTTGTTTTCTCCCTCTATGGTAATTGAAAGTTTTGCTGGGTACAGTAGTGTGGTCTGACATATATGTTCTCTTAAGGTCTCTATGACATCTGCCCAGGCTCTTCTGGCTTTTATAGTCTCTGGTGAGAAGTCTGGTATAATTCTGATAGGTTTGCCTTTATATGTTACTTGCCCTTTTTCCCTTACTGCTTTTAATATTCTTTCTTTGTTTAGTGCATTTGGTGTTTTTATATTATCTGATGGGAGGAATTTCTGCTCTGGTCCAATCTGTTTGGAGTTCTGTAGGCTTCCTGTATGTTCATGGGTATCTCTTTCTTTAGGTTAGGGAAGTTTTCTTCTATAATTTTGTTAAAGATATTTATTGGCCCTTTAAGATGTAAATACTCACTTTCGTCTGTTCCTAAAATCCTTAGGTTTGGTCTTCTCATTGAGTCCTGGATTTCCTGGATGTTTTGGGTTACAAGCTTTTTGCATCTTGCATTTTCTTTGACTGTTGAATCAATGTTTTCTATGGAATCTTCAGCATCTAAGATTCTTTCTTCTATCTCTTGTATTCTGTTGTTGGTGCCTACATCTATGACTCCTGAATTCTTTCCAAGGTTTTCAATCTTCAGAGATGTCTCACTTTGCAATTTCTTTATTGATTCTATTTCCAGTTTTAGGTCCTGGATAGTTTTGTTCCATTCCTTCACTTTTTTTCCCTGAAATTCTTAAAGTAATTTTTGTGTTTCCTTGTTAAGGGATTCTACTTGTTGACCCATGTTTTCCTGTGTTTCTTTTAGGGATTTTTGTGATTCCCCTTTAAGGGCTTCTGCATGTTGACCCATGTTCTCCCATAATTTCCTATGGGATTTTTGTATTGCTTCTTTAAGGGCTTCAACCTGTTAGCCCATGTTCTCCCATATTTCTTTAAGAGATTTTTGTGTTTCCTCTTAAAGGGCTTTTACCTTTTGATCCATATTCTCTTGTATTTCTTTAAGGGATTTTTGTGCTTCTACCTGTTGACCCATGTTCTCTTGTAATTCTTTAAGAGAGTTATTTATGTCCTTCTTGAAGTCCTCCATCAGCTATATGTGATTTTAAATCTAGTTCTTGCTTTTTTGATGTGATGGAGTATGCAGGGTTTGCTGTTGTGGCAGAACTGGATTCTGATGGTGCCATGTTGCCTTGGTTTCTGTTGGTAATGATTTTGTGTTTGCCTTTGGCCATCTCATTATCTCTGGTGTTAGCTGGTCTTTCTGTATCTTCTCTGTCCTGCAGGCCTCTTTTTCTGTACTCCTGGGATTCTCTTTCTGTCCAATGCCCTGCAAACAGCTGATTCTCCAGAAATTATCAGGTGGTGGGGTTTCCCCTCAGGCAGACTTGGCAAGAGTTGAATGCCCTGTACTCTGCTAGCTCTCAAATGATCTGCTGCTAATGGATCTTGAATACCCTATTGATGCTGGTTCTTGAATGCCCAGCTTCTACCTATTCGAATGCCCTGCTGCTACCAGTTCCAAAATGACCTGCTCCTGCCAATTCTTGAATGCCCTTCTCCTGCCGGTTCTCTAAAAAGAATCAGGAAGTAGGCCTCTCTCTGTGCCAGATGTGGTGCAGGTCTGCCACACCCAACGGAAAGGAGTGGTGATGCGGGAGGAGGGATGGGTAGAAGGGACAGAAGGGGCAGAAGGGGAGTGGTGATCTGGAGGCTGCTAGGTAATGAGTCCCAGAGCAGAGGGGTTCTGGGACTCTAGGTGGTGGGTGGTGATTCTTACCTAATACCCTGCTCCTGTCAGTTCTCTAGAAGTATCCAGAAAATATTATCTTTGATGTTTTGTGATTTGCGGTAATTTATAAAGAAGAATCTGAGAGATGATTCTCTGCAAAGAAACGAGTTCCTTAGAGACTCCATGCTATGCTCTGCATCTCCAGAGTGGTCCTGTTGTAGGGAGGAAGGGAGGGTTTGGCATCACATAGGCCCAAGTGGATGAATACGCCTAGTGTTGGGCATCAGTGTCGGGAGACCTACTTGATGATAACTCTCTCTAACAGTCTTCCATTTTAGTCCTAGAGGTGGTAAAAGGAATCCTTTGCTCTTTTCCCTTCATCATCACTCCTTTCTTCCCTTCAGTTGCATGGAATGCAAGAGAGAAGCCCCAGTAACTACAATAAACTTGTTTTGCTTTCATCTTTGAACCCGTCTCACATATCTGCTCAGAGGGTAAGAAGGAACTTCTTTCTTTATGAGGGAATAGATATATTTAACTGTGCACACACCTACCCTCATTTGCCCCACTTCCTGTTCTTGCACCTTGCTCTTAGATGGTTTTTGAAGGTGCCTGCCATGACATGGGTTCCTGTGATCTCAATAGTGAATGCAGGGCACTTGCCTGAGGCTATTTGAAACTGTTTTATCTGTATCTCTAAATGCTTACCCAGCTTCGTTTTTAATCCATCTCATCTCTGGGCCTTGCTTAAAACTAACTTCCTCCTTCTTCACCTGCAACTGGAAGTACACTCCAAAACTCGTGGCATTGTACCAGTAGGCCCTGAACAGTTAGTATCATGACAGTTTGGGTATGAACTCCCATCCCATAAAGTAACTAATAAAATCACAAAAGCAGAGTGTTGCTTCATCCTGGATCTTTATCCACTGTAGGCTTCATGCAATGGAAATGTTCCATATGCAGAACTTTGTCTCTTCAAAGTCATCTGCGCCTGCAACCTCTCATTATTTTAAGAAGAAATACTGACTTTAGTAATGCTTGCTAAGTAACGATTCCATATTCCTAATAAATATCTGTTCAACTGGATTATAATAGCCTGGAAGGTACAAGTGGTAAATCTTAGTATGTGACTCTTCGCCCAGAGCTCTCTGTGTTAGAAGTTACCTTAAAACACTCAAATATGCACACACACACACACACACACACACACACATTCATAAATATATACATGTGCACATGTACATATGCATATACACTCACATATCCAAGTACATATGCACACATATAACAATACATATATATGCACAGTATATATGCATTTGTCCATATATTACACACATGTGCATGCACACATGTGTACACACATACACCTATACATGCATACATATACATAGGTACACACATGCACATTCATACATGTGCATAGGTACACACAAGCATATACACATGCATACATGCTCATAATACAGGCACACATGCACATATATGCAGCATACACACAGTTACTAAAGGAAATGGGTGCATCGTTTACCTGCAGCCTTGTGTTTTATGATGACACTAACACAAGTTCTCGTCATGAACATCCACTTTCATTTTTTTTATCATCCAACTATGTTAATTTATTAAAATTAGAAACTACAAATGGAAAAATTTAAATATATTATTCTATATAAGCATTAGAACAGTGATCACAACCCTGAATTACATAATGAATAATTACTAGTTTTTTTATCTACTACTCTAAATTATACAATATACATGATTTTTTCCTATGTCAAATACTTGAATATGAGAAAGACCATCATTCTTGTATGTAACTCCCAATATTAATTTGGTCACTAAAACTGTAGGCATTTACTTACTATCTGAAATATTATGTCAACCATTAGCTAACCTCAAAACCTATAGATCTGAAAAAAAAAGTAAGTTGAAACAGAATACAGATTTGACAGACAAAACTCTAACCCTAGGTTATCAGTTATGATGGATGTTACACTCATGAACAGGCTATCACATGACAAAGTCAACTTTAAAACAGGAAGATGAGCCAGGGAGAACTATCATATCAACATGTTTTTTTTGTTTGTTTGTTTGTTTGTTTTTTTGGGTTTTTTTTGTTTTTTTTTGTTTTTTCCTGAGGTGAGAAGAGAGACTCAGTGATCTGAAGCACAATACAATGTGAGATGGGCATGGCCACATGGGCATGTGAAGAAATGTAGGTAGCCTCCAGATGTCACATCTGATGTCCAGATTGCTGGTTCACCTTAGTCTATAAGCAAAAGAAGCAGAATTCTACCAATAAGAATAAGCTTAGAAAACAGATTTTCCCAGCACCTAGATATCTTAATTTTTTTTATTTTCTATATTCTATGTTTACATTCCAAAGGCTTTCCCCTTTCCCAGTTCCCCCCTCCCTATGTCCCATAGTTCCTCTCCCCCCCAACTATTACATTCCAAAGGCTTTCCCCTTTCCCAGTTCCCCCCTCCCTATGTCCCATAGTTCCTCTCCCCCCCAACTATTCCCCAATCATTCCCCCTCCCCCCCCACAGTTTCTCTACAAAACTGGATCCAATCTTTCCAGGCCCAGGGTCCTCTCCTTTCTTCTTGGGAATCATTTGACTTGCTAATTGTGCCTTGAGTATTTAGGGCTTCTGGGCTCATTAATATCCACTTATCAGTGATTGCATTTCATGTGTATTCTTTTGTGATTGGGTTAGCTCACTCAGGATGATATTTTCCAGGTCTAACCATTTACCTACAAATTGCGTGAATTCATTATTTTTAATTGCTGAGTAGTATTCCATTGTATAAATATACCACATTTTCTGTATCCATTCCTCCTTTGAGGGATATCTGGGCTCCTTCCAATTTCTGGCTATTATAAACAAGGCTGCTATAAACATAGTAGAGCATGTGTCTTTATTGTATGCAGGGGAATCCTCTGGGTATATGCCCAGGAGTGGTATGCCAGGGTCCTCTGGAAGGAACATTCCCAATTTTCTGAGGAACCGCCACACTGATTTCCAGAGCGGTTTTACCATTTTGCAATCCCACCAACAGTGGAGGAGTGTTCCTCTTTCTCCACATCCTCGCCAGCATTTGTCGTCTTTTGAGTTTTTAATCTTAGCCATTCTGACTGGTGTGAGGTGGAATCTCAGGGTTGTTTTGATTTGCATTTCTCTGATGACTAACGATGTTGAACATCTCTTAAGTAGTTTCTCATCCATCTGAATTTCTTCTGGTGAAAATTCTTTGTTTAGCCCTGTGCCCCATTTTTTGATAAGGTTATTTGGTTCTTTGGGGTCTAACTTCTTGAGTTCTTTGTATATATTGGATATTAGCCCTCTGTCAGATGTGGGGTTGGTGAAGATCTTTTCCCACTTTGTTGGTTGTTGTTTTGTCCTTCTGACAGTGTCCTTTGCCTTGCAGAAACTTTGTAATTTTGTGAGGTCCCATTTGTCAATTCTTGATCTTAGAGCATAAGCTATTGGTGTTCTGTTCAGGAACTTTCCCCCTGTGCCTATGTCCTCCAGGGTCTTCCCAAGTTTCTTTCCTAATAGTTTCAGTGTGTCTGGTTTTATGTGGAGGTCCTTGATCCACTTGGAGTTGATCTTAGTGCAAGGAGATAAGAGTGGGTCAATTCGCATTCTTCTGCATGTTGACCTCCAGTTGAACCAGCACCATTTGTTGAAAAGACTATCTTTTTTCCACTGGATGGTTGTGGCTCCTTTATCAAAGATCAAGTGACCATAAGTCTGTGGGTTAATTTCTGGGTCTTCAATCCTATTCCATTGATCCACTTGCCTGTTGCTGTACCAATACCATGCAGTTTTTAACACAATTGCTCTGTAGTACTGTTTGAGGTCAGGGATATTGATTCCCCCAGAAGTCCTTTTATTGTTGATAATAGTTTTAGCTATCCTGGGTTTTTTGTTGCTCCAGATGAATTTGAGAATTGCTCTTTCTAGATCTATGAAGAATTGAGTTGGAATTTTGATGGGGATTGCATTGAATCTGTATAATGCTTTTGGCAAGATGGCCATTTTTACTATATTGATCCTGCCAATCCAGGAGCAAGAAATATTTTTCCATCTTCTGAGGTCTTCTTCGATTTCTTCAAGGACTTGGAGTTCCTGTCATACAGATCTTTCGCTTGTTTGGTTAGAGTTACGCCAAGGTACTTTATGTTGTTTGTGGCTATTGTGAAGGGTGTTATTTCCCTAACTTCTTTCTCAGCCTGCTTGTCCTTTGAGTACAAGAAGGCTACTGATTTGCTTGAGTTAATTTTATAACTAGCCACTTTGCTGAAGTTGTTTATCAGCTGTAGAAGTTCTCTGGTGGAGTTTTTTGGGTCACTTAAGTAAACTATCATATCATCTGCAAATAATGATAGTTTGAATTCTTCCTTTCCAATTTGTATCCTTTTGACTTCCTTATGTTGTCTAATTGCTCTCGCTAGAACTTCAAGTACTATATTGAAAAGATATGGAGAGAGAGGGCAGCCTTGTCTAGTCCCTGATTTTAGTGGGATTGCTTCAAGTTTCTCTCCATTTATTTTGATGTTGGCTACTGGTTTGCTGTAGATTGCTTTTACTATGTTTAGGTATGGGCCTTGAATTCCTGCTCTTTCCATGACTTTTTGCATGAAAGGATGCTGAATTTTGTCGAATGCTTTTTCAGCATCTAATGAGATGACCATGTGGTTTTTTTCTTTTAGTTTTTTTATGTAGTGGATTACATTGATGGATTTCCGTATATTGAACCATCCCTGCATCCCTGGGATGAAGCCTACTTGATCATGGTGAATGATCGTTTTGATGTGCTCTTGGATTCGGTTGGCAAGAATTTTATTTAGTATTTTTGCATCTATATTCATAAGAGAAATTGGCCTTTAGTTCTCTTTCTTTGTTGGCTCTTTTTGTGGTTTAGGTATTAGCGTAATTGTGGCTTCAAAGAATGAGTTGGGCAGTATCCCTTCTGTCTCTATTTTGTGGAATATTTTGAAAAGTATTGGTGTTAAGTCTTCTTTGAAGGTCTGGTAGAATTCTGCACTAAAACCATCTGCTCCCGTACTTTTCTTGGTTGGGAGGCTTTCTATAACCCCTTCTATTTCTTTAGGGGTTATGGGACTATTTAGCTGCTCTATTTGATGCTGATTTAATTTTGGTATTTGGTATCTGTCTAGGAAATTGTCCATTTCCTCTAGATTCTCCAGTTGTTTTGAGTATAGACCTTTGTAGTAGGATCTGATGATCTTTTGAATTTCCTCAGTTTCTGTTGTTATGTCTCCCTTTTCATTTCTAATTTTGTTAATTTGGATGCTGTCTCTATGTCCTTTGGTTAGTCTGGCTAGGGGTTTATCTATCTTGTTGATTTTCTCAAAGAACCAACTCCTGGTCTTGTTGATTCTTTGTATGGTTCTCTTTGTTTCTATTTGATTGATTTCAGCCCTGAGTTTGATGATTTCATGTCTTCTACTCCTGCTGGGTGAATTAACTTGTTTTTCTTCCAGGGCTTTAAGGTGTGCCGTTAAGCTACTAGTTTATGCTCTCTCCAGTTTCTTTTTGGATGCACTTAGAGCTATGAGTTTTCCTCTTAGCACTGCTTTCATTGTGTCCCATAGATTTGGGTAGGTTGTACCTTCATTTTCATTGAATTCTAAAAAGTCTTTGATTTCTTTTTTTATTTCTTCCTTGACCAAGGTGTCATTGAGTAGAGTATTGTTCAGTTTCCATGTGAATGTGGGCTTTCTGTTGTTTTTGTTGCTATTGAACACCATTCTTACTCCATGGTGATCTGATAGGAGGCATGGGATTAGATCAATCTTCTTGTATTTGTTGACATCTGTCTTGTGACCAATTATATGGTCTATTTTGGAGAAGGTACCATGTGGAGCTGAGAAAAAGGTATATTCTTTAGCTTTAGGATGAAATGTTCTATATATATCTCTTAAATCCAATTGGTCCAGAGTTTCAATTAGTTTCACTGTGTCCCTGTTTAGTTTCTGCTTTCCTGACCGTTCCATTGAGGAGAGTGGAGTGTTGAAGTCACCCACAATTATTGTGTTCGGTATAATGTGTGCTTTAAGCTTTAGTAAGGTTTCTTTTACGAATAAGGGTGCCCTTGCATTTGGAGCATAGATGTTCAGTATTGAGAGCTCTTCTTGGTGGATTTTCCCTTTGGCCAGCAAGAAGTGACCTTCTGAGTCTCTTTTGATGATTTTAGGTTGGAAGTCAATTTTATCTGATATTAGAATGGCTACTCCAGCTTTTTTCCTGAGACCATTTGCTTGTAAAATTGTCTTCCAGCCTTTTACTCTAAGGCAGTGTTTGTCTTTAACACTGAGATTTGTTTCCTGTATGCAGCAAAATGTAGGGTCCTGTTTCCGTATCCAGTCTGTTAATCTATGTCTTTTTATTGGAGAATTGAGTCCATTGATGTTAAGAGATATTAAGGAATAGTAATTATTACCTCCAGACATTTTTGAAATTATATTCATTTATTTTATTTATTTTTTATATTTGAGAGGTTACCTTCTTTTTGGGTTTGATGAGAGGAGGTTTCTATCTTGCTTCTTCCCGGGTGTAGTTTCCGTCCTTGTCTTGGTGTTTTCCCCCTATTATCCTTTGTAGGGCTGGATTTGTGGAGAGATATCGTGCAAATTTGGTTTTGTCATGGAATACCTTGATGTCTCCATCTATGGCGATTGAAAGCTTTGCTGGGTAAAGTAGTTTTGGCTTAAGTTTGTGTTCTCTTAGAGTTTGCATTATATCTGCCCAGGATCTTCTAGCTTTCATGGTCTCAGGTGAGAAGTCTGGTGTTATTCTGATAGGTCTTCCTTTATAAGTTACTTGGCCTTTTTCTCTTGCTGCCTTTAATATTCTTTCTTTGTTTAGTACATTTGGAGTTTTGATTATTATGTGACGGGATGTATTTCTGTTCTGATCCAGTCTGTTTGGGGTTCTGTATGCTTCTTGTATATTCATGGGCATCTCTCTCTTTAGGTTGGGGAAGTTTTCTTCCATAATTTTGTAGAAGATATTTGCTGGCCCTTTAACTTATACATCTTCATTCTCGTCTATACCTATAATCCTTAGGTTTGGTCTTCTCATTGTGTCCTGGATTTCCTGGATGTTTTGGGTTACAGCCTTTTTGCATTTAGTATTTTCTTTGACTGTTGAATCAATGGTTCCTATGGTATCTTCGGCTTCTGAGATTCTGTCTTCTATCTCTTGTATTCTATTGTTGATATTTGCATCTATGGCCCCTGATTTCTTCCCAAGGTTTTCTATCTCCAATGTTGTCTCCCTCTGCGATTTCTTAGTTGTTTCTACTTATGTTTTTAGTATCTGGATGGATATGCTCAGATCTTTTGCTTGCTTGATTGTGTTTTCATGTATTTCTTTAATAGATTTTTGTGTTTCTTCTTTCATAGCTTCTACTTGTTGGCCCACGTTCTTCTGTATTTCTTTAAGTGATTTTTGTCTTTCTTCCTTATTGTCTTCTTCTTTTTGATCCATCTTCTCCTGCATTTCTTGAAGTGATTTTTGTATTTGCCTTGTAAAGGCTTCTAAATTTTCTCCTCTATTTCTTTACGAGATTTTTCTATGTGTTCAGCTACCAGCATCCTGACCAGTGATTTTATATCCAAGTCTTGTTTTTCTGGTGTTTTGGGGTATCCAGGGCTTCCTGTTGTTGGTGAACTGGGTTCAGATGCTGTCATGTTGCCTTGATTTCTGTTAGTGACATTCCTTCGTTTACCTTTTGCCATCTGGTTATTTCTGGTGTTAGTTGACCTTGTTGTCACTGGCTGGTGTTTGAATCTCCTGTGAGGCTGGGCTTACCTGTTGTTTCTCTACTGGTGGTTATGCGTGATTGCTGCTCAACGGGATCACAAGCTGGTTGCCACCCGCTGACTTTGTGCATGGCCTGAAGTCTCCGGGAAGTTTGCGGGAGTGCAGCAGAGCCTCGGCAGTCACTGCTGGTCCTGCCTAGTAGCGAGAACCTAGCAGATCCCCCCACGTGGTAGCCCCTGATGGAATCTGTCTACCTGTGCCTTTCCAGCTGTGTTCTGGTTGCAATATGGAGGCCTGCCGCTATCGCTTGTCCGGGGTCCTGGGGAGCTGGGTGGCTCCGGCTGCCTCGGTGCAGGGCCTAAGCTCGCAGGGTCGTGCGACAGAGCCTAGGCGCCTGGGCCCGCCTGGGGGCGAGAGCTTAGCAGCTCTCCCTGCTCTAGCCCCAGGCAGAGTCTCTACTTGCACCTTTCCAGCTGTGTCCTGGTTGCAATATGGAGGCCTGCCGCTATCGCTGGTCCCGGGTCCTGGGGAGCTGGGTGGCTCCGGCTGCCTCGGTGCATAGCCTAAGCTCGCAGGGCAACATCCACTTTCATAATGTTTACTTCCCAGCCCCAAGATAAATACTCCCTGAATATCTGACTCTCTGTTCTTGATGATGTGCTGGTTGGTGCCCAAGTGCCTTGGAGGTGTGCAGGTAACGCCAACTTTAAAACGGATGCCACTTCTGAGCCCAGGCAAGATTTAAACAAAGATGTGAATGAGGTAAAAGAGAAAGACACAATGCTGACTTATCCTATCATTCCTTTCAAGTGGCATGGATACAACTTTTACATGATAAAAATATCATTCTTCTAACTCATTGTATTGAAAGTACATAAGACATGGATGAAAATAGCATATTTAATTGTTTATTTGTGGTATTTAAATTCTCAGTCTATGCTACAAAAATCTATATTTGCTAGCTTGTCCTCAGTGTCACAAGGAATCATTTAATTAGCCTAGAATGTAGTAGAATGTCTTATCATGCTGAACCTGCCTTCAGGATTTAGCTCACAGTGGTTCTGCATTTGAGAAAGACCTTCCTCCACAGAAAACCTTCCTCCACAGAAGAAGGAAGTAGGGACCACCAAAGATCACCACAGAGGGAAGAATATGTAAGTGAATAGAAATGCCTGCAAAGTACAGGTGTCTGTTTCCACAAACTTCAGAGAAACACCACGGTGTGGATAACAAAACCCCTGGCTTAGGGATGCAGAGCTTTGTAGGCAACCAGTCAACTACCATCCCAAGATCAAGATACAAGGAAAGTAGTAGCTAGCATTGTTAAGGTTAGAACTGGGTCAGAGCAGAGCAGCAAGGATCCTGGGAAGAGGAAATGGAGGGTTGTACATTTGTATTTATCAAGTCCAACAGATTAATTCATTGACAGGGCATATTTTCTTCCACCAACTCTCTCTTTACAAAATCTTAAACCAAGAATTACTTTCAAATTACCAAAGAAACCATGCTGTCTAGAAATGTAGTGAAAATACTGGTGACTAGCTAGGATTATCTAGAAAGAGATACTTTCTGAATGACAGAAGGGGGTAATAGGATGAGAATAAACCAAATGCATAATTCAAAGGCCAGAATTCAGATCATTTGATGTGCCGTCTGACACAATTGCTGGAGAGTTAGGAGAGAGCAGGCGCAAGCTCCAAACTACACATGAATAATTTAAGCAGCGTAGAAGATAATGGGCCACAGCCATGAAGCCAGTAAGCGACTCTGCCAGGATTCAAATTCAGGACACTTCTACTTTAAAACTCCCATTCTTAGCACTCAATTTCTGGCTGGAATGCCAATACACAGCTACCCTGAGACCATGCAGATGAAATTGTTAATTTGTACCTTCAGATCTTCCTATTTCGGTGGCCAATTATTATGAGTGAGATAGACATTTACTCTCTCACAGAAAGGAGGTCAGAAATCCCAGGATCAGGCTCCTTCTAAGTCTCCAGGCACTAGGCTATACCCATGCCTTGGCCAACTTCTATAAGCCATATCTGCTGCCTAGCACATTGTCCCTTCTGCCTTCCTCTTCAGTGTTTGTCACTCCAGCCTCCACTTCTGCTTTTCCATCACTTCACTGTCAGATTCTCCTCCTGCCTTCCTATAAGGACCCTTATGATTCCTTTGAGCTCACCTGGATTAGCCTCTCTTGAGATCTTTAATCACATTTCTCAAGGCCCTCTTACCATGTTGCATGAGGTACAGATTCTGCGGATAAAGACATGAACATTTTTGGAGGGCCATTATGAGTCAGCCAATCAGTCTTTATTGATTGACAGTAGCAGATACATTGTAGAGCATTTGCTTTTGTTTAAGGCTGGCAGAGTTTAAAGTCTTCAACAGTAGTGAGATGTCACGGTCCCTTTCTGGCTCCCTGCCCATGTGTGTTAGAAAGAGCCTGTAGTTCAAAGTGCTGAAAGAGGTAACAGGAAGTCAATGCAAATGCCAAAAGGACACACTGGTCTCTGAATACTAGTGACTTCCAAATGGTCAGAAGCTCTGCCCCAGTAGTGCTACAGAATTGGTGTGTACGGAGAAAAGACTTCATCAAAGATACAGAAACTTCAACCCTGGTCAGGGGCAGAGATCATTTTTCAAAGCTCTCTATATAACATCTAGCATTCTGCAAAACAGAAGTAGCCAAGGGTAGTCATACTGTACAAGTATGTTTTTCTACTCCTACATTCAGGTGTGTATCTTCTGTCAGCTTTAAATACCTTAAGCTGACCTGTGCCTCTGTTTCATCATCTGTAAAATGAGAACTAATAACTATTTCTGTAAAGAATACCAGGAAGATTGAAGTCTGACTTAGTTGTTTTCACTTGCTATAGTAAATAACCTGACCTCTCAAATAATAAAAGTATAAGACAAATGGGCTCATTTCAGCTTTGAGTTCCAGGTGACTAACTATAGTGGTTGCAAAGTCACAGAGGCAAGTGCTATAGCCATACCAATTTCTCATCCCAAGAAGCAGAAGGCAATGATACCCTACTCATTTATAAAGTCAAGAATTCTAGTCACAGTATGTGCCACAAAGAGTGGGCAGCTCTTCCCACCTCATTTAATATAATAGTCAAGATAACCCCTTGAAAGTCTACTCAGAAACCCAGCTTCCAGGTGACAGCTCTATTGCAAATACTATTTATTTGAGATGTCAAATTCTGTGGTCTGGAAATACAAGTGGTTATGTGCTGCCTAATCTGAGTGCTGGGAACCTGAAGTCCAGTTCTCCACAAGAACAATAACCATATGCTCTGAACCACAGAGCTATCTTTCTAGTCCCAGTGATCTCTAGTATGTGATACACAAAGAATGCATTCTCCAATTCTGCTGTGTGGCAGTGTTAATGACTGAAATAACTGAGGAACACACTTTGTAGTGATACTTTCCTACATGCTCAGGTCTTCCTTGCCTCCATAATGGCTTCATTATGTCTCTTTCTGTTCAATCCCTCCTGTGGCATGCATCCCAGACTCCTCTACTGCCTCTCTCACCATCCTATGCATCCTCCACAGCTGTACTGTAGTTCTCAATGCATAGGCACTCCTGCCCTTTTGTGAATAAGTAGACTATACTGCAATGAACAAAACTGAAGCTCTCTCAGCCTGTGTCCACATCACAACTCTTTAATCCTTGGAGCCTTCAGAATTTCTTTCTAAATAAGGCTCTTCTTTTCCTTCCTATTTTTTATTTAGGAAAATAAAATAGGAAATGAAGACAGAAAATGAAGGGCTCCTGGAGAATTTTATAACAGCAAAGATCTTGTATGTGGGGACATTGTTAACTGTCCTACTGTCATTTTTTTAGCAGCACACCCAGGAAGTGGGCAAGGTTACTCCAGTATTCCTGCTGGTCAGCCACAGGAGTCATGCTCATCTGGAATGAAGCATTCCAGATATTGGGAGCAGATGGCTAGAAACTAGGTGGAGCAAGGGAGTGAGCACAAGGAGCAACTGCCTCTTTCTGAACAATTTTTATTTTAAAGCTGAAACTGAAGCCAGTTGAAGTTGGATTGAAACCTCTGACTTTAGGACTTGGCAAGATGGAGCATTCCATTTTCACTCACTAAAGCTGATTTCTAAAAAGTGGAAAGCACAATAATTTATAACTTTTGACATTTTTAAAAAATATAAAACAAAATAATAAAATCATAGTAGGACCTAATTTATTTATCTAACTTTGATGATCATCATCATCATTATTAAACTAGCATTAAAATAACAGGTTAGTCTACATACTGTTGTACTAATAAATATTGCTAAATCTACACTGGTATAAAATAAAGTTTAAATACTGAAAACCATTCACTTGGGTTTTTCCCAATTTACATATTTTCCACCATACTACCCAGAATGACAAGAAGTTACAGACATTATTGAAAATTATTCGTAAAATGTCAGGGACACATTTAATATATGCTACTGGAGTGACTTTCTAGCATTCCACCGAAAATAAACTAATTGAAAGGAAGGAAGAAGCATAAAAAGAAATAACCTCCTTCAAACACAACATGAAAAGAGAACTGTTCTTCAAATATGTATGTGATTCTAGCCCCAGAGCTTTCCACATTTTCATCTCAATTTAGTAGCCTTGAGAAGACAGAGGAGGGCACCTTCTGTTGTGCTGAGGAGTGGGTAGGGGAACAAATGTCACATTACAGGTGTTCTCTGCTCCTTCCTTCGAATGTTAGATCATAGATGGATAGGAAATAATGTATTTTTGAGCTTAGAAATCTTGAAAATTGCATTTTGAGAAGTGGAGAGACTTGGATGACATGGTAATTCTGGCATATTATCTCAAATGTCACAGTATGTCTATGCTATGAGAGACAGCAGGGCTTGTTGCTAGATTCAAGACTCATGACTGCTGCCTAGAGTTCACCACAGAAACAGGGGATCAGTCTTTGTCTCCTGCCCCAAAGCTGATATCATTGAACTGGCTCAACTCCATTTATTTGTACTCCCATTTGACATTCCTAGGAGACAGAGATGAGTAACCCAAATAGGAAGAGCTGGCTGTTCCCTGAGTCAGTTAGGAGCATCAAGGGACAGATTTTAGTGACATAGATATGACTGTGAGGTCACAGGCAGGCAAGCCCTGAGATTCAGAGCTAATAGGTACTCATTTTTCTACTTTGACTTCTCGTGAAGGGCTTCCAAGGGATTGGAAAAGGACTTGGCTGGAGGATTCTGTTATTTGAGCAGTTATATCATTTGACACAAGAGATGGAAAAAGACCAGAATGCGGCCCAAGAGACATAGCAAATTGCTGATGGCTTTAGTTAAGCCACATAAATGAATAAAATATCAAAAAAAATTTCCCTACATTATCCAGACTAATGCATATCAAAGATTAAAGCTTGATATTTAGGAAGGAGTGAAGAAAACAAAATCTGAACCCAACACAAATGGCTGACACACACCCCAGACAACTGCCATCTATCATGTGCCTTAAATCCTAATAGCATCCCAAAGAAGGGGAACCAATATTCTATCCAAAGGAGAGTTGTGCAATAAGAAAGAGTTTTAAAGCAGCTCAGATTCTACTCAAGTCCTTGGCTTCCTAAAGTAGCCTTAAAGCTCATATGGTTCCTATGATATTTTCATTTTACTTTTTTACCAAGTTATATTTTATATACAATAAACTGTTCAGATTATAATCATAAAAATGGGGATGCTTTGGCGAATGCATTTACACAAATTTCCCTACCATGTTGCAAGTTATTCCCATCAGTTCAGGATAATGGAGAAAAAAAATTTTTTAAGTTCTAAAAGAAAAATATTTTTGAACTAGTATTTTATACCCAGCCCTGATATCAAGTGACCATATTTTCTAAGGTAAAAGTAGAATTAAGACATTTTTGGATATGTGAGAATGAAAATGTAAAGAATATTACAATGAACTAACCAAAAGCAGGCAATAAAAGGCTTAGTGGTACAATGACTCTAAGAACAAAAAGACATACAGTGTAAATAAGAAACAGTGATAATTCTAGGATAATAGTCAAAGATAGATGAATATGTAATTATTCATCAGAGCAGAGAGGGATAGGACAGACATTTTTAAGTTACATAACGTCTTGTACAATAAGTGAACTCTAAGAGTGTTATAGTTTTGGGAGAAACTTTGGGGTACTTGAGTGAAAATACGTGATGAAGACTAAGTGAAAAAACGAGCCCATAAAATATTGCACTGGGAAATTCATCATACCTAAGTAAATGGGCCGACAGTCAACATGTTTACATGGCTGTGGCAAGCTAATATTAAGTAATGATAACAAGTATTATATAGCATGTTTCTATAATAGAAATTCAATGTCTTAAATATACATTTTTATAATAGGTAGAAGATTGAAAGAGAGCTGTGGTTGATTCCAAGGAAGATGACATAAAATCAAACCTTCATTTTCCATACTGAATGAATGCTTAAAATTGCAAGTATGTAGAGAAAAAATAGAGATGCACAGTCTTTCTGATAATATTATTTACAGAATAATATCCCTTTTATATAAATATATGCATAGATGTTTAAAAACTTAACATGACAGTATTTTAATTTGTTGCTTTGTCATTTAGTTAATTGCTATTTATTATGTTTATGTATGTCCCCCTCTATATATTTCTGCTCACCACATGAGTGCATGTACTCATGGGGATCAGAAAAGTACATCGAATCTTGGAACTAGAGTTACAGGCAATGGTGAACTGCCTGACATGGGTGCTAGGAATCAAATCAAGTTCCTCTGAAAGAGCAGTAAGTACTTTTCTCTACTGAGACATCTCTCTAGTCCAAAACAATTAATTTTAAAAGAAAATGACTTGAGTTTAAGAATCAAAGGCACCTGTTTAGATGAAAAAGGCCTTCAGCAACTAGGTGAACCATCAGATTTTAGTTCTACAAAATGAGGACAGGTGAACCTATTGGCAGTTTTATAAGCATGAATGGAAGATGCTGTCTCATTGTTAAGACTCAGACAGAAAGAGATTTGATAAAGTGTCTCTCAATGGTTACCTGAATGGAAACCATGTGTTCTGTCTTCTGAACTGGATTCCCAACTCACACATGGATCCAAAAGTCTTGTCTCTAGGCTCTCTGATGAAGGTTTTAAGACCTGAGGATTCACTGGATAATTTGCTCACAGAGTTTGCAGAGCACTAGTTGCAACCCTATGCACATGTGATTTCAGTGCTCATCCTACATCAACTAGTAACCTGGAAATTTTCCTCAGAATCACTCAGCTGCAGTTTTCAAACTTTCTGAGAAGAGGGTGATTTCTCCTGAATACCAAACCTCTGTTCTGGGCTTGCCACTTGGCGGGCATTCAAAAATCAGAGCTCCCTTTCCCTCTACAAATCAGCTTCATCTATGATATAAAATTGCCTTGGCACATTACTGAGTCAGAGAGTTAAAATAAAAACTCCAGACATTGAACTGGATCCAGCTTCGATTGTACAAACTATCAACAGCTGGTTATTGAGGGGATGGTGTGTGCCTGGCATTCCATCAGATGCTGTGAAGAAAATTAGCATTTCAGGATCAGAAGTCTATGCCAGAAGAGGTCAGTGACAGAAGGCATCAATGTGAAGAAAATTCAGGACCAGAGAATGGTAAAGATGTCCAACACTCTAGAATATTTCCACTTACAGACATACATTACATAGAATAAGAAACTGGGGTATCTAGGTAATTACAGCTTGAACAAAAGCATTACAGTGAAAGATCACTCTAAGCAAGCTGTGATAGACAATCCATAGAACTGTTTCTGGATATATCCCTGTTTTAATGGGCAGCCTTTATTAGATAAAACATTTATGTTAACTATGGTGAGGAAACTTGAGATATGAAGCACCCATTAGCAAAGGTCCTCCATTTACAGCAGAATTCAGCCCAGAGTTATGCCTTCTTGTGTGCCCTGTGTACCTTTTGAATATATCTATCCAAATGGTACTCACAAAACTTGTCACTAAGACCGTTGTTACTTGTTGTTCACAAAGATAAAGGAGAATACTGTGTGTGAGAGAGAGAGTCTTGGACAGTTACTGTTCATGTAGACTGCAAGATCAGAATGTACTGAGTTTTGGAAGTTTGGCTTAAGGGTGATTTTGGTGTGGAAACTTGACAAAAATGAGGGAAGAATCAAGATCAACCAATGTTTCTACCTAATATTGGTAGAATGTAGGCATGCTTTTTTCGTAGGCCACAAACTTGAAACCAGTAGAAATAGCAATGAGAGGCTTTTGAGGGGAAGACCCAAACACACTAAGAATACACACTATTTTTCTTGGCCACTGCCTCCTGCTGCTGTCTACTGAAGTCTTCTGTAGAAGGCTCCTATTCCTAAGGGAATAGGGTGGAATAACAGTTGGAAGGCCAGAGGTACAAGAACCTAGTAAAGTCGCCCTAAAAGGTATGCTTACACATGCCTGTGTGAATCCTGGCACTGTGCCTTTTCTAGTGAAAAGGGTACTAGAACTTCTGTCTGTGAAGACTGCAAGGTCTCTTTGGGTCCCATTGTGCACATTAGTTTCTTGTTAATCTCCATGATTTCTTGTCCACACATTGATGAAACCTCATTAACCTGCTTCATCCTCAAACATTAGCCTCGGTGTTTTCTCACATGTCATCTTCTTCATACTTTCAGCAAGAGGGAGAAAGGGATGCAGGAAGAGTAGTAACGAAAGTTTAAAGAAGAGGAGAAGAGTGTGTGAGGGAAGAAAAGCTTTCCTGTGGAATATTGATCCAGTCCCAATGATCCTGTTCTCTTAACTACATCAGATCCTTATTATCTTCAGAATGGTTAATCTTCAAACACCATCACCCACCAGCATATGACTTTAGATGGCTTGGGAGACAAAAAATTCCATCCATAATCATCATAAAATACTGAAGAAATAGTCTCTCTGGTATCCTACTGCTGACCTTTCTACTTGTTGCAGGATGTGGAGGCATGACAAGGATGCCTCCCTACTCAATAAATGATCATATTTTGGAAATAAATTGAGTTTAAGTTTCCCACAAAATAGTGAAAGACAGTATGCAATGCATGTTGTTTTATTTAAATGTGACAAGTTTGAATTCAAATGCTGGGTCAGTTGTTTGCAAACTTTACAACCTTGAATGACTATGTCAGTTCCTTTACCTTTGCTTTTAAACAGGAATATGAACATTTATCAGATAGCATTGTTTTCAAGATAAGAGACTGGCATTTATTGGACAAATATTTTGTAGGAATCCCTGTTTCTATATTTCTGCCATCATTTTACTTTTTTAATTACTTTTCCTGCATTTCTTCATATGCAAATATGGAGTAATTATAACTTTTAGATGTATACATGTTATGCATACAGATCCTAAACAGTTGATGAAGAGGAAGGAGAGAGAGAGAGAGAGAGAGAGAGAGAGAGAGAGAGAGATTAGAAAGTGAAAGAAAGGAGGATGAGGATGAAGAGGAAAAGAAAAAAGTAAAGGAGATGGAAAAAAGAAGAAAAAGAAGGAAAGGAAGGGGAGGAAGGCAAGGGAGGTGGAGTGGGGAAGGGGAAAGGGTGAAGAACTCAAATTTTCTGAAGTTTTATTCTGAAACATCCACTAAAATTTAGGATGGAGCCCTCCCTGCCTCATTACTTTCTTTCTTTTTTTTTTTAAATATTCTTTTTTTTTTCAAGACAAGGTTTCTCTGTGTAGCCCTGGCTGTCCTGGAACTCACTCTGTAGACCAGGCTGGCCTTGAATGCCTCATTACTTTCAAGCATACTTCAAGAAAATAGAACCCCAAGCCTAGGAAGCCAACCATGCAATGTCCCATAAGACACTTTGGAAATACGCAAACCATGTCAGATACAGCAATTCTCCAGGAGTGATGCTTGATCTGAGGAAACAGTAGGCAAAGATTGGTGCAGGGGGCTCAGGCTTCGGGTGCAGATTCATATCCACTCCACATCCAGATTCTGCACATTCCTGTAACTTAGCTTAATACCCAGAAACTACTCATGTACACTTGGAGGATTTCATTTTCACATTTATATTTTGTTCCACACAAAGAAGCACATGCTGTTGATTAAGAGAGAAGTTAACATTTTGAGAAAACATCCTTGCTGACTCACAAAAACATGGTGGGATTTATTTTAATATCCCCTGATCCCCGTGGACAGAATTCTATTAAGGAGTCCTATTAAGGAGAGGCTTCTTAGTGAAAGGCAAAGTAAGCACCTGTGATTTTGCTCATTCAGCGAACAGGTAATCTGCCTTCCCCATGTGCCAAGAAGCTTACTAAGCTTTGGGTTGTGGCTTTGTAAAGGCAATGATCCTGTCTAAACTTGATTAAATGATGTTTATATTGAGAGGAGGCATACAATGACCTGAAGACATCATTGGAGGTTAGCACGGGTTATGCCAACTATCATCTCACTGTATCTAATTGCAGATATTCTCTGGACTGGCACTGATCTATATCCTATCCATAGTTTCTCTCATTTCCTTCATAGGCATCCAATGAGAACCAGATCTATTATGGTACTGATGGTTCTTACACCAATTATAAACATTGTGGAGAACATCTTTATTATATGCCCAATGAAGTACAACTTACAAGTGGTACAGAAACTGTTCAAAGCCAATGATAAACGCCATTAACTTTACTCATGACAGCACATGAAGCAGCATGTTTCAAGGACTATAAAGGCCAAAGATAGCCATGGGCAAGACATGTGAAATGAGATACTTTTGGTATCAAGATTTAAAATATAATTGGTGGACATTAAGCCCAAGAAAGGTAGCATTAACCAGCTGAATTACACAAGAAAATCATCTGTGAGGATAAAAGATTGCCTAGATATGATGAAATCAGAAATTTGATGTTCTGTGACACTGTCTCAGCTGTGTCTCCTCTGTCATAATGGAGTCATGAACACCTGCCAATGTATAATGGACCCTTCAGAATCCAAACAAAAACTGTCCTTTGCCCATACACGAAGAATTGAGAACAATTAGGCGAGTCATGAAATGCCCATTGTGTAAGGGATCTCTGATGTCAAGTTTTGAAGAAGAAAAGGAACCTTCTCTACGGCAACAAAGATCCACCTGTAATTACAAAACATGCAGATTTATTCTTTCATTCACTTATTCTCAGTACATGCTCTGCGAGCATATATTTTGTGTCAAATTTGTTTACACATTTGATAGAGTGTAATTAGATTGAAGCATGAGGTTGGGGCTGCTGAGATGCCTTGTCTACGGAACCGTAAAAGTATTTTAGATGGTGCAAGGACTATGGGGAAGGGAGAATAACCAATAAGATGCAGACAGTGGGAGATAAAGCCCTTTCCATGTATGTTCTTAAAAACTTTCTTGCAGAAGATGGGCTTGCAGGCTCAGTCTGAAGGAGTCAGCCATGTCACAAGGAAGAGTGAGATCAAAAGAAAGAAGAAAGAAAGAGTAAACTATTGGGAAATAAAATGATCTGGACATCAGTACTAAGGGACTGGAAGCATGTACTATTGGAAAGTATATGAGTTTTTAGGGAAAAATCTCTGAACCTTATTGAGGAGAAGTGATGAGCTTCTTCATTTGTGTGCTCATAAATAAGCCCATCTGAGGGTTTCAAGACAGAAGACACTTATATGGCTCTGGTTAAACTCACATGTCACAGAGGAAAACAAAGGCATGGAGATGAGAAATGGACTGGGGGAGTTGGAGGTAAAGAGGATTGATAAGTTACCAGAATGCATTATATACATGTATGAGATTACCAAGCAACAAATGGAATAAATACAATTTAAAATAAATCAAAAACTAGATCTTGCATTTCAAGCTCATTTCTGCACAGGCCAAATTTTACTCTGAGAACAAAGCATACACATTGGCTGATTTTAAACATTGTGAGGGAATGATAACAATCTAGTTGAAACTTAAAACAAAATCTGTAGCTTTAGACTGTAGAGTGAGAATGAATTCAGAAATATTTTTTACTGCTCAAGACTCTAGATAACATTGGTTTGGGCAAGGGTAGATCAGCAGAGATGAGACAACATGAATCTATTCATGCTGGATTTTTGGAGCAAGGACGAAATGAAGCCAAGAACAACTGCTGTGTTTGCCCTGAGCTCTATGTAGTGGTCCTTGCTCGGGACACTAGTATAGCTTGAGCATTTTGGAGAAAAGACCTCTGTCAGACGGGGTTGCAGCTAACATTCCTTCAGCTAACCAAGTAGAGCAGTCAACTGGGCTGTAATAAAATTTTTGGCCCATGAGAGTTCTTAAAGCTAAAGATACAAACTGTGGAGTCATCAGCTTCTTGGTGTTATTTAAAGCTATAGGTAAAGATGAGTCTACCTAGGGAAGAGAGTAAATAGGAGAGAAGTCAGGAAGGCACCCTGGGTGCTTAGAAGGGAAGAAATGAAAAGGAGCAGTTTTTCCCACTAGGTTGCACAGCAAAAAAAAATTCTTCATTGAAGTTAAGGGGGAAATGTTTTCTTTAAAAGCACCTCTGCCACAATTCAGGAAAACAGACAGAGCTGTGCTATAGAAGAGAAAATACTGTGTGGGAGAGAAAGAAGAAATGGGCTATGTTATAGAAGAGACTAGTACATGGGAGAGAGACAGGAAATAGGCTACATTATAGAAGATACTGGCACACCAGGGAGAAAGAGGAAGTGAACTATGATAGAGAACACCACATGAGGGAGGGACAATGTCCAAGGGAACCACATGCAGTGAGAGGGGGACCAGCCACTCAGGAGAAGGACCTCTTGATGCTCACAGTCACATTCTTTTTTCAACTTTATTTTTGGAGATACTAAAAAGGGAGGGAAAAGAAACTATTTCTCTTCCTCTCTTCCTCTTCTTCTGTCCTCTGAATACAGCATCTTAAACACAGGAACATGCCTAAACACACACACATACACACACACACACACACACACACACACACACACACACCCATATACACACAAACATACACAAACGCCTATACAAGCACACACATACACAGTCACACACACATACATAAACACTCACAAGCATGCACACACACACATACACACACAACCAAATATTAGTGACAGAGAGCATCAGATCTGGGAGCTATCAAAGGCCTTGTAACAACTTTAAGGTAACCAGGGAAGAGCCACAAAATGGAAGTGGGAAAGAGCTGTGACCAAGAAAGACACCATCACAGAGAGTCAGAACAACTCCAGAAGCCAAACTGCGTCTCTTAATACCAGAATACTGTCAGTTGAGACTCAGATAAGACAAACAACAAACCATATACCAAGCATCATGGGAGAAAGAACAGTCCAGTGTGGAAGAAGTGAAGCAAGGGACCGAGTACAATCTCATCTACTTACAAAGATTGCAAACAGCCAGTTAAGCAGCTTCAACACAGTCTCCTGATTGCCAGGAAAAAGTGACTGAAGACTCAACACTTCCTACAGCATGTGACTTCCTGAGATGTGAAAGTATACAAATAAAAAAATAGTATACAAATAAAGAAAAAAAAGTATACAAATAAAGAAAAAGTTGATGACAATACTGGAAACATTTGTCTGTTTTTTTTTTTCTATTCAATCATTCTCCCTTTTCAACCACATGCCTTCCTAATTTCTGAATCATGGACACTCTAAAGAATGTGGAGCTTAGGCCTGGAGAGATGGCTGAGTTATGGTAAGAAAACTGGCTGCTCTTGAAAAGGAGACCTTGGTTGAGATCCCAGAACAAACATGGCAGCTCACAACTACTGTGACTCCAGTTCTAGGAAACCTGAAGTCAGGATATATACATATGCATACACACACACACACACACACACACACACACACACACGAATACTGGAGTTACCTGTGTGATCTGAGAAATGAGGAGGATTTACCCAAAAATATGCTCATTTCCCGCCACTTATCATGGGACTATTTTAGTTTCATTATATATAAACTTAAGGAAAGATCAGTTCAGATGACTGTCTCCAAAACTCAGGTCACAATCTCCAACACACAGAACATGCTGGTTACAATGAAAAACACCAAGTTCTTTAAAGAGACGTTTTTCAAAGTGGCTCTTAACTGATCAGCTTATGAGTAAATGTAGCTATAAACTCACAGAACTTCTCCAAAGCAAAATATAGCTTCTTACTCTGGGTCCCGGTGTTTTTCCTCGGGGTATAAAATACACAGTCACAGTCATTAGTCATGTATCCCTGTGCAAGCGACTGTCAACAGATTAATAAGTAGAGGAGGAAGGCCAGGAAGAGGAAAGATGTATCAATATATTGGTGGGAATAACAACAGCCAATCCATGGGTTTACAAGGAGTAAATGAGTGAATAAATACAAAATACTAAAAAGTGTGATTCATCAAGGTAAGCTATGTTTATTATTCACTCCTGCAACTAATTAAGGGAGATACAGGAATTAGTAGATAGCTATTAACAGCAAGAGACACGCCTAGTTATCAGCTAAAGGAAACCCTGTGCCCTTTGTACTACAGGTTCATTCTTTCATATGCATTTCACCCATTCTCTTGCTCTCAGCTTCGGGTTTATTGTTGCCCTGCCTGGTTAACCTTAATTGCCAACTTGGCACAGCCTTTAGAAATATGAGAGGAAAGTATCAATCGAGAAGGTGCTGACAATGAATAGGCCTGTGGGCAAGTCTGTAAGGAACTCTTGATTGTTATTTGATGCAAGATAGTCCAGCCTTCTGAGGACAGGTGGGAACCATCCCTGGAGAGATGATCGAAGGCTGTATAAGCAAGCCGGCTAAGCACACGCCTGGGAGTGAGGAAGAAAGTCAGCAAGAATGCAGCATTCTCCCATGGTTTCTGTTCTGGGTTCGTACCTTGATTTCCCTCAAAGGTGGAAAATCTGGAAGCATAAGATAAAATAAGCCCTTTGCTCCCCTAAGTTGCTTCTGATCGGAGTTTTATCACAGCAACAAAGTGAAACCAGAGGCGTTGTTTTGACTTTGGACTCACGGAGTGTCCTCCCTAGAGCCACTAGTGTGTGAATACAACACTTATTAAAGAATCGTCATGGCCATTATGTTCCATAAAATTTTAATAATCTTACCTTTGTTCTGTACCCTTCATTGCATTGAGTCCAACATCTTATTACATTCCTTGCTTCTCTATTAATAAAACATTGTAGAGATACGTTTCCTATGAGAGTCTAAATATGGCCACATGAAATTTATGAAGTACATACCTTAACAAAATCCAAAATTCAACAAAAATAACTTACATTTGGAGATACACATAAGCCAAAGTGGTAAAGAAAAGCAAGGGGCTGCTAAAATTCTAAAAATATGTGGGGGAAACGGAAGATGATTTGTGTCCCAAAAGCACTTGAGTGACTGGAAATGTCTATCTGGATTTTGCTGAACTTTGCGAAGAATAATCTGGAGGACAATTTGCATTGGACAAGTTCAGTCAAAAATATTTATTATAATCCCACTATGCATAAGCTTCAGTGTTATACAATATTTAGAATTGACAGGTTTTTTTTTTTTTAAGGTGCAGTTAGCCTGTTTCAAAATTCATTTAAACCGCTTTGAATTAATGTTCTTTATCTCAGATCATTAAGAGTAAATCCAAAGAACACCAACCAGGAACACATTTATGCAAGTGCTGTAATCCTCCCCCTGATTACAGGTTTTCTTTACACACAGGCCCTACTGCAGTCTTAGTACCTAAGTGACTGAAGTGGCACACACCTTCTCCCTTTCCTACATTTTCTTTGCATTGGTTCTTTTAACAACAGCTAGTCGCAAAGGATTGTGAGGTCAATCGCAACCAACGGAGAAAAGACATAGGTCAGTACCTGCGTTTGGATAGAACCCAAGGGAACTTCCTGCTACAGTGTATTTGGTAGCCCAGTGTGAGTTATGATATCCCCCTCCCCCCAAAAAAAAAGAATCGCACTGCCTACTTTCGCTTTAATCATGTGTTCCTTTGTGTGACACTGAGATATCCTTTGTGTCTAACAGAATGAAGTAGGAATTGGGACTCAGCTGGCCTCAAGCCCTCAGATGATATCATTGAAGCCCCCAGTTGCTTGTGAAATGCGAATGCTCTGAAGTTTGGGCAAAATACACACACATAAAGGTTATCAATATTTTAAAATAATTCTGAAGAATTGGCTTGTCAATCATTGATTTTGGTTTTTTGGGTTTTTTTTGTTTTTTCCTGAGTAAGTTAACTAGAATAAAGCTAAACATGGATCTCAACTTCATACTGTGTTGGGGAGCTTCCTGGGCTATGGAGTTCCTCTTTTTAAAGTTCTTCAAAGGGATGTTAATTAGTAAGTAGGAAGTGGGGAGAAAAATAAACTTTGGAAAAATATAAAGAATTGGGGAATACTTTTTAAAGGTCTCTTCTCAAAGAGAAGTTGACAGACTCTGTTGGGAGATGCTGTTGACACAGACTACAGCTGAGGTTCTGCTGGGTTACAGTTAGCAAAGTAAATACCAGAGCTTTCCAAGGTCAGGGAGAAGCCTGTGTCAAGTGTAGAGTTCAGAAAACCTAGTGTGTAATGGAATCTTTGCCATTGTTCTTGAATCTCCCACCCATGTCTGGACAGTAGCCTTGATGTTGGATCAATAAGCAAAAGAAGGACATCCCATCTATGTTCCTCGGTAAAATGGGGACATCATTGCCCCTGTCTAAGTTCCTCTGAAAATTAAGCATATTAATTAATGCAAGATTTCTGTGGTGTCTCAGGATTTAAGGTGTTGCCTTCCTGCCACTTGCCCAAATCAAATTTTAAAGTCGATTTCATGTTGGAACATTCAAAGCAGCCTCCTTGAGGATTATGAATTCTATTAATATTTGTCTCTCAAATAAAAGAACAATTGGGGGGAAAATTGCACTCTGAAAAATCCATTCTAAATGAATGAGACTGGAGCAGTAAATAATGAAGAAGAATGTAGACAGATTCAGAAAGAGACTTGGGCCATTTTGCTGCTAATAGGTGCCACAGACAGTTCATTACTGATAAATGCAGAATAATGATGTCCTTAATGAGTCTTTTCACGCACAAATTCATCATAAAACAAGAGGATGAGGTAAAACAAAAAGTCTTTGAATAGCATTCATGCAGCAGTAAAACCAAGAATCATTTTATGTCCCTAAATAAATGGGCTGCAGATTTTAAGGACAGCCCTCGGAGAGTCTCTTCCTTGTGTCCCAACTTAATAGCTTTTCTCCTAATATCTCATAGGTAAATTTCAACCTCTTATACAAATTGGGACACATGAAAGAACCTAGATGAGACAGCTCTGAGGATTGTGCTCCAGAGCCTCTGTGAGCCATTTGACCTTGGGTGCTGGTTCTCTCTCTAGCAATATAAAAATTCACTTCTAAGTGCCTCATATCCAGTTGGTGTTGGCAACTGAATAATGTCTTTTATATATTTATATGCAGAAGTCCTAATGTCTCAGTGCTTCACATGTGTCTGGGCTGTATGTGGAAATAAAATCTGGAAGCAATCAATTTAAATCAAGTGAGCAGTAGGTTGTCCCCTTTTCTAATGACAAATCATAAGAAGTGATAAGGGCATGCAGACCCCTGAGATGATGATCTTATGAGGACACAACTGTCTAAAAGTCAAGAGGGGATGGGCTCAGGTGAATACACTCTGTACACACTTTGATTTTTACTTCCACGCTCCAGAAGTGTAAGAGCACAAATTACTGCTTCAGCCTCAGACAACTAAGAGTTGGGTGCTCAAAAATTAGACCTTAATTTTAGCACACTGACTACTCAAGTGGTAACTACTCCTTAAGCCTTTGTAACTTACCAGTGAAGAACTCACTTGAACATACATGTTGCGAGAAAGGAAAAATCCTTTGAAGTAGGACAAAATCTACCTAAGCTTTGACGATTATGGCTGCCTCTGTCCCTTGCCCTCTATATGTATTTCTCAAGAAAAGTCTTTCTGAGCAACCTTCCAAATCATGGACCCTATGAAAGATATGGATGCAAAGCAAGTTGACCTAACTTCAGATGACTACAATTTCATAACATTAGGTGGCAGAATACATGGTAGCACCCCCAAAGTTTTGAGCACCCCCAAAGTTTTATATACAGACAATCTGATCTTCATCCCTAAGAGTAGACATAACTGTAAATAGGATGTCTACTTAGTTAGGTGGTGAGAACAATCACTGCCATGGCAACCTTACATCATAGAGAGACTGTTCCCCTGAGGGAGAGTGCCCCCTCCTGGCCTGGAGTAGTAAGCCACTATGAGTAAGTCAAGGTGTGCTGAGGGCCAAGTAATAGGGACCTGAGCCTGGCTTCCAGAATTGAGAACAACTCTTACCTGAAAGTCAGTATAAAAACACCTCATTCCACAAAACACAAGGAACTTAATTCTTCTAAGCAATAAAAGGGGGCAGTGAGAACCCAATAAAATCATTGTTTTGGTCAATGGCTTGACTTCAGCCTGCTGTAAAAATACAACTACATATGAACTGGTTACCTTCAGATAATGTAATTGTAAATGGCTGCTAGTCTAGGCTGTGATTTATAGTACATCATTATTACAGAAACAGGGCACTTATACAAGGTTGTATATCATAATCCAGTCACTTACACATACATCCACATACTACTTTAGTACTTATCTCACCACAACTTTTCTTTCTTTTACAAAGAAGCAAGCTGGCTAATAAGAGAAACCCCTTTCCTGCATTTTCTTACCATGAAAGAAACATTTCTTATAGATATTTAAGTGTGAGATCCATTCATGTCACTGGACAGGTTTAGTTATAGAATATCTTTAAGGAAATGGGCATCTACCATGAGAAAGAATATAAAGATCAAATTCCAGACAAGCTGTCCATGGATATCTTGTCTTTGTAAGCAGAAAAAAATTAAACAGGAAAACTTAGTCCTGACATTTCCCATCTGACCATCACCATCATTTGATAGCTCTAAATTTTCATGAATAAAATGAAAGCACTAATATCACATCACAAGATAGCTTTCATGAAGATGCAATCACATGCCCTTAAGTTCACATTTGAACCAGGAGGGGATACAAGAATATTCAGAGTTATTTGCTGGCCAGTCCATTAAGATCAATCAGTGAGCTTCAGACTCATGTGAAGACCCAGTTTCCAAAACAAAGGTAGAGAGAAATTAAGAAGGGTGAACAACATTGACCTCTGGTCTTCCATACACACACACACACACACACACACACACACACACACACACACACATATGGAACTTAGCAAGCCAGATGGCAAGAATGCTGTTGGAGCTCCAGAGAGGCAGAGCCAGTGTGGGTGAGACAGGCCCTGACTAAAAGGAAAGAATGGGGTGGTCTTGGAATGTCTGACTGGCTGGAGACAGACTGAGGCTGCCTGCTAGTGCGTAACCAGAATTAGCGTGGGATGCTTTTATATATTTCATGAAATCAGGTCATTCATGACAGAGGTTCTGATCCAACACAATTCATCATCTAACTCTTAAATGGAAGAAAGTAGAGAAAGATACTTAGAGAGACAGCATCGTATGAACACAAGCGGAGGTGTTGTTTAGGATTTTTTTGTTGTTGTTGTTTTGTGAGTGTGTATGATTTAGGCATGACACAGAAGGCAACTTTGTAGACTCTTCTCCTACCTCTATGTGGACTGTAGGGATCAAATTCTGGTTGCTAGACCTATATCACAGTAGCTTTTACTGGCTGAGCCATCGTACCCACCCAAAGAATGTCAATGATACTTCGGTAAGCACAGACTGATATAAAGAATTGAGGGAAGGGCTGGAAGTCCTCCTACAGTCTTCAGAACGTGTTAACCCTGTGGTCATCTTGATCTGAAATCTTTACCCTCAAGAATGGAGGCAATAAATTTCTGTTGCTTTCTACAGTTTTATTCAATGCAATCCCAGGCCACACCTACAGTCCTAGTTCCATGTCTAACAACAAAGCCACATCCCTCCAATATATCCCTGCTATCCCTTTATATACAAAGATTTATAAATACTAGTGCATTTTCTGAATACTATTGAGCCTTCAACAGTAGATAGTCTCAAGACACTAAATATTTCTCTGTGCTTTTCATTGAATCCCTGGGATCTATTCTGCATTAGAATAATTTACCCTGCTTTGGCATCTGTTGAAATTGGAGAAAATATAGAAAGTTGACACAAAGACAGTGGCATGCCTGTAGTGGTGGCATATTTTAAAAGACACCTCCAAAGTTTGTCACCATTATTCCTGTTCTTATCAGATGATTATACTCATTAGCCTTCAAAACAAGTGTTTTGAAGGTTTGATAAGCCCTGACCTTAGCTCCTGTCCTTCCATCTGTGGTCCATCCTGAACCCAGTAGATACAGAGACCTTTTGTAAAGCAGACATGATGAATTAAGATCTAACAACATATTTATAGCAGTTAGACTGAAATCTTCAACTTGGTCTACAGATTCAACACAATGCACCCTGACCACTCCAAGACTTGTTCCCTGCATTTCCTCACCATTCTCTGGGCTGCTTCCTGAGCACATAAAACCATTTTATCTGCAGGTTCTGACCAACCTGCAGGTCCTGACCAATTTCTCTCTCCATGGGGTATCTATATCTCTCCCCAGAAGGCTTTCTAAGCACCAAGACCTCATCTTTACTTCATGTCCCGGGGGATAGCTTGCTTATCATCATAACAGAAATGGTGACCTTTCTCTCAAATTCTTCCCTCTCTAGCATCCTGAGAAATGTGTGTGCTTATGTTTAATATTGATCTCATTTGCAACTGTATAACTAGAAGAACAGGAATTGCCTAGATTCCCAGGCATACAGGCAGATAGAGAAAGGTACTAGTAATAAAGATAGTGAACTTCCAAGATGGCTGACTTCTTCCTCCAGAATTGAGACAAAAGCCTGGCAGCTTAAAACAAAGGCCTTGTAGGCAATCGTCTCCCACCAGCAGGTGGCCTGCTGATGGATTGGCTCAATAAGAAAAAGTGGATAGAGACAAGTTACTGAACAGTATGGGACAATCAACTATTCTAGCTTTCATTAAACTGACCAACTCAAAATCAGGGGGGAAAAAAACTCTTCAGAGACATTAAAAACCTCAACCCTTAAGAGGCTGGATATTTAGATTTTCAGAGTCTCTTCTCTGCTTTGCTGATCTTTTTCTCTGTGTGTCTGCAATGTGTTTGTGCTTCCTCACCCCCCTCCCAACAAAATACCTGATTCTGTCCGCAGCTGTCTGCCCTGTTTGAGATTTCTCTGCTCCCAACTGTTGAGCTTGGGATTTCCTGCCTTTTCTTTCTTTAACTGGCAGAGAAAATGAACTGGAATTAAGACCCCCTGGGCTTTATCATTTTTACCTGGAGTAGTGCCTGGCACATAACAATTAATTGGTAAATTCTGTGGAATTAGAAAGGATACTTGAACTAATGACTCAGAGAAATGGAACAGTGGACAGAGGAGGCCACCTAGGAGCAGGGATATCTGGGAGTTGAACACACTTTGCAAATGTTCTGAGAGGGAAGCACAGATTGCAGAGTAGGAACTGCCTGACCTTGTGTCCCTAATACCTTCTCCAGTTTTCAGATTTTCCCACACTGCCCCAAAGTTCATGAAGGACCCTGGTACAGAGCCAACAAGTTCAGAGGTCCAAGTTCACAGCAGTCTGTGGGGCATCTTTGTTCTGAAGATTCTTCTAGAACCTAGAGAGAATGTCACTTTGTGGGCATCTCAAAGCCCACACTCAATGATTTTCTAGAACTCCTCTGTCTGCGGACTTTTCAGAAGATCTAGAAGCTCTGGCACTCTGCTTCCTAACCAATGAGAAACCGTCCAAGCCTCTTCTTCAGCAGAGAACTACTAGAGAGATGTTTGTTACAGAGGTCCCTGAGCAGAGAGCCACAGGCTGCCCTGGGACAGCTGCGCCTAGCACAAATCAGTTCCCTGTGAGACCTTCCTGAGTCAGAAATGGCTCACTGCACACCACCTAATGCTCCACACCATCTGGCGCCATCCGCCCCTTTCCTCCCTTTTCATACTGGAGATTTTATTTCTGAAGCAGACTCCCTGACACCCTGCTGGGTGAGCACAGAAGCTCCTACTAATTAAAGTCTACTTTGTGATCAGTGAGGAGGGCTCTGCACTTTAACCGTTCTCGCTCTGTCTGCTGGGGATGCTGCGGAGTGCCCAGGATTTTCCTACATCTCAGATCCTGGGTCAGCAGGGCACTGACCCATAAAACCAAGCCGTAAGTGTAACGGGTGGGTGGGCTAAGGGTTTACCTCACTGATAGAGCATTTGTCTAAAATGTACAAGACTTGGGGTGTGAGCCCAAGTAGGAGAGGGGAGGGAAGAGAAGAGGGATTATGATAGAGTGTTAGGTAAATCCATGGTGCAAGATTTGCTAAGTGTGCATATATAGCAAGACCTTTTTTCATACGCTACATACAGACCCTAGTTTTCCCTCCTCCAACTCCTCTCAGATCTCAAATCCTCCCCACCTCCCTTCCCAGCCAACCCCATGCCTTTTCTTTGTCTCTTTTTAGGAAACAAACAGGTAGACAAACCAGAACTTAATTTTTTTTAAAAAAAAAAATGACAATAACAAAAACAAAGAGCACAAGAAACACATGTACACAAAATTCATGTAAACAAAATCGGAAACCACAATATACAATCAAAAGACCCAAAATGCCTAAAACAAAGCCATAGGAGACCAAAAGACTAGACCAATACTACTGAGATCAGCTTGTGTTGGCCATCTATTGCCAGGCATGGGTCCTGCCCTTCAGTGTAGGTACTATAATCAGTGAGACTTCAATGGCGAAAAATAATTTTTTCTTTGTCCACAGTTGTAGCTTCAAGGTAGCTTCTTGGTTAGGGATCGGAGCTCATGCTACTTCCCTTCTCAGTGCTGGGGCCCATATGGTGGGAACCTGAACATGCTGTCATTATGAGTTATTGTGCACATAAGTCCTGTCGTATCTGGATCCCTGGGGTCATCCACCCCGTCTCTTTCAATCTTTCAGCCTCCTCCTTTGCATAGATCCCTGATCCCTAAGAGAAGGGGTTTGATGAAGACATTCCATTTAGGACTGAGTGGGGTATATCTTAAAGCTATTGTTTCTACCCTGCCATGTGAGCTACAACTTCTCTATCCATAAAAGGAGAATGCCAAGTGTTCTAGCTTTAATTTGTTCCTGGAACAAACACCATGACCAAAAACACCATGGGGGATGATGGGGTTGATTTGACTTACATTTCTATGCCACCCCATCATTGAGGGTATTTAAGACATAAACGTGAAGGAGAAACCATGGAGGAACACAAGTTGTTATCTCATTTTCAAGCTCATGTTCACCTAGATTTCTTATACAGCCCAAGACACCATCTACTTAAGTGTCTGTGCCAGAGTCCCATTGCTGGAAAGAGACACTATAGCCATGACAACTCTTATAAAGGAAAGCATTTCACTGTGGCTGGCTTATGGTTTTAGAGGTTTAATCCATTGTTATCATAGCAGGAAGCATGGTGGTATGTAGGAAGGCATGGTACTGGAGAAGTAGCTATGAGTTCTACCTATAGATCCACAGGCAGTGGGAAGAGAAAGCTATTGAGACTGGCTTGAGCTATTGAAAACCCAAAGGCTACCCCCAACCCTGGTGATGTACTTACTCCATCAAGGCCATACCTATTCCAACAAGGCCACACCACTTAAACCAGCATGTGGGTCTCAACCACTTTGTGGGTGGTGTATCACATATTTATATTATAATTCACAACAGTAGCAAAATTATAATTATAAAGGAGCAATGAAATAAGTTGATGGTTGAGGGTCAGGACCCCAGCATGAAAAAGGTTGAGAACCAATCCTTCTCAAATAGCACTATTTCCTGATGGCCAAGCTTTCAAACATATGAGCCGATGGGAACTATTCTTATTCAAACCACCACACTAGGGTTGGTGTCCACAATGGACAGGACCCTCCTGAATCAATCTGTTAAAATAACCTGCTATAGTTGCGGCCATAGACCAACCTACTAAAAACAGTTACTCAATCTAAATAGTTTTCAGGTTATATCAAGTTTACAGTACAGGCAGGAAACCAGGCTGAGGCAAATGTTCCTGAACTAGGACAGACTAATTTGTTATGTGTGCACATGTTCTATAGTGTTTGTTTAGACTCTTTAAGCACATGACCTGCTACTCTTAGGAACAAATTCAATTTGTCGTGCATACCCTTAAAAACAACAACAAATCCAATATTTAAAAAAACAAAACAAAACAAAGGATTCCATACACTTGGGCTGTTTTCTAAATTTGTCTGGAAATGTCAATTTTTTAATTAAATAGAAGCCATTGTTTTGTATCGCAGCAGTTGACTATTGCAAGAGACTTCTGAACCAACAGAATTTGAGATTTCTTAACATCTCAAATATCTCCACTAATATTATCACCTTTAAATATAGATCAATGTTCAATAGGGCACAATATTTTTACTTTTAAAAGCTAATGGTTGTAGCTGGTATTGAAGCCTATTTTGAGTTGAGGGACTTGAATTCATGTTGCTACTCCCTTTCTACACTTTGTAGTCCAGGGTCCCACCCAGGGAATGGTGCTGCCCATAGTGAAGGAAGTTTCACATCTCACATTATACAATGATAATCCTTTATGAGCATATCCAGAGACCCATGTCCCAAGTGAATCTACATTCTATCAAATTGATGATTAAACACTAATTACCACATTGATATTTGTGTTTCCAAAACACTTGGGCTCTCCTCTGACCCTGGCGAGGTTTTAGGAAAGAGACAGAAACCACAATAGTACATTAATAAGGACATTTTAATGATTACTAACTAGAAAAAGACTCATTAGTAAGAGTTACTGCATCAGTACAATTATAACATCATTCATCTGTCCATCAGTCTGGAAGGCTCCTTAAGAGCAGACCCTACATCAATAAGTCATCATGTGAACCTTAGGCTGCCATGTCTCTTCAGATCTAAAAGTAATCTTTGATGCTTTGAATCAACCAGAACTTAAAGCCTAGGGACACTTAAAGATTCTGAGCATTGTGTGCTCCAATGAAATTCTGGGTGAAGACTAATGGAAGAAAGCCAAGAAGAGGAAGCGAACGCTTCAAAGAACGAAGCATCTATGACTGGGCAGGGGGAGAGGGATTGGACGAAAGCAAGGTATATTCTAGAAACCACTAGGAGCAAGCTTTGCAAAAACATGAATCTTGAAGACTACAGTCATGGAGTATAAAGCTGAAGAAAAGGCAAGGGGTATGCCATGGCAAGTATTTGGATTGAATCCAGTAGAAAGAGAAAATGGAAGAGTTTTAGCATGGCTCCCAACAGGACCAGAATCTGACAGGTATGTGTGTGATGGGTCTCTCCAGGACTCTGATGAGGGGTTGCTTCAGTAAACTTGGAAAGTGTCCCTTTCTGAAAAGTGAGGTGTGTTCTCTTTCATGAATTTTGAACACAAGCAATTTGATTTTTAAAAAACAATGCAAAACCAAGAAGGAGACAGGAAGAGTCTCAGAACCTTGCATGTTTAATCCAAAGAAGATATACAGCCCTGGAAATAGTTTGATATTATTAAAGCTTTGTAGATATAATAAATAGCTCTACTGAATCAAACCTGAGAACACCCTTCAACTGCTTTCAAAGGAACCACAACATGATAATGCCTGGAATTAAAATTGGCCAAAAGATGGTATATCTGAAGAGCTTTTGTCAGAGAGCTATTTATTCATAGCCTTCCAGAAAATTCACTGTGTAAAAATTCAACAGCATCAAATGAAAAGGGACTTTCCTTCTGTCTTTTGTCCCCACCTCCAAAATGAATATAAGAGACACCAAATGTAATAGTACCAATGATACTTTAGAGGAAATTTCTTCCAGCCCTGAAGTTTAGTGACTTGGCAATTTATCTGTCCTCTCTAAGTTTTGTGTGTCTCATTTGTAAAGCAGGCATAATTACAATATCATAGTACATTTTTAACATTTTATTAAAGCAGTGCAATTTCACAAAATAAGTGTTTCTAAGGACTACACTTTTGCTTCATGTATAGTTTTAATTCATTTTTAGTGAATCACAATTTAATGAAATTCCAAGGGTATTATCCTCATTTATAGAGTATAAATGAAACAAGAAATAGAAATTATTTATAAATAAAGATTACTTACACGGAACTTAGCAGAGTTAAGTTAATAAAAATGATAGAATCTGACTTTATGGAAAAAATAATATTAAAAGAAAAAAGTACAAATTTGTTGTATATGACTTTCTTAGAAAAATAAATTCCTTCTGTTGGTGTGACCTGATCATTATTTAGCTAAGTGTAATTAAAGCTGAAATTTTATAAGAAAAATGCCTGGTGATGTTACTAGGTAATATGTTTATCATTTATTTATTACATTAGTGAAAACTTGATATGTGCATTTATACAAAGCTACCCTTTGAAATAAAGAGGAATTTTAATCAATGTTCTAATTTTCACTGTTGTCTTATCTATAAAGCAGAATAAAGTGAGGTTATTGAGTTCATGGTTGATTCAAAGATTAACAGACTATGACTATAACATGCTCCTGTGACTCTGGTGTGAAATATAATAAAATTTAGTGGTGGGGCCCAGAGAGTTGGCTGTGGTTAAGAGCAAATATGCTTCTGCAGACCAGAGTCTGATTCCTGGTACCCATATATGGAGACTCAGAAAGCACTTGTAACTCCAGCTGCAGAGAATCTGACACCCTCTCCCGGACTCCACAGGTAATCACATGTACAAAGAAGAACAGAAACCAGGCAGACACACACACACACACACACACACACACACACACACAAAATTAAAAATAAAAATAAAACCTTTTAAAACATTATAGAGGCTAATATTGTTTTTCTATTTTAACTACTTTTTTTTCCATTCACTGCTGTTCATACAAGCTCTTAAGCATCGCCTAGCATACAGAAGTAACTGATCAATAATTTTAAATTGCCATATTTTACTCTAAATGATGCATGATGAATGATTTATGGTTGAGTGTGGATAAGAGGATATTCAGGCATAATGGCCTCTGTCATGATATAGCCTTGCTTATGAGAATGCTTAAATCAATGTCTAGTGCAACCGTCTTAAAAATATCACATGGCTTAGCAAGTTATGCATACTTACAGAAATTCAACACTAACATATTTCTTTCCTTTCAATGAGTTTGTAGGGTGTTGGCATTGTTTCTGTTTGCTATTTGTTCCCTATGTGTGCTTTCTTTATTTATTTAAGTTAAAAAGTGAAGTTTTTATGTAAATTTTAAGTTGTCCATGGACAGCCTACACCTAGTAAAAAGACGTGGAAGATGTAGTTAGAAGAAAAGTTACTTATGGAGGAAGGAGTTCAAGAGCATGCTTAAGATATATGGAGGGGATGGATGAAGACACAATACTCAGTGGCAAATAGTACAAGCATGACTCTCCTGAGACAATGTGTTCTGTGTGCCTTGTAGATTAGTAGGGAAGAGATTGGAAATTTCGTTTCTGTTATCTGAAAGCCTCTTCAAAGGAAGAAGGGAGAGACAGGATGTCTGTTCCACAGTCAGAGAAGAGAGTCTACAATTTTATTAAAGATTTTTTAATTTTTAATTTATATGTAAGAGGGTTGTGTGTGTGTGTGTGTGTGTGTGTGTGTGTGTGTGTGTGTTTGCTTGTGTGCAGTTATGAATGCAGGAGTCCAGTAATAGGCATCAGAACCCCTGGAGCTGCATTTACAAGTGGTTGTGAGTCACCCAACATGACCTCTGGGAATCCAACTAGAGAGACCTCTGCAAAAGTGCCACATGGTGGCTCACAACCATCTATAATGAGATCTGATGTCCTCTTCTGGAGTGTCTAAAGACAGCTATAGTGTACTTACATATAATAAATAAATATTTTTTTTAAAAAAACTAAAAAAAAAAGTGCCCATGTTTTAAAGATGATTGCTTGCCAAGCTGGATAATTTAACCTGTTTCCACCGCCTTGGACCACATGGTAGGAAGAGAGGAAGTTATTCTTTGACCTCCACAAGCAGACCCTTGGGCATGTGCACACATTCACTGCACCCTAAATAAAAACTTGTCATTTAAAAATTTAAAATGAAAAAGTATCCATGTTCTTTACAATTGAGTTATCTCTCTGTGTCCAGCACAACAGTTTTCAGTATCTGCTGAAGTGAATCCACCCTGACTCTTTTTACTGAAGGAACTAGTAAATGAACCCACCCTGACTCTTCTTACTTGTCTTTGGTGTGAGTTTTTATGTAGCTGTGGCTTGTGTATGGATTTCTGCAGTACAGAATAATGTTAACTTGCATTTCATATATCATGGAAGGGTCAAACAGAAACCCAATGAGCAACCTGCCTGAGGGTTCATTCTCTTCGGTTTCTTTGCAGAGTCCCAGCAGGGTTGCAGTAGAGGTCAGAACTGGCCTGGTAGCCCCCTTACAGACTGGAAAGACATCTGGGCTATCAGTGAGCCTTTGAGTGTGGCAGGCACCCACCGTGCAGGTGCTGAAAATCAGCTCTGAGCACTGTCGAAAGTGTTCAGACTCCCAGTTTAGACTTTCTGCCTGTCCTCCACACCCTCATAGACACAAAGACCTCAGGCTCCTTGTGGCTTTTTTAAAATGTCATTTTCAGCTTACAGATACTATGTCAAGTTTCACAATTTAAAGAGTAGAATGTTCCCTTTTCTAGACTGAAGTTAACAGAACATTTAATTACCCTTAATAAAAAGCTGTAGCTCCCACCTGAGTTTTTATGTACTTATTACTATGAATCATGATATTTTATGGGGCATGCAGAGGTCAGAGGACAACTGCTAAGAGTCAGGTCTCTCCCTCCACCAGGTAAGAGGCAGGTTGGAACTCAAGCTGCCAGGATTGTTGGCAAGAGCTCTTATTCACTGAGCCATCTTGCCAGCCCCAAACCTTGACCTTTCATCTAAATGCTGTTGAAATAACAAAATGTTTGAAAAAAATAATGATCTTCCATTGCAGTTTGGATATTTTATACACCTTTATCTGATTAAGGTTCCTAATTTATAAGGTCCTTCTACTGAGGCTCCTAATGAGTCAGAAAATATGCAAAGCAAAGGTTTTCTGTTTCCTAATCCCTGTAGTTTTCTCTGGCACAATAAGTGAGTCAATAATACAACACAATTTGACTCACAAGACTGAAAATTATATCTGCCTTCTATTCAGTTCCATTTGGAGATTGTGGAGACCCCCAACCAGTTGTCTTCTCCCAATCATTGTCCTAGATTTGTGACAGCACAGCCTGCCATTTATCAGTATGGTGATTTGAATAAAAATGGCCACCATATGCTCAGATGTGGAATGTTTGATTCCCCAGTTGATGAACTCTTTGAGAAAGATTAGAATGTGTGACCTTGTTGGGGAATGTGGGGTTGACCTTTGGAGTTTCCAAAGTCCATGAGAGCCCTAGACTTTCTCTTTGCCTCCTGTTTGTAGATTAAATGTAAGCCCTCAATAATTACCCCAGTAGCATGCCTGCCTGCTCCCTACTATGATGGCCATCGACTCACCCTCTGAAACAATAAGCAAGCTCCCAGTTAAATCCTTTCTTTTATGAGCTTCCTTGGTCATGGTGTCTCTTCACAACAAGAGAAATGTAACCAAGGCAATCAGTTTCTCTGTGGATCCTTTAGAGGTCCAATAATGTCAAGAGTAGGCTCTCCCTCTAACTGGTGTGAGTGACTTCACTGTCACCTCTAAATGGTCCCCTTAATCCTGAAAGCATCATTGCTTTCTGGTACAAGATGTTTTACAGGCTCACTTTTCTAACTGTAATTTCTCACTCTCTGCCTGCACAGACTTGTTCTGCTAGGTTTTCTGAGTTTTCTAGCCGAGGCTGGTGGCTTTTTAACAAGGACCACTGCTGAGACCAGAAAACAGTGGCTGTTCAGCCTGTCAGAACACTAAGCAAGAATGTTCCACGCCTGTGGCAAGCCCAACGCTCCAACAGTTTGCCTTTATGGCCCTTCCTACGCTTTGATGGTATCACTGTCTAAGCCTCTTGTGGTGATGCAGTACTCAGTACTAAGCAAAAGATATCCGTATTTGTGTCCTGGTTTGAATACAATAGCCCTGCCTCCAGTGATTTAATCTCTGATAAGATCAGAACACTCATTTCATACATAACATTTTCTTACCGGTACAAATCAGATTCCGTATTGATGTATCTGTTGCAATGATAGTTTCCAAATTGACAGTATCTTAACATGCTACAAGCTAAACTTTTAAATTCTCCTCTGAGGGATTAGAAGAAACTCTAGAGCTTACATTCTATGTGATTTTCAAGGGGGAAAAAACCCATATAAATTCTTGAGATTTGGTCTAAAGAATATTGTATTATTTGTCTTCCCATTTTATTTGGAGATAAACTAATTGAAGATGCCAGTTTCTCCGGAGCATTATCTTAATGCTAGATATACTCGGACTTCATAGAATCAATCAAGTGTTCAAACTTATAAAAGATGTAAAAGATTACAGTCACATATAAAATGCAACACAATTTAAACCAATATTGGTGGCTCATGCCTCAAATACCAGGGCTGCGGAGGCTAAGGCAGGACAGGTTTAGTGCATGTTTGATGCCAGCCTGAGCTATACAGTGAGTTCCAAGGACAGCTGGGAGGTAAGGCAAATTCTTGCCTCAAAAAAAAAATGCAGATATAATTTAAATATTTCAACAATTAAGAATGCCTATGAAATATTACAACCTTAAATCATAATTAGGAAATTCAGGTGGAAATGTGTGCAGAGATATATAATTTCAGTCATGCTGTGATTGTTCTACAAGCTTTATATGAGACATGAATATTTATAATTATAATACATTTTAACACACCCCCAATCTTTAATATCATTCCTTGAAAACTGGAGCTACACAGCTTCAATGCAGATTCGTAGATAAAAATCAACTATTCTATATAGAGAAATTCTTAACTTTTATTTTGCTGCCATTTGTGTTTAATACTCAAAATGCTTTATTGCCAGGAAAAGTAATAATTTGCCCTCATCATAAAATTAAATATATTGCTTGCTTTTCATATTTAACATATTTAAAGGAAATTACATTCAACCCCTTGATTCAGAATGAATGTACTAGAAATGAAATTCGAGAAGGGATGCACTGTCTTTACTGTTGGACAAAAGAGTTGTGTTATCTCAGGATCAAATATCTGGTCAGTTCCTTGCTTTGGGGCTTATTTATAGAGCCTCAAATTTTATTATTAGTTTAAAATGTTTTAATTCTTATATTTTTATCTCAGGTATTTATTACCTTCCTGTTTCCCTTAACAACAGTTATTCACATATAATGAAAAATTCCAGATTCAAATTCATCCTAGTTCATGTGTTACAATATACATTTTCATCATATGTATATATATATATATGTATGTGTGTGTATTAATGCATGTATTCATACATGTATATGTATATGTTTATGCATGTGTGTACATTTATGCCTGTGTGTCTGTGCATGCATGTGTATTTATGCATGTGTGTGTATATTTATATATGTGTGTACACTAATGCATGTGAATACACCCCTGCACTCCTTTCCAGTAACTATTTCTCAATACCTCACTTTTCAGAATACCAAGTTTCTGAACCTCATTTTTATCTTAACACATGATAGACGTTTAAAATTCTAAGTCCTTTTGAGGTGACACTTTCTTTTATGTAAAAAAAAGCAGTGCAGTAATTTTTCAAATATGATCATAAAAATATTGACATTTCCTCTCTTCCAAAAGGAAGTATGTGTTCTCTACACTTACAGCTGGTTTTGGTTTTCCTAATACTTGTAGATGATTCCATGCCAGACCCGGGCCTAAGGAGTAGGGTGCCTATATTTTCCATGACCAACCTCTCTGTTAAAGCCAGGCAACTTTGCTGTGAGGAAGCATGGTTTCTACAGTGCAGAAGCCTGGGCTCAACCACCTCAGTGGATGCCACAGAAAATAGAGACACGTTGTTTATCACTGCCTAGCTTCAAACATATGGGAAAACAAATTGAGGCTATTATGCACCACTAAAGTTTGCAATATGTTATTGAATAACAATAGAACCCCAGAATAATATTGTATTCTTGCCCTATAATAATACAATATTATATTGTATTAATTGTATAGTAAAAAATGAGACCACAGTTCTTACAAATGCCTCCTAAATTATGTGGACTAAAAAGAATGCCTTTGCAGTATAACACTTCTTCCTCAGTAAAGCAATATAGTACACTATATAGAAAGTTACACAAATTTAGGCTCTTTGTAATCATTTTCAAAAGAGGAGATCCAGAATGAAAGGCTCTTAGTGACACTGGAGCAGACGTCCATCCAGATTGTTGGGATGGTCCCACAAATTTACCCCTGCAGCAACAGATTGATATACCAAGCTGGAGATGTCTGCTGGGGGTCTGTGCTTCAGTGAGTGTCACTGACTCAGTGGAAATAACCTTGATCTACTAGAGCCTGTTAACCAACATCTTGGATGGGGTGTTTTATAAACGGCACTGCTCTGGAAGCCGAGAGTCTAAAATCAAGATGCCAGTAGATTTGGTGTCTAGCCAGAGGATTTTCTTCAAAGTGGCACTTTTTGTGTCCTCACATGGGAGAAGGTATAGTCATCTCCCTGCAACACCTTCTATAACAGCATTAAGTAATGAATTAATTCATTAGAATTTTTAATAAGAGTATTAACACCATGAAGAAGTGGAACCCTCAAGAGGCAGTTATTTCCTCAAAGTCTTACCTCTCCTTGATGGCACAAGGGGCTTTTGGTTCTGATGTAGAATCTTGGTGTAGAGCGCATGGCCAATGCTCTCAGTCTACCACAACAACGCAATGCAAAATTCCAGAGAATTGGCACATGGAGGAAGCAGGATACAAGGTACGCAGCAAGTAGGCCCTGCATCTATCGGATGGTGAAAGTACTTCAAAACAATCATGAAACCTGAGCTGAATGCAGTAAGAAATGAGTTTCAGCAGCTTCACGGGAGTGTCAGTTGAAGATGGAGCATGATGCTCATGATCCTTAGACTAAGCATTCTTAAAGGCTCTGGGACTCCAGCGAGACACTTCAAAAGCTTATACTTATACTGACAAAGACAATTTCATGGACAAGAGCATCACACTCAAGAGGAAAACAGAGGCAGAGGCACGGAACACAACAGCAGCTTTAAATAGTTGCAGAATCTGGAGCAGATGAGTCTGTCTGGACCCATTTCCTCAGTGCTGAAATGTTTAGCAGCTACACAGCCAAGGGGCCATTCTGGCAGATGGAAGAGGTCCCCACCTTCTCCAAGATGGGAGGATTCACTCTTCATTTTCTGAGGTTTTTACATGTATCTATAGATAATCTGTTTCTTAATGAACTTGAGAAACCTCTGCCCAGCGTGCTTGTTCCTTGTTCTTCTATAGGCTCCATTCCTAACATGTGCATTACTCCCATTTGATAAGAGAATGGTTTGTTTTTTCAGGATTGTTTTTCCATTCCATTCTTCAGGAGCAATAAGAGAAAACAACGAGGTATGGCCCCATCTATCAGGCACTACCCTCATCCCTTCATCCCCCCTAAGCAGGTAGCACTTTAACAAAAACCATAGTTATAGGCAAGACTCTTTAATAGCAGTGAGAGTCAGAAGAAGCCAGGGGTCAAAATGCAGCATCCATGAAGAAGACTGTCCTTCTTGAAGAAGGCGTGAAGGCAACACAGAATAAAGAAAGCCAGATGGTCTGATCCAGTGGGGGCCTCCATTGGAAAGAACAAAGCTTTAATGCACTGTCCTTCACTCAGAGTCAGCGCTAGCCTGCAACAGGTCAAGGTGGCAGAGTAAACAGAAAAAAACTTTTAAATCGCAAAACTGTCTATTTTTATCATGTGGTTTGTATGCCGTAGCCATTTTCACTGTTGAAATTCAAGACTACATACACCCTTTTATGTGTGAGAAGAAGACTACAACACAGAGAGATTAAAATAAAACTCCACCATCCACTAAAATAGCCACATGTAGGAAGAGAATACACCAACGAAAAACCAGGAATAGCCTTGCCTGGGTGCTTGCCACTCCAGTATTCTTCAAGATATGTTTTACTCTGAAAGAACACCCGAGACACCATGCCTCCCACACTAGCTTCCCCAAATAAACACATTTGGGTTCATAGCAGGACCCTAAACTTACCAGACACTCATCCTCCAAAGGCCGATACGAAAGTCATGAAGAATAATCCAAATGTAAGTTTTGAAACCAGAGGGAAAAAATTAATCAGTAAAACAAGGTATATAGCAGGAGAAGATCCAAACACATCTTGCAAACCAGGCCAAGCACAAGAAAGTGCAGCAAGAGTTGCTCCCTGTGGAGCTGCAAACAATATCTACCCTTTCCTCACCACAGGCCCTCACTGAGAAAAGTCAGGGCAAGAAATGAAGAGGAAATTGTAGAGGAGTGCTTATTTAGCTACCTTCCTTATATAGCCCAAGGCTACTTGCTGGAGGATAGCACTGCCCATGGTGTACTAAACCGTCCTATATCAATTACCAATCAAGAAAATGCTAACGAATGCAGTGGCTGCTTTGCTCAGAAGACAGTTTTGTATATCAGGAGGAAAAGGTGGGTACCCCCCTGAACTGGGGATAAGACTACAAAGATGCTGCAGGGAAGCCAAAGGGATGAGAGGGGCAGCAGTGAGTGAGTGAATGAGTGAGTGAGTGAATGAGTGAGTGAGTGAATGAGGGAGGGAGGGAGAGAGGGAGGGAGGGAGAGAGGGAGGGAGTGAGTGTTACATTTCTGAGTATGTGACATAAGGGTGTTCTGTGCTGTAGATTACATGGGTTCAATTCTTTCTTCATACAGTACATTTTCACCGTAACAAAGAAGAAAACTGTAGGAAGCAATTCTAATGGAAAGCAAGAGGCAGGGCACAAAGAGAACATAAGACATAAAGGTGGTAGTACAAAAACTGAAGCAGACACAGAACCAAACCTGACTCACATGACTGAGATGAGTGGAGCTACCAAAGAACATGGGAGAGGAGTATTTCCCGGGCGATGCTGGGTGCACATGGAAAGAGAATAAACTCAGTCCTCACCCCAGGGCATGCAGAAAGCCTGGAGCCAGCAAAGCAGCCTGTCTCCTAGAAAATAACACTAGACAGTGTTCCCACAGCCTTGAAGCATGCAGAACGTCTTCACATAAGCATAAACTGTGTGAACTAAGGAAAGGAAATTAAAAAAAAAAAACAAGGCTGCATTGAAAAACAGGAACTTCTGTGTATCAACTAGTGTCTGTTGCAGAATACCAATGCAAGCCAAAGAGTAGAAAATACTTATACAAAGAAACAACCTAAAACTCATGTTCAGAATGTATGTTTGTGCAAATTCATAGTTATTTTATATTATAAACACATTAGATTAAGGAATATATTGGTGGGATTGCAAGTGGATACAACCACTCTGGAAATCAGTCTGGCGGTTCTTCAGAAAATTGGTCATGACACTTCAGAGGACCCTGTCATACCTCTCCTGGGCATATACCCAGAGGATTCCCCTGCATGCAACAAAGACACATGCTCCACTATGTTCATAGCAACCTTATTTATAATAGCCAGAAGCTGGAAAGAACCCAGATGTTCCTCAGTGGAGGAATGGAGACAGAAAATGTGGTATATACACACAATGGAATACTACTCAGCAATTAAAAACAATGAATTCATGAAATTTGTAGGCAAATGGTTGGAACTGGAAAATATCATCCTAAGTGAGGTAACCCAATCATAGAAGAATACACATGAAATGCAATCACTGATAAGTGGATATTAATTAGCCCAGAAGCTCTCAATACTCAACACACAATTAGCAAATCATATGATTCCCAAGAAGAAAGAAGGAGAGGGCCCTAGTCCTGAAAAGACTTGATCCAGTATTGTAGGGGAGTACCAGAACAAAGAAATGGGGGGAGGGTGATTGGGGAATGGGTGGAGGGAAGAGGACTTATGGGACATATGGAGAAGGGGGAACTGGGAAAGGGGAAAGCATTTGGAATGTAAACAAAGAATATAGAAAATTAAATAAAGTATATAAATTCAATTTTTAGTATAAGTTTCATGTAGACACGTCACACATAAAGACAAGGCCTCAGTATTTTACCAGTATATTTCTCTTGCCAAATGCCCTATTTCAGAGCTCAGAAGTTCTTCTTTCTACAAAGCACTAGCGTGTGTGCACTGTTCGACTTCTCTGACACTCTGCAATGGGCTCTGTCTGTCTACAGAGAGCACATTGGTTAGGAACACTTCCTGGCCCTAGGTCAGCTGCTCGTGACCTTTCACTAGCATAGCTGCAGCCTCAACTGTGGGAAAGAAGCTGGCCAACTGGCAGACACAGGATCATGCCTTTGGAGAAGGTAGGCCGCTAGCCCCTTCCAGGGATACCTTAAATGTATCCTGGGTTCCTGGGACTCAGTGGAATGGAGGCCCCATACCCATCAATCCTTGCCCAAGAGAAGGACAGGGAACCTTTCCCTTTTTCCAATTAGAATGTTTATTTTTTCAGTGTCCTTCTTGTTTACAATAAGCAAGTTGGTCCTTCTTTAGCCTCTCTGGTGTCTCTGACTTATCCCTCTGGGATCTCTTTTATCAGTCTCTGAGCACTGCCACTATTGATTGGGCTAGTCTTTTTGTTATGCGTTTCTTCCACCAAAATTCTTGCCTATTCATACCCTTCAACCCTTTAACTTGTATAGTTTCTTTCTACTATCAGGGACCAACTGCATAACAAATGCAATATTGGTTGCCCACTGGTTTTCTGGTGCATCTGGCTCTATGGGGACAAATACCTGGTGAGCTTCACAGAGGTGTCTAGGAACACCAGGCAATCCTCAGTGCTTTGGAATTACCTCACTCACCTTGAACAGATTGCTGGTTTTCCAGCAACTACCTTCAACCCTTCTAAAAAGCCATAGCAAACATTACCCAGGGCCTCCTTACCTCAGTCGGTGCTAGTGTCCAGGTCAGGTCAGACAGAGGAAAATCCACTCTGTCTGGACTGCACTAGCCAACATTGATCCTCTGCACAGCCCAAGGGCAACTTTTCTACTCAAAAGCCAGATTCTGTCCTACTTCTCTGTCAGGAGGAGGGTAAGCAGGAACTGTTGACACTCATGTGATGTACGTGTCTGTGATGTGAATTAGTCACTTTTCACAGTAACAGAACACCAAGGCAACTCTGGGGAAGAATGTTTAGCTCAAAGTTTTGGAGTTCAAGGGCTTGACCCGGATACTGGCTGCAACACTTGATAGCAAATGCCATGGTCAGGGTTGCTAAGGAGCTAGGAAGTGAGTGATTACAAATTGAACCAGAAGCACAGATCTGGGCAAAGACAAATCAGCCTTAGCCCTGTCCCAAGCACAGCATTTCTAGGGCATCCCCTCAATAGTTAAAGGACCCCTCACAAGGCTCTTCTTCCTCATAAACCTACAGCCCTTCCAAGGACACCACCCTGAATAGGCCTTCAAACATCACCCACGCACCCTTGGGGAATACATGGTACATTTTAAACCATGGCACAGGAGAGCAGTATTTATCTTTTAGAAGGAAAGAAATTCTGACACGTGGAGGGTCATTTCATCACCCCAAATGAAATCAGCTAGTCAGCAAACAAGCCAGCCAAGCTCAAATATTGTAGTACTCTACCTGTACAAGTTATCAAACGCAATTAAATTCACAGAAACACAAAACAGACTGGCTGCTAGGACTGCTGGCTAGAGAAAGAGATGGGGCATAATTTACTGAGTACAACATTTCAATTATGTAACATTTTTAGAGATTGGGTATATAACAATGCGAACATTCTTAATATTCAAATGCATAAGCATGCCTCATATCCAAGTGTACACTTCAGTTGGTTAAAATAGGACATTTTTAGGCATGTTTTGTCACAGATAGTTAAAAAAAAATGAAGTATATGTGGCTCGCGTCATTTACCTGTTAAATGAGGGAAGAGAACTCTGACCCTTAGAACCACAGCTCTGCCAGCGCAGGTCCCCTGTGCATGTAGCCTCCCACTGTCACTGCTGGCTAGCTTTAATCTCACCTCTTCCTACCCAACACAAGTTTCTGTGATTATCTATATCCGTGCTATCCTGTGCAATGGCTACTCACTCTTCATGTGAGCATTCGGAACAATGGCAATGTGACTGAAGACCTATAGTTTTAATGAATACAATTATAAACCAATGTTATTATTTAGTTCTAGCTAGCCACGTGTGTCTAGCAGCTTCCATGTTGATGCTGCCAAGGTTTTGCTCCATTCTTCCTCCACTGCTCCAGATCTTTCTCTTAAAATGACTTGGAGGGGAAGCCCTGCCTCCGCTCTCCTCTTCAGCCGTTCTCACTTTGCCCTTCCTGTTCGATTACACTTATCTCAATCATCAGAGCCAGTCCCTGAATAGTATGCTCTCTCTGCTGTCCCCACAGAAAAAACTCTTCTGTGGTCTCCTTTTCATCTCTCTATTCTGATGCCAAATATTTATTATTGTGGAGCAGCTGATAAGTGCTGTTCCCAGCACCCAACTGTTGTCAGATGACAACAAGCTATGGGAGATCATTGGGAAACCTCTATCCCAGACAGTTCAAGTAATTTGGGGAGAACTATAGCCACTCAAGTCTAATCAGCTGCTGCTGGGGTGCCATCTCCTTACCTAGGGAAGCCATACATTCAGAAAGATATCTAGCCTGATTGTAAAATACATGTCATAGAGGAAGAAGCAAAGAAAACTACAGAGAAAGTCACATATTGAGATCAGGTGGCTCTGAGATTAACACCATCAATGCAGCACACAATCTATCATCTTGAAAAAGCCCCAACTACACAGGTTCTGCCATATTTTGGATCCACAAGATGAAGATAATAGCATACTTCAGATGGTTAAGCTAGACATGTAATGATCCATCATTAAATGACATCTGTTAAAAGTGGCTCACTGTGTCTCTACTCTTCTTTCTGGTTTTTTTGGGTTTGTTTTTTTCCTAGACAGGGTTTCTCTGTATAACCCTGGCTGTCCTGGAACTCACTCTGTAGACCAGGTTGGCCTCGAACTCAGAAATCTGCCTGCCTCTGCCTCCCAGAGTGCTGGAATTACAGGCGTGCACCACCACCACCACCACCCAGCTCTACTCTTCTTTCAATTATCTCATCTCCATCTCTTTATCCATTGTGTTGTAATTTTTTAAGAAAAAGATAGTTATAAGCCCCACCTGCTTTTTACGGAATGTGACCCTACAAATGTGAACATTCATTTTGGTGAACATGGTAAAGTGGTTGAGTTGGAATTAAGTCTATATGTTGTTTGAAATGTAAGAAAACAAAAATCTTGTGTTTGCTGTTTGCTTTTATATGACTGTGGAAGTTGGAATGAGGTGAACTGGACCAGGGTAAGATGCTGGGGGTATGGAAAAACAGTTCTGGCATAGCCATGCACTTATTTTGAAGCCTAGGTTTATCTTCATAGGTTCTCAAGCACTGATTAAAACCAAAGCTCTGCTTTGACACACCCAAAGATTCATTGATGTCTCTTCTTTCATTCCTCGTGCTCTATGCACAATGATTTTAGGAGGGAGAGAGAGAGAGAGAGAGAGAGAGAGAGAGAGAGAGAGAGAGAGAGAGAATGTATCCAATCTGCATACATACCTATTGATCAACTAGAATTTATTGAAATTACTTCTGTCATCTTTGGATTCAGAAAAGGAGTTACAATATTGACCTCAAAGATCATATGTGTGTTCCAAGAGACCAGGAAAAGAAGTAGGAGAAATACCAATACCTTTGCTTCATTCTCTAAAAGAAGTTATAAACTAAGAGGTTTAGGGAGAATTAACTCATTGTTACACAATCTCAGAGCATCCTGGAGCTTTAATTTTGAATATATAAGATTGTGTTCATATGAACCAATTATTATGGCTAAGTGTCATATTCAGAGGAGGAAGGTTTGGTCAGTATTTGCATTATCATCACAAACAAGTATAGAACCAAGGTGTCATTTGAGATGGTCTGTAACAGACTTGGCTGATTACCAATATCTCTTTTGAATTTTTTACTCTGTGTTAAACAAATATCCTAGCTCTTAGCTTAGATCAGTTCTTTCTTTCTTGTGGGCTTGACTATGGACCCAATGACTCCTAATTCTATTAACATGTCACTGAAGATCCTGAGTTCTCAACTTTTTGATAGGATTTTTTCCTTTTTTTAAATTAGGTATATTCTTTATTTACACTTCAAATGTTGTCCCCTTTCCTGCTTTCCCCCTCCCCCCAAAATCCCATAAGCCATCTTCCCTTCCCCAATCAACCCACACCCACTTCCCTGTCCTAGGTTTCCTTTACACTACGGTATCAAGTCTTTCTAAGACCAAGGGCTTCTCCCTAATTTGGTGTCCAACAAGATCATCCTCTGCTGCCGGTGTGTCTGGGGCCAAGGATAACTCCAAGTGTACTCTTTGGTTGATGGTTTTGTCCCTGGGAGCTCTGGGAGTACTTGGTGACTCATATTGTTGTTCCTCCTATGGCACTGCACACCCCTTCAGTTCCTTTGGTCCTTTCTCTATCTCATCCATTGGGGACCCTGTGCTCAGTTCAATGGCTGGCTGAGAGTTTCCCCCTCTGTATTTGTCATGCACTAGCAGAGCCTCCCAGGTGACAGCTATATCCTGCTCCTGTCAGCAAGCACTTGTGGGCATCCACAATAGTGTCTGGGTTTTGTAATTGTATGTGGGATGAATTTCTAGGTGGGGTAGTATCAGGATCGTCTTTCCTTCAGACTCTGCTCCACATTTTGTCTCTGTATCCCCTTCTATGGATATTTTGTTCCTTGTTCTAAAAAGGACTAGAGTATCCATACTTTGTTCTTCCTCCTTCTTGGGTATAATTTGATATGTGAATTTTGTCTTGGGTAGTCCAAGCTTCTAGGCCAATATCCACTTATCAGTGAATGCATACCATGACTGTTCTTTAGAACAAAAAGAACCATACAAAGAATAAAAAAAAAAACTAGGAGCTGGTTCTTTGAGAAAATCAACAAGATAGATAAACCCTTAGCCAGACTAACCAGAGGGCACAGAAAAGTATCCAAATTAACAAAATCAGAAATGAAAAAGGAGATATAACAACAGAAACTAAGGAAATTCAAAAAATCATCAGATCCTACTACAAAAGCCTATACTCAACACAACTGGAAAATCTGGAGGAAACACAATTTCCTAGACAGATACCAAATACCTAAATTAAATTAGGATCAAATAGATCATTTAAACAGTCCCGTAACCCCTAAAGAAATAGAAGTGGTCATTGAAAGTCTTCCAACCAAAAAAAGCACAGGACCAGATGGTTTTAGTGCAGAATTCTATCAAACCTTCAAAGAAGACCTAACAGCAATACTCTTCAAACTATTCCACAAAATAGAAACAGAAGGAACACTACCCAACTTGTTCTATGAAGCCACAATTACACTGATACCAAAGTCACACAAAGATCCAACAAAGATAGAGAACTTCAGATCAATTTCTCTTATGAATGTCGATGGAAAAATGCTTAATAAAGTTCTTGCCAACTGAATCCAAGAACACATCAAAACTCATTGGCCGATATTGCCTGCAGCTTCCCGCCCAGCTGGCGGTGGGGAAGCCGGAGGGTCACCCAGCGTGCCAGGTGCTCAGAACCATCCGGCGGCGGCGGCAGAACCAGGTACCCGAGACAGCCCAAGCTTAAGACCTTCGGGGACTCAGGCCTGGAGTGGGAGTTGGGCACAGAATAGCGGGTGCACTCTGCACTCGCGCGGCGGACCCCGAGCTCCCTGCAGGCAGCTGCCATATTGCCTGCAGCTTCCCGCCCAGCTGGTGGTGGGGAAGCCGGAGGGTCACCCAGCGTGCCAGGTGCTCAGAACCATCCGGCGGCGGCGGCAGAACCAGGTACCCGAGACAGCCCAAGCTTAAGACCTTCGGGGACTCAGGCCTGGAGTGGGAATTGGGCACAGAATAGCGGGTGCACTCTGCACTCGCGTGCGGGGCAGACCCCGAGCTCCCTGCAGGCAGCTGCCATATTGCCTGCAGCTTCCCGCCCAGCTGGCGGTGGGGAAGCCGGAGGGTCACCCAGCGTGCCAGGTGCTCAGAACCATCCGGCGGCGGCGGCAGAACCAGGTACCCGAGACAGCCCAAGCTTAAGACCTTCGGGGACTCAGGCCTGGAGTGGGAGTTGGGCACAGAATAGCGGGTGCACTCTGCACTCGCGCGCGGGGCGGACCCCGAGCTCCCTGCAGGCAGCTGCCATATTGCCTGCAGCTTCCCGTCCAGCTGGTGGTGAGGAAGCCAGAGTCAGCCAGTGTGCCAGGTACCCAGACCCAGCCGGAGGCCGAACCAGCCTCCCATCCAGCCAGTGGCAGGGAAGCTGGAAACCGGACCCAGCCAGCTTCCCAGCAGCTTGGGACCAGCAGGCGGAACCAGATAACTGAGATATCCCATCTTTAAGACCCCTGGGGAAACAGGATATCAGACAGCGAACCCTGAGCAGGAGCAGTGCAGAGCAGCCGCCCAACAGGCGGAACCAAATACCTGGGATATCCTGAGGTTAAGACCTCGGGGGACTCAGGCCACCCGTCAGCAATCTGTGAGCAAGACCCCCGCAGGACAGTGATTCAGGTATCCCAGTCACTGGGAAATAGCCTTACAACCCCACAGGAGGGTCAAGCACCAGCTAGTATCTACAGGACCAACTAACACCAGAGTTAACCAGATGGCAAAAGGCAAACGTAAGATCGCTACTAACAAAAATCAAGGCAATATGGCGGCATCCGAACCCAGTTCCCCAACAGCAATAAATATTGGATACCCCGAAACACCAGAAAAACAAGACTCAGATCTAAAATCACTGGTCAGGATGCTGATAGAGGAACACTTAGATAAATCTCTTAAAGTAATACATGAGAAAATAGATCAAAAGCTAGAAGCCATTGCAAGACAAACACAATTAAATCCCAGATATCTCAACACACCAGAAAAACAAGACTCAGATCTAAAATCACTGGTAAAGATGCAGATTGAGGATCACTTAGATAAATTTCTTAAAGTAATAGAGGAGAAAATAGATCAAAAACTAGAAGCCCATACAAGGCAGACACAAAAATCACTTAAAGAAATCCAGGAGAATATAGAGCAAAAAGTGAATCCCAATACGGGGGAGAAACAAAAATCACCCAAAGAAATACAAGAGAACATGGGTCAACGAGTAGAAGTCATAAAGGAGGAAACACAAAAATCCCTTAAAGAATTACAGGAAAACACAAACAAGCAACTGAAAGATCTGAGCAAAACCATACAAAATCTAAAAACAGAAGTAGAAACAACTAAGCAATCGCAAAGGGAGACAATGTTGGAGATAGAAAACCTTGGGAAGAAATCAGGAGTCATAGATGCAAATATCAACAATAGAATACAAGAGATAGAAGACAGAATCTCAGATGCTGAAGATACCATAGGAACCATGGATTCAACAATTAAAGAAAATGCAAAATGCAAAAAGCTGGTAACCCAAAACATTCAGGAAATCCAGGACACAATGAGAAGACCAAACCTAAGGATTATAGGGATAGATGAGAATGAAGATCTACAACTTAAAGGGCCAGCAAATATCTTCTACAAAATTATGGAAGAAAATTTCCCCAACCTAAAGAGAGAGATGCCCATGAATATACAAGAAGCCTATAGAACCCCAAATAGACTGGACCAGAACAGAAATACTTCCCGTCACATAATAGTCAAAACCCCAAATGTACTAAACAAAGAAAGAATATTAAAAGCAGTAAGAGAAAAAGGACAAGTAACATACAAAGGAAGACCTATCAGAATTACACCAGACTTCTCACCTGAGACCATGAAAGCTAGAAGATCCTGGGCAGACCTTATGCAGACCCTAAGAGAACACAAACTTCAGCCAAGACTACTATACCCAGCGAAACTCTCAATTGCCATAGATGGGGAAAACAAGATATTCCACGACAAAACCAAATTTGCAAGATACTTATCTACAAACCCAGCCCTACAAAGGATAATAGGGGAAAAATACCAACACAAGGGGGGAAACAACACCCCAGAAGAAACAAGATAGAAACCCCATCTCATCCAACCCAAAAGAAGAGAACCACTCAAATACAAATAATAATAACAATTCCCAAAATGTCAGGAAGTAATAATTACTATTCCTTAATATCTCTTAATATCAATGGACTCAATTCCCCAATCAAAAGACACAGACTAACAGACTGGATACGGAAACAGGACCCTACATTTTGCTGCATACAGGAAACCCATCTCAGTGTCAAAGACAAACACCACCTTAGAGTAAAAGGCTGGAAGACAGTTCTACAAGCAAATGGTCCCAGGAAACAAGCTGGAGTAGCCATTCTAATATCAGATAAAATCGACTTTCAACCTAAAGTCATCAAAAGAGACACAGAAGGTCACTTCCTGCTTGTCAAAGGGAAAATCCACCAAGAAGAATTCTCAATACTGAACATCTATGCACCAAATGCAAGGGCACCCTCATTCGTAAAAGAAACTTTACTAAAGCTTAAAGCACACATCGCACCTAACACAATGATTGTAGGTGACTTCAACACTCCACTCTCCTCAATGGACCGATCAGGAAAGCAGAAACTAAACAGGGACACAGTGAAACTAATTGAAGCTATGGACCAATTGGATTTAACAGATATATATAGAACATTCCATCCTAAAACAAAAGAGTATACCTTTTTCTCAGCACCGCACGGTACCTTCTCAAAAATTGATCATATAATTGGTCACAAGACAGACCAAATACAAGAAGACTGAACTAATCCCATGTCTCCTATCGGATCACTATGGAGTAAAAGTGGTCTTCAATAGCAAGAAGAACTACAGAAAGCCCACATACACATGGAAACTGAACAATACTCTACTCAATGACACCCTGGTCAAGGAAGAAATAAAGAAAGAAATCAAAGACTTTTTAGACTTCAATGAAAATGAAGGTACGACCTACCCAAATCTCTGGGATACAATGAAAGCAGTGCTAAGAGGAAAACTCATAGCCCTGAGTGCCTCCAAAAAGAAACTGGAAAGAGCATACACTAGCAACTTAACAGCACACCTGAAGGCGCTGGAACAAAAAGAAGCTAACTCACCCAGGAGGAGTAGAAGAGAGGAAATCATCAAACTAAGGGCTGAAATCAATCAAGCAGAAACAAAGAGAACCATACAAAGAATCAACAAAACCAAGAGCTGGTTCTTCGAGAAAATCAACAAGATAGATAAACCCTTAGCTAGACTAACCAAAGGGCACAGAGATAGTATCCAAATTAACAAAATTAAAAATGAAAAGGGGGATATAACAACAGAAACAGAGGAAATTCAAAAGATCATCAGATCCTACTACAAAGGCCTATACTCAAAACAACTGGAGAATCTGGAGGAAATGGACAATTTCCTAGACAGATACCAAATACCAAAATTAAATCAGCATCAAGTAGACCAGCTAAACAGTCCCATAACCCTTAAAGAAATAGAAGGGGTTATAGAAAGCCTCCCAACCAAAAAAAGTACGGGACCAGATGGTTTTAGTGCAGAATTCTACCAGACCTTCAAAGAAGACTTAACACCAATACTCTTCAAACTATTCCACAAAATAGAGACAGAAGGGACACTGCCCAACTCATTCTTCGAAACCACAATTACGCTGATACCCAAACCACAAAAAGATCCAACAAAGAAAGAGAACTACAGGCCAATTTCTCTTATGAATATAGATGCAAAAATACTAAATAAAATTCTTGCCAACCGAATCCAAGAGCATATCAAAACGATCATTCACCATGATCAAGTAGGCTTCATTCCAGGAATGCAGGGATGGTTCAATATACGGAAATCCATCAATGTAATCCACTACATAAACAAACTAAAAGAAAAAAACCACATGGTCATCTCATTAGATGCTGAAAAAGCATTTGACAAAATTCAGCATCCTTTCATGCTAAAAGTCTTGGAAAGAGCAGGAATTCAAGGCCCATACCTAAACATAGTAAAAGCAATCTACAGCAAACCAGTAGCCAACATCAAAATAAATGGAGAGAAACTTGAAGCAATCCCACTAAAATCAGGGACTAGACAAGGCTGTCCTCTCTCTCCATATCTTTTCAATATAGTACTTGAAGTTCTAGCGAGAGCAATCAGACAACATAAGGAAGTCAAAGGGATACAAATTGGAAAGGAAGAAGTCAAACTATCATTATTTGCAGACGATATGATAGTTTACCTAAGCGACCCAAAAAACTCCACCAGAGAACTTCTACAGCTGATAAACAACTTCAGCAAAGTGGCAGGTTATAAAATTAACTCAAGCAAGTCAGTGGCCTTCTTGTACTCAAAGGACAAGCAGGCTGAGAAAGAAATTAGGGAAATAACACCCTTCACAATAGCCACAAACAACATAAAGTACCTTGGCGTAACTCTAACCAAACAAGTGAAAGATCTGTATGACAGGAACTTCAAGTCCCTGAAGAAAGAAATCGAAGAAGACCTCAGGAGATGGAAAAATATTTCTTGCTCCTGGATTGGCAGGATCAATATAGTAAAAATGGCCATCTTGCCAAAAGCAATCTACAGATTCAATGCAATCCCCATCAAAATCCCAAATCAATTCTTCATAGATCTAGAAAGAGCAATTCTCAAATTCATCTGGAGCAACAAAAAACCTAGGATAGCTAAAACTATTCTCAACAATAAAAGGACTTCTGGGGGAATCAATATCCCTGACCTCAAGCAGTACTACAGAGCAATTGTGTTAAAAACTGCATGGTATTGGTACAGCAACAGGCAGGTAGATCAATGGAATAGGATTGAAGACCCAGAAATTAACCCACAGACTTATGGTCACTTGATCTTTGATAAAGGAGCCACAACCATCCGGTGGAAAAAAGATAGCCTTTTCAACAAATGGTGCTGGTTCAACTGGAGGTCAACATGCAGAAGAATGCGAATTGACCCACTCTTATCTCCTTGTACTAAGATCAACTCCAAATGGATCAAGGACCTCCACATAAAACCAGACACACTGAAACTATTAGAAAAGAAACTTGGGAAGACCCTGGAGGACATGGGCACAGGGGTAAAGTTCCTGAACAGAACACCAATAGCTTATGCTCTAAGATCAAGAATGGACAAATGGGACCTCATAAAATTACAAAGTTTCTGTAAGGCAAAGGACACTCTCAGAAAGACAAAACGGCAACCAACAACGTGGGAAATGATCTTCACCAACCCCACATCCGACAGAGGGCTAATATCCAATATATACAAAGAACTCAAGAAGTTAGACCCCAAAGAACCAAATAACCCTATCAAAAAATGGGGCACAGAGCTAAACAAAGAATTTTCACCAGAAGAAATTCGGATGGCCGAGAAACACCTTAAGAGATGTTCAACATCATTAGTCATCAGGGAAATGCAAATCAAAACAACCCTGAGATTCCACCTCACTCCAGTCAGAATGGCTAAGATTAAAAACTCGAGAGACAACAAGTGCTGGCGAGGATGTGGAGAAAGAGGAACACTCCTCCACTGTTGGTGGGATTGCAAAATGGTAAAACCACTCTGGAAATCAGTGTGGCGGTTCCTCAGAAAATTGGGCATGCCACTCCCAGAGGACCCTGGCATACCACTCCTGGGCATATACCCAGAGGATTCCCCTGCATACAACAAAGACACATGCTCCACTATGTTTATAGCAGCCTTGTTTATAATAGCCAGAAATTGGAAGGAGCCCAGATATCCCTCAAAGGAGGAATGGATACAGAAAATGTGGTATATTTATACAATGGAGTACTACTCAGCAATTAAAAATAATGAATTCATGCAATTTGTAGGTAAATGGTTAGATCTGGAAACTATCATCCTAAGTGAGCTAACCCAATCACAAAAGAATACACACGAAATGCAATCACTGATAAGTGGATATTAATGAGCCCAGAAGCCCTAAATACTCAAGGCACAATTAGGAAGTCAAATGACTCTCAAGAAGAAAAAAAGGAGAGAACCCTGGGCCTGTAAAGATTGGATCCAGTATTGTAGACCCAGAACAGAGAAATCGTGGCGGGGGGGAAAGAGTGGGGAATAGCATGGGGGGGGGAGAGGAATTATGGGACATATGGTGGGGGGTACCTGGGAAAGGGGAAAGCCTTTGGAATGTAAACAAAGAATATAGAAAATAAAAAAAATGATAAAAAAAAAGATATTCTTATGACTAATGAATAATGTTGTTGTTAATTAATAACCGAAAGGTGTTTAACAAAATTTGAATTTCGGTATGCTGAAGACAAAACTTAGTCATACTCATTGTCAGGAAGTTCAAAATTGCCACTATGATTCCTTGGGGTTTTCGTTCAGCGTTGATTCTATGGTTGGCACGTTGGTGACAATTCCAGAATTGAATTCATGATTCTGGAATTCCCAATTCAGCTCATGTCATTGAACTCAACGTGACTTAAAAAGTAGTGGAGAAGCAGGATCCATCCTCTTTTCTCATCCTAAGAGATGTGAGGTTACTTAAAATGGACTTAAACTTCCTTTGATTAAATTCAGGTGGGCTGCAATGGATTGTTGCCTTTTTAATAAGTGTCTCAAGTGATGGCTAACATCTGGAATCCCTTAGGATATTCCTGAAATTATATACATATTTATCATTGGACCTCCATATTTCTCTGGCCCACATTTGCAAATTCAAAATATCTAGAAAATGAAAAAATAGTATCCATACTGTACTGAGCGTGTATCCAGCATGTACTGTGCATTTCCTTGTCTTTCTTCCAAAAACAGTACAGACTGACAACTACTTATGCAATATTTACTCTCAGTAGGTATTGTGGTCAAGCTATGGATGAGTTAAAGTTCTCAAGAGGAAATGGCACAGTGACTGGACATTGGCCTTGCAGCAGAAGACGCATTGGTGACTTGTCTGAACTGGTTTAGGGTGCGGCTTTGATTTCTTGTTTTCATTTTCATGAGTGCTAAGGCTCAAAGAATTGTGAACAGCTCTTTAACATCTTACCAAATAAAACTATTGCTGGTTAAAAAAAAAAAAAAAAAAAAAAAAAAAACTCATTGGCCATGATCAAGTAGGCTTCCTACCAAGGATGCAGAGATGGTTCAATATAAGGAAATCCATCAATGTAATCCACTACATAAACAAACTCAATGAAAAAAACACATGGTCATTTCAATAAATGCTGAAAAAGCATTTAACAAAATTCAGCATCATTTCATTCTAAAAGTCTTGGAAAGATTGGGAATCCAAGGCCCATAGCTAAACATAGTAAAAGCAATATACAGCAAACCAGTAGCCAACATCAAATTAAATGGAGAGAAACTTGAAACATTCCCACTAAAATCAGGGACCAGACAAGGCTGCCCTCTCTTTCCATATCTATTCAATATAATACTTGAAGTTCTAGCTAGAGCAATTAGAAAACAAAAGGAAGTCAAAGGAATAAAAATAGGAAAAGAGGAAGTCAAGTTATCACTATTTTCAAATGATATAATGGTATACTCAAGTGAACCAAAAAACTCCACTAGAGAATTCCTACAACTGATGCTAAGTATTATTTCCCTATTCCATTACAGTCCTCTGCTATGACTAGGAAAATTAGCTCAGTGATAGCATAAACCATCTTCAGGGCTAGAGATATAGTCATTTGCTAGAGCCCTTGCTCAGTATGCTCAAGTCCCTGACTTCAATCCCTAGTATCTCAAAAAATGGAAAGAAAAAAAGAGGAGGAGAAGGAGGATGAGGACGAGGATGAGGACGAGGAGGACGAGGAGGGGAGAAGGAGAAGGAGGAGGAGGAGAAAGAGTAGGAGGACGAGGACGAGGAAGAGAACAAGGAGGAGGAGAAAGAGGAGGAGGACGAGGACGAGGACGAGGAGGACGAGGAGGAGGAGAAGGAGAAGGAGGAGGAGGATGAGGAGGAGAACAAGGAGGAGGAGGAGGAGGAGGAGGAGGAGGAGGAGGAGGAGGAGGAGGAGAAGCCTCTTCAGATGAATACCTAAAGCTACTGTTATTTTTGTCACCTAGGCCTAGAAGTTATGCATATATTACTATAGATCAAGCAGCTACCTCTCAGAGTCCTTCAAATAGTACTCATCTTCTCTAGAGCACTGTGTGTGTGTTTGTGCATGCGTGTGTGTGTGTGTGTGTGTGTGTGTGTGTGTGTGTGTGTGTAAGAGGAGGAGAAAATGCCCATTAGTGTGAATAAAATCACACTATCCAAGTAGTGCTGTTGAATCAATGAAAAGCAACTGATTGGTGGGGAAACATTTATCCAGAGTCTAATGGTACAGAAAAAAAGTGAGCTATGAGATTCTTCATGAAAAGAAATAGATCTAGGTCTATAACAATGATGCTATAGAGAACTGAAATTACTGGGAATAAAGGTATGAAATGGCTGTATGTCAAAGACTTTAACTCATCAATTAATGAACAAAATGGGCTTTGATTACAACTCACTTAGAAAAATCAATGAACCATAAATTTTCATATAAAAGAATATTGACACAAATTTTCAAAACCCACCCTAGTCACAGAGCACTAATCAGTGCTGCTGGATGTAATTTGCTTTCCTTAAGCAAAGCCACCTACCTTTGCACTGCTGGTGGCTTTGCATGGTAACTTTTACCTTTATGTAGCTCAGTGGTGAAAGTCTAAAGGTATAGGAAACAGTGAGCATATAAAAAGTCTAACCAAAGGCAATAGCTCCAGCCAGGAATAGTGGCTCATCCCTGTGAGCCTGACATTCAGAGATGGCAGCAGGAAAATCATGAGTTCAAGCCTAGCCCCATGCTGAGACCCTCTCTCAAGTGCAGGCAAGAATTCTACCTGACCAATCAGATACCATTCAGCTCCATCACTCCATGTGGAGAACAACATTAATCACTTTAGTTCATTTTAAACTCCCCCCACCACAGGGTTTTAACTTAATTTTAATTATAGGGGAGAGAGGTGCATAGGCACATGGGGCAGGTTTCTCATAGGGAAGGTTGGCGTTAGATCCTTTGAAGCTGGTGTTACAGAGAGTTGGGAGCCACCTGATATGGGTAGTGGGAACAAAACTTGGATCCTTTGTAGAAACAGTATGTGTTCTTAACCAATGAGCCATCTCTGCAGACCCATCTTGAAGTCCTAAACTTTTTGTTTCAGTACAGGTCTCTTCTACTTTCTCTGACTGCTTCAGAATCATTGTTCTCATTTTTCCCAAATAATTGACTCTTTCTTCCCTCTCAGGACTTGTAGACATGCCATCCCACCACACTGGCCTTGTCTCTGTTCTCCAGTTGCTTTCCCCAGACCCAAGCATCTCCTTGGCCTACCAGACTCATTTCAAATGCTTCTTTCTCAGATAAGGTTGCCTTGATACTCACATAAGACACGACCTCTTATTTCTGTACTCTCTTATAGTGTTTCAACACCCCTGATGCTGAATACATGCCCATTTGAGGGTTGTCAGCTCCCCAGGGATGCACAGTAATTTAGTGCTTGTTGTAGAAAAGATAAAAAGGCAGCCAAATAAATACACTTCACTCAACCTTGACCTCTGGATGGTTAGAGTTAGCCTTAGAATAAGAGGTTTGTTTGAAAAATTCAAAAGTATTTCAAAATCCATGACAGGCTTCCCTGCTTATGAAGCAAGGTCCCAAACATCAATTAAGACCAGGGCAAGAAGTTTAGACAGAAGTTAATTTACACTGAAGCTACACCATTAGAAAAGAAAAAAAAGAGACATTTTAGAAAGGCTTGTAGATAAAAAAAAAAATGCAAGTTAAAATAACACATACAAACATGAAGTTGGCATATATCCGTGAGTGAGTCTGTCAGTTATTTCAGTAAATATTTATTTCCTTTTGACACATTCGCTGTGTTCTTTTGGGGTTTTGGGGGGGTGCTTGGTAATGAGCTGTTTATTATGATCTGTGGCAAACCAGAGAAGTGCAAAACGCAGCCACCTACTTAAGGCAGAATAAATAAGTTCCCATTGTCACAGCCTCCACCCACCTGAGCTTCAGTCCCAGGCAAGGCTTGCCAGCGACACTTGAAAACCACCAATTTACTGCATGTGCCGTATGGTACTCACATGGAAGACAGATCTACTGACTCGTTAAAGCACACTAATTATTCTAAATTTTCAAAGTGAGAACATATGGGAGCTGTTTTCCTTGGTGATGTTTCTACTTCAAAAACAAAAGTGCATACAACTGAACAAGTGCTTTCCCGAATCTATATCCCTTAGAAATGGTATTCAAAATTCACCAAATTCACTACATTCACTAAAAACATAATTCCTCTCTGGTCAAAGGCTGACTAATAGCCAATACCTCTTCTTATACCTGTTTATTTCTGCTACCCCTTCTCCCACTGAGCTGTGACTATACCAGCAAGGTGATATATTCTGAATAAAAAGTGATATATTCTGACTGTTCTACTTATTGTGTGTCAACAAATTGTAAGCAGCTGGCATGATGATTTTTAAAATTTCTTGTATTGCTTCCCTTGATGGAACAGATGCCTTGGTGCAATGAGAATGCTGTCTCCAAGGGCATATTGTTCACCATGTTCAGATGTGATGACCTCAGCCTGAGGAGAAAGGAGCCTCAGAGATCAGAGACCTGCTCAGTCAGGAAGACTCCTGTATCTTTATTCCTGTAATGGAAGTGAACCTTTGACCTCTTGATAGATACACCTCAGGATCTGGGACCCATAAGCAACTCAGTGGAATATATTGTTATTCCTGAGAGCACCCAGCACTCCGAGAAAACTAAACACCAGGCTGCTGGAAAGCTAAGCCAGGTCACAAAAAAACTGTAGAGAGCTGAGATCATTCAATGAGGGCAATATTTATCTAGATTTTGAGCCATTACATTATTGATGAGATTCTCATTCTTTTGACTTTCTGTGTACATGACCTTTGTTCTTGCTAACTTGCATTTGCCTGGGAGCAAAAAATGAGACCTTATTCCAGACAGAATGCATAGAGAAAGAGAGAGCTGATATATATGTTTTGCTTTGACTTGCAAAAATAGAATGGACCTTCAGGTAAAGGTCCTGAAAACCAGAATGTGGTCTCAAGAGTGAGTTCTCCCAATCTTTGTTTCTCCTTTGACCTATGACAGACTAAGTCTGTGAGATCTATTCTGATGATGGCCTCCTAGAACCTGAAGCAAAATCATCCTCCTTCTTACAGTCCGCAGGGGATATAGGAAGTCAGCTATTCTGGGAAGGGATGTGTTCTACTTTCCTTTCTATTGGTGTGATGAAGCACTCTGATTCAAAATAACTTAAGGATTATGGGGTACAGTCTACCAGTAAGGATAGTCAGAGCAAGAACCTGAAGCAGAAACCATAGAGAAGAGCTGATTGCTACACACTCCTGACCCATGCTTCGCTGATATTCTTCTTATACATTGTAGGATCGCCTGCCTAAGAAATGGTACTGTCTACAGTTAGCTGAGCCCTTCCATCCCCCTTAGCAATCAATCCCACCCCAGTCGTGCCCATAGGCCAAGCTGATTTGTACAATCCCTGTAATGGAAGTGAACCTTTGACCTCTTGATAGATACACCTCAGGATCTGGGACCCATAAGCAACTCAGTGGAATATATTGTTATTCCTGAGAGCACCCAGCACTCTGAGAAAACTAAACACCAGGCTGTTTAAGTGGAGGACAAAGAGGAGGAGGAGAAACCATGAATGATGACAGCATTTGACCCAGTTTGGGGCACTCTGTTGAGAATTCCTTAAGAAACTGATAAAAGTGTTATGAAAACATCAGAAGGATAAGAGAGGAAGAAAGTAAGAGGCCCAAATCTGCCCTCGCTGGGTACCTTCTGGGAAAAGGAAGATTTCAGTTAAGAACAGGACATCCACTACAGCCTGGGATGGCGTCTGCAGTTACACCTCCAGAGGACATGAGAGGCAAGTAAGTCACACAAATCACAAACAAAACACCTTCATAGGATACACATGCTGGCAATTCTGTCTGATAAAGGTTACCAAGACATACATCATTCCTCAAACTCCCCCCCCCCTTGGCTCTACTGTGCCATTCAAGGACAAGGACATGCTTCTTCAATTGTATTCCGATTTAAGTCCCACATTTATATCAGAGCTCCCATTCCCATTCTTGTTTCTCTCTTCTTTATCTTATACATTTGTTTCAAAAGAGATGGCCGGCCATCAACTGATTATTCCAGGAAAGTCACCATTGTACAAATTAGTTAGGCAATAATTATTTTCTGTAACATCACAATTGTTTGTGGCTCAGCTAATCACTGAATCACTCAGGCTTGATGCCACACAGTTAGCTGCATCTCCCTCACATGGACTGTACACTAGATCATCCCTCGATGTGGTAAACATACTGTCTGACACTCCAGGACCAGCTTCCTCCCGGCTCCATTCACTGGGGGAGAAAGTAAAAGTAGGGCTTACGGAGAAACCTTTCTAGGACTCTGAGATTTACATTTGTCACTTGCCTTTGGCTTGTTTGCTTACTCTCCTATCAAGGATAGATGTGAACTAAATATTTATCCAGTCAAGCATCTAATCCAAGTAATTTCACATGGTATGCAGCGATTCCTAGGAGTCTGTAAAAGAATATCCAACCTAGTCTAACCAAGACTTAACTAGATAGTGACTTGGGAGCTACAGTGTAGGCCATGTGACTTCACAGATATGAGAATACATGATAAAATGATTTGATATATGATAACAATGCATGATAACATTATTATGTTATCCAGGTGTTAGTGGTCCTAGGCTTGCTGCATACATACATTATCTGTGGAGTGGTCCAAGATGAAGGCTATGTCTCACAGTCTTATCCGTAAGATGCTTGGATCATGTAAAAAAAAAAATTCACCAGAAGGCTGTAACTCAAAGTCTTATGAACAGTTCTAAGTTTAATCACCAGAGAAAAACATGGCCACTTTTCATTTTCGTTCTTCCCCTCCTAGTGCTAAAACATACAAACAGAATTTGTGAGTCCGTTTCAATGTTGCAGACAAAAAGCCCTGTGCCTTGGGGAAGATGCAGCCACAGCATAGTGATATCAAATGTCAAACATCTGCAAAATTAGTCGCATGATAACCAGTCTTCCACTAGACCAAGGCAATAACTCATTTTTTCATATCAGTCAGAAAGCAAATATTTGCATGTGTATTTTATTTTAATAACCAGCCATGAAAAATACTGTTAGAATATGAACAATATCATATTTTAATCCAATATGTTTCCTTCTAAGATTTCCACTTCAATGTTTCTAGGGAAGTTCATGAATTTGAGGCCAAGGTAGCATGTAGAATATTATGCTTTTATTGTGGGAATCTCACACTAATTCATGATTGCATCCCAAATTATATTTAATAAGAGGTTAATTGAAGAAACAATACAAACAGGTTTTGGGTACTCCATGGGTGTTCATTCATCCACAATACGAGGATGCTGCCGTGAGTAGATAGTGCAGCAGTGAGATCCTTGTCTGTGATTTGCACTGACAAGCTCAAGTCAGTGTTTGAATCCTCCCATTATTCATTGATTACTGGTTACAGGTGGCAAAAAAAAAGTATGCATCTTAGTAGCTCTAAGCAGTTCTGGACTTATTCCCAGGGTGTGGTCATTTCTCTTTAAATTTAAACTCTTTAAACACACACACACACACACACACACACACACACACACACAATTGGCATTTGTGAGGAAGTGTGGGTGGGTGTCCACACCAGCTTCCAGTTGTTAAATAAGCCCGTGAGAGAGGTGTTTCTTTCATCTCCGAGAGGACGCTTCCTTGTCAGGCAGAAGCAAATGTATTAACGTTCCAGATCCCGTGGGTGCTACAGATACTTGCACCCGTAAACTTCTGAGCTGTCCAGATCAATAAGGTGTGAAGAATTCCAGCAGCCTCTCCTTCCAAATGGTCATGCTTGAAAGTTCAATACCAACCACACCTGAATCACAAGTGTGACTGATAGACAAGGGTGCTAACATCGTAAGGCTCCAAATACACAGCCTTTACCTAAAAGAAATGTTTGCAGGTGTGATTGGATTAAAGATTCAGAGGCGTCCTAGATTGTTCAGGTTGGTCCAGGGTACTTTAAAGGATTATGAGAGGGAGGCAGGAGGGTCAGAGACACAGGGGGAGCTGTGGCCATAAAATCAGATGCTGGGCAATGTACAGCTATAAACTATAGGATGCAGGACAACTCTAAAATAATCAGCGCAAAGGAACAGGGTATTTGATTCAAAAGTGTGAAGCCAAGCCAGCATTTTGATATGTAAGTTACATAAAATGCCTGCCGAAGGGGACAGTCAGCAGCTAACAGCACCATCCCTGAAGGGCAGCCATGAAAGTCGCTGTCCAAAAAGCTTTAAGATCAGAGATTCCCAAGAACTTTAAGGCCATATTACAGCACACATGTCCCAAGTGCAAGACATGGCAAATTAAATTGAATGCTTGCCATCTGGGTCTGCTTTGGTCCAGTTCTTCCTATCCATGGGCCTACTCCTTTCCCATGGACTGGGAATGCCACTCTGTCCACCATGTCTTAAATGGTAGTAACATTCGTAATTTCCTTAGTTGTTGATCCATACATCTTACACTTAAGATTCCTTTCTATTTCTTTAGCAGCTTTCTTTAATTTGTTTTCCATAAGAAATAAATCTGAGTTTGCTCTGAGTCACCTGGAGAATTTTGGACTTGGATTTTTGTATGATGCCGGATCACTAGGGCTTGGAAGACTCTTGAAGAGTGACTGAATAAATTTTGCATCATAAGATGTACATAGGGGTAGGATATTGTCATTTGAATGTACATCAAGGGCCTCTAAACTATAGACTTGGATCCCAGTCTATGCTGCTACTGCAAGTGGACAGACCATATAGAAGGTTGAGACTGGAGAAAAGGAATTTGGTTGTGTAGAGTGTGCTCTTGACAGGTGTAGGGTAAAAAATATCCCCTAGAGGCTTTCATGTTTGACCGCTTGGTCCCTGCTGGCAGTGCTATTTGAGAAGGATGTGGAACCTTTGAGAGCTGGAGCCTTTCTGGAGAAAGTGTGAGAGCGAGTGAAATGGACTTTTGAGTGTCTACAGCCTCAGCCCACATCTAATTCATTTGCTCTTCTCCTTTTTGCAATTGACATGTGATAGTGCAACTTCCGGCTCAGGACACTCACTACTTTCCTTTCCCTTCCATGTGCCCAAATAAACACATTCTTACGTTCCCTTTGCTCATATTTTACCACAGCAACAGAAAAGTAATTAATAGAATAGAAATTTAGGAGCTCTGGACTATTCTGTTTTCTATCTACCCTGATGCTATGACTGGAGCTTTCTCTGCTATGTGTAGTTATCATGACATAGTACCTTGCCTTAGGCCCCAAATCAATAGGGCAGCCAATTTATCAAGTACTTATACAGTGAAACCTTCAAAATTGTAAGCCAAAATATCCCTTTTATCTTATCAATTATCTATCTCAAATATTTATTTCATTAACAGAAAGATGACCCAAAGAGGATTCACCTTATGAAAGTTAACACAATTTCCTATTTAAATATTTGCATATGATTATCATAGAAGCTTTATTTAGAGCATATTCAAGACTGAAAATAACCTTCATGTCAATCAACAACTAAGTAGAAAAACTAATAATTATAATGTGTCCATTAAATGGACAAAATACTATTTGATCCCATGAAAGAACCAACTTCTACTACAAGTAATGATAAGGCAGAGTCTCAAAAGCTTTGTTCTGAATAAAAACTGTTAGAAGAGAAGGAGGTTTCCTATTTTGTTTCTTTCTGAACAAATTCTATAAGCAAAACCAAATGTGAATTTCTATTCAGAAAGACATATCAATAGCTGCCTAGGACTGGGGAGCTGGTAGGCATTGATTAGAGAGAGCCAAGGAACTTTGAGAATTTGTAGGTGTTCCATCTTGATTGCAGTGGCCGTCTGATGTGTGAATATATTTGTCAAAACCCATTTAACTAGATGCATTTTAATTATGTAAATTATACTCTAATCAAGTGGATTTAAATTTTTTAAACGCTAAAAGTTTAAGCATGAAGGAAGGAAGGTGATAATAAAGCTAAAAGCATTTCTGGGGCAAGAAATTAAAACTGGGATACAGTATAATATCAGAGACCCAGAGAATAATCAAGGCAATAATAGTGCATTTTGTTAAATTGCCTATGAGAGTAGGCATGAACCAGCTTTCCATGCCCAAAGATAGGGTAATTTTAACATCAAAAGGATGATAAATGCAACTGGCTAAAGTTCAGTCACTGTGTAAGAGCAAGTGGTCTCCTGGTTTGAAGGAAGTTTGAAATTCTGATTGAAACTTAATGCCGAGTATGAGATATGAAGGGGTGAGAGCAGGTGAGATCTTTCAAAGATTTCTGACTACATGCATGGTCATATGGTTAATGGGTTAATGAATTATATTGAAGTAGTCCTGCTATAAAAGTTTGCCTGGCTTCTTGCATACTGCCTGTCTCCTTGCTTTTCCTTGTACCACATTGGATCTTTAGAAAGAGGCTAATCTCCAGGCAGTGGTAGCACATGCCTTTAATCCCAGCATTTGGGAGACAGAGGCAGGTGGATCTCTGAGTTTGAGGCCAGTCTGATCTAAGAAAGAGGCTAATCACTAGGTAAGAGTCTTTTGCCTTGTAACAAAACTGTGAACCAAATAAACTTCCTTTCTCTATATCTTTCTCAGAATGTGGTATATAGCTATTAAAAAGGGAAAATGAAATATGAAAATAAATTTGAAAAAAGAGAAGATGGGAAAGAAAAGAAGGAGGAGGAAAAAATGGAGGAAGAGGAGGAGGAAGAGAAGGAAAAGGAGGAGGAGAAAAAGGAGGAGGAAGAGGAAGAAGAGGAGGAGAGAAGAAGAAGGAGAAGGAAGAAGAGGAAGGAGAAGAAGAGGAGGAGGAGGAAGAAGGAGGAGGAGGAGGAGGAGGAGGAGGAGAAGGAGAAGGAGAAGGAGAAGGAGAAGGAGAAGGAGAAGGAGAAGGAGAAGGAGAAGGAGAAGGAGAAGGAGAAGGAGAAGGAGAAGGAGAAGGAGAAGGAGAAGGAGAAGGAGAAGGAGAAGGAGAAGGAGAAGGAAGGAGAAGGAGAAGGAGAAGGAGAAGGAGAAGAAGAAGAAGAAGAAGAAGAAGAAGAAGAAGAAGAAGAAGAAGAAGAAGAAGTGAGCTTACTAGCTATCACAGGATGTAAGTGGACAGTAACTGCCAACTGTTTTCTCTGGATATTAGAAGTAAAAATGTATCTCTTGTCCAAATTGCATGGCACAGAAAACAAGTAGCTCTTTTTGGTAAAGAAACCATCAAGGAAATTTATTTACAAACTAATGCTAGCTAACACATAAAATAAGACAAAAATAAATCTAGAAAATTCTTTTTTAAAGCTCTGATTGAAAATAATTGGCTAAGATAAGCATTGAGCATCAGTATACTGGAATCCTACCTTAGAAAGACAATATACTATTGAGACTGACCTGCTCCATTTAAATCTATAGCTGAATTTAAGCACAACAAAATGGGCCCTGATACAATGCAATACAAAGCAAATTGCAGTCTACCAAGCCTGAGTGTTAAACCTGAGTCAGATTTAACTCATAGTTCTATGTCTATAAGAAATATGAAAATGTATAGAAGTATGTTACCTGATACTGTCAGAATCAAATAGATCAAAATTGTGAAAGTCCACATGGAACTCTAAGCTAGTATCTGCAACAGCACTATCACTAAACATAGAAAGTCTCTATAACCCTAAGCACATTTGAATGCAAAGTTTGTTCAGGATTAAGAAATTACCAATCACAATAATAAGTCCAGAAATTATTAAATAGCAAGGACTACATGTGAAAAATAAGTGCTCATGACAACAAAATAAACACTTAGTGAAATTAGTGAAGTTGTTTCTATGATATCACAAATGATATTATAAATGATGTCAATGCATATTATTAAAGTACTAATAGATCTCTTCAGAGATGAAGAATTATCCTTATAATCATGGAATAGGAACATTCTCCTAGTTAAAACACCAAGACAAACCCCACATGTGGAAATGCTGGTACCTGAAGATCAGAAGTGATCAAACTTAGATATGATCTTACAAAGTAACTATCAAGCACTTTACTTGGAGAAATATTCTCAACTTGCCCAGTAGATGAAGCACAAGCAGTTTACAGACACCAGATATACTCCTACTAGTCAGTAGCAATCAAAAGAAAAGTGGACAAAAATGAAAAAAAAATTGTGACAAAGAAAAGGCCTAGCCCAGTATTTAGTATTAAAACCTATATTCGTCTTTATAATGTGAAAATCAAAATGATGGCATGCAATTAAATATGATAATATGCATAATAGTAAATATAAATGCACTGCTATTAATAACTGTGCATACATATAAGATAAAACTCTTAGGGTTTAATAGAAATAAATAACAAAAATGTCTTCAGCTTAATTTGCATTTTGTATTTTATAATATGAACATAATCTTGTATTACTGGTATAATTTCAAAAAAAGAAATGTTTAAACCTTACAGTGAACTACAAGCCAATAAATGGTATGGTATTTTTCAATACTTCATGGATTTTTCTTGTATTTACCCAATCAATAAAAATGTGTCTCTCACTGTGGAATGCTGTGTGATGGGACAGGTCTATCACACCCCTCCTCCTGATCCTTAGAGATTGCTGAGGAAGAGGGGGTGAAAAGACTAGAAGAGACAGAGTTGGTGAATGACTACAAGGAAAAATATGTTTTCTGAACACAACGTGGCAGCTGTACACAATACTAGCTGTGGCCAGGATAAACACAGACCCACGCAACCTCCAGCCAGCCACAGTACCAGTGTCATTGATAAAACCTTCGTAGGGAATTCCCACCCCTAGGTGAGGAATATTAGTAACTGAGAGCTGCCAAGAGAAGTTGAGTACATTTTAAGGGTGTGGCTACTGGAACATGGTCACCATGTTCCAGATTCCATGGCTGCATATTCAAGAAAATATGAATAGTAACAAGACACAAAGTTGTGTAGCTGTAGAAAGTAGAGGAGGAGTGAATAGGGCCAAAATGCATTGTATGAAATTCTCAAGGAGCTAGTTCAAAACTGAGAGAATAAATGTGTTTCTTAAACAAGTATAGCACATAATACTGAAAATAACATTGCACTACAAGAACTATAGAAAAATCACTAAATAATACTTCTTTGTCAATTTAACTTAGAAGTAATTAATAGATTAGTATAAGATATAGCCTAGGCACTCGGCACAACCACAGCCATCTTGGTGGCGGAAGCTTGGATTGAGTGGGCAGAACCAGATATACCCAAGATATCCCAAACCTAAGATCTCTGGGGACTTGGGCTACCAGCCAGTCATCTAAGAATGGGAGCTTGGCAGAGCAGCAGTTCCTGTGTTCCAGCAGGGCATGGGTTCTCTGCCCTGAGGGAGACTCTGCAAGCTGCACTCCCCACTCCCCATGGCCATGGCCAGCATCCTTGCAGCTGTCTGGACTAAGCAAGCTGAACCAGGTACCCTTGATAGCCAGAATTTGGGATCTCTGGAGACTCAGGGCCGCCAAGTAGCAATCTGGGCAGAGTAGCAGTTCCTGGGTCCCAACCAGGCATGGGCTCTGTGCTCTGTGGGGGACCCTGAACTCAGCACAACCATGGCCATCTTGGTGACAGCTGCTTGGATTGAGTAGGCAGAACCAGATACCCAAGATATCCGAAGCTTAAAATCTTTGGGAACTCGGGCCACCAGCCAGTCATCTAAGATCGAGAGCTTGGCAGAGCAGTGGTTCCTGTGTTTCAGAAAGACTTGGGTTCTCTGCCCTGGGGGAGACCCTGCACTCTGCACTCCCCACTCCCCACAGCCACCACCTGCATCCTTGTTGCTGACTGGACTAAGCAAGCAGAGCCAGAGAAGACAAGCAGCATCAGGTCCACAGAGATAACCGAATATAACATTGCTTGGAGCAAGATACACCAGGGGTCAAACAGCACCCAAGAGAACAATGCATTAGCAATCTATGCCAGAGGAAACCCAGTTATCCAGTGGTGGGGAAATAGCCTTACTAGCCCACAGGAGGTTCATGCACCAGCTAGTGACTACAGGACCAACTAAAGCCAGAGATAAAAGGCAAATACAGGAACGTTACTAACAGAAATCAAGGCAAAATGGCAACATCCAAACCCAGTTCCACTACAGCAGTAAGTCCTGGATACCCCAACACACCAGGAAAACAAGATTTGGATATAAAATCACTGGTCAGGATGCTGATAGCAGAACACATAGATAAATCTCTTAAAGAAATACAGGAGAAAATGGATCAAAAATTCGAAGCCCTTACAAGGCAAACACAAAAATCACTTAAAGAAATTCAGGAGAATATGGATCAAAAAATAGAAGACAATAAGGAGGAAGTACAAAAATCACTTAAAGAAATACAGGAGAACGTGGGTCAACAAGTAGAAGTCATGAAAGAGAAAACACAAAAATCTCTTAAAGAAATACATGAAAACACAAACAAGCAAGAGAAAGATCTGAGCAAAACCATCCAGGATCTAAAAACAGAAGTAGAAACAACTAAGAAATCGCAAAGGAAGACAGACAACTTTGGAGATAGAAAACCTTGGGAAGAAATCAGGGGCCATAGATACAAATATCAACAATAGAATACAAGAGATAGAAGAAAGAATCTCAGATGCTGAAGATACCATAGAAACCATTGATTCAACAGTCCAAGAAAATGCAAAATGCAAAAAGCTTGTAACCCAAAAGTACAGCAAATCCAGGACACAATGAGAAGACCAAACCTAAGGGTTATAGGCATAGATGAGAGGGAAGATATACAACGTAAAGGGCCAGCAAATATCTTCTACACAATTATGGAAGAAAACTTCCCTACCCTAAAGAAAGATATGCCCATGAATATACAAGAAGCCTATAGAACTCCAAACAGACTGGAACAGAACAGAAATCCCCCCCCCCGTCACATAATAATCAAAATGCCAAATGTAATAAACAAAGAAAGACCATTAAGGGCAGTAAGAGAAAAAGGCCAAGTAACATATAAAGGACAACCTATAAGGATTACACCAGACTTCTCAACTGAGACCATGAAAGCTAGAGATCCTGGGCAGATATCATGCAGACTCGAAGACAACACAAATTTCAGCCAAAACTACTTTACCCAGCAAAACTCTCAATCATCATAGATGGAGAAACCAAGGTATTCCATGACAAAACAAAATTTGCACATTATCTTTCCACAAACCCAGCCCTACAAAGGATAATAGGGGAAAAACACCAACACAAAGAGGGAAACCACACCCCAGAAGAAGCAAGATAGAAACCTCCTCTCATCAAACCCAAAAGAAGATAACCACTCAAATATAAAAAATAATGTCAAAAATGTCAGGAAATATTAATTACTATGCCTTAATATCTCTTAACATCAATGGACTCAATTCCCCAATAAAAAGACATAGACTAACAGACTGGATACGGAAACAGGACCCTACATTTTGCTGCATACAGGAAACACATCTCAGTGTTAAAGACAAATACGGCCTTAGAGTAAAAGGCTTGAAGACAATTTTACAAGCAAATGTTCTCAAGAAACAAGCCAGAATAGCCATTCTAATATCAGATAAAATTGACTTTCAACCTAAAGTCATCAAAAGAGACATAGAAGGTCACTTCTTGCTGGTCAAAGGAAAAATCAACCAAGAAGAACTCTCAATACTGAATATCTATGCTCCAAATGCAAGAGCACCCTCATTCGTACAAGAAACTCTACTAGAGCTTAAAGCACACATTACACATAACACAATAATTGTGGGTGACTTCAACACTCCACTATCCTCAATGGACCGATCAGGAAACCAGAAACTAAACAGGGACACAGTGAAACTAATTGAAGCTTTGGACCAATTGGATTTAACAGATATATATAGAACATTTTATCCCAAAACAAAAGAATATACCTTTTTCTCAGCACTGCATGGTATCTTATCCAAAATCTATCATATAATTGGTCACAAGACAGATGTCAAAAAATACAAGAAAATTAAACTAATCCCATGCCTCCTATCAGATCACTGTGGAGTAAAAGTGGTCTTCAATAGCAAGAAAAACAACAGAAAGCCCACATACAAATGGAAACTGAACAATACTTTGCTCAATGATACCTTGGTCAAGGAAGAAATAAAGAAAGAAATCAAAGACTTTTTAAAATTCAATGAAAATGAAGGTACAACCTATCCAAATCTATGGGAAACAATGAAAGCAGTACTAAGAGGAAAACTCATAGCCCTGAGTGCCTCCAAAAAGAAACTGGAGAGAGCATACACTAGCAGCTTAACAGCATACCTGAAAGCCCTGGAACAAAAAGAAGCTAATTCACCCAGGAGGAGTAGAAGACAGGAAATATCAAACTAAGGGCTGAAATCAATCAAGTAGAAACAAAGGGAACCATACAAAAAATCAAGAAAACGAGGAGCTGCTTCTCTGAGAAAATCAACAAGATAGATAAATCCTTAGCCAGACTAACCAATGGGCACAGAGAAAGTATCCAAATTAACAAAATTAGAAATGAAAAGGGGGATATAACAACAGAAACTGAGGAAATTCAAAAAATCATCAGATCCTACTACAAAAGCCTATACTCAACACAACTGGAGAATCTGGAGGAAATGGACAGTTTCCTAGACAGATAGCAAATACCAAAATTAAATCAGGATCAATTAGATCAGCTAAACAGTCCCATAACCCCTAGAGAAGTAGAAGGGGTTATAGAAAGTCTCCCAACCAAAAAGTACGGAACCAGATTGTTTTAGTGCAGAATTTTATCAGACTTTCAAAGAAGACCTAACACCAATACTCTTCAAACTATTCCACAAAATAGAAACAGAAGGAACACTGCCCAGCTCATTCTAAGAAGCCACAATAATGCTGATACCAAAACCACACAAAGATCTAACAAAGAAAGAGAACTATAGGCCAATTTTCCTTATGAATATTGATGCAAAAAATACTAAATAAAATCCTTGCCAAGCAAATCCAAGAGCATATCAAAATGATCATTCACCATGATCAAGTAGGCTTCATCCCAGGGATGCAGGGATGGTTCAATATGTGGAAATCCATCAATGTAATCCACTACATAAACAAACTAAAAGAAAAAAACCACAGGGTCATCTCATTAGATGCTGAAAAAGCATTTGACAAAATTCAGCATCCTTTCATGCTAAAAGTCCTGGAAAGAACATGAATTCAAGGCCCATACCTAAACATAGCAAAAGCAATATACAGCACACTGGTAGCGAACATCAAACTAAATGGAGAGAAGCTTGAAGCAATCCCACTAAAATCAGGGACTAGACAAGGTGGCCCTCTCTCTCTTTTCTCTGTATATCTTTTCAATATAGTTCTTGAAGTTCTAGTGAGAGCAATTAGACAACATAAGGAAGTCAAAGGGATACAAATTGGAAAGGAAGAAGTCAAACTATCATTATTTGCAGATGATATGATAGTATACTTAAGCGACCCAAAAAACACCAGAGAACTCCTACAGCTGATAAACAACTTCAGCAAAGTGGCTGGTAATAAAATCAATTCAAGCAAATCAGTAGCCTTCCTATACTCAAAGGACAAGCAGGCTGAGGAAGAAGTTAAGGAAATAACACACTTCACACTAGCCACAAACAATATAAAGTATCTTGGCGTGACTTTAACCAAACAACTGAAAGATCTGTATGACTAGAACTTCAAGTCTTTGAAGAAAGAAATGGAAGAAGACCTCAGAAGATGGAAAAATATTTCTTGCTCTTGGATTGGCAGGATCAATATAGTAAAAATGGCCATCTTGCCAAAAGCAATCTACAGATTCAATGCAATCCCCATCAAAATCCCAATTCAATTCTTCATAGATCTAGAAAGAGCAATTCTCAAATTCATCTGGAGTAACAAAAAACCCAGGATAGCTAAAACTATTCTCAACAATAAAAGGCCTTCTGGGGGAATCAATATCCCTGACCTCAAGCAGTACTACAGAGCAACTGTGTTAAAAACTGCATGGTATTGGCACAGCAACAGGCAAGTAGATCAATGGAATAGAATTGAAAACCCAGAAATGAACCCACAGAGTTACGGTCACTTGATCTTTGATAAAGGAGCCACAACCATCCAGTGGAAAAAAAGATAGCCTTTTCAACAAATGGTGCTGGTTCAACTGGAGGTCAACATGCAGAAGAATGCAAATTGACCCACTCTTATCACCTTGTAACAAGATCAACTCCAAGTGGATCAAGGACCTCCACATAAAGCCAGACACACTGAAACTAATAAAAAAGAAACTGGGGAAGACGCTGGAGGACATGGGTGCAGGAGGAAAGTTCCTGAACAGAACACCAATAGCTTATGCTCTAAGATCAAGAATTGACAAATGGGAACCTCATAAAATTACAAAGATTCTGTAAGGCAAAGGACACTGTCAGAAGGACAAAATGGCAACCAACAAAGTGGGAAAAGATCTTCACCAACCCCACATCCAACAGAGGGCTAATATCCAATATATATAAAGAACTCAAGAAGTTAGACCCCAAAGAACCAAATAACCCTATTAAAAATGGGGTACAGAGCTAAACAAAGAATTTTCACCAGAAGAAGTTCGGATGGCTGAGAAGCATCTTAAGAGATGTCCAACATCATTAGTCATCAGGGAAATGCAAATCAAAACAACCCTGAGATTCCACCTCATACCAGTCAGAATGGCTAAGATTAAAAACTCAAGAGACAACAGGTGCTGGCGAGGATGTGGAGAAAGAGGAACACTCCACACTGTTGGTGGGATTGCAAGATGGTACAACTGCTCTGGAAATCAGTCTAGCAGTTCCTCAGAAAATTAGGCATGACACTTCCAGAAGACCCTGTCATACCACTCCTGGGCATATACCCAGAGGATTCCCCTGCATGCAATAAAGACACATGCTCCACTATGTTCAAAGCTTCCTTATTTATAATAGTCAGAAGCTGGAAGGAGCCCAGATGTCCCTCAAAGAGGAATGGATACAGAAAATGTGGTATATTTATACAATGGAATACTACTCAGCAATTAAAAATAATGAATTCATGCAATTTGTAGGCAAATGGTTGGATCTGGAAAATATCATCCTAAGTGAGATAACCCAATCACAAAAGAATACACATGAATTGCAATCACTGATATGTGGATATTAAAGAGCCCAGAAGCTCTGAATACTCAAGACACAATTAGCAAATCAAAAGATTCCTCAAGAAGAAAGGAGAGGATACTGGTCCCGAAAAGACTAGTTCCAGTTTTGCAGGAGAGTACAAGAACAGAGAAAGGGTTGGGCAGGATTGGGGAATGGGTTGGGGGGGGAAGAGGACTTATGGGACATATGGTGAGGGGGGAACTGGGAAAGGGGAAAGCCTTTGGAATGTAAACAAGGAATATAGAAAATTTTTAAAAATGAAAAAAAAAAAGATATAGCCTAATAAAAACAAGATAAGTTATACCTAGTATAGGCCTTTACTGAAGGTTACACTTTACTCACAAGTATGTACAATTATGGGAATCAAAAATGGAAATAAATATGAAGCTTGAACCCTTGCCATGTGAATTGCTACCTATACTATATCCTTGAGATACAATCACAACATCATTCACTACTGTAGGGCTATCTTAAACTACAATATCCCAAAGAGTTTCTATTACAAAATGTGCTCCCCAGAGAAACAGGAAGTGCATGGACTTAGACATTTGCTTAATACATGTGATAGACAGAATTAAAAAAAAATCCTTTGCCCTAGGCATAGATACCTCTTTACTCACTAATTCAATCAACCACTGTGTTAGTTTTTGTCAACTTGACAGAAATCTACACCTATCTGGGAAGAGGGAACCTCAAATGAGGAATTGCCTCCATCAGACTGGCCTATAGGTGACTTTCGTGATTGTTGATTTATGTGCAAGGGGCACATGTGTGTAGTGCTGACCCCTAGGACGATGGTCTTGGGTTGTATAAGAAAGCAGACTGAGCTCTTTGTATACATTGGAGATTAGCCCTCTGTAGGATGTGGGGTTGGTGAAGATTTTTTCCCAATTTGTTGGTTGCCGATTTATCCTTTTGACAGTGTCTTTTGCCTTACAGAAACTTTGTAGTTTTATGAGGTCCCATTTGTCTATTCTTGCTCTTAGAGCATAAGCAATTGGTGTTCTGTTCAGGAATTTTTCCCCTGAGCCAATGTCCTCAAGGGTCTTCCCCAGTTTCTTTTCTATTAGTTTTAGTGTGTCTGGTTTTATGTGGAGGTCTTTGATCCACTTGGAGTTGAGCTTAGTGCAAGGAGATAAGAGTGGATCAATTCTCATTCTTCTGCATGTTGACCTCCAGTTGAGCCAGCACCATCTGTTGAAAAGGCTATCTTTTTTCCACTGGATGTATGGCAGTTCCTCAGAAAACTGGGCGTGATACTTCCGGAGGACCCAGCCATACCACTCCTGGGAATATACCCAGAAGATTCACCAGCATGCAATAAGGATACATGCTCCACTATGTTCATAGCAGCCTTATATATAATAGCCAGAAGCTGGAAAGAACCCAGATGTCCCTCAACAGAGGAATGGATACAAAAATTGTGGTATATATACACAATGGAGTACTATACAGCCATTAGAAACAATGAATTCATGAAATTCTTAGAGAAATGGATGGAGCTGGAGAATGTCATACTAAGTGAGGTGACCCAGTCTCAAAAGAATACCCATGGTATACAGTCACTGATAAGTGGATATTAGCCTAGAAGCTTGGAACACCAAAGACACAAATCACATATCAAGTGATGTCTCACAAGAAGAAAGGAGTGGACACTGGTGCTAGAATGGACCAAAACATCATTGGGGGAGAGTACAAGAACAGTAAAGTGGGAGGGGGTGGATGCGGGAGCAGGGGGAGGGAAAAGGACATGTGGGACCTTTGGGGGTGGGGAACCAGAAAAAGGGAAATGAATTGTAAATATAGAATATATACAATAAAAAAAATCAAAAAAAAAAGAAAGAAAGAAAGCAGACTGAGCAATCCACAGGGAACAAGCCAGTAAGCAGCACTCCTCCATGGCTTTTTACTTCAGATCCTGCCTCCAGGTTCCTGCTCCGTCTTCCTTAGATGATGGAATATGACCTGTAAACCAAATAAACCCCTTTTGCCTTGAGTTGGTTGTCACCATGGTGCTTATCACAGTGAAGGGAAAGCAAATGAGAACAAAAAATAATTTTGCAAATGTAGTAAGAGCCAACTTCTGTCCTTTGTCTGAGGGTGCTTGTCCAATGAGGGCTGGCCTTATCCCATGAGCCCTTTAATATAGCCACACAGATCAGGCACAGAAACCAGAAGCTTTGAAGAACAGAACACAATCTCTGTCATAGAGTTGAAGGGACCTCCAAGAAAAGGGGCTTGAAGTCATTGTTTTGTAAATGCTCGAAGAATCCTTTGCCTAACAGTTTTTCTTCTCTCTCTTTTCTCTAACTCTAACAAGATCAACCACTAGGATTTTTCTTCACAGAAAGTGTTGAGGTTCAAATACACTCACCCATGAGATGGATATCCAGTAAGAAAATGAGAATTCTCATTTTCAATAATGAGAAACTGAATTTCACCAGCAGAAACTGAGCTTGAGAGCAGATTCTTCCCCAAAGCTTACAATAAGCCCTGTGCCTGACCAGCACTGTGGATTCAGCACAGTGATGGCCTCCTGTCACAGCCAAGCCCCCTGCCAGACACCTAACCTGCAAAAATATGAATAAGAAATAAGTGTTTTTATATCCTGAGTTGACAATATTTGTTACACAGAAAATTAATAAAAAGAAACTGTTATGCAAAGAACTCCAAAAAGAGTTAAGTCATGAACACACCTGTGTTAGGGTTTTATTGCTGTGAACAGACACCATGACCATAACTCTTATAAAGGAAAACATGTCATTGGGGTTGGCTTACAGTTTCAGAGGTTTATTTCATTATTGTCATGGTAGGAAGAAGCATCGCGGTGTGCAGGCAGACAAGGTGGTAGAGAAGGAGTTAAAACTTCTACATCTTGATCCACGGCAGAAGGGAGAAACTATGAGCCACTAGGCCTGGTTTGAACTTCTGAACCTCAAAGTCCTTCTCTGGTGACACATTTCCTCCAACAAGGCCATACTTCCTTCAACAAGGTCCGACCTCCTAATGGACCTTTGGAACCATCTCCATTCAAACCAGCACAACGCCCAACAGAAAGATAAGCACACCTGAGGAGTAATGAGAGGACTGTGCATGATTCTGATGGTGGCCTCATGCCCAGGAATAGGGTATAAGCACTCTGTGCTAACACAATCTTGAAGGCACTTTGGCTCCAGACAGGAGCCTTCTGATCACATAGCCCCATGTTCTCAACAAAGGCCTGGTCCTCTGCACTTGGGAAAGATGTCACCTTCTAAAGAGCCTCATTTCCTCTGTGACCTATACCCCTCTCACTCTTCCCATTACTTGGTACTTATCACCTGCCATTTTAAAAGATTCTTAGTGTGTGTGTGTGTGTGTGTGTGTGTGTGTGTGTACATGTATGTGCCCATGTATAAGCAGGTGCCTGTGGAAGCCAGAAGGTATTAGCTCCCCTAAGAGTAGAGTTGTAGACTTTTGTGAGCCACTCCCTGAGGGTTCTGGGAACCAAACTGTGATCCCCTACAAGAGCATCATGTGCTGTTAATCTTGGAGGCTTTCCTCTGCCCCCATCTTCCTTTCTTGGCTTATCTCCTACACGCAGTGTGCACAACCTTCTTACAGGCTGTACAATTTTCTCTGACTTTTCACAAGAAGAAACCATTGAGCCTACAACTTAAGAACAAATTCTTACCACGAGAGATTTCTATGTATGTTGTTCCCTAGTGTGTCCCCAGTGCCTGTGTCTTTGCTATTTATTTGCTCAGCTATTTGCAAAGTGGATACATAAATGGCACATTTTTTTAGTATCTCACACAAGGAATTATTTTTGCTCCTCTATTTACAGAGCAATAAATCTTAGAATAGAGCAAAATACATCGAATTTGCAAGAGTCATTTCAGAGCTACCAAAACACAGCAAACGAGTTTATGAAAGTAAGCCATATTTAGAAAGTTTGGGGCTAGGTCCTATTATAGTGATGTTTACAGTGAAGAAATTTGTTTTATTTGCTCTGTTTAAAACAATGTTATTCGTATAAAATTGAGCATGACAAACATATTTTCTTAACATACATTAACTACTGACCACCTTAAATGGTGACTATATGCATCTGTCTCTCACTGTGCCAAAGATTGTCTTTATCTTTTTCCTGCACCCTCTTTAAAATTACAAGGCATATCACTAGACTATTTAGTAAAAGAAAGTTCTAAATCTCAAGCAATTGCATCTATGCTGTAATAAATTTCATCTACTTTTAAAACTACTGAGTACTGGCTAAATGTCAGCACAGGTTTGTTTTTAGGTATACAAGGATAAGTTTGACCTTGAGGAGCATATTTCCCATTGGCAGCAGAACAAGGTTTGTACAGGAAATAGTGCTAAGAAGTGAGGGTGTTGAGGATTTGTCATACAAACAGCCTGCATGTTTACTCAGAAATCAAACTCATAACACATGCACGGAGCTGGGGAGAGGCTCAGTAGGTTAAGCGCTTACTGTGTGTGCATGAGGGCAGCAGCTCAGATCCTGAGCACCCATTCAAATGTGGGGCAGACAAGGCAGCCCACCTGCAATCCCAGGCAGAACAGATCGCACAGTGGGGCCAGTCTGGCAGAAGCAAGGACTCAGGGATTAGTGAAGCACCTGCCTTGGTATGTGAGGTGGAGAATAAAAGAGAAACACAGACACACACACTTGTGGACACACACTCATACACACCCAGAATACACACACATATACACTCACACACACATTCACACATATATACACATACTTGTGGGCACACATGCATACTACATACACATACACAAACTCACACTACCAACACAAGCACACATACTCACTCACACATGTGCCCCACACACACATACTCGCATACACACACAACACACTCACAATACAGGCGCAGACACACACATGCACATATATACGTGCAAAAATACACACTCATACTACATATACTCCCTCACACATGTGCACATACACACACACATGCACACGCGTGCACACACACACACACACACCAAAAAACAAAAACAAAAACTCCTAAATACGTGAAGGGATATCCTGGAATACTTAAATTGTTGTCATTGCTTTTAAGTCTTTAAACACATTACTTCATTTTACACAAACTTTTTTTTAGATTAAAAAGAAACAATAGGAAACTTTTGTGACATACTTCCTAGATATTGGTTTCAAGAGCATTTCGTATGGCTAAGGAGACAATGAAGCTCACTGGCCCCAGCACCCATCTTATAATTAATTATCTTCTTTCTTATAAATAAATTATCTCTCCCGAACATTGAAGGGATAACGATGTGTACATTGGCTGACCTCCTAGATAGTTGACGAGTTCATTGTTAAATTGCATATAATTGCTTTCAAATGCTCCCTCCAGATTTTTATATAAGTGACCTGAGCACATCAGTGATGCTTTTTTTATTACATAAAGATGTGCTTTTGAAGAGTGAGGCACAGGTGATAATTATCCATATCTATCCAGCAGTTTGGGATTGTGGCTTACATAATACATGTTGAGGTGACAGATTCAGGATGTTTGGATTATCAATAAGCACCAATGTTCCTCTTTTTGGCATACATACACTGTGAAATGATAGATTCTGTATCTTCGCATTATCCATCAGAACCAACACTCACCATTTCTTTCTTCAGAGAAAATTCCAAATCATTCCTTCTAGGTATTTTATCTATACAATATGATATTCTACTACTAGAGTAGCCGGCCACTAGCCAAACATTTACTTGAATTGTTACAATGACACTTTAATATCAAAGGTCACACCACAATCAACCCCGGGAGCAGTTACCATGTTCATCTGAAAGGTGATGATGACTTTTTCCAAGTAATTAAACCCATAAACCTAGGGCGGGCTGCCTGCAGGACAGACGGTGCTTAGTGTTTCATATGCTAACATCACCTCCTGTAAAAACAGGAATGATCAATTAAAAGCTTTTCTTTGATTAAGAATTACCATGTGTGCTTCAAGGGCACAGGTATAGAAATGAGGTCTTTGTTGAGCCTGAGGAAAGATGTCTGAGGAATCCATGGAACAAAAGAAGAATGAGCCAGCACATCCATTTTGAAATGTCTGAAAGAGAGACCAGTCAGGAGAGTAACTGGCAACAGGCGGCTGGGTCAGACATGGGCCCTTGCTGAATATTCACCAGAAGTGCAAGTTCTTAACCTGGGTCTGCCTTTTGCAGGCAGATTGAACTCAGCAGATTGAGCAATCTAAGAGTCCTCGGAAGAGATTACTTAGAGGAAAGTGTTAATGAAATGTGTTAATAAAGTGTTTGGAAGGCTGTGGGAAAGGAGAAAAGGTGGCCCGGAGGGTGTGGCATGGCAGGGTACTCAGGAGTGGACAAGAAGGAACTTGCCTTCCCAAAGACAAGCAGGAAAGCTCAACCAGCTGTGTCCTCCTCGAGGAGGACAGGAGCAGAAGGCTATTTTAAGCCGGGGACATTTTATAGGCTTCGAAATGAATTCCCTGAGCTCAGGGGCCTCCTGAAGCACGCTCTATTCAGAAACATATAGTTGCAGTTTGGAAATCTGCTGAGGGCTTTGAAGCTCCAAGTATAAGAAATTCAGGGGCTCTGGGAGAGCCTTTTCTATAATCACAGAGGCCAATGAGCATATACTGTGTAGACCAGAAGTGCCCACATGCCTGTGGGTGGGACAGAGGTCATGGTGGGGGAGAGAGGAGAGGAGGAAAGAGAAAGGCGGGAGACAGAAAGAGGGGGGTATAATGGGCATGAAGAAGAGGGGAAGGAGTGAGAAGGAAAGGAAGGGAAACTGTAGGGAGGAAGAGGGAAATGACAAAAGAGAAAAAGAAAGGGGATCAAGGGGAAGAAGGAAAATAGAGAGGAGGGAGCAGGGAAAGAGGAGGGAGGGGAAAGGAGACAGGGAAGAGAGAGAGAGAGAGAGAGAGAGAGAGAGAGAGATGCACAAATACACACTTCACATTCAGGGCAGCTGCAGGATTGCAGAAACAAGAACTTCAAAGTGTAGATAGTCAGCTTTGACAGGTGAGAAGGCACTGAAAGGCATTTCAAACAATCGGGGAGATAAGGGCTAGCGCCATGTAAATGTCTGAACTTTGAAGAATAATTGCTAGCATTTATCGAGCACTACCATGGGCTGGCTCTGCTCTGTGGTACCTCTGTAAGCTCCTGTGTTAATTCCCACAACATTCTGATAAGGCAAGAACCACTTTTCGTTCTTTCTTCAGAGATGAAGAAATTCAGATGAAACCGGAACAAGAAACGTGCTCAAAGCCACAGCTCCTGAGAGAGCTGGACTCAAACACACACTCTGGCTGCCAGGGCTGGCACCTTAACTACAGCAATGCAAAGCAACTCAGAGAGGAGGGTGATGGTCTGCCCAGCTCCTTGGTAGGAATGTATGCAGCAAAAATTAAACGGACCAGGATAGCATCTACGGAGATTCATTGTGTATTTGAGAGCATTAACATAATCTGACCCCTCAGAAGATTTAGACCAAGATGGTCTCTTCTCAGTATGGCTGGTGTGGAAACAGAGTAGGCCAGTTCTTTCCTCCTTATCCTTCAAGGTGCTCATGTGACAGCATTCCAGCCAATAATCATCAAGCAAAACAAAATTTCAATCTAATTTGGAGGTATTGTATTACTATTTTATTTTAATTGAATAAATGGGCTACTTCAAGCCGTACAACATAATTGACAAACGTGTATATTGCATTCAATGAAGCAGAAGAGTTCTACAACCTTCCAGAAATTCTGAAATTCTGAAATTCTTCTAACAGAACAAGAACTTCAACTAATGTGTCTTTTCATGTATTACTTTCTTTACTTCTTACTCCTGGAATACAAGTGTAATGTGCAGAGAAACAGCAGCCTCTCGGGGATCATACGGGAATGAAGGAAACACGAATCGGGTTTGAGCCCTCTACGGTGTCGCCCAGCAGCATCCTTCAGCCTTCTCGGCCTCTTCTGATTCTCTTTCTGTTTAGGCGCGGAATAAGATCGTCGCTTCAGAAAACCAGCAGACGGGTAAATGGGAGTAGGAATTCTTCTGAGGACCTTGGAGTTGAAGAAGATGGTTTCCTACCTCCAAGCCTGCAGGGCCTCTGGCCTCTTGCTTTCTCCCTCGGCTGGCCCTGTCTCACTTGGAGTATTTCCTTTTCTCCCCTGTGGAGAGTTTCATCTTTAACACATGTCTTAATCCAAAGGCTTAGAGGGAGCCGCTGCCATCTTCCAAGCCATACCTGAAGGAGAGTTAGTTTTTCACTCTGTCCTCATTTATTTTAATTTTTGTCAGGAAAACATGACATATGGGAGAGAGAGAGAGAGAGAGAGAGAGAGAGAGAGAGAGAGAGAGAGAGAGATTTCATTCTTTTTAAAAAATTTTTATTAATTAATTAATTAATTTTTTACACTCCATATTTTTTTTTCAGACAGGGTTTCTCTGTATAGCCCTGGCTATCCTGGAACTCACTCTGTAGACCAGGCTGGCCTCGAACTCAGAGATCCACCTGCCTCTGCCTCCCAAGTGCTGGGATTAAAGTCGTGTGCCACCATCGCCGGGCCTACACTCCATATTTTAATCCACCCCACCCACCCCATCCCCATCCCCCCTCTGACTGTTCCACATCCTGTACCTCCTCCCCACCCCCATCTCATAAAGAATTAGGAAATACCATGTTTTACATTTCTGGTTTGAGCAAGGCTTTTAATGTTTTCCCATTCTATTTCAATTATTTTAAAACAGTCAATGGTCTGAGAAGAGAAAAATGGATGAAGTTAAGATTCTTAAGATTGCAAACAATGCTGTGAGCTAGTAGTTATCAAATCAGACTCCCCTCGATCAGTAGGATGGGCATCATCTGACAAGAATTCTGATTCTTGGGCCCATCTGCCCATCCACTGGATCACAAATTTCTTCTGCCCAGATACCTCTTATGACTGCATCTCCAGGAGAGCTCAAGGCATGAGAGCCTAAAGCCCTCTAGGGGTCTCTACATGGTTTGCTCCCTTCATTCTCCCTAAGCACATCTTGCTGCAATGCTAACTTGCTCATGTCATCATCTTGTCTGCAGTGCCAGACAATAAGCCTCACATAAGGGGAGCAGGGAGAAGGCAGATAGGCCAGTGCACGTATGGGGGATAACAGGCACAATGCTATATTTTCAAACCAAGTTCAAACAAAGACCATTAGTTTATTTAACCAAATCCACTTATCCACATCCCTCCTTGTGAATTTGCTTTCCACAATTTCAACTTCTCCAATTCAGCTGAAGCCCCAACATGTTGAGTGGGAAAATCCAGAAAATAACAGTTCATCTCTTTGAATTTGTACACCATTCTAAGTAGCCTGGTAAAGTCTCGCACCACCCCTTTCTACTTGGTAGCAAAGACAAGATCATCTGCCAGTGGGTCCACACTGTACACTATGCTCTTCATGAATCACCCAGCGCTGTCAGTCATCAGACCAACTGGCACAGTGTCAGAGACTTATGATCAAGTCTCCCTTACTCTCTCTATAAAAAAAAATAGCCTGCAAGAGTAGTGATGCTGGTAGTTCAGGTATACCAAAGGGAAGGTACAATACAAAGCAAAAATATGCAAGTTCTTAATGAGAAAGAAAGAATAGTAATTACATGGCAAGTGGCTATGATTTATGTGAAGAAGGAATCTGTAAAAGGAGGAGAAAATGTATGGTTAATATCCCATGCAAAACTCAAAACCACAGTATATGTGCTTCATTAATATGGACTTCATTGTATGTATGTTCAGTGTAAAACAACATATACAGCACTTAGTATGACTTAGCCTCCAGGCCTCTACGGAGGTCTCAAAACTGTCCTCCATGGATTAATGGGAGCTATTCGAATGACAAGGCACCAATTCCTAAGTTGAGTCAGGAATGCTGCACATGAAACAATGGGCACTATTCTTAATCATTATCATAATTGCTATGCCCATTACCATTTTCCTTTTACATTTTATATTCAAAAAGCAGGACTTGTACAGAAAGACAATGCAAACGTTTTGAATGAAGAACACAGGGAGTTGTTATAAGGAAGAAGCCTTTAAGTTGTTCTTATTACACAAAGCTTTGAGATTATGTCCTGTCTGTCAGTGTGTCACCATGTGTGACTACCTCAGTGAACATCCTTATGTCTCTGCAGTTTTGAATCCTACACAGTGGATTTGCTGTGGCTTGCTTCTTGTTCTCCACATGAGAATTTGTGCTTCAATGTTTGGGCCATGGGTCGTTTTCCTTGTTGCTTATTTAGATTCCATGAATATGACAATCTGTCTGTCCTACAATATATGAGAATTTGAGTTGTTTCTTATTTTAGTATTATGAGCATTGTTGGCTACAACATCTCCTAGCCAGGCCTGCATTGGATATGTCCCTGACCTTTCCAGTGACGCCACCAACTGACAGTGAGGCATGTCATCGGATGACATCACTCAATCTGTAATCATTGAACATTACCTGATGAATACAAATCTGTAATTTCAATAAATAAATTTTAGTTGGAGACAGAGCTTTTCAGACTATAGTTAAGGGTAGACATCCATGCAAACCTTTCTATAATGTATTTTGAACTGTTTGTTTATGTTTATCTATCTTACTTTTCTTATATGGGTCTTAATCCACTCAGAATTGGACTGTTGGAACTTTGTTATTGTTCACTGTGAGAACTGAGTTTCCCCCAGGCATTCGCAGAAAGCCCATCAATTGTCCATGGGTCTACAACACTGACCTGCTATGCTAGAGCTCTTACATACATGGGACAAGCAGATGGGGGCCAGAAATTGCCACTTTTCTGCTCCACTGACTGATGTTCCAGTTTTTTTCCTCAACAGCTAGCTTTCATAAACTGGACAGCTTTGTCTAAAGGCCTATGTCTAACTTCAGCCCTGAAAGTTTCATATGAAAGTGGCAGCTTATCACAGCACACAGTAATTATAAACTTGGTTGGCATGAAATACTAAATCAATTTTGAGAAAATTGATATTTATGCAATATTGACTATGAATTCGTGAGCATAATACTTATCTCGTTTAGTTTTGGTCTTCTGTACTTTTTTGTGCAGTTTTGAAATTTTCTCTTGGAAGGACTTAGGTGACTCTGTTATACCTACTTTAAGGCAAGTACATTTTTATGCTAGTATGAAGTTTTAAATTTCATCTGTCTATATTTTAAATGTACATGGATATAATTCAGAAGATAGGGAGATGGCTCAGTGACTAAGGTTACCAGCTATTCTTCCAAAAGAACAGAATTCAATTCCCAACACAGACACATAGCTTACAACCATCTGTAACTCAAGTTAAAGATTCTCTGTGAGATTATAAGATTCAGCATCCTTTTCTAGCCTCCAAGGTACCAAGATCACACATGGTGTACATATACATGTGCAGAGATAACATTCATATAGATAAAATAAAAATAATCTCTAAAAATATAATCAGTTCATATATTAATATTGTATCCAGCAGCCATAACAAATTCTTATTAATTCTAGCACTTAACCTAAAGTTCCCTTTTAATATTTCCAGTAATTTACAAGTATCCTAAATCCCAGGGATTGAGGTAGTTAATTGTTACTTATCAACCATGGTTTGTACATATGGGAAATTCAGACAAAGCAGAATAGACACAGCTGTCTCTGGTTTACATACTCCTCAGCTGGTAAGTCAGGGTGTGGAATCATCTGAATGATTTCTTCCTTGGCACTAATTTATATAGAGTTTAAAATGATGGTGTGGTACCCATGTCTTGAAAAGAAGAATTTGTCCCAACTTGTAGTAACACGGCGCCTGCTGGATGTTTCCTTTCCAGGACTGCCTCACTGCAGAGAGCAGCTCCAGCTAAGATCTTGGATGAGAATATCTGATGAACTATCCCCATGTGGACTTCCTCTAAACTGGTAGATGGGTTCCAAACATGAGTGTCCTGATGAAGCAAGAAAAGAATGCCCTGCATGGCTGTTGCTGGGTTCCATTGATAAGGATTCTCAT